>CP141134.1:52177682-53427682 GCA_035236585.1 Warburgia ugandensis | reverse complement strand
GATGATCAAAGGGTATTAGTCAAAGACGCTGAGATCAAACAAAGGTGGGAAATATACTTCCAAAAATTGTTAAATGAAAATGGCCCTGAGAATATAGGAATTGAAAATACTATAAATCTAAATAACACTGGATATTATAGATATGACCGTAGGATTAGAATTCTTGAAGTAAAAGAGGCCTTGAGAAAGATGAAATCAGGAAAGGCCATGGGGCCTGATAGTATACCAATAGAGGTTTGGAAGCATATGGGAGATATTGGGGTAGTTTGGTTGACCAAGTTGTTTAACAAGATTATAAAATCAAAGAAAATGCCTGATGAGTGGAGGAAAAGCTCTATTGTACCAATCTATAAGAATAAAGGAGACATTCAGAGCTGCACTAATTATCGAGGGATCAAACTTATGAGCCATACCATGAAACTTTTTGAAAGAGTCATTGAGAAGAGGCTACGACATGAAACAAGTGTATCGGAGAATCAGTTTGGTTTCATGCCTGGGAGGTCTACCATGGAAGCTATTTTCTTACTAAGACAATTAGTAGAGAAATATAGGGAGAGGAGAAAAGACCTACACATGGTCTTTATTGACTTAGAGAAGGCTTATGATAGAGTCCCTAGAGAGTTAATATGGAGGGTGTTAGGTGTTAAAGGGGTTTCTCAGGGGTATATAGACATAATTAAAGATATGTATGAGGGAGCAGTAACAAATGTTAAGACCACTAGTGGTGTGGTAGTGATTTTCTGTCACTTTGTCGGATTGCACCAAGGATCGGCAATGAGTCCATACCTTTTCACATTAGTTATGGATGAGTTAACAAAACATCTGCATGAGGAGATCCCCTGGTGCATGCTATTTGCAGACGATATAGTCCTACTTGATGAGACAAGGGAGGGTGTCAACATAAAGCTAGAGCTATGGAGAGAAGCATTAGAATCGAAAGGATTTAAAATTAGCCGAACTAAGACAGAATATATGGAATGTAATTTTAGCAAGGAGCGTAGGAGTGGAGCACCAGTCAAGATTGATAACCAAGAGGTCCCCATGAGAGACCACTTCCGATACTTAGGATCATTGATCCATGAGAGTGGAGAGATTGAGAGGGAGGTTACCCGAGAGAATCCAAGCGGGTTGGAACAAATGGAGATGTGCATCGGGGGTTTTATGTGATCGGCGGGTGCCACTCAAACTAAAGGGAAAATTCTATAGGATGGCTATAAGGCCGGCCATGCTCTATGGATCAGAGTGTTGGGCTGTTAAGGAACATCATACTCATAGGCTGAGTGTTGCAGAAATGAGGATGTTGAGGTGGATGAGTGGTAAGACAAGAAAGGATAGAATTAGAAATGAAAATATTAGAAGAAATTTAGGGATAGCACCAATAGGTAACAAGATGAGGGAGATTAGACTTAGATGGTTTGGACATGTTCAAAGGAGGCCAACAACGGCACCAGTTAGAAGGAGTGAGGCAATACGAGTTGAAGGTTCTAAAAGGGCAAGGGGAAGGCCCAAAAGAACGTGGATAGAAGTGGTGAGGAAAGATTTAAAAACTTTGGGACTAAATGAAGCCATGGTATTTAATAGAGTGGAATGGAGGAATAAGATTCATGTGGCCGACCCCTAATTGGGATAAGGTCTTGATGATGATGATGATGATGAATTTTCTAACCATTCCCAATCCTTTGTACTAAAGTTATACATTTTTTATACACTAGTATGTTATAAAGATCATTCATATCAGGCATTTACAAGTCACCAACCCCAAAACTCTAGTCACTGCAAGGACAGTTCTAGCATTGCAGCAAGGCTCCCCTTCTGCTTGATAATTATGTCTTAATGTAAAATGATGTGCCCCAAAAATGCTAGATCTTCTTCGTAGAAAAGAAAAGAACTAAATCTATTCATCAATCAAAAAGAAATTAAGTAAATGAGTTTTCTCTAGTATTGCACAAAATTTAAAATCTAGAGAAAACATTATGCCTAAAGAGTAGCTACATATTTTAGATATCTAACTTTTTACCCCTAATGTGAAAAATGATGTCTACAAGGACACTAGTTTAAACCTTCCAATTCACGTCAGTATTGCATCAAATTGGACATAATTCAACAGAACGGCAGATAATTCTTTATCATTATTCACTTTCTTACTAAACATAAAATCTACAATCTTGTATATAATTTATATAAGGGCATGTTAGAGTAACATCCAATTCTAATACACACTTAACTAATGCAACTTGAAGTATACTTGGTAGACATATCTTATGAACAATATAATTAAAACAGAAGGCAAATCCATACCTCCTCATTTTCCACTGTCTGAGCAAGCGGCATGATGATTTGGCTCCCAGAAAACCTTGTAGGCCTCAATCCTGGAAAGGCAAATGAACCTGCTTTCAGAGATGTAGCGGAATATGCATCAACATTGTAATCTGCCCATTCAGAACGGTGCTCCCTCAAGAACTGAACAAGTGATGCAGGAGGAACATTCTGGCAAGAGATGCATATAAAGTATCAGTATTTATCAAAATAAATAAAAACTATAACAGTTGTTTTTGTATTAGCAATTTTAACTATAAGTCAACTTGAAGACTCAGAAATTGATAAATCCCATCCTGCAACTAAGCCAACTTGATGGACATCTTGATAATTGGTACTTCCAAAAGCTCCATCATAAGAAATTATAGACTAGCAGGCAGCTGCAAAATAAGTGCTAACCAAAAAGAAATCGTGGGAAATAGTCCCCTTGGAATCCAAGCGTGAAATTCATAATTAACTAGAAAGGAATACAAGAAAGCACTCAAGTAATGATTAGCTTGATGTTTCAGGAAGACGAGCTTCGGTTCAGTATCTGTATCCTGGACAAAAGAACCTATACTTGTAACTTGATTGACATGGAAATTAATGGTCAAGTTTTAGACCTTGCACTGGCAAGAGAAGATTTGCTACGTCATTTGATTTAATGATCTCTAAAGAGAACTGGAAATGGCATTTAAAAGCAGATAGATAGGATGATAATGATGAAAACAACAAATTAACTCCAAATGTAATGCCACTGGTACAAATAGAAACATGTCTTGAACTCACTTGGAGCAACATGGAAGCCTTAGCACAAAGGATGCCTCCAGGCATTGGGAGCGCATTTGCAGGACTGACATGAGTGCCCATGTTCTTGGTTGTGTTAATAGCAATTATTACATCTTCAACACCGTCACTTCCCAACACTGACCAGCCATCATCGCTGAATCCATTGACGGCATCATTGAAACCCCTGTAGAAAGAATGAAAAGAAAAGATGTGATAAAGGTGTTTTCTCATATTTGGCACCAAATGAACAAGAGTTAGAAATTACCGGCTCAATCTTTGACTAAAAGTTCGCAAAACAGCAGGTTGCCTGCCCAAACCATACACCACCTCGCCACTCATTTCCTGTGCTATTTGCCTAATATGGTGTAGAGCCTTGTACAAAACAATCAATTGTTCAGTATCTTGCTTCAAATGCACAAGGTTCAATTGGGGGAAGTAACAAACTCAATATTGGACACTAAGAACCAAGTTTAGCAAGAGTCCATATTTTTAGATACATGGGAAATAAATACCAAAAGGAACCGCTTGAGACAATTTTGGCAGGCAAAACAATGTAGTTCAACAAATGATCCAAGCTGGGAAGCAACTAAAAATCTTCTCTGGTTCCGAATAATCTAAGGTTTATGAATAAGGACATTGTCTACGCACCGCAATTGTCATTTTCTGAGCAACAACCTTGGATGACTCATATAGTGGTCGAAGCACCTCAGGCACACTCCAGGCCTGAGAAGGAATGAGAGACAGAGTTATTAACGATAATGTGGAAAACTCAAAATATTAATGAATCAACTAAAAAACAAACCTCAAGATCTAGATGGTCAACTATATGGATTATCGAGCCTCCACCCTCGCATGGCCGAATCAAATAACCACTCGGCCGTATTTGAGCTCTTACAAATTGAGGAGCAGTCGCCCCATTGGGTCCGCCACCAGAAAGTGATCTCTCACAAACCTTGACCAAAAATGTAATGACAACAGTTTAAGAGCTAGCTTCAGAAACTAACCCTCATGCCAAGAACAACAATTGGCCAAAATAAACTTTTTATTGTTAACTTCTTGTTACTTCCTCATCATGGCAACTCTGTTGGCTGGCAAAGAATGGCTGGTCCAAAGAGCTTCTATTTATTGAACCACCTTCTCAAATCCATATATGAATACCTCAACCAACAATAAGAGCAACCATGTACAACCACAAGGTGTTTTATTCAGCTATTTACCAGCCAGAAGCTGAATGATAAGACATACCACAAGGCTGCCATCTTCTAAACTCGTGGTGTATCTCAGTGTCCAAAAGTCACGTGCAGGAGCTAAAGTAGTTGGAGCATACATCTGAAAGAAAAATGATCAGCATATGCAAGAACAATAGCTGAAAAGTGAAAATTCTGATTGGAATTTCGACGAAGTCCAAAACTCAAAGACAGCGAAATTTTCAACTATCAACCTGCATGTATAACAGTTCAATAGTCCCCCCATTTCCAGCAGGAAACATGGTGAAAGCCTCAAGGATCCGGCAATCTCGGAACCAAGATGGACGATCTTTGAGGATTTCGGCAATCTGCCAAGGAATGAGATTGAAGAAGAGGTCATCAAGCAATTCTAATAACAGAAAAGAAACACACAGACCTCCTACTTATGACCAAATTGATGAACCACTTGAAATTTTGAACCAGCCAAAAGAAACACATGGTTTGATCTAACATGTTCAATGTGTATTAACTCTTCGAATGGTGAAGGTGTCAAGCCCTCAACAGAGTGGTTGATTCAAATTTTCAAAGTGATTGTTTTCAATTCCTTGAGAAGCAGGAGGTTTATTTGACTAAGGATCGATGCTTACCTTCATAGGTTCTAAACTCACTAGACCACAGGCTCGTGCTGCCACTCCACTGCAACTGTGTGAAATGGCAACAATCCCAATGGAATCCGGACCAGGCTGGTCACAGAATGAGACAAAACAAAAAAAACTGTTAGTAAGAGTTACAAAAGAGTGACCAAGGAGCATGGTTCAATATCAATCCAAAATTCAGTTCACCGTGGACCCTAGTATAGCTTTTTTTCTAAAGAACTATAAAAATAGGACAATTATCAAATAAAACAATAAACTGCAGTGACCAAGCACCTTCATCCCAGGCATCTGGACCCAATCGACAGCAGTTCCTGTAGCCTTGGATAGGAACTCTGCCAAGGTCTCCTCTGCAATTGATAGGAGTCTGGATGAAAGAATTCAAAGATGAATTCAGCATGGAAAGAAAGGTTTTGATTAAAATGAAAAAGCAGGTAGGTTTTACTAATATTCAGCTTACCCAGCGGGGTTATTAACATCCCTCATGGTTTGCTGAGGGGTGGTCACCACAGACTCACAGCTTGTGTCTGTAGTAGCAACAGATGCCTGCAGAATAAGAAACAATCAGAAAAGTTTGCAACCATGAAAAGAACTTGGAGGAATTTGTTTCTTATTCATCTTCATGTAAACAAGAGGTGAATAAATAGCAACCACTTTGCATTTAAGCCAAGATGAAGAAAACATATGTAAATCCTAATTTTCACCTCTTGCATCATAAAAGTTTTTGCTGTACCTTGCGAGATACTACTATAAAGCATATTCAATCATATTCTATTCCTCTACACATTTATGGATACCTAGTCTAGCTTCTGAATTCTCGCCATACAGTTTGCAAATACCTACCTAAACCTTCAGTTCCTCGCATGTAAATGAAGCTTATCATGCTCTAAATCCTTACAGATAAAAGTATATTTTCATATCTAGAATAGAGGGAGAAGGGAAATTGCAAAAGCAGAATTTAATGCTAACGAACCATCACAAACAGTTAAATAGAGGAAATTGTCTCCTGCAAGGAGCATACACACCCTTCACAGGTGTTGGGGAGAGCTAACATAAAGGCTTGAATATACTTAGCCATCCAGTGGCTCGGATGCTCTCAAGGCATGCACAATGTTTCAGAAGTTTTGTTTGAATGAGCCACAGGTTGTTTCATTTACTAGCAATAACAGAAACAAATCCAAGAAAATGGACCACATTAACTCTTCTGAAATGTCAGACCCCCAAATTTGACTATAATTAAAGAAAAAATATTAACCCATTTAGTTAATTCTAGTCATTTTGAGCAGCTGCAAATAAGATGGAACTGAAACGAAAAATGATAAATCCAAGCCAAAAAAAATAAGAAGGCACACTGAACTGAAAAACAAACAGGATATTAACCTTATGAAGGATATGGGCATTTAATTAAAGAACATACGTTTTGTAGTTGCTGCCGCATGTACCCGTTCTCATGGACCAGCTGCGAAACCTGTTTCTGGAGGCGATCATTTTCTTCCATCAACAGCTTGTTCATTGCAGTCAACTTTCTGTTAACAGTCTGAAGTCTAGAAGCCTCTTTCCTCTGCTTCTCACGGCATCTGCAAGAAATCGAAGGGCAATTTAAGAAGTCTTAGCCTCCTTCTTTCAATACCTTCAAAGCAAAGTTCTATGGGTAAAGAAGACACTGAACTTCAAAACCCTAACAGATGAATGAAAAACAATGTATCAACTCAGATAACTCAGATTCGTGAACCTAGCCACCAACTCATACAGTATTTTGTTTAGGAAAACGTGAAGTAGAATAACATGCATTCTCCAAGGCCCGAAGAAATCGTTTCAAAACTCGGCGATTCAACTCAGTCCACTTCCACCGAGTTCTAAAACCAACGTATTTGCATGTCAGACACCATAACCGAACCACATGCTAAACAAAGAAAAGAATGCAAATTTTCCGATTTCTTCGGATTCTTGCCTTCGGTTCTGAAACCAGACTTTGATCTGCTTGGGTTCGATGTTAGAAAGAATGGAACATTCACGAATCAACTGCTGTCGACGCATAGAACTCGGTTTAGGACATTCCGCGTAAACTCGTTCCAAAGCTTCGACCTGCTCGGCTGTATATCGGACATATTTCCCGGCGTCCAAATGCTGCTTGCTACTACTTCCTCCACTACTGCTGCTTTCTCTGTGTGGGGCCACCACCATCGCCATCATGCAGCAGAGAAATCACAAGGAGTGTTTCTTTTCTAGCTGTTTTTGCCCTAAGGCTAAGATTCTCGCTCTCTCGGAAACTCCGTCGGTTTTGTAAGATTAGGATAAAGATGGACACTTAAGGGTTGAGGCAGAAGAATATCAGAGCAAAGAGAGTGGATTAAGATTTCGACCTCAAATACCAAGTTAGCGGCCAAATGCAACAAAAACAGCCGCTTGTTTCTGGAAAAACCACACCCTTTTCTACTCGATCAAGTTGCAGAAAACCCGTTTCTGAACTTCCTTGAGTTTTATATCATCTGATTCTTGTTTTCTATCCTCGGAAAGAAGGACCGACGAGGTATGCCACGTGAAAAAAAATCTGTCTTCACGTAAATCCTTTTAAGATATCTGATGCCTTTGAGCTAGCTTTTCTGGAAACCACTGCGATCAGAGAGACAGCAAATATCTCGCCCTTTCGGACATAGAATCGAATAAAGACAACTCAAAAATCCTTGCTTATGATCAAAATCCTCAATTATAACCGAAATCCAGCCTTCCTGACTGAGATTCAAACAAGAAACGCCCTCCTTGAGCTACCGTGATCGAACCAAGACATAGGAGATTTAAGCCAGATTCACTTCAAAAAAAAAAATGCTGAGACGATCTTCTCAAGCTCAAGAAATCCTCACATACTCGATTCCGAAGCAAAAAACAAAATGCTAAAAGGATCTCTTCTGCTCTTCCTTCTCCATACTAACCTCAATCTCCACGTTCTGGACCTCCTTTTGGACGTAAGAAAGAAACAGAAAACTCCTGAAATCTTCGCTGCACCAAGTGACTTTGTCTTCTACCAAGCGATGGCTCTCTCTCGAGGAAGAGAGCCTCCTTTCGCCCGCATCAGAAAGCTGCAGGAAATCGGCGTGCAGGGAGGATTTGCGGAAGATAACCAGAGAGCATAAACACCACCGAATAGAGAAAGAAAGGTTAGAGAGAGAGAGAGAAGAAATGCCAAGGAGATGAACGTCGGGGTTTCGGCTTTAAAGTGGAAGGAAGAGAAGATTGTTTCCAGCTCAACAGTGCAAAAAGGACATTTTTGCTCGCCAATCGAAAATCCCCTCCCGAGAACAAGCATATAATAGTGTTTACCAGCAGAGGATTTTACAGGCACGCTCCCTCACCATGACCTATGCACCCGTAATTCCAGAAGCAAAGTTCAAATTACCAAAATCACCTCTTCTCAACATAATTGCGGATAAAACACCAAACAAGTGCACGTGGAGCCCTCTTGTTTGATGATCCAAACCATTCGAACCATTCGTCAGTTAGACTGTGTTGTAGACGAGCCATGCAGGCAGCTCAATCGCATCCTGTGGTTACAAGCCTCTAATTTGAAGCTTTCTCCAGATACACGCAATCAAAAGCGCAGTCAACTGGATAACAATCCATCCTTTGTTATATAAGATCTTCTATCTGCTTGGCTCCTTCTGTGGCATGACTTTGCAGACGAATGATTTGGATCATTAAACAAGTACCCATAGATATACTATGATCAGCTGCTTCGATCATGGCAGGGCATGGTTGGTTGTGAGCAGCACCACCTGATGCCACCCTGCACCCAGTTCTTTATTTTAGAGGAGCCATGAGGTAAAACAAGTTAACTATTTACAACATGAGAATGTGGAAATGGAGCAAAGGCATTCTAGTGCAATGACACAAGAAGGAGCATCAAATTGGTCAAGGTTTAAGACTGCCCTTAGGTGATTGTGTCCAACCACAAGGGTCTATAGTATGCAGCTTTACCTTGCATTTTTGTGAGTGGCTGTTTTTAAGCCTTAAAACTGTGACCTCAAGGTCACATTACAACAACTTTACTATGTCCAATGTTCAAAAAAAATAAGCGAACGTGGAAATGAGGTACAATTGAAAGTCGCTAGTGCCACTTAAAACAAGCATCAAACTTGGCAAAATGCCAATTTGACTACTTTTGAGATTTATCAGCATTTTGTTAGAGTTTTTTTGTTCCTTAAAGGACTGCGAAGACCAATGCTTGCAAGGTGTTACAAGTGCTTAAGATGATCTAACATGATATGAGATAATATAGACTATGCCACTATTAGTGGTGCTTGAGCTGAGATACAATGAAATAATATCTTCTCATCTCATTATTAGTGATGTTTGAGATGAGTTGATATGAGAATTATCTCATCTTCACTCACAATTAAGTTGATTTTTTAATTATATAATTTCATCTCGTGTCAAATTTAATCATATAAAGTCTACTTAAGTCAACTCAAGCTAGATCTTATATTATCTCATCTCACATCCTCTCATTTTATCTCAAGAATCATTTTTAACACCATGTTGAAGTTAGTAACATAGGCTCAATTCTCTGTTATAGAGCTACAAGGTTAAACAATGTTAACTGTTTACAAGAGAACGTGGAAATGGAGCAAAGGCGTTACACAAGAAGCATCAAATTCTTCTAGGCAGTCACAGTCTGAGGCTGCCTATAGGTGCCCATGTCCAACGTTCAAAAGAAGGAAAAGGATGTGGAAATGAGCTACCAAATCAAACTTGCCAAATTGCCACTTTGACTAATTCTGAGATTTATGATTATTACTTGCTAGGGGTTAATGGTGCTTAAGATGAGATGATCTAATATGATATGAGATAATATGGACTATGTCACTGTGCTTAGGCTAAGATGAGATAAAGTAATTTCCTGTCTCACTATTAGTAGCACTTGAGATGAGTTGAGATGAAAATCATCTCATTTTAACTCACAATTAAGTTATATTTTTAGTCATAGAACTTTATCTCTTGTCAAATTTACTCCCCGCAAGTCAAGTTAAGTCATCTCAAGCTATATCTCATTTTCCCTCATCTCACGTCTACTCATTTCATCTCAAGAAATATTAACACCGTGTTGAAGTCAGCAGCATAGACAAAAGGTTATTATTTTCTTAAATTCAAGGCATGACTTGACAATTTAAACATTATCTGGTCAAATAAAGTTGGTGACAAAATCATTAGTTTTTTTTTTGTTGAAAAATAAAATCATTAGGTTATAAAAATGAACAGCAATGCTAAGGATATTCTAATAATGATTAATTAAAAAGAAAAAAAGAAAAAAAAGAAAAGACATGGCGGATTCCACTAAACCCTACAAACCGTCCAAATCGAACCTTTAAAAAATCGAAAGGGACGTATCTCACGATATTCTCTAAGAAATTATAACTTCTGACATTTGCAAGTCTTGATCAAGCAGATGAGATTGATATTTTTACGTGGCTGGGGCCAAATAGGCCCGGTCACTACATACGAATGGCCAATTGTGTGGCATGTTGGGCACTCAATTATTTGGCTGGGACGATTTGTTAAATAATATATCCAAGCATGACCCATAATATCTATGGATAATTCTTAAGACAATGACTAATTATTATGCCTTGATAATGGATTTAATTATCTTATTAAAAAAATGATTCAAGTATTTCTTTTCCCTAATATGACATTTTTATTTGATTGAATACATCTTTGGCTAAAGGGCAGCTTCGGTGCACGAAGCTCTGCCTATGCAGGGTCTAAGAAAGGGGCAGACCACAAAGGCCTATAATAGGTAGTTTTACCTTTCATTTTACAAGAGACTAATTCTAAGCCCTGAACCCGTGAACACATCTTTGACTGCTTATGCTAATTCTTTGAGGACTACGTCACCCTTCTATAGTTGATTATAATAGGGTAAAATAAATAGAGGAGCAAACTTATTGATAAAAGGAAATCCACTCCCTATTTCCCCAGCCTTTTTTTTTTTTTTTCAATGAAAAGGAATCAATTTTTCTTGGAATACATAATTAAAGTGCTTTTTCTTCCTTTCCCATAATTTATCATCCATAATAATAAAACGTGTTATTTAAAGATTGATTTTCTCTAACAAAATTTCACTTGAACTAACGTCTCTATCCGCAAACCCACCACAATTAGTCGCACATTTGTCATTACACGGCTTATCGCTAGCCAGACCCGCGGCTTTTCAAAGACAAAAGGGCAAACGGTCTTGGTGCTCTCTCGTTTCGGCGGGGACATTCTCCACTTTATTTAACCCTTCCTTAATTGATTGCCGATGACGTTTTGGAAATTGAAACGCCATTGTACCGCTCGACAGAAAAGTATAAACAAGGAGAGGAGTGTCGTTATCAGAAAAAGGGCCTCGATGTCAATAAAAGAAAATGCTAGATAGGATCCGAGCCAAAATTGGAAGCTCCTCTCTTTGCAGGAAGGGCTTACCTTCGTATGATCCGAAGCAGTGATTGCCAATATTTCTTGATCCGAGTGTCCACAAATCAGAGAGATAGTCGATTTAGATGATTCTAACATCTAAAAATTTACTTTTGCTTACCTAAATAGTCATTGCTCTTGTGGTCCGCCCTTCTCCGAACCCCGCATAGGCAGGAGCTTTGTGCACCATTGGAAATAGTAATAACAAATAGAAGTCTTTGCACAATAGTAAAGTTGTCATCATGTGACCTTGAAGTTGTAGGCCTAAAGTATGAAAACAGCCTTTTGTAAAAATTCAAAGTCATCATCAAGACCTTATCCCAATTAAGGGTTGGCCACGTGAATCTTATTCCTCCATTCCACTCTATTGAATACCATGGCTTCATTTAGTCCGAATGTTTTTAAATATTTCCTCACCACTCCTATCTATGTTCTTTTGGGCCTTCCCCTTACCCTTTTAGAACTTTCTACTTGTATTGCCTCACTTCTTCTAATCGATGCCGTTGTTGGTCTCATTTGAACATGTCCAGACCATCTAAGTCTAGTCTCCCTCATCTTGTTACCTATTGGTGTTATTCCTAAATTTGTTCGAATATTTTTATTTTTAATTCTATCCTTTCTTGTCTTACCACTTATCCATCTCAACATCTTATGGTTTTGTTATTTCTTTTCTATTTGCAAATGAATATGTATTTATATATTAATTTGTAAGGAAGAAATGAAAATCATCTTCAGCTTTTTTAAACTACGGCAACCCTAACTATGACATGAATCAAAAACAAACATTCTCTTCTGTAAAAATTCAAGGTAAGACTAGATAATCTTATCCACCCTTTCCCAAAACCTACATAGGCAAGAGCTTCTTGCAGCGAGCCTGGCCTTTAGATGAAAGTAGTAATAGCAGTATTAAGCTAGAAATAAAATGTCTAAATCATGCGTGCCATAAGCATCATTAAATATTATGTCATTAATAAAATTCGAATAGTTATCAAACCACAACAAAAATGCCTTGGATTATCTTTTTTACCAGTAAGCCGCTTTGATTATCTAAGATACAACTAGTTAGTGCATGCCAACAATTGTCTAGTACAACTGGTTGCAAACAACTTTACATTTTCCTTAGAATATTACTTAGCTGGAGGTTGGAGTTGCTACTTTTCCCTTTTTCAAGAAATAGATTTACGATGATGAGTAAAAGTAGCCTTAGAGCAATGATAGAGTTGTTATCTTGTAACCTTGAGGTCACAGGTTCAAGGCATGGAATACTACAAACCCTTGTCATTAGTCTCTTCCTTTGACCTCCCATACCACATAGCTTGTGCACTAGGCTGCCCTTTATATTTAGGACAATGGGCATGCCATACATGTTTTGTTGTTTCATCTTACGTTTATGTTCTTTCATCTAAATCATCATCAACTAGGCAAACTTAGATGAGATAAAGGTCTCCTAAAGGTTATAAAATTGATCTCCTTATTTTATAGGACTCAATCCCGTAGGAACTCCGAGATCACTCCCAAGGATGCCTTCGGCATCCAGGGATCATAGACCGACCACAAACCCTGTTAAATAAGCAGAATGCATTAGCTGCCTGCTCTCCAATTGGGCAGTAAGGGTTGAAGAAGGACAATCCCTCATTTTTAAAACCAACATTCTTAAGACAAAAAAATCAAACGAAAAAAGCATGAGGTACAAGATAAAAGATCTAAAAGCAAACAACATATTTTAAAGAAAAAATTCTATAAAATTGGAGTTCTTTCTCATTTAGAAATGGTATCAACATTTATCGGGATGATTTTGATCAATTAAGGTGTTAGGTCTGCTTTTTTTGTGGTAGATGAGTAGCGACCTAAGGTCACATTCATTGAATGATAGTACCGTTGCCTTTTGCTGCTCTAAAATTAATGGTGACAAAACCAGCTCTAAAAAGTCAATGTCCAGATCATTCAAATATGTGATTTTGAAATACGACGAAAGACTCTTAAGATGGACCGTTTGATTATTAAGAAAGTAGACCCCACCTGCTTTTAAGATAAAATCCCCATGTACCGTCGAGGCTGGGAAATATCAGTACCCATAAATAAATCTGATTGGGCCAAGGTTTTATGGTACATTGTAAGAATGCGTACGCCAGGCGTGCGCTAGCGTTGAGCAGCTTCTGAGTTGTGGCAATTGGGGTTGAATAGAGTATTAATTAAATTAAGTAAACGTTTTAAAAATATAAAGCCATTTTATTCTCCTTTTTTATATATCCCATTTTCACGTGCTTTTCGCATGCGCGAAAAGCAGCCTCATGTGCTTGCCACCTTTGAAGTCCAAAAGCCACACCCAGCAACTTCTAATATTAGATGAATATTTATTACAATAAATAATACATTTATTTTTATTTGAATTTTCATTTGCAAGCAAGATATGGTAATAAACAAAGAAACTTGGAAGCCGAAAGGCGAGAATGGATCGGCAGTGATAAAAACAAACTGCAACGGCGGGTCGTTTTTGTTTGTTTAATTACAATAATGCCATGTTGCATTTTTAATAGCAAGTGTCACATACAATATTCCTGTGTTTCTCTTTTTGTATCATCACTAAAAAAATGCTGCAAAGGGATGATGATATGAATTTTCTAATATCAAGATATCATTTTTAATAAAAAGTAAGAAAAAGAGCAAATTGGAGTTCTCGAATGATTTCGATGGTAACGGAAGGTATTTTTTTTGCAGATTCCAGTATCACATAAAGCACACACACACACATGTATATTAAAAGTGAATAATTAATTAGTCAAATGACATGTCTCATGATACTTGATCACCAAAATGCCATGTGGGACATAGAGATTAAGTTTAATGCACTGTATTTTTCACTTTTTCTTTCTTTTGTTTAATTTAAAGGAAAAAAAGAGAGGAAAAGACAGCATTATGCAATGGCAATATTACCACTGTTAGCAAAATTCAGAGTCCTTGCTCTCTTTCTTTTTTTAATAAGCCAATAAGTTTGGTCGTTAAGCGCCACAAGTTTAAGAATAAGGTAATTTTTTAGGTTAGAGCCACAGCATCTCCTTAGCACTTGGTTTTTCACGCCTACCAAATCAATAGGCTCAGCAATATAATCCATTGGCTATTTGAACATAAACAAAACTTGAAATATGAAAACTACTTTGATCAATAAATGCATTTAATTGTCTTTTTTTTTCTTCTAAATTCGAATTTTCTTGTACCTTTTAAAATAACTATTTATGTGAAAATATTCGTTACCATTATCATTATAAAAGCCTTGGAATCTCTATCAATATTGCCATTGCTCCCACTTTACTCTTTTTTGGGTAGCTTCTACAGTACTTGAATTGAGTCATCCATGAACATTTCCTTACAATATATTTGGGGTCTTAAAATATAAATAAATTTGTTTATAACAAATTGTCCAGATTTTGGGCTACTTCTATCATCATTGTAAAGGCCTTATCCTAATTAAAGACGAGTCACATAAATCATCCTCTCTATAAAGTATCATGGTTTCATGAGATCTTAAAATTTTTAAATCTTTTCTCACCATTTCTATCAACGTTCTTACAGGCCTTTCCCTTGCTTTTTAGAACCTTCAATTTAAATCACCTCACTCCTTTCAACCAGTGCTGTTGTGCATTCAACGAGCCATTGTTATATGGCCGATGCATCTCCGATTAAACAATTTGTCATTTGGGGTTGAATAGTGGAGGAAAGTCCAAAGCCCATGAAAGTTTTGTCATGGGATTGGTGTTGTAGGGGAACAGCCGGCCCCTTTTGAAAATGAAAGGAAACGATAAGCTTCGTGCTGTTGAAATTGGTGGTCTTGTATTTGAACTTGTGGCTGTGCCTGTTGAGAAATGCCACAGTCAATGAGAAAGAGAAAACTTGTCAAAGAAGCAAATAGTGGAATGGGAAAATATTACAAACACAAGGGAGTGCAAATATCCTCATCCTTTTCTTTGAAGAGGAAAGATCTCCAAAGTTGAGAATTCTCCCATGAAATTTTGAGGAAGAAAAAGGACGTTGTTTGTCTAATTACCAAGATTCCACAGAGATTTGCTGCAGAATTGGCAAATTGGTGGCCCCGGGCGTATGAACCGACTCCTGCCTGCCCTGGATCTGCCCCCTATGTGGTTAGCCAATGAGATGAAAACGTGTGGAAAAGTAATTGACTTTGTAGAGGGTGAAAACGTGTTGTCGGTATTATTGTATGTAAGCACCTCGGACACGATCCTTTAACACATTCCCGTCCCCCTAATAGACTCGTACAATCAATGGTCTATGATGAGCTCTAAACAAGTCAATGGGTGGGTATATCTTTCTTTTCTTTTGTCATGGATTTTAACCTCCTTCCACTTTGTCCCCTTGCTTTTCTTTTTCTTGCTTATGAGGGATGTTTCGTATGGGTGGGCTGTTTCTATCGTCCTTTTCCTTTCGCCCTTGCTTTTGTCATAGGAAAGGAATAATACTAGGGTTTTGCCTGCCTCTTTTTGGGGCCCACAGTCCCATCAAGACAATGGTGTGGGGTCCATGCTTGTCTCTGTCGTGGGCCCTTGGATATGTTGCGTGAATCAACAGATTACGTATGTGGATGTCTCTTTCAGGGCGGTGTTGTTTCGGTGGAGATGAGACCCCACTGTGTCAACCACGAGAGGCAGAGCAACAGAGAGCATCCCAACTGTGCCTGTCGGGAAAGAAACCACGCTACTGATGAAGTGAAACATGCTCTCTCTCTCTCTCTCTCTCTCTCTCTCTCTCTCTCTCTCTCTCTCTCTCTATATATATATATATATACACACACACACACACACGAAAAATAATACTTACTCTCATAGGTTTTCTTGCTGAAAGAATTCTCATCAGTTTATCGTCTCTCTCTCTGTATATATATACACACATGAAAAATAATACTTACTCTCACAGGTTTTCTTGCTGAAAGAATTCTCATCAGTTTATCATATGCAAGTTGATGGTTTCGAAGTACTTGTGGGGCTGTAATGTATGGCTTCAACTTCTAGTCCCCATCTTCATAGGCCATACCAAAGAAATCCTCTATAAACCTTGCAAAATTTCTATGTTTTATAATCTATAAGCCAATATAGCCTAATGGTGAGGCCAAGGAGCCTCTCTTATAGATATTTCACAGGTTTATGAGTTACTAATTCAAAATATCATGTCATTTGCCAAACGCCCACTACGCACTCATAGCTATTCTCGGGCATTGTCTCTACTCTATACTGAGAAAAAACTAAAAGGTTGGAGCTATGTGTGGATAAAAGGGGTGTTGCTATCTGGTGGTTAGGGTTGTTGCACTTTGTAGAGTGATGTGATTTAGATAGTGATCAAAGATTAAGACATTCTCTCTAATTGAATGTGTCGATTCTATTAATTAACAACCTGATGTGTGATCCAGCTCATGGATTAACAACCTGATACGAAGCTGCAACCTCAAGTAACGATGCATAAGATGTGTCTATTTGGGGCCTCATTACATTTCTTATGGTAGTCATCAGAATAATTATCTTGTGAATAATGTTTAAGAAAGTGGTTGAATGAGACATAGTGATGTGCCATTCTAATCAAATAAATTAATAACCAAGAGAAATCACACAACCATTATGTTCACAAAAGGCTCCACAATGATCACCCCTTAAGTGCTTGCTTCTGTATTTATACAAGTACGGAATGAGTAGCTCATTGCTTCAGGGGCCTAGCATGGGCCTTACTGCGACTTACTACTCTAAGCGCTGCCCCCTGTTAGAAATTGGCCTGACTATTACTTACGATACGTGGTCCCATTTATCTGTGTACGCATGCAAAAACATGAGTATATATGAAGAAATCTATCTATGTGACAGCAACATGAAACAGATAGAAACATGGCTACATACTTTTGCATTATCCATATACGAGGGCATGAAGGGAAGCTTTGGTACAGCAGTAAAGTTTTTATCACGTGATCTTGAGGTCATGGTTTCAAGGTGTAAAAACAGTCTCTTGCAAAAATACAAGATAAGGTTACATATTATTTGTTGTCCGTTCTTTCCCCGAACCCTATATGTGTGGCAGCTTTTGTGCAACGGGGCAGTCTTTTCATTCCCATACGAGTGCATGAATTTTATAAGTACAGGTACGGGTCTAATGTGACATTGGCAGTGGGGAAGGAGCCCTGGTGTGCGCATTGGAGACCAGCATGCGTCCATTATTGCACAGCAAGTAAAGCTTCTCCCACTTTACACTGTAGCGAAGGCTGGCAAATTCCTATGGCTCATTGAGAGGCAAATTTCTCATGTTGAGAGCGTAAGGAATTGTATGGCTTGGCTTCATATTTCACGTCGAGAAATGATGATGATAGATCACATTATCTGTGTGTTCAAACAATTAACGGGAGCTGCATCACAAGCGATGGATCTTTCACCAGCAAAGCAGCAGGCCGGTTGTTAAGCTATAAGCTCCACTAAAAGCCAGAAGTTATCGAAGAATTTGTCTGCCATCAATCAGTGCATATTACTAATATTCGATTTGAAAGTCCGGTGACATTGGATCTGACACAACAAGGACAAAAATGCCCGACGATAATGAAACGCTAAATTCCATCCGGTAATTCCCACATCATTTCTTGCTCCCCTACTCGAGCACCCGGCACAAAAAGGTGAAAGAAATGACCTTGTCCTGAAGTCCCATGTTCAAAGTGCCATCCCCCACCCTAATCCTCGGATTTGTAGAGATTTATTGGGCAAATACAGATTGTGGTAGAAATAAAAAAGCTAGGATAAACAATGAGGGACAAACTTCGGCCATGATCCATCCTTGTCACTGCTGATATGAAAGATTTGGATCGTCAAACCAGTGGGCCCATAACTATACCTTTTTCAGACGAATTTTATTTCGTAAGCGAAGAAGTAAAGCAAGCTTTTAGTTGTAAAACTCGTTATCAAAACGTTCATTAATTTCTAGAAAAGAATGTCAAAGCAACAACTTGATAAGTGGTGTCACCTCCAGTCCGAAAAGGTGACATGCAGCTAATCATTTCTCTGCTCAGATCACTTTGATCAGAGAAAAGGGTCTCGAGGCATTTTCGTCGACAAGTAAGGTCTCAACCTTTGGGTTGGTAAGCCAGGATGTAGAACTTGGTCTTAATGTCTACTCCCCCTTTGTCCTAGAAACATAAGGGTAGAATGCCCAACTCCAGTGGAAGGATGGTTCAAGGACTTCAAGAAGACGACCTTTGGCAAATGGATGTGTACGAGAACCACAGGCATCCATATTTTTTTTCCAACAAAATGTTAAAAGATAACATCATTGTGAGAAACATGGACAGATTAAAAATCCATTTAGTTTGATCTGATGGTTGATATTGTCTCTGCATCGATCGGTTGATGTAGATGAACATGCATGGTTGTTATTTGACCCTCGTAAGCTTACATCTCTTTCTATGTTCTTCGCATTGTTGTCATCCGTGGTTCTAGCTGGTGCTAATTGGATTATTACTATATTTTTGCATGGTGAGATAGCATTAAGTTAAAGAAACTTACAAGATGACGTAGGTGGTCACGCAGCAACTACAGCCATTTTACAAGAGAAATAGTGGGGAGTTGGAAACAACAAACCAAGGTCAACATAAGGCTACTCCACAATGGTGGGCAGATGAGATCCAAGAAATAGGGTAGTTCTTTGTCTTTTCTCGCCAGTCCGTCAGTCATCAAATTTGCCGATGGATCAACCAAAGACAGCTCCACCTGTAGATTTAACAATAGTGCGCTCCATCTCTGGATAGATTCATGAAATCGCCCGGGCTAAATAGTAGCCCCCTTAGCCCAGGCAATGATAGTGCCCGAATCACCTGCGATGATAATTTGACGATGCTGGAACGAATGGTATTCACTCCCTGCCTTAATGATAGCTTGGGGCTCTGCATTATTCGAGTCGGAGACACGTATAGGACCAAAGAAGACCCTTAAAGTTCTCCTTGATCATTTCTCAGCAGTCAGCCAATACCCGCCCTACCCTAATTGCCTAAGGATTGTCACTGAAACTGAACTTGAGTTTTCCCCGGTCAGAAGGTTTCCAGATTTTCCTGATCTTGGCTTTGTGACTAAAGATATTCACGCAGCATTTCCATTGCCTTTTGAGCTCCGGGAGAGGAACACTCTACTCTTAATTGAGAAAACCAACAAGCAACACGATGGAAAATAGAACTCCTTAGGAGATTAATTCCGTCGCTTTGTTGTTGAAGGTATATTAAGCTCCCGACTATGCATGGTCTGGAGAAGATGCGGACCACAAAGGTCTATAATATGCAGTCTTATCTTGTATTTTTACAAGAGGCTGCTCTCATGTCTTAAACCCGTGACTTTAAGGTCATATGATGACAACTTTACTGTTGTGCAGCTTTACCTTTTATGTGTAGTAACTAGAAAGAGAACAGTAAAGCCGTATACTAACAATGCACGAAAAGATGGTTCATAGATTCCTAGGCTTCTTAGGCAAAGACTTGTGAGAATGGACCCGTGAATGGCCGCCCAAGTGAAGGAGATCGCACGGAGAGGTGAAGGTGATGGCCAAAGCCTTCGGTGGTCAAAGTTGTGCTGCAATGCCTGTTCTGAGATCATCTTTCTGTTAGCAAGACTTGACAGAAAGGTTAGCATTGGCTTCCAAAATCCAAACCCATCGGTCTCCCTTCGACGCGTCTAAGAACACATCTTCAGTAGATGTAGTTAACTCTTCCCATAATGGTATTTCGAATTCTCTAAGAGTTCTGCCGAAGCCGACGTCAAGAATAGTTAGATAGACTCATCTTGCGACATTGTTGAATAGAGGCAATCTTTACTTGAGAAATCTGATAGATGGGGGCCGTATTTATGAAGCAGAGGCGACTTATCACCCCATAAATAGTGCCAAAGAATATGTGATCGCCTATATTTGGCTGGAACCTAATGAAGTCCTTCAACCATTCCTTTTCTTTGATTATGTTCGGCCATAACTGACTCTACACATAAAACCTCCAAAAATTATAGGAAATGATATTCAGCTTCGTTTTTTGAGTCGTGATAAGTGTAGACGCTTAAATTGCATCTTCTGATAGATACCTATGAATTTAGGCAAAACCAGTGAAAGATGTATCCAATAAAACTTGTTTGGAGTCCCTTAGATTATCAACGTACTAAAAAATCAGGACCACCGGATATTTGTAGCGTATGTTTCTTTGTACCTTAATTAAATAAGGACCATTAATAAACAAGAAAAAGAGGTTAGAATTATCAGATGACCGTGATTTTCTACTCAAAGACTAAATATGAGGAATCGAACACGATGCATAACTTGGATTAAAAAAAAAGAAGGAAAAGAAAAAAGGGCGTCGACTGGAAGATGCTTTCTTAGCGTCTACAATTATCAGGACTCAATTTTTTCTTCATAGGTAAAGCGTTTTTCTGAAGAAAGGGCAGAAAATTTAGTGCTTGTGGGAGAATCGCCATCCCCGGGGAAGTACGTTACGGATAGAGTTGACCAAATGTAAATATAGAACGAAACCAAGATACAAGAGAAGTATTTGGCCACACCCAAGAAAGTAATCATACTAAAATAAAAAGTGATGCACTCCCCCCTAACTCTCAAGTTAGGAAGATTTACCCCCTTTCTTAGCAAGACTATCAGATATATCATTTTTAGAGTGTAGAGACTCTTGTGCAATGGTAGTGTTGTCGTTGTATGACCTTGAGGTCACAGGTTCAACATGTGAAAACAGCCTCTTGCAAAATGCAAGATAAGGTTGCATACTATTGATCCTTGTAGCCTGCCCTTCCCCAGACCTGCATATGCAGGAGCTTTGTGCACGAGGCTGCCTTAAGAGTGTAGAGACTCAGATATGTCGGCCTGCCTGATAATGAAATGGATACGTTCTATAAGATTCCAAAATCTCCACAGAAGGGAGCTTTTACTGTTCATCGATGCAATCATGGAAACTGAATCTCCCTCCATGGTTTAATGATATATGAGAAAAAAATTACATATGAACCTAATTTTAGTTGTAAGTTTAAAAAGGTTTGATAGTCAACTAAAAAACACACATATTATACCTTAGCCTGATTTTCTTCAATGAGCTCGGGAAGGTCATGGCAAAGACAATGCTTGCAACCAATGGGAGCAAGTATTATTAGAAATTAATTGGTCCATAACATTTACAAATGAAAAATCTATCGTAGTCAGGTGGGTTAACTGCTCATGGCAGCTATTCTTGATGGAACGATAACTACCATTAACCATCAATTAAGTTTTATTTAAAGGGGTCTCTAATTCAAGCAAATCACTCTCAAGTATTTGCCATCATTGAGTACTGCTTTTGGATTAGAAGATCTCCTTAAAAAGCTACTTCACATCTATTGTTATGCCTGGAGGTAAGTTCTTGTCTAATTTTACTTTGTTTCCTCTAATTATATGTTTTTAATTCATGTAGACATTAGAGAAAAAGGTTTACATGTGGTATTAGAGCCTGTTAATTCCTCTACCTAACAGTTCTTTATTTTCTGTTTAATAGATTATTAGGATATTTAAGTATGAATTAAACATATCAGAAGAGAAACAAACAGATCAAGTCAGATCTGTTTTACCTTAAGACAATAAGGTTATCCAAGCTGCTACCCTTTGTTCCATGTGCAATACAGAGACCTGTTGTGCCTTAAGAATTCGTTAGGATTCTTAAATGAATCAACTGATGAAGTCCGACTTGCAATTGTAGCAGTTATGATGTTTTCTTCTGAAATCAAATGGAATATGACAACTAGAGCATATGGTATGAATAACACCATATAGCCATTTATGAAGATAGATAACAACAATGAAATTTCAACTGCACATAATAATCTTAATTTATTTGCCCTTCAAAGCTTCAACAACAGTTGGAGTACTCCTACCATCATTGTCTCCATAACCTAATTGACCATTTTCCTTGTGCCCTAATTAAATCTTAGACTTTAAAGTCAGAATTACAACATGATCGGAACCGCATGCTATCTCAAATACAAAGCTATAGTGGATATTTCCAATCTGAGACCATGCTTGCGGATAATATATTTTTGTTAGAAGAGGATGCAAATGACACAACTTGACCACTAGCAGGGACCCTTTTCATTTTCCTAATTCATCTGATCACTGCCAACAACATTTTCCTACTCAGAAAACTATCTCAATGGAGCAGTGGCTAGCCCATCACTGGCAAGACTAGACCCCTCTGTTCGATCACCCATCAAAGATGACTCAAGGATTTCTCTCCCTACTTTCTTCTAGTGCCAACACTACTGATTTGTGGTGCTTGCCAAAGCAGCAGTCACACCCCTTCCCTTGCACCCATTTTCTTTGACCGATCGGCCCAACCAAGGTTACTGGCTGGCCACACCACCTCTGCATTTCCCCTATTTCTCCCTCACAAGTGCAATCTACCAACACAGTCCCTTGATCTAGCCAGCCATGCTCTAATCTTCTCTTCATATCTATTACTTCTGCGCATAGTATAAGCATGGAAATACTGATAGGTAAACGGGATCTCCTTGTCGGATTTCTTGCTACCTAGATTGCTTGCTGATAAATCGCTGATGGGGATTTGGTTGTTGGTGGGTTTTGTAAGAAAGGGGTAAGACGTCAGTTGTGGATTTAGGGTTTTCTGTTTTGGGGAAGATTGTGGAATGATATATATATATATATATATATCTATATAAGGAGTGTTAGCAACAACAAATTATTGCAAGTGTAAGGAGCAGCTAATACCTCATTGGCTGAGAAAAAGTAAAAAGTAGAAAAAGACAAAGGAAATGATACCTTTTTACTTTTTCTCAGCCAATAGGGTGTTAGCTGCAGCTTACACCTGCAATAATTTGCTGTTGCTAACACACACACACACACACATAAGTGTGTGCATATATATAAGTAGGGTCCTCATGGCTAAATGATATAGCTTTATAAATTTTCTTAAATATTTAAATACATGAACAATTGGCCCAATTATCTTGGATTGTTCATGTGAAAAATTAGATGCTTAAATTAATTGGCTATTGATTTATAAATTTTTTCTAAATTAGTTAACAATTAAAGTTCATTTTTAAGACATTGTTAGCATAATAAATTATTTAGTTTTTATTTCTGGTATGCTTATATGGAAATGTCTTAATTTAATAGTTTTTGGATGTTATATGAGTAATATGTATATAGTATTTGAGGAATAGCCATAGAATACTTAAATATGGAAATACATATATTAATTATTTAATTAAAATATTGATCACATTAAGTTTTAAGCAGCATCAAATTCTAATTAAATATATTGATATAGTAATTTTACCCCACAGAAAAATTACTATAATATTATGGTTAAAATATTTTTCCAGAGATAGATTTAAATGACATGCTGAATCATATTTATTTAATTTGACTTGCATTAGTAAGGTTATCATTATGTTTGATGGTTTATGCCTCGTAATTATTAGTAAGTATGTTTGTTTATTTATTTGTAGTTATTCAATATTTTATATTATCTGATGAAAAATCTAAAGTTCCTTACTTGAGTGGTGAAAACTATAAAGTCTGAAAGGAGAAAATTCTTCTTCATTTTGGGTCCATAGATCTTGATTATTGTCATTGAAAGGAAGAGCCCCTTAAAATTACAAAAACTAGAACCAATGTTGAGATCACTTTGTATGAATGTTAGGAGCGATCTAATCCCTTAAGTATGATGTTCATTAAATCTCGGACTAGTACTAACATCTTTAGATTGATACCTGAGTGTGCAAATGTCAAATATCTCATGAAAGTCATTGATAAATAATTTGAGTCATTTGATAAAGCATTGGCTAGCACCTTGATGGATAAGTTGTCATCGATGAGACTCACTAACACTAAAGAAATCTGCAACACATTATAAGGATGAGAGACATAATTGCTCAATTGAAGTCACTACAAATTGAGATTTCTTAGTCCTTTTAGTATACTTTATCTTGAAAACTCTCCATTTTCAATATGGACTGTTCAAAATTTCATACAATAGACATAAAGAAAAATGACTAATTAATGAACTTTTGACCAGGTGTGTTCGAGAAGAAGAGAGAATGGTGAAAGTGCACATATGGTGATCTATAACAAGGACCAAAGGAAAGCCATTATAGGGAAAGGTAAAGGCAAAGCTATAGCCCATGTTGATAAAAAAGAGGCTACTAGGTGTTTCTTTTGTAAAAAGAAGAGACACATAAGGAAAGATTGCCCTAGAAGAAAGGCTTAGCTGGAGAAGAAAGGTAAACTCAAGTCTTTCGTATGTTATGAATTTAATATGGTTGATGTTTCACATACCACAGGGTAGATTGATTCTAGGTCTACAATCCATATTTGTAATATTATGCAAGGTTTCTAAACCAAAAGAGACTGATGGGAAGTGAATGAAGCATCTATTCAGGAAATTGCATGCATTCATTTGTTAAAGTTGTGGGGACATATATATTGATTTTACAAGTTGATTTTGTATTGAATTTGGAATGAGCCTTTTATTTTCCTAGTTTATCTAGAAATTTAATCTATGTATCTAAACTTATACCACTTGGATTTTCTTTTTTACATTCATGAATCCTATTTTAATTTATATAAAAATTCAATGGTTGTTGGAAATGGTACAATGGATGATGGTTTATTCAAAATTCATTTGAATAATGATGTCTCTAATGAAGTAATGAATGTGAATAGTAATGCTAGCATTAAGAGTAATGCTATGAATGAGAAATCTTCTATGTTGTGGCACTGAAAATTGGGACATATCTCCATTAACAGAATCAAAAGATTGGCAAATGATGGAGTTCTTGAGACTCTTAATTTTACAGATTTTGATTTATGTGTGGACTGCATTAAAGGGAAGCAAACTAATAAATTGAAAAAGAGTGCTAAGAGGAGTTTTGACATATTAGTGATCATACATACTGACATTTGTTGTCTTGACATGAGCTTAGATGGTAAGAAATATTTTATTACCTTTATAGATGACTACTCATGATTTATGTATCTCTACTTGCTTCTTAACAAGAACGAAGTGTTGGATGCTTTTAAAATGTATAAAGCATAGGTAGAGAAATAATGTGGAAAGCAAATTAAAATCATTAGATTTGATAGAGGTGGTGAATATTATGGTAGGTACACAAGGACTGGACAAATACTTAGTTTATTTGCTAAGCTTCTTCAAGAACAAGGTATTATAGCTCAAAACACTTTGCCTAGCTCACCAGATGTTGAGTTTTTCACAAGTGCACGGCTATTGTAGTCTAGCTAGTGCAAGTCCGGGTCGATTTTCACGGGGACTCGACTTAAATGTGGGACTTTACAAAATTTTTAATTATAAATAAAATTCAATTTCATTAACCAATCCATGAGTATTCGATTCTAAATTTAAACAACAGAAATGAAAGAAAATAACATTTTAACTACAACTGCCCTATTTTGATTGCTGTGTCACTCAGCAGATCATAATAGGTACTAAGCAATGAGAGGACAACATAAATCGAAAATAGCCTTGGATTAAACTATTACAGTTCTTGAATTGAAATGTAAATAACACAAAGTGAGAATAACACTATCAATGGAAAGGAATAAGACAAAATAAAGAAAAGACAAAGTAAGAACTTGAATGTAATTAGAATTAAAGTCCTAAGGTCATTTCTGAAATTTTTTGTTACAAAATTTCATCTCCTTCAACTTCACGAGGAGAGAGATGGAGCAAGGAGGTAAGGGTAAATCAGAAGCATTAGGAGGAAACCCAAGTTGGGTTATTTTCCAATCGATCTTGCCGGCACTTGTGAAGCTGGGTTTTGTCGGACAACAGGAGGAGAAGAGGGAAAATAGAGAATGGGAAAAAGGGAAAAAACAAAGATGGGAGATCAGTTGAGAAAGGGAGATGGGGAGGTTGGAGGAGCAATTGGAGAACACGATGCAGAGAGAAGAAAGAGAAGGTGGGGGACAAGAGAAGAGAAGAGGAGAAGAGGAAGAAGATGGGGGGAGAAGGAAAGAAGAAGGGAGAAGAGGGCAGAGGACAACTTGGACTCTGGTGTGGAGGAAGAGGAAGAAGATGGAGGGAAAAACCCTCTTTGGGTTTTCTTCTCTAGGCTGGCCAGAGACTGTGGAGGTTTCCGGCATGCTGGAGAAGGGAGTAGAGGAGGAACTGGGCTGCCATGTGATGAAGGGAAGAGAGTAAGGGAAAGAGAGAAGGGGGCGTGGAGAGGGAGGAACAGACTGAGAGACGACGGTGACTGTGAGAAGGAGGTGCTTGCTGGAATAGAGGAGAGGAGCAAGGGATGCAAATGCAAGAAGGGAGGTGAAGGTCGGGCAGGTGAGAATAAGGTCGATGATGCCTGGGTCTGTGTGGATAGAGGATGCTGGCTAGGTTTGGTGGCTGGTGAAACCGAACAGGGGCAGATAGTGGTGATTGACTATAGCCTTGCTGGTGATACACAGGAGTGAGATTGGGAGAGAGGGCTGCTTTGGGAGTTCTGGGTAATGGAAGAATAGAGGAGATGGGTTGTGGCCACTGAGCAAAAGAGAGGTGGAGAGCGTGAGATAGGGAACAAGAGAGGCGAGTGACGAACTGTCTTCCTGCCTCTCCCCCGTGAAGAGGAAAAGAGTGAAGGAGCCCCACCGAAGGGTGGGAAAGATGCATCTTGTAAGAGGGGCCCAAAAAGGTAGTTCCTATTTTATTGGGTTCCCATGCTTGCCCATGCTTGCCTATGTTTACAATGCTTGCTTCATGCGGTTTGCCATGAGGTGGTTGGCATGCGGCCATGTGGTGGTTGGCATGCTTGATGCAACCTTGCTTATGAAGTGGGGTCCATCAAATTAGGCTGATCTGAGCCGTCCAAAGTTAATCATGTATTACTGGGTTCTGATCCTTTTGATGAACTCAATTTGCCACATCCTGCAAAATAATAGACTATGTTATGTATCTAATTAGTTCTAATGGTCATATAATTATTAACTTTTCAAATCAACAATTAGATGATCAATTAGAGATAAAATTAATTTAAATTTATAAAATTGTCTAATTAGATGATCTAACCAAATACTAATTAAGGGTTATTTTAGAAAAAATTGAGCACTTAACACCATATCAAAATGGTGTAGCAGAAAGAAGAAACAGAACTTTAATGGACTTAGTGATGAGTATGCTTAACAACTCCAATCTTCCTTTGTCATTATGGAGTGAAGCTCTAAAAACAACAATGTCTATTATAAACCGAGTTCCAATTAAGGCCAATTCTAAAATGGCATTTGAATTATGGAAAGGTTGGAAAGCGAGTTTGAAACATATGCGCATTTGGGGTTGTTCAGTTGAAGTTAGAGTTTATAATCTATATGAAAAGAAGTTGGACCCAAGGACTATTAGTGCATATTTTATTGAATATGCTGAGAAGTCTAAGGGATATAGGTTTAATTTTCCATCCCATGTAGTAGAATTGTAGAATTAAGAAATGTTAATTTCTAGAGAATGACGTGGTTAGTGGGAGTTATCGACCTCAAAACTTAGTTTTTGAGGAAAATAGTGTTTCTGATTCAACTCCTACATCAAGCAATATAGTGGTTATTATTAATGACATCTATCAAAATATGATGGATATTGGACAACTAGTTGTTGAAAATCTATGTCCGACTGATAATGTTTTAGTAGATCTTATTGATCATCAACCACAACAAGTTGGTGATCAGGAGCCTTCACAAGAGGTTGATGATGTACCTTTGAGGAGATCTATTAGAGTAAGGAAATTAGCAATTTCTACTAATTACATTGACTACCTACAAGAATCTGACTATGATTTTAATGCTGAAAATGACCTTGAAACATTTTTATAAGCTATGAATTGTAGTAAATCAAAATTTTGGCATGATGTTATAAAATATGAGATGTATTCTATGACAGATAATTAAGTCTGGGTCTTGTAGAGTTGCTTAATCGGGTGACATCCATTAGTTATAAATGGATTTTTAAAACTAAGAAAGACTCATTAAGCAACATTGAGCGATACAAGGCTAGACTTGTTGCAATTCACACAAAAGAAAGGAACTAATTGTCTAGAAACATTTTCTCCTGTTTTTAGAAAGATTCTTTCCATATCGTCATGGCATTGGTTGCTCATTTAACTTAGATTTACATCAAATGAATGTGAAAACAACATTCCTTAATGGTGATTTAGAGGAAGAGGTTTATATAAAACAATCTGATGGGTTCATCTTAAGTGATGGTAATCATTTAGTTTGTAAGCTTAAAAAGTCAATATATGGACTAAAGCAAGCTTCCTGTCAGTGGTATTTAAAATTTTATAATGTTATCATTTGGTTTGGTAGAGAACATTATGAATTAATGTATATATCATAAGGTTAATAGGAGCAATATTATTTTTCAAGTCCCGTCTGTGGATGATATTTTGCTTGTGGCTAATGATATGGGATTACTTATGAGGTAAAATAATTTCTCTCTCAACACTTTGAAATGAAGGATATGGGCGAGACATCTTATGTCATTGGTAATAAGATTAATAGATATAGGTCTCAAGGTATCTTGGTCTTGTCTCAGGAAACCTATATCTGTGACGACCTGGGTTTTAATAACATATTTTGTAATACATTTTGCAAAGACAGGGCCCTTAGTAGTAAAAAAATTTTGCAAAATAAAGCAGCAAAAATTCTTTTCTTTAGAACTTGTTTCATAAAACCCAAGTCATTACATCATAACATAAGTAGAGTTTTGTACAAGCTAAAATTCCATTGAAGCAATAAACTTTTATTAAACTTAAGGATCCATCTAGTGGTTCATAGTACAGCCCTGTATCATTACAATACTTGTTCAAATTACACAATCCAAATTTCAAAGCTCACATAAAATAAAAACTCTCAATACATACAATGCTCTCAAATAAAATACATGTCTTCAATGGATATACCCTGATTAATTTTTCTTTCAAGTCTTCTCAAGTCTTGAGCTCATAACTCTCCTTCTCTGTATCTGAGATATTATAAACATTCAAACATTTACAATATCTCAGCAAGCTATGCTTGGTAGGGGATTAAAGAAGTAACATAATTTGACAATATAATCCTAATACTCATTAATCCCATTATTCATTTCTGTCATAAACATGATCATGGATCAATCTCATTTCTATAACCTTTCTTTTATCATTTATGTACATCCTTATACATAATGTATATGAACAAATTCATCAAAATAGTGAAAATATTCAATTCTCATTCCCAACTAAGCTGATCAACTCTTGCAATTGTAAGAGATTAGTATATCAGCTAGTTACTATACTGGGAATTCCCTTTTTCCTAGGAATATTGGTTATATACAATTACCTGGCATTTCATTATGCCATATATAAGGCATCTCTCTGTGCCTATCTCATATGCATCATAATGCAAAATAAATCAAAGGACTACCATGCTTCCAGTTTAATCTGTACAGTGCACCCAGATAACTACTCAATAATCCATGCATACCATATTCAGTAGAAATGTAAAATCCATGTTTGTATGGGGGGACCATGGCTGTCACAGTGGCGGCCTTCCCATAATTGCCCCACCTGATTTTCTGCCTTTCTTATGCATGGAATTCATCATCAACAAATTTTGGAGAGCAGGTGGCTAAAGGCCTATGCTCGTTTAAAACAAAACCACAAGTCTCCATGCTCGTATGTAAAATATTTCTTATACGTATCAGACAATATGTCTGTTTATATAGAGCTGGAGTATCTTCTACTTCCCTATTCACTTAAGGTTTTCTTCAACTCTACACTTAACCATTTTATATCTATTTTCTCATTATTTGGTTAGATCATAAGGATTTAACACAAGGTATTTGCATTATACATGTCAACATTTCTATACATAAGATCATGTATTCAACATGTATCTTTCATATAGATGCATTCATAAAATCCTCCTGCCTCAATAGGGTATTCTTAATCCTTGAAGTCTACTATAGTCTTGATCAACGTATATATATATATCAAATCATATGTATAATGTTATCTTTTTATCCAAAGGTACACATTGCATGGTCTTTTGATCCTCCTTAAGTAGGATGATTTGAATCTTTCTTCCTTGAATCACACATGATCAAGGGTTCAGATCTTCAAACTTAATAAATCTATATTACAAGTATATTCGCATAATAATAATGTACTATACGTTTGTATTTCTTTTTTTTTGTTGTTGTTTTTAATCATTCAAGATCTCCTCTTGGATTCTTGTTTGATCATCCTTATCTTATTTACAATTTTTATTAGGATTAGTTAATTTGCTAACCTTTTATGTTTTTATTATTATTTCTCAATCAATTAGTGTTACTGGTTTGAGAATAATTTATTTACTCCTAATTCTAGACAACTCCTCTTATTTCCAATTGACTAAGGCTTACCTACTACAGGCTGCTCAAAAAGTAGTTACTTCAATCCTCATGTAAGGAAGCGTTTAGACCTCAACAAATGTTGCCAGAAGGTGAGGGAAGAGTGAGGCTTTATTAGATAAACCCCTTAACCACAATGGTCAGCATCCACTAGAGTGACCTTAGCTCAACCTTCCATAAGGTTGCTATGAGCTCATAAACCTTAATTTATCTCTGCTTGATTTTTATTAATGTCCATGATCATATAAACTGTCATTCATGGATGTATATTATTCTCCTAATTTAGGCCAAGAAAATGGTAAACCATTCATTATATTGTCCTACTAACTATAGCCCTTACTAATTAAGTCCAACTCAAGTCATTCCTTCTTATTTATGTCATGAAACTCTAATTTCTTATTAGGTTACATTTTTGGTGTTTTATGCTCTTTATCATAACTAATTATCAATTAAATCTACTAAGAAATATGACAATAATGAATCATAAACTTCAAAGCATAAAACTAATATAAATTCAATAATCTAAGGATTATAATACTATATAACTACTATCTTGATCCCTAATTAATGAAATCAAATTAAACTAACATGATCTTAAATCACAATTCCATTACCATCTTAAATGGAAAACATACTATAGTCCATCCTCAAATTAAACTAGCAAGGCCCGAATTCATATATTACTTATCTTTAGGATATTTAAAGAAAGTCATGTGTACTAACATGACCCTAAGGTGATTAAATCTAACCATCTAATAACATGTAGATCATTTACATCAAAATGAAGAAATAACTTAGCATGGATCCTATAATCATGCCATAAATTAAAGTTAAAATAAATCTAATAATTAAATAAAATCATACTAATCAATCTACATCATTAGATGCTTTTAATATGATCCAACCATTAGATCTTAAGTCCTTTCCTTAGATCTAGGGTTTTTACTTTATTATAGGTTCAAAGATCATCTTCACATGTTTTTGTCATAACTTATCAATGATTTTATTAGATGTCATCATTATTAACTCCATCCAACCCATCCATAGGGTTTGATCATACTTGATCTTGCTGATCAAGAAAGTTACTTTACAAATTTTAGGTTACTTTTACCATAAAGGGTAGATTTCTTAAATTATCATAGATCGGTCATATTAAACCCTTAATTTCACATATACTTATCATTATAACATAAATAGATAAGATCCTTAAGGTCTGATCATCTCAGATCTTCAAGATCATGGAAGTAAGAATCTTATTTTCTTTAAACAGAAAGTTTCTTGCAATATTTCCTAAAATTTATTATTTCATATGAAATTAGACATAATAAGCTTTCCATAGCTTCTTTCCACTCGTGATTTGAAGCTTAGATGACTCTTAGAATTCAAGTTTGAAGTTCACAGTCATTTTAACGGTCCAGATTTGATCTGGCTGTTAGAACAGGACAAAATAGGAGGAATCGGTGGTGACCTATAAATGGTGAGACGATCAAGATCGCACTGTCAAATCACCAGCCCCCTTTTCTCCATCAAATTGGACCATTATATCTCCACTAAATTGGCTGTTATTTCATGCCTAGGGGTTTTGAACCCTTCTGAATCTATTGAACGGCTTAGATTTTTCATCTGAGCCATGATGCAGATCTGGAGGGTTTTTCACCAGAACTTGATTTTCTCAAACATTAACAGAAAATCATATCTAGTGAAATTAAAAATATCAAAAATGACATAAACTGAATATTGGATGATATCCTCTTGCCTGATTTGTTTTTCGTTCATTGAAACATTGGATCTTGAAATTACTTTGGGAGTTTTGTAGATTAGGGAATTTAGAACAATATGGATGGTGGGATTTGTGAAATTTGATATGGAACGGAGTAGCTAATTGAACTTAGGGCTCTTGGTGCTATTATGGAGAGAGGGGAGAGAAAGAGGAAAAAAGAGAGAGATTGGGGGAGGAGTTTTGCTCTGATTTTCTAGGGGATTTCATGGTGAAGTTGTGAAAATTTTTGTAAATTTTTAGAATTATTTATAGGCAAGTTTTTGAATTTTAAATTAATTTTTTTATAAAAATCTCCTTCTTCTTTTTTTATTTTTTTATTTTATTTATGGGTGGAGTTTCCACCTCCACCTTTTCCTCCACTACAATCTAGTAGTGTGTTGCTCAATTATTGTTGCTTCCAGAACATTTGCCTACTTTGTGAGCCCCACTTTCATGTGAAAAGACCATTTTTGCCCTTTTATTCATAAAAGTGGAGAAAAATGAATATTATTTATCCAAACTTGGATTTTAGTGTACTCAATGGCACATGAATCAATTTTTCAAGTACCTTTCAGTTTTTCAAGTACATTGTAAATATTCAAATTTTAAATCTTGGTTAGGGGTAAAAATGACCATTTTTTCCTTTTATGTCGAAAATTAAAAATTTTCATTCTAATATAGAATTTAACAAAATTAGTGTCATTTGATTCAATTTTTCATGTACATTCTTAATTTCTAAGTTTTCACTCATGATTTAATCTCTATGAAAAGATATTTTCTTTTAACCTAATATTCTAGCCCGCGTCTTCTGAAATTTCAAAATTTCATTGATTTTCTCAAATCAATTTATAAAAATTGGAGTTTTTACAATATCAATAAGGTTCTTGAGAGATTTTAAATGAAAGATTGTTCACCTAGTATATCACCTATTGTTAAGGGCAACAGATTTAGTTTGAATCAATGTCCCAAAAATAACCTTAAAAGAGAATAGATTAAAAACATTCCTTATGCTTTAGCAGTTGAAAGCATGATGTATGCTTAGGTTTGACCTGGCAAGACATTGTATTTGTAGTTGGAATGTCAGGAAGATATCAAAGTAATCCATGTTTGGACCAGTTGAGAGCTACAGAGAAGGTCATGAGTTACCTTCAAGGGACTAAAGATTTCGTGCTTACATATAGACTGACTAATGACTTGGAGTTTATTGGGTATTTAGATTCAAACTTTTCTGGTTGTGTTGATTCTCGTAAATCAACATCTGGGTATATCTTCTCATTTGCTGGAGAAGCTATACTTGGAGAAGTGCAAAACAATCTTTGATTATTACTTCTACGATGGAAGCTGAATTTGTTTTTTGCTTAGAGGCGATAAAATTGGGTATTTAGTTGAAGAGTTTTGTTTCTAGGCTTCAAATTATTGATTCCATTTCTAAGCCACTGAAGATATAGTGACAATTCAACTGCTATGTTCTTTACTAAGAAAAATAAGAGTGGAAGTCAAAGTAAGTATATAGACATTAAGTACTCAGCAATCAAAGAGCATATTAAAAAGAATGAAGTGCTCACTGAACACATTCATATTGATTTGATGATTGCAAATCCTTTGGTGAAAGGCATGCCACCAAAGTTGTTTAAGGATCATGTAACTCGAATGAGACTTTGTTCTCATTTCTCACTTTTTGTTTGAACTATGATACTATACTTGTAGCATATATTAGTAATGAAACTTTGAATTCTTGAATTTGACTCCATTTTTGGTTATATTTATGATTGGATGAAAAATATTTATTTTTAGACCCAGAATAAGCATTTGAGGATTATTCATATAGATAAAATGCAACATAAAAGGCTTTTCAAAGAAGATAATTACATTGTAATTCATGGAAGGTAAAACTTGTTTATAAAGAAATTATCGCCATGATTCATGTAATTCATTTCTTTGTTTGAGCATAAAGTATTAGAAATTAATTAGTCCATAACATTAACAGATCAAAAATCTATCATAGTCAGGTGTGGTAACTGCTCATGGTAGTTATCCTTGATGGAAGGATAACTATTGTTAACCATTAATTAAGTTTTATTTAAAGGGGTCCTTGATTTAAGTAGATCACTCTCAAGTATTTGCTATCATCGTGTACTGCTTTTTGGATTAGAAGATCTCCTTAAAAAGCTGCTTCAATCTGTTGCTATGGCTGGAGGTAAGTTCTTATCTAATTTTACTTTACTTTCGCTAATTATACGTTTCTGATTCGTGTAAACATCAAAGAAAAAAGTTTATGAGTATCTCTCCTTGGCATTTGCTATAGAATTCTTGAATGTACATATGAGCTTAGTTCCTTATTATCTAGATCGTCTAGTGAATTGTTTGTGACAAAGAGATTGACATACTTATCTCCCCCAAAACTTCTTATGTAACTGATATGTTTCCTCAAGGAAAGTTGCCTCAAACTTTAACAGATTGAGATCCTTGAATTCATATCCCAACTTTTCCTGGACATTCAAAATCACACCTCTCTCTTTTACTATTCTTATTTCTACTTCCTCACTGCATAGTCTATGTTTACTTCCATTTCCCTCTTCTTCCTTGTTCTTACATGTATTGGTGCAAAGAGGCTTACGAAAAACAAGCCTACCGAATTGAACAAGAAACAAATTCTTAGAGAGCAACATCCCACCATCAAAAGAATGGGTTTAGTATAGGGTTATCATTGCCACTAGAGAAATGCCGTCTCGGTTATAATTTTAAAGAGAGAGAGAGAGAGAGAGAGAGAGAGAGAGAGAGAGAGAGAGAGAGAGAGAGAGAGAGAGAGAGAGAGAGAGAGAGAGGAGTCAAAATCTTTTAAAGAGTGTAGAATGTCATATCCCAAAATTTCTAATTTATTTTTAATATTCAAAGTGTGATAGATTAATGGGTAATCAATCATAATATCAAATGAATATTGATCACATAAATATTTATTAAATATAGCAGAACATAAAAGGTTCTAATAATAATTATTCACACTTCATATGGTATAAGAACAACTGATTGCATAATCCTTAGTCAATAAAAAGGCATCCTTGTATATAAATTTACCTTAGCTGCAAATCACTAAACAAGAAACATTTCAAATCTTGTACGCTTTGATAAATATTTCCATGTGATATTCCTGTCTCTATCAATAGCTTTACTTCCTCTATCTGCATCTTCAATTTGAGATATTTTAAAAATATTTCAGCAAACTCATAGTTCAGTAAGTACATTAATTGCTAATCATTATATTTTATATTTCTTAAGAATATAGATGCAATTTAATTATGAGTCAATTCTAAACATCTTTGAAACTTTAAACAAATTATTTATTTTTAATAACATGCAAATCCACGTTTGATTAAGCACTTCAGATTTACTGTCGCAAAATAACTATCCAATTCACTCACATATTAATGATCAATCACACATTTTATAACAATATAAGTACACATTCAAATCTACAATCTAGGTTTCATATATGTTAAAATATTATCTAATAGTGTAATCAAATATAATCAACATCTTATCTTATCACTTGATAATGATTTGACAATTCAAAATGATTGGATCATTGGTACATCTCATAAATAATTAAATATGACACATTCCATGATCTGGTCTAGGCTTAGATAGTTGGATATAGTTCATTTCTTATTTACTAGTCACTAACTAGTAATTTGATCTACTGATTAGATCGATGGTCTATGCATTCCATGCATTGATGATAGTCAAATCCTGATTTCTCAATTGATCAGACCATTAAAACTTAATCTAATACTTAGATCTATGCTAGCCCTAGGTTATATTAATGTGTTTCTAAGCATGGATCAAATAGTTAATGGTTAGATCATCACTAGAACCTAAATATACTTGTTCTAGAACATAGATCTACACATTTCAATTGTAAAATAAGATCAATAGAAAAGAAGGGTTGAAGCTTACCAATCTATGTTTAACAGGTTTCCAAAAACATTGAATAGATGTTGGATCATTGTGGATTGTTGTTAATTGGCACAATAATGCTTGTACATTATTGTTGCATCCAAATCTCTATTGGATCAACCCTAATTATTAATTTTCTTAAAAGGTTTTGTTTGCGACATTGAGAGGAACATGATGAAAGGTTCATATTTTTCAAAAATTTCCTCCATTTTTTTTGACAAAATCACCTACATGCATCACCTTCTCTCTTCGATTTTTCGATAAGATTTGGTTGGATCTTTACTATTTTTGAGGGATTTTACTCCTCTTGTGATGGTCAACAAGTTGAATAGTTTAGATCATAAAAAACAAACCTCATTTTCACTGTTCAATGTCAACCTCATTCGCCAGTCTCCACTGTTTGTGGCATTTCTTCTGTGAAAGGTGGTCAAAATGAGAAACAGGCTAATGAGTCTTTATTTCCTTGTTGCCATGAACAAGATGGTTGGCTCGAATTGTTGATCCTTGCCACCATTTTCTCATATGAGCTGAATCTTCGGTGATGGGAAAACACATGCATAGTCCTCCTTTGTCGACAATAATGGCAGTTTTTCGGCGTTTTTTAGTGGCCACACTACTAAAACTTAGGCTTTATAAGATAAAAAAAATATAAGAAGGTATTAACACAACCATCTTATATAAAATTTTATATAAGATGGTTATGACTACTCGCCTTATATGCCATAAACATATAAGACGGTTTTAACATAACCATCTTATATAAATTTATATAAGACAGTTATGGAAAACTGTCTTATAGGATTAGCTTAATATAAGATGGTTCTTAAGAACCATCCTATATTTTAAAAAGAATACTCTGGTCATATAAGAAGATTTTTCAAAACCATCTTGTATAAATTTATATAAGATAGTTTTGGAAAACCGTCATATATTATTAACAATATAAGATGGGTTTTAAAAACCATCTTATATTTTTCTTATCTTATAAGTTAAAGTTCAATTGAATGTTGGCTTCTTCGACGAAAACTTGAACATTGGGTTGGATTGATATGCACTTTGTCTTGAACTTGTATTTCCTCAGTTGATATCGTTTGAGTAGTATTCGTTCTTGTACTTTTTTGTTATGTTTACTTTATTTGATGTTTATGTCTATAAAGTTTCTTTTCTTTTTCTTTTGGCATTTGTGTGATACACACACACACACATACATGCACATATGTATGTATGGATCAGTGTGGATATTTATGTGCATGGATTGGTCATGTTTTTGCTTCATTCTTACTTTTTCCAATCCTAGCTAGACTTCAATGTTGACTCCTCTAATATGTGCGTGTGTGTGTGTGTTAACTATGTACATTACACACACACACACTATTTATTTAAATGCCTAACCTATTATTATTCTAATCTTTTCATGTCTAGAAAGTCTTTGCACTTTTGGACAAAATGGACAAATATGCTTGGATGCGTGCTAAAAGATCATCAAGGGAATATGTGGAGGGGATATAAGAGTTTGTTGAGTTTGCACTTGGGGCAAGTGGTGATTGTAATAGAATTCGATGTCCATGCTTGAGATGTGGAAACTTAAAAAATGTTACTATTAGTGAATTAAGAGAACATTGTGCTTCAATGGAGTTGATAAAAGCTATCGCCCCTGGATGTGCCATGGAGAGCAAATACCTCATAGGCCCTCGATAAGGGTTGAATGTGTATATGAAAAAGAAGCCACTCTAGGAAGTGGTGGTGAAGACAATAGGACAGCTACACCTATGTTTCGAGATGTATACAATAACTTTCAAGATGACCTAGTACAATTTCTAACTGCATTGAAGGAAGCCGATGAGCCATTTGTATATTGGGTGTAGAGATTATACTAAGTTGTCTGCTGTGTTAGAACTTTATAATGTGAAGTAAAGATTTAGTATTTCATATCATGGTTTTATAGAATTGTTGAAAGTTATTGGTAAAATGCTGCATAAGGAGAACAAATTGGTGAGGTCGACATGGAAGGCAAAGAAAACCTTGGTTGCACTAGGCTTAAAGTATGAAAAGATCCATGCCTGTCTTAACGACTACATCTTATACAAAAAGGATCACAACGACAAAATTATGTCCAATTTGTGGACATTCAAGATGAAGATGAGGGAGAATTCAAGTGATTGAAAATTGAAAGATATCCCTACAAAGGTCCTATGGTATTTTTTCCTTATTCCAAGATTCCAAAGAATGTTTCGTATTAAAGAAATAGCAAAGAAACTAGTATGGCATGCTAAGGAGAGAGTGGGTAACAACTATTTATGCCATCTAGTAGATAGCCATGCGTGAAAGCTTGTAGACTTCATGTGGCTGATTTTAGAGACAAACCCAAGAACCTACTACTTGCAATATCTGCAGATAGGATTAATCCTCATGGTTCTATGAGCAGCAACTATAGTTGTTGGCCTGTTATAACTTTTCACCATTGTTGTGCATGAAGAGAATGTTTATGATGTTAACTATGTTAATATCGGGTCCCAAGCAACCTGAGAATGACATTAACATGTACTTGGCTTCGTTGATTTATGACCTTAGGACATTGTGGGAAGTAGGGGTTAAAGCTTATGATGCATATAAGAAAGAGACATTCACCGTTAAGGCTATACTATTATGGGAATAAGCGACTTTCTTGCTACGGTAATTTAGCTAAATGCACAGTAAAGGGATACAATGCCTATCCTATTTGTAGTGACCAAACTTGTGCCACACAACTTCAACGTAGTAGGAAGATGACATTCTTAGTCCATAGAAGATGGTTGCATAGAAACCATCCATACCATTTTAAAAAGGGAGAATTTGATGGTAGTGTGGAGATTAAGGGACCTCCAAAGAGGTTGACTGGATGATAAGTATTGCAACAAGTTAAAAACCTTAATGTATCATGGGGGAAGAAGAAGAAGGCAACTTTGCATACAAATAAAAGCAACTCTAGAAACTATTCGAAGAAGAAGTCCATATTCTTTGAACTTGGATATTGGAAATCCCTACACATGCGGCATGTGCTTGATGTCATGCGCATTGAAAAGATTGTAGGTGAAAGCTTGACCAGTACCTTACTTGACATGCAGGGAAAAACAAAAGATGGACTTGCTGCTTAAATGGATCTCATGAGAATGGGTTTGAAGAGAAGGTTGCATCTATAGGATAAGGGCAGCTGAGGAACATACTTGCCTAAAGCAAATTATACACTTAGCAGAGAGGAGAGAAGAATAGTGTGTAAAGCCCTGTCAGATATCAAAGTTCCAGATGGATACTCTTCAAGCTTTAGAAACATCGTCTTCATGGAAGGGCTAAAACTATTGGGGATGAAGTCTCATGATTGTCATGCATTAATGCAACAACTTCTACTTGTAGCAATACGTTTAGTGCTGCCAGATAAAGTGTAAGGATCTATTACTAAATTTTGCTACTTCTTTAGTGCTTTGTGCAAAAAGGTGGTGGATACTTCTAAATTACTAAAATCTAAAAGCATTTAGTGACAACCTTACGGGAGCTTGAGGTTAGGATGTGTGGACTTGTTTATTGGCAATGGATGTACCCATTTGAAAGGTGCATGAAGGTGTTAAAAGGGTTTGTATGAAATCATAATAGGCTAGAGTAATGTATTGCCGAATGTTACATTGCAGAAGAAGCGATTGAATTTTGCACTGAGTATTTATCAGGAGTGGATGATATTGGAATACTAAGAAAGAAAAATTCAAGTGTGTTAATTGATCCAAGAGTTGGTGAACCTTTATTTAGTAGTCGTGTGTCGACCATTGATTGTAAGGAACGGGAGTAGGCACACCTTAACATCTTGCAGAATATTAATATTGATGAAGTTCAACCATACATTAAGTACGTAATTAATTTTCTCTCTTTACTAGTTTCTTTAACATTAATTAATTGAATCTTTGATGTTGCTGAAGTTCAACAACAGGCATGTTATATAATTCTCATCTCTGATCATTCTGTAGTATGCACATGGACTTCCTAAAAGAGAGGTATCTAAGAGATGCACGGAAAGAGAAGTGGTTATAAGATGAGCATTGTCATTCCTTCACAACTTGGCTTCATGAGAAGGTAATTAAATAGTGCTCTATGATGAATTCATTTATTTATTTGTATAATATATAGTATATGCACGTATACATTAATTAATTATTTTCACTATTACATACAAGTTTTAGATCAGTGAGATGTTCTAGGTCATAGTATTTTTGAATGTTTAGGTTGGATGGCAATCAGACCTCTACCAAAAGTAATAAATTAATCTGGATATGCGATTAATAGTTATCACTTTCACACAAAAGTCTGTGATAAGTTAAGAGCACAATAAGATAGTGGTGTTAGCTTAATTCTAAAACCACTTTCTTTTCAAGTTCAAAGGACTACGACTTAGTTATAGCTAATAATAATTATTATGGGGTCCATGTAAGATATGGGAGCTAGATTATACATGTAGAATTGTGGTTGTGTTTAAGTGCGATGGGTGGAACACAACAAAGATAGTATAAGAACCAATGCCTTCGGCTTAACATTGGTTGATCTCAATACGATCAGCTATCAAAATGACCAATTTATTTTGGCATATCAAGCAGAACAGGTATTTTATGTACAAGATGGACATGATATGATATGACCAACTATTTTATCAGCCTCTCTAAGGGACATCTATGATGAAGATAACATAGGTGACACGATAATTGATTACCCTTCAATCACTACAATAATGCCATCAATCGATCTAATAGGGGAGAGTGAGATGGATTATGTGCACGATGCTAGTGAGGAGGGTACGTGGGTGGAATCTGATTATATATGAGGGGAAAAATTAAAGTGCCTGTGTTTGTAGCATGTCATGTATGAAAAATGATTTAATTAATCAATTAAAATTTACCCATCATGTGTCATGCCAAACATTGGTTAAACATGAATGAAATGAATCATGGGGTGACCTATACACTTCAAAGTTTTTAAAGATTTTAAGGGTTCAAGTAACTTGTAAAACTACCTTAATTCATATAAGACAGTTATTAATAAATAGTCTCTTAGTATTCAAACAAAAAATTAAGCGGGGGAATGTTTTGTTGGCAAAGTGACCATTAATATAGGATGGTTCTTTCAAGCACGTCTTATATAATTATTAAAATATATGATAAGTTTTAAATAACCATCCTATATTCATCAAAATATAGGATGATTTTTTTAGAGCCATCCTCTATTATTTTGAATAAAGGAAGGTTTTAAAAATCGTTCTATATTCATGTCAATAAAGGATATTTTTAAAAACTGTCCTATATTCCTTTCAAATAACACCACCAACAACCAACACCCCCCCCAGCCCATTCAAAATTTTGAAACCCCAAACCTCTAAAACCCTTAAGGAGAAGAAGAAGAAGAGGAGGAGAGGAGAGGAGAGAAATCAACAGTGCCCCTCCCCCCACCATTCGAATTTTTCAAAACTAAACTCCCCCATTTGAAATTTTCAAACCTAAACCCTTAAAACCCTTAAGGAGAAGAAGAAAGAGGATCAGTTTTCTCTCATTACGCTGGATCTGTATCATTTTTTGATTTTGTGCTTCTTTAATGCTTGATTATGATCATTCTAGATAGCCTCCATTGAGTATAATAAGACCCATGTTTTAGATTTTAATGTTTCTTTCAACAAGGCATGCAAAATGTTGCTTGAATATGCGTTTTTACCATGCATTTTTTACTTTATATATTGCTGATTTTGTGCTTCTTTAATTCTTGTAAATGCTTGATTATGATTATTCTAGATAGCCTCCATTGAGTTTAAGAAGAATCATGTTTTATATTTTGATGTTTCATTCAACAAGACATGCAAAATATTGCTTGAATATGCATTTTTATCATGCATTTTTTATTGTATATGTTGCTGATTGTGTACTTCTTTAATGCTTGTAAATGCATGATTATGATTATTCTAAATAGCCTCCATTGAGTTTAAGAAGACCTATGTTTTATATTTTGATATTTCATTCAACAAGGAATGCAAAATGTTGCTTGAATATGCATTTTTTACTACATATGTTGCTGATTTTATGCTTCTTTAATACTTATAAATGCTTGATTATGATCATTCTAGGTATCCTCCATTGAGTTAAAGAAGACCTATGTTTTAGATTTTGATGTTTCATTCAACAAGGCATGCAAAATGTTGTTTGAATATGCGTTTTTACTATGCATTTTTTACTGTATTTGTTGCTGATTTTGCGCTTCATTAATGCTTGTAAATGCATGATTATGATCACTCTAGATAGCCTTTATTAAGTTTAAGAAGACCCATGTTTTAAATTTTGATGTTTCATTCAACAAGGCATGCAAAATATTGCTTGAATATGCATTTTTACCATGCATTTTTTATTGTATATGCGGTTGATTTTGTGCTTCTTTAATGCTTGTAAATGCTTGATTATGATCATTCTAGATAGCCTCTATTGAGTTTAAGAAGGCCCATGTCTTAGATTTTGATGTTTAATTCAACAAGGCATACAAAATGTTTCTTGAATATGTGTTTTTACCATGCATTTTTTTATTGTATATGATGCTGATTTTGTACTTCTTTATTGCTTATAATGCTTGATTAAGATTATTCTAAATAGTCTCTATTGAGTTTAAGAAGACCCATGTCTTAGATTTTGATGTTTTATTCAAGATGACATGCAAAATATTGCTTGAATATGTGTTTTTAACTATATACTATGCGTTTATTTTGTGCTTTTTTAATGCTTGTAAATGCTTCAAATAGATCATCTATGCACTTAGATGGTGGTATTTTCTAAACCAATATATATGTTGTTATATTCTAATGTACGTTTATTTTGTGCTTTTTTAATGCTTGTAAATGCTTCAAATAGATCATCTATGCACTTAGATGGTGGTATTTTCTAAACCAATATATATGTTGTTATATTCTAATGTACGTTTATTTTGTGCTTTTTTAATGCTTGTAAATGCTTCAAATAGATCATCTATGCACTTAGATGGTGGTATTTTCTAAACCAATATATATGTTGTTATATTCTAATATACAAGTAGAACATGAAGAGAGTGAGCATTATGAAGAACAGTGTAGCACAAGTACACCCATTAAGAGAAAGGGCAGAGGGCCAACAAAAATGGAGCATATTATTAATAGAAAGTCAAAGGGAATAAAAGAGATAGTACAATTCAATAGTAAAGGGCCGACAATAGGTGGCGATGCACATTCTTACACTAGTTTTGTTTGCTGCACTGTCAGAAGCATGGTGCCAGTTTCAATTACTGTTTGGAGACATGTGTCACCATCAATAAAGGATGCAATATGGGAGATGGTGAAGGTTTGTAAAGGCTTGCTACATACAACATATAACGTGCCTTATCTTATTTTAGTTCAGATAGACTAATGTTTATTTTAACTTTGCAGTCTACTTTCAACATCTTCGATGAGTATAAGAAGAATGCTCTACATGGGGCTTTTGAACAATGGAGGAAATGGAAGAGTGATCTAGCAAGGAAGTACATACTTCCAAATGCTAATGATCCATCTACACTCTACACAGTCTCTGAATTGTATTCTAGCATCATTGACCAAGATGCATGGAATGAATTTGTACATACCCGCCAGTCTTTAGATTTTGAGGTAATTGTAAGGTAGCTAAAAGCTTGATTTCTCTAATTTTCAAGTCCATTGTGCTTCATTACATGTTCCTTTCACGTGTAAGTAAAGCATGTCAAAGGACAAATGGTGTGTGCGACCAATCATATGCAACATCACCTCCCTAGGATTGGTTATGCACGATTAGAAGAACTAGAAGTAAGTATATGTGACAGTTCAGTTCTATCTAACTATACCTTTTTTTTTTTTTTTTTATTAACTCTAAAGTAATGTCTTTCTTAATAGCAAAAGAAAGCTGGGACCACATATCCCATCGATCATGCCCTTCTTTGAAAAATGGTGCATTCAAAAAGGCGTAACTCCTAGACCTTTATTGATGAAAATGCCACCTCCGTTGCTTCAAGAATTGTGAGTGGTTTTACTTTTCTATTTTTTGCATATATGAAATTATATATATATATATATCAAAATCATCTTGTTCTATTAATTGCACGTGCAGAAAAGTTGACCGAGGAAAGTGACACTAAATGGACTCTGAGCAGTACTACTTCGAAGGGGGACATCCTGTACATGGCTATGGGCAACAAAGAGGAGCACCCTAGCCGAGTAAGGGGCCAAGGGTGCGATGTGGTTCCTTCCAAGTTCTTCCAAACTAGAAGAAATACACCAATAGAGGACATTAAGCATGGAAGGAGAATATGTTGAATGAGCTATACACGAAGGTAAGGAATGATTTCTTTAAGGACCCTTGGGGTTTCAAAGGTCCAAGTCAAGACGTTCCCCCTCAACCCCCATCTTACAATAGTTGCACTCCTCTATCTAATGAAGAGATGGATGAGTAACGATTTGAAGGAGATGTCCCAATCAAGGAGGTATTTATTGACATGCTTACCTTTTTTCTTTTTCATGTCATAGTAATCTTCATTTATTCTTATGTTAGGTGATGTCTAATTTGCAGGTGGGTCAATGCATGCTATAGCTTCATACAGCTGAGAACTACGTCACTGAGGCTACACTATACGAGGCATTTTCTATCATGTTTCATGGTACATTGATGCATCTACACATTAAGAATGTGTGCATTACTACTGCCATCCAACCAGATGCCCCTGCCATTTCTTATAGAAGTGAATGATATCCATACTATTGGGGATACAATTGGATATCATGTAGCTTGGCCGAAGAGGTATATCAAAACAATGATTTCCAAGGTATGTATATGGTATCATAACATTGTGTTCCACAATAACTTTAATGCATGAACTAAATTTTTAAATACTATTTGCATTGTAATATTAAGTAGAAGAAGCACAAGGAGCGATTGAGGTTGACCTCCCCGGCAACAAATGTAGGAGTACCAATTGTCCCATCCTAGGTATTTATGTCTACTTTGACTATGAAATTGAATCTCCTCGACTCTTCATATATATATATATATATATTCTTTACTAATTTTTGAAAAATTAATTCTATAGTGTAGGGATCAGGTGCAGGTTCCACCTAGCACGCCTCCATTCTAAGGGCACTATATAGATTGATCAACAAAGATATCAAAAGCAACTCTATAAGGATAGAGGCTTGTGTGCTTGCACACGATGGTATTGAGGTTTCAATCATGAAAGAGGACCTCTTAGCCATAAGTAATATGCTCAGCTGGAATACATGCACATCATTGTTTACAACGGGTATGTCTTGTAATTACTTTATTAAGATTCAAATTGACATTACTTATTAATAGGACAACATAAGTATTTGACATTAAGTTTATGCGGATATTTGCATTATAAATTTCAAAGATTAGAGGTCAAGGACGTTTACAAATTCCTTGACCTTGGTGTTGTCTCTAGCCCAAAGGAGCATTTGCCTAAGAAAAAACAAATAGAAGATATCATAATTGGGTTCTTGGGTTGTAATAAGGGGCAGCCTTTACTGATTCCATACAATAATGGGTAAGTTATTACATGTCTTGCTACCATTCCACATAAAAATTAATATGTATATAAGTTAAGTTTGTCAAGTTTCAATCAATTGATTATATATATATATAGGTCCCATTGGATGCTACTAGCTTTGGATGTATATGGAGGAATTGTAATGTTTTTTTATTCTTATGGAGCACACATTCGAGGCCAACTAGTGGAATTGATCAATAAGTAAGTTTGACTTTTATTTTATTTATTATAATATTTGGATAACTGATAAATATCTCTTTTATTCATATATAATGTTTTTACTTATATATGGGCAATTCATGGTATAAATGGGTTAAGATAGAAAATATTAGCCATCCAGTAAAACTGATTTGGAAAAGGGTTAAGATAAGGTTTACTACTTCTTTAGTATAACCCTATAACCTATAGACTTATAATTACACATGATATTTGAACCGTATGATCTATTGACTTTATTGCACAGTGCCTTAGACAACAATCTAATTGGAAGTGTGAGTATTATGTTCTTAGATATATGAGAACTCTCATTCAAGAAGGATTGACAATCTCCCAATTGAGAAAGGTGCATATAATTGACTAACAATCATTCTTACAATTTCTACATCTCTTAAATGACTCCAATAATAATGTCTCAATTGATGTAATTTTGTTGTCTTGCAGGTTGATTTGGGGAGCAAGAGTTACTCCCAATTAGACATAGATGACATCAGAATGGAATGGATTGGATATCATTTGACTTTTAATTTGTAGATATCTGATGTTATTGAACATGTATCAATTTTATCACAAATATATAATTTACAATTGCACTAATTGGATGCATATGTTCCTTTTTTTTAATTTAAGTCTGCGTATGTTTTCTTTATTTCACTAACAAGTATGGAGAAGTTCGATGTGGAATGTCTGAATATTGGATGTGCATGAATGTATTCTGTAAAATGATTTGTAGTCTCCACAAATGAAGTGTTGAACTTCAAAAATTACAGGAACAATGTATAAACAAAAACCAACAAATGAGCACATGATTTGTGAAGAAATTAGAATTAATAAAGGATGGTTTTTGATAAACCATCCTATATTTCTCACAAAATATAGGACAATTTCTGAAAAATCATCTTATATACTCATAAATATAGGATGGTTATTCAAAAACCATCCTATATAGATTTGTATATAGGATGGTTATCTAAAAACCATCCTATATAGATCTGTATATAGGATGGTTATTAAAAAACAATCCTATATACTGATCTATATAGGATGATTATTGAAAAATCATCCTATATACGGATCTATATAGGACGATTTTTGAATAACCATTCTATATTTATCAGTATATAGGATGATTTTTCAATAACCGTCCTAAATATAGATCTATGTAGGACGAATTTTGAATAACCATCCTTTATTATACAGTTTTATAAGACAGTTATTGGATAACCATCTTTTATTAGAAACATATATAGGACAATTATTTAGAAACCGTCCTACATTTGTTCATATTTATAAGATAGGTTTTTGTGAACCATCTTATATAAAGGGGGTTTATTTAACAGCATATCTTTGGCATTTTTGAGCTATCATGGCATATCTCAAATGTAAAACTTATTTAACAACGATATCTTTGACATATGTGAGATATCAGGTTTATTTAACTACGATATCTTCAGCATATGTGAGATATCATGTTTATTTAAAGGTGATATTTTCAGCATATCTGAGATATTAGGTTTATTTAATGACATTATGTTTGACATATGTTACATGTCATGTTTACTTAAAATTTCTGTTAATTGATATATTTGGCATTTTGGAGATATGCAAACCCATTTTCCAGTGTAAAATTTGATAAGGTTTAGTGAGAGAAAAATCAAATGCGTACCATTAGTGAGAGAAAACAACAGCAGTCTAGTTACCCGACTTTACTTCTTCTTCTTTTCTCTGTTGTGTGCTGAGACAGGGGGGGTTAGCATTTTCTAGTTGGGGTTCACGGGTTTGTCTGCGTCGCCAGCCTTCATCATCATGGCAGTACCATTTAGTTACCCCGATTTCACTATACCGAGAGAGAGGGGGGTTGGCAGTTTTTCAGCTGGGGCTTCTGCAGCATCGCCGGCCTTCATCATCACAACAGTAGCAGCTAGTTACCCTGACTTCATTTTTTTTCACAATTTCTTCACCATTTTCAAACCCTATGCCTAAACTTTCGTTTTGCCCTAGAGCTCTCTCTCTCTCTCTCTTCTAGTTTAACGATTTTTCTCTGTTGAATGCCGAGAGAGAGGGGGGTTGCCATTTTCTGGTTGGGTTTCACGGGTTCGTCTGTGTCGTCGGCCTTCATCACCACTGTAGTACCACCTGGTTACCCTGATTTCACTATACCGAGAGAGAGCATTGCAATAGTAGTTGGTTACCCCAATTTCACGTTTTTTACACGATTTCACCATTCCAAACCCTAAGGCCTAAACTCTCATTTTGCCATAGATCTATCTTTTGTCCCCTTCACAGATTTCTCTCTTTCTTCTGGTTAACGATTTCTCTCTTGCTCTCTTCTAAAGCATAGTAAAACCCTAGATCTATCTTTTGTCCCTTTTACAGACTCGTTAGGTCTCTCTGTCTATCTCACTCTCGCTCTTTGTATGGTTTTTATTCCTCTCACTTTTAGTCCTTGAATTTCTCTATTAGATTCTCACTCTTTTCTGTTTCTATCTTCTCTAGGAACAGCACAATCATTGGAAGAGAAACATTTTTGGCTGTAGCGATATCAAAGGTATGGCCTTTTGAGAAATATGAAATTTGAACCTCTCGTGAGATGTCACCATCTGGGTATTTCCGCATTTTGAAGATTTAACACTAGTCATATGATCCTAATCCATTTCTTTTGATGTTAGAGTACTTTAAGAGATGATATATGTCATTTTTTTAGTGGGTATGTTTTGATTTTATTGTTTATAATCATTCTCTTTGGTTTTTATGATGAATTATGTGTATTTGTAAATTGCTTATTTGAATGATTGTTGTTGATCAAGAGTTCTTTTTGGTTTGGCTTTGTCTTTTATATTTGCTTGAATATTTGATAGGTTAAACCTAGAATATGCTTCTACTAACTTCTTCATATATGACCCATCATTTGATAAGAATTTACTCCAAGTCTTCTTTTGTTTCTCCACAGTTTCGGTTTTGGATTCATTAGAAGGAGAATAGTTTTGTGTGGCTTAAGAAATAATGATTGTGACATTGCGTGGGAAATAATGATATCACCACTAACTGCACCTGCAACTGCAATTCCTGAATGTGTGACTTCATACTTTCTTTTTCAGAAATTTGATAGTGATGTGATTTTTATTAGATTGCATATTACTGGGGGGAGTGTTGATGAGATTACATCATGAAACATCACATATTATCTTTAGTTATTTTAACCTGCTTCTGGCAACAAGAGATGGGATACTCTTTGATCCTTGTGAATGTGTCAGTTTATGCAAATTATGTACATGATCGAAGCTAGAAGAGTCTAATGTGGAGCTCAGGTTGATGATTTGAGTAACTAAAAGATTGTGTTAAGTGTAGAATTTTTAATGAGCGAATACTTTACTGAAATAACTTTGAAACTGCTAAAAAAGGCATAGTTTGAACATTGCTACATACCAATCACAAATCATGGAATGTAGTTGCAAGCATTTAACTCCTACATAAATATCATCTTTGGATTTATTTGATACTGGCATAAAAATGGTTGAACGAACCCTCTTAAAAGAGAACTTTGACCTAACAAAGTGGTGCCTATTTGTTGCTTATGATAAAACAAATGCATTGCTACTTCAAAGAGAAAATGTACATACCCTCTTAAACATGAAAGGAAATGATTATTTTTCATGAACTCCAATGAAAGTTCTATGTGAATGTTCATAATGTTTTACTTGGGTTTGAGAAAAGGTAACTTTTAGAGAAACTGCTGCAAATCTTTTCAGTTCAGCAAGTTTCTAATTTGTTTCACTTGGGATTCCAAATTGGTTTAGGACTTACCATCATAAGCTGGGTATAATAATGTGATGCAACAAGTAGACAAACACTAGAAAACCATACTAGGGAAGTCGAACTAGACAAGGTTCTTTATAATTCTATGGTTTAAAATCATTTTGGGGTTGGATACAAATAGGTATCCTAGGAACTTGGTTGACAGAGAGGGATAATTCATTTGATTGATAACCTTGAGCACTAAGTGGAAGTAAGATGGAGACTATAAAGTTGCTCCAAGGCACAAGTTAGCAACATACTAAAAAGGGTGTTTAGCATCACCTTGCTACTTGAACTTACTAATGGAATGTGAAAGTATTAGAAATAGACCACCACGTCTTCATTCATATCCATGTTGCAAATGGTTGTCAATTGATATTTGAATTCTTAAATTCATTCCATGTTGCTCTCTATATTACTTATAACTTATGTCCACAACTTAGATAATTTTTGCCACTAAAATATAGTCATTCGTTGTGATATTGTTAAAATTAATTGTGGATTTTTTTTATCTCATTAAAGTATGGTTAGCTGTTGTTGATGGCTTTCCTTACATTTCAGTTCTTCCTATTTATGTTTCATTCGTGCCAATGATCTTAACATTTCCTGCCTCCTAACAAGCTATATTGAATCTCATACTGAATTGCTATTTTAGCTAAAGTTACCCCTGCTTCTACTTTGAGTTTACTTTGATTAAGCTATAGTTCATCCTTGATGCTGAAAACAAAACCCCATACACTGACACTTCCTAAACCAACCAACTAGACAAAATTACTACAAGTACAATCATCATAAGCTATTTTGCTTTCAATCTACAATTTTGATGCATCATCGAATTTGTTGAAGCTATTCAAGACCTTTTTCAGATGCCCCACAAAAGAAAGGATAGAGTCCTTGTGACAACTAGTCCGGTTGATGTCGAAGATCCTTGCAGTGTGTTTGAAGACATAGTTGATGGAGACAAGGGAACTTACAATAAATGGACTACAGAACAAGAGGGCTTTATCCTCGAAACGCTCTATGATGAAATAGTAAAGGGTAAAATCATCGCAATTGGGAGTATGCCAAAGGGTGCAGTGATTAAGGAATTGCTGCTTCCCTTTAAAATGCGATTTGGAGTTGATTTGATGATGAAGCAGTTGAATACAAAAATAAGACTTTTCAAAAAGCAAGTATGTTACACTTGCAAAGTTGAGGAATGGAGACTCAGGATTAGGGTAGGATGTAGAGAGAAATTACTTCCAACTCTAAAGATCACAAATGCCCACCTGCAAGTAATGCACCACTTAAATTCTACAATAATATACATCACCTTTACAATGGCTTTACAAATGTTTGGGTATGTATAGTCGAATCCAGAGGCTTGTTGCTTATTTGGGAGGAACTTATGGAACTATGAACACCTGGAGACGGTGTTTGGGGGGAGCAGTGTAATAGGAAAATTTTACTTATGGATTAATAATTTTGCAGAAGATGACGCACTCTGTGAATCAAGCATGGCCAATAGTCAATATACACAACTGATTGAGGAAGTATACATATTGGATTTATCAAATGTGGATATTGATGCATTTGACTCACAGGTCCCATATTATGGGGAGGAAGTTCAAGGGGACAATAATGGATTGCACTCACAAGATCCATCTAAACACCTTTCACGACCCCATCTTCGCTAAGCTACCTCCATAACATCATCCTCAACTCCCTCCCCTATGACTATTAACATGCGGCGAGTGAGGGGAAAAGGAAACCAAGCTGGTCAAGCATCATCCTCAACATGTAATGATCCCTCTCCATTCCTTGATCCTTCCATTATATCAACGCTAGAAAGGCTCATAGGTATAGATAACACCTCGTGGATGATTACATTGGATACTTTGGAGGGTGTGACTAAGGTAGAGAGAGTTAAGGCGTATAGTATTTTGCAAAAAATGGACTTAGGCTTTAGGGAGGGTTTTGCTCGTTGGTCGCAGGAGAGACAATTGTTGTATGTGAGGATGCACCTGTAGGTGATTGCACTTTTTAGAGAACCTATGTTGTTCTATTTGAACCACTATTTTGGTTGATGTTGCATAACACTTTTTTGTGTGTATTTATATTAGACCTTTGTAGGCGTTATTTATTCTGATTAGTCATATATTATTCCATACGTTGAGATTGTGGATATTTAATCATGCTTTTATTTTGTTGTTATTATATGATTTCAACCTTTAATTATAAATGAGTGATGTGTAAACTGTGAAATGTCCAACAAATATAGGAGACTTTGCTGCAATTTTAATAAACTATACGCAAAAAATTGGTACAACGTTGTGCTGCATTTACCCATCACTACTTTCATCTACGATAATATAGCGCAATGGGAGAAGAGGGATGGTGCAACACTGCATGTAATGATGTACTTCGTGAAGTGCATATGTGATAAGCACGACTGCAACACATATACTTAGACAAATTATGCAATATGATGAGGATGTTGTGCTGCACATGCATGCAAAAAAAAGTACTAGAGTTTACGAGGAATTTTGGCTAGTTTATGAAGAAACTGGGATGAGATTCCAAAAATTGTATAGAATGCATCAGTTCTAGTTTGATAAGCTGGTTAATATTTTTCAAACCATAGGCCTCTTATCCAGCACCCATTGGGTGACAGTGGAGGTGAGGTGGCAACCTTCTTAATGATTGTCCATCAGGACTCGAGACACGAACCAGTATCGAAGGATCTTTTTATGTCCACTTATACCATCAGTACCAACTTCCACAAGGTCCTTCGTGCAATGTTGTGGTTGTATGATCGCTTTATGGCTCCTCATGCAACAAAGGACCACCCAGAGATTTCAAACAATTATCAGAGAGGCAAGCATTTCACAGTAACTGTATTTGTAGAGTTAACATCCAATATGTCATTTTGTTGACGGGGTTGCAGATGGGACATTGATCCCAACTAGGGTTTTTGATATGTGTCCCTACAATTTGTCAAAGTGGTGTAATAGGAAAGGGTTCATTGCATAGAATGTTCATGCATGCTGCAACTTTGACATGCAATTCACATATGTGCTTGCTAGCTTTGAGGGGTCTGCACATGACTCTGTCATGCTAAAAGAGGGTCTTATAAGAGAAGGAGCGTAGTTGACAATTCCTAATGGTAAATCCATTATGTGTTTATTATGTTTATAGTTGTAGGTTCTACCTGGTGCATTAATCGCTAATGCCTTTATGATACAAGGAAATACTATCTGGTTGACAAGGGTTATGCAAATAGGTAATAATTTCTTACCCCTTATCGAAAGGTCAAGTAACACCTGAAGGAGTTTGGCTAGGGAATGTAGCAACCACAAAATGCCAAGGAGTTATTCAACCTTCGACATGCACAGTTGAGGAATGTAATATAGCGAACATTTGGTGTTCTAAAGGTTAGATTTTTCATTCTCAAGATTGCCCCTCCCTTTCCTCTTAGGATATTGTAACAACCCCAAAATTTTATATCCTTTTATAGAAGTATAATTTGGAACTAATAAAACCATTAGATAGTGCTCGGAAAACGGAATACAACAAGCCAAAGAACGCTCAAAACAGAGCCCGTATGAAAAAGTTATGGGCCTTTGAAATTAAGGGCAATATGGTAATTAAAAGAAAAGAAAAGAAAAAAACCCAAAGTACACAACTTAACGGGAGGGGGCCAAATTGATATTGGTACCCCCCCCCACGTTGCAAACACGACGAAATGTCAGGTCTGCTCTCTCTCTCTCTCTCTCTCTCTCTCTCTCTCTCTCTCTCTCTCTCTCTCTCTCTCTCTCTCTCTCTCTCTCTCTCTCTCTCTCTCTCTCTCTCTCTCTCTCTCTCTCTCCAGGGCAAAACCTTAGGCTGCCCTATTCGGATCTTCCATCGGCACGGAGAGCTCCCCTTGCTTGGATCTCCCACCGGTGAGAGAAAGAACAGATCTCACGATCTGTTCTTCCAGCCTTGAAAACCTTAACCCAGCGACCCCAAACGAGATGCAAAAACCCCTTCAATCTGATTACCCTTTCATCTCCGATCATCCCCTCTCCTGTTAGGTAAATCCTCCCCCTACTCCTCCATTTCCCTCTTTTAGGATACCTATTGGCACCCTGCTTGAGTGAAAACGTGGAACAGACTTAGGTCTGTTCCCAAAACCCGATGACAATGAGAAACGATAGAGAAGAAAGAGGGAGAAGTGGAAGCCAAACACGCCAGAAAAATGGCGTTATCAACTGAAAAGAAGAAGAAGAATGGGATTTCGGGTTTTTAGGTCACTGAAGAAACAGAGCTCGTAGGAGACGATGGCGGCTCTGATCTCCAATCTGACTGGTGGACTAGACCTATAGAAGGGCATGATCAAAAGCCCTTTGTTTCCATTGTGATCGGATGAAGAATGATGCTGGATCAAAAGGGAAACAGTGCACGCATGAATAGTTGCCTGAAAATTTCGATGAAAAATGTCTTCTCAGGTGGCGATGGAGTATGTTGATCATTTTGCAGGTAGGTTCTCTGCAATGTTTATACTTAATTCTTTTCACTCTTTGTCTCTTACACATAAGCAAGGGATCAATCGTTTCTATCGAATCTTTCTCTTTCGAAGATGTAATACCCTGTTTTTACAGTTGGATCTCTAGCTTTTTTTGAGATGGATGGGGGGTGGATTACAGACAGTACTCAGCCTTGTTGTGGTTGTCGGATTGTTGCAAAGAAACGTGTGGGAGTTGATGGATCTGTGAACAGCATGAAGAAGGGTCTGGTGGAAGAGTGTTGCAGAGAGAGTTAGGCTTCTTTGAAGGGAGTGGAGGGGTTTTGGCTGGAGACATTGATCATAGAATTACCGCGGAGGCTTTTGCCATCGTGGATACTCTTTATGCTCTTTTGAATAGTATTATGCCAAATACCCTCCAGTTAGCTGAAATGGCAACTCAGGTGTGGATGATCAGTCCTATTCTTTTACTTATTTCAGCCTTGGTCATTTTGTGCATGTCTATTGTCATTGTGTATCTGGGTGAAAAACTTTGATTGATATCTAGTAGGTCACATCTTAGTGTTGCTAAGCTTTCAGCTTACCTAAATGAGGTCCTCACATCAATGCTTGTTAGGAAGGCATACAATGAGTTGAAGCGTAAGGGGTCTATCGTGAAGAAGAGTGCAATTAAAGCTAGTGGAATCCGGTGAATGTGTCACACGAGGTAGGTGGAAATTTAAGTCAGCATGTCTAAATAATAAGATGCATATTCTAACATGATCTTATTTCTGATTATATGATTGATATTCGATATGCTTTAAATTGAAATAAGAAAATAATGTTAATGAAAAGAATTGCATGTTATAATTGATGCTTATGCCTTATACATCATGTATGTGAATTGTGAAATGATGTTTATGGTACATGGGTAACATGTCAGTATTGATGATGTATGAGTCTAGGTTATAGGATATATCATTGGTGGGTTATTACCAAATAAGTAAGGATGTTATTCTTGTTATGAAATATATGAACAGGCGAATTGCTTGCTATTATGATTATTTTACATTCAGGCATGGAGGCCTGAGAGTTTTGTTTTAGACAGGCATAGGTCTGGGGATGCTGTGCTAGGAGAGTTATGAGGGTTTGGCCACCCGCTCTCTGAAATTTATTATGTTATGGATACCATGCATTATGTGTTGCAAAAAGTCGGGTGAGGTAATCATGGGAAGGCCGCCACTGTGACATCCATGGTCCTCCCCATGCGGACATGGATATTGTGATTTCCACCGAGGATGGTATAGGTGGATTATTGAGCAGTTATCCGAGCGCGCTGTACGGATTTTGATTGCATGCATAGTAGTCCTTATATTTGATGCACTATGGTGCATATCCTTGAGGGTTGCCAAAAGATACTGGAGTGCCCAAGAGACGCTGGTTAGGTAGTTGTGAGGGACCCAAAAAGGACAATATTATATACGTTGTGCATTCTGCTCGTGGGACATGTGTATATGATGGCATTATGAGACGCCTTATATGATATGGCATGATGATATGCCTTATATTGTTTTTCCCGCAATAGCTGGAGGATTGTGGACCCCATATAGTGAGGGCATGAGGATTATATTGATATACCAGTAGTGGCTGGATAATTATGAACCTCGCATGATGAGGGGTATGATTCTGAAACCTAGCATAATTTGAGAATGCAAATTAGGTGACGTTGATTATATTCATAATCTTGTATGTCCTTTAACAATTTTCGTATATGTTTTCATATGGGTTAGTGAATGGGTAGAATTGTATGCAGAGTATGGTTCATGGAATTGAAGTATTTATTTGATGATAAATAATAAGTAAAGATATTTGATTTATCAATGAAATTATTAATAATGATGAAAATAGGTAGATATTTGGCTTACAAATGGGTCATTGAGATATGAAACCTATTTTAAATTCAATTTAACCTAATTGCTATAGAAATGAATATTCACATTACTATTGAATAATTAATATATCTTAAGATTTAGCATGTTTCTTAAACTCCCCTACCAAGCATAGCTTGCTAAAATATTGTAAATGTTTTATGTTTACAATATCTCAGATACAGAAAGACAGGAGAAGATGTACACAACAAAAGGAATCCAGCAACCATACTTTTGCGCACAGGTATACATTTTATTTAAAGCCTTTGTATTGTGTAGTTAGTCATTTGAATTGTGACATTGGACATTTAATATAATGTTATATAGGGGTTATACAAGTGAACCACTGGATGGGTCCTGTTTTCATAAATAAATTTCTATCTTCTAGAAAACTATATATATGTATAGTGTGAGCATGAAGGTGACATCCGGGTTTTTGGAAAAATGAATTTCAAAGAAAAACCTTCTGCTATTTTGTATTTTAAAATTTAGAGGCGCGCCATCTTTTGAAATAACAGCGAAAAATTTTCATGCAAAACCCGGGGTGTCACAGACATAGATTAATCTTGTCAAGGCATTATGAGCGCTACACAATTTTATGCACTAAGAACGCGTTGATGAGACATGGCCTGCATAGGAGATGCAAGACAACCTCGAGTCTCAAAGTGATGATGACAGTAACAATTGCAACTTGAGTAGTGATTCAGAGGATGAAGTTCTCACTGATGTAGATTTGGAGAGGGTGAATGCCAATATGCAAGTGCTACATCAAGATGAGATAGAGATGTGGGGTTTACAAACAATCCTGATGAGTCAAGATAATTCACACAGCACACAATTATGCCCTACATAGGAGTTTGCTCATCAAAATGCTACTACTTGGCACACTTCCATAGCACATAAACTGTGGTTCGATTATGGTCATAAAAATAGCCAATAGATGTGTGATCATGACACAAAAAATGTTGTATTGAAACTCTTCTTTTAGGATGTACTACTTGACTGCTTATATTAATTGTATGTACTTCTTATGTCACAAAATATATACACATGATATCTTCTTACAGGAATGGAGCAAAACCCTCACCCCTTATGTGTATGTGGTCGAGGGCCTATGTTGCTACTCCAGGTGTGTTCGAAACCCAATCGTGGCAAGTGGTACTTTCGTTGTCATGCCAACAAACGACATACATGATGGTTCATTTGGCTTGGTGAGTACATGCATATTTAGCTACCACCTTTACCACCAATTGGGATGACAATGCACCAGAGGGAGTAGTTTGATGAGAGATCCAATCAAAATGTGGTGTCAAAGTCCATTGATGCATTATCGTATTTAATGGCCCCTCCTCATCATTCAATGCAATAACATGTCTTTGGTGGACTTCTACTTATAATTATCATCCTTATGATTGTGTTTATGTTTATGTAAAATATATCTTACAAACTACATTTACTTTATTAATGCTTTCTAACAAAACTAATATCATTTGATGAAACTATATACTTTGTTTTGAAGGTTGCATACTATCAATTTCCAGTAATTACTTTTGCTTATAGTCATCTACCTTCTAACTATGATTTCATTCTCTCACTGCTGCCTGATGGATTTGATTTCTAACTATGTCTACATATGGTGAAGTTTCTTTCCCAAAGAACATATATGTGTTTGTGTGTTAGCATATGAATATTGATAGTGTATGTGTAATATTTTTGGTTTCTCTCTCTATTATGTATTCATAGATATTACGTTTCCATGAAGACGTCAATTGGATGAGACAGAAGAAAAGCTAAGTGATTGAGCCAGTTATCCAGTAATCTCTTTAGAAGTGTATAATAGTAGTTTGTTGTTCAAGAAATTTTGTTCTCTGCTTCAAATTGGAGAAAATGGAGAATGGGGGTGTTTAAGAGGGTAAAATTGCAAACTCTTTGTTGATTGGAAGAGCGTGTACCCTATTGAAAAGTTAATGCATCATTTGCATTGATCTTATCTACATATATATGCATTCCTACCAAGCATTCTATTTTCACTAGATTATTATCAGTTTATGAGGCAGCCTCTGAACATTGTAATATGAATTACTAGGGACTCCAAGCAGCTCTAGTCGAATGATTACGGTACATGTGAAAGGTACTATACTGTTACCCATGAGTTCTAATTATTAGCTTGAAAAGTATTTACTGTTGTTGCCTCTTAATCTAAAGAGTTTTCTCATGTCTTTCATGCTGATTTAAGAATGCAAGATGTTAAAAATGTTTGGAGCTATTGCATGCATATTCTATGAATGATCCAAGTATTTTTCTATTTTCTATTCTTGTCACTTTTAGGCGTTAAAGTTGAAATAAAGTAGCAAGAGAAGTGTTAGCTCTTTAAGAGAGGGTGCTGGCTATGATTGAAACTGTTAGCTCCTATGATTGGAAATGTTGATTTTACTCCCCATGACTTTCTTTGGCCAGTATCAAATTGTTTTCTTTTCCATTTTTACTACTGTTACTCCCATCTTACAATATATTCTCAACTGTATTGGCTGATCTAGCTTATCTGATTTTCTTTTTCTATCAGTGCTGGACATGCCCATTTCATGGGTGTTAGCCTTGCATCTTTCGGGCTAAGCTTTTTAGATTATTCATTTTTATGATTCCATTATAATTTTAGAGGCTATCGAGCTTATGGGAATAAATGGCAAGAAGCATGTAGCAGAAAATTTTCTTATGTGTTATTTCATTGAAGTTAAAGTTCTACCATGAACCAGCTTTTGTGTTATTTCTTATGTGCGGAAGTAAGTAAGGATGGTATGTTCTTGGTCGGGGAGATGGAGTGCATGGTAAGTGTTGCTTTTTAATATTTGCTAAATGTCATCTTACATGTCTTGGCATGTTAGTGGCATCTTAGGATTGCATGAAGTTGTTGATAGAGATGCTTGGTTAGTTGTTTTGTTAGACACTCTACAACAAATTGCCTTTCTTATCAAGCTCTTCTTTTTGGCATGCTTGAGAGACTCAAAGGTGATGATACTATTTTATTGAACATTATGAACTCAGGGAAGGAGAATCTATATGCATATTTTCTGTTCTTTGTTAGATTTGGCTCTCTCAAGTAACGAGTTATGACTTTCCACCTAATAAGCCAACTTTGTTCGTGGAATCAGTTTAGCCTTCAACCATTTGTTTATTCTACCTATTGATTAAACCATATCCCAAAAACAAAAGAACTCTCATTGGTGTTCTCCCATGTTGGAAGGATCAGATGCCTATGTAAAATGATACAAATAGAGTATATGGTACCTTGATACATATGGGTGCCTTGAAATTAAAGTGTAAATTGCCTTTGGAAGTTATGTTTACTGAGATTATATTGTGAGTTTCATTGGTTATAGAACTTCTAAACCTAGTTTTTGTTCCAAATTTTCTTTTAATATCTGAGATAGATGAAATTATAACCTTTTTCCAGGAAGTTACAGTTTTTGGTTAGTTTGTGAACTTTCTTCTAAGGTCGATTTTGATAATCCTAGTGAGATTATGTAAGGTCGATTCTGATAATCTTGCACCAAGTTTTTTTGCAGGTAGTATTGGTAACCTAGTTGTTCTGTTGGACAAGACTATTCATTGGCCATGGAGAGTTTGAGGTAACTATCATGTATTTACATCTTTAGTCCTACTGCTTTCAACCACTCATTCATTCAGAAAGCAGCCCGTTAAAAATTATAATCAGATTGGTTGATACATTTGTCAATATCTTTAAAGAAGTGGCCACTTGCTCTTTTAAACAACCTTTCCCAAGCCTTTTTGATGGCTCCTTTCTTTGTTTTGCTTGAGGTAATTACTTTGCTTGTAATTAGTCTGCTACAAAGAGCCTGTCGAACCATTGACGCTTGAAGAAATTGCTAATCGTTGCCATGCTCCTAAACATGTATGACCTGCACACCCACTGATAGATGCATGCAACTTAAATTCATTAGCATGCTTTTAATAATCAAGTTGTTTTTGATACACTACGTGTATGTGCTAAATTTTCACATGGTCCTCTGCTGAGCATATTCAAATGATCTACAAGATCACTACACTCATGGCGTCTAATGACAAAGCACTTGTAGTTGAAGGCAATTGTGGGTCTCCTCGAAGTATTTAAGTTTTCCTCGTAGAGTGTAATGTCGATGAGTTGTATTGATTAGGTTTGTCAAGTTTGCCATTCATGTCTTGCTACAATAGCTGCATTTGTATGAGGCCATAATAAGGCTTCAATATTTGAGGCTTGGAAGGCTCAACCATGTAATATTTGTGGATGTGAAAATTGTTTCGGATCCTTCAGTTGGAGAGCTTCATGTACAAATATGAATGAAATCATAAAAATTTGGGTCTTCTTTGTTGCGCTTCTTAGTGGATATGAAAATTGTTATTCACAGAAAATTTATGACTTAGCATACGTTTATTTTTTTCCCCCTTGTGTCCCTTCATACAAATAAAGAGATTTGAAAGTACAGCACGGGCTAGATGGGAATTTTATTTGTCACCTTAAGGCCTTGTTTAACTTCACTGGCCAAATTCTGGTATTGAAGTGCAATGGATCAAGGTGTTAAGTTTTTTCATCATAAGCACATATGGTATACTACCTCAAGTAGTTTTTTGAACATACAGCACAACTTAGATGCAATTGTACATGTATAAAAGAAAAGTTAAGCTATAACTTTTGCAAACATCCCAATTCCCATATCAGAGGCTGGTGCTTGCATGAAAACAATTACAGTAGTCAAGACTTCAGGCAACTCCATATGCCCAAGGAGGCATTATTGGCTTATGCTATTCTTCAGCCAGACCAAACTGATTCAAGCAAAATAGAAAGAAAAACAAAATGAAACTATTGGCCTCAAGTCTTGGATATGTTCCATATTATGCATATGAAAAAGCCTGTAGAGATCTTTCAGATAATGGGAAACAAAGGTTTCATTGTAAACTTTTCCAGGAGAGATTTTTCAAGATCACTAAAAGTTCCTGAGTAAACTAATCACCCTTTTTTCAATATGGCTGCAATGAGTATTGAAGAAACTCTTTTAGCTCCAAAGTCTAAAAAAAAAGGTAATTCTAATTTCAAGTAAAGTGGATTCATTTTCCACAAGTATTCAATGTAATTTTGCTTCTCCTGAATTATTGTGATTTTGTTAATAAAAAAGTGTGTGGATGCCTTAGAAGTCAAGATTTGCTGAATATACGATTTTAGGCAAAACATCCCATCCTAGCTATAGTCTCTAACATGAAACAACATATGTTGCAAAACCTAGAACTTTATGAGGGTCAAATTGAAGGGCCCATGCACCATAGAACTAAATAGCGTAAAAATTTGTAATAGGAACTCTGCCTTTAGCCATTCAAAACTTTCTAAACATATTGATAATTTGAAAGAAAATAAAAATAAAAGAAGAAGAAGAATATCCTATTTGATTAGTATAAGATTTGAAAATTTTTAGTATGAGATAAGAATATCCTATCTGATTGGTTGATGAATTAATTTTTATTAAAAAATAATAAAATATTTCTTTTGACGTATTTCAGATATCATAAAAACTAATAACAAAGATATCACTAGAGATATAACAGAACAAATGTCATATCTCAAATATCACAGCACATATGACACATATCTCAGATATCACAGAAGATATTGTAGGAGATGTGCCAACAAAACACCAAAGATATGTTGTTAAATCCCTAAGTTAGCCTATATAAGACGATTATTCACACCTGTCTAATAATATCATTAATATAGGATGTTTCATAAGACGGTCAAGTATAAGATGGTTTGGTAACTGTCTTTTATAGCCATTTTAAATCGTTTTATAAACCCATTGCCATAGTAGTGTCGATCTCTCTCTCATACTCTCTCTCCTTCCCCTTCTTTTCATTCTCCCCTCTCTCTCCCTCTCTCTCACAGGTTCCTTTTCTTTTTTTTCCTCGGGTAACAATTGGGAAATTCAATTGTTATCTCTCAATGGGGGGTGTCGATATCAAAATCGACCCCTCCCTTTAAGTCATAATCATTTACCCTTTATATTATATCATATATCTACACATATATTCTTATATATATTATTAATTTCCTCTACTTTAATAATGTTGGTCTCATGTCAAAGACAAAGTCATTATAATTTTAGTAGTCATCATGCATCCATATGACTAACCAGATCATTTCCCATCTCAAAATTCAAGAGTGGGGCCCACCTAGTAAAATTATTAAAACACCCCTTGATAGAAAATTCCCAACTTTGTCACTAGAACTTTGATTTTATCATACTTAGTGTAGTTGAAATCTTCTTTACAAGTGCAATCTAATTATTGAGGTTTCAACACTTGGTTTGATATATATATATATATATATATATGTCTCATTTTCTAAAACTCCAAAACATGAAATTTAATCTATTTTCACCGAAATTTAACATAACTCAAAATTTATTTAAATTGAGATTTAAAAATTAAGAATATTACATAGCAAAAAATCTTTAGAATTAAAACTATATTTCAATTCGTTTGTGATCATATAAATATAAAAACTTATTTTTTCAGTCAATGATTCTGTAACATCCCATAAAAAAAAGAAGTAAAATGTATTATTAAAGGAGGGGGCTAGATTGATATAGGCACCCCCTCACTTAAATAGAACCTGACACAACGTTAGGTTTGCTTTTCCACACTTGACAAACCAGGAGAGAGAGAGAGAGAGAGAGAGAGAGAGAGAGAGAGAGAGAGAGAGAGAGAGAGAGAGAGAGAGAGAGAGAGAGAGAGCCATGGAAACCTGTCATGTCGGTGAGCTTGAGAAAACAAGGGTTTTAGGGGCTAGGCTAACCGGAGAAACATAGTTCATCAGTGACATCAACAGTGCTAATCTCCAATCCAATCGTTTGTCTTAATCTACTCAAGGGCACGATCAAAAGCCCTTTTGTTTCATTGTGATCGGACAAGAATTAACGCCGGATCAGAGCAAAAATAATACGCCTAGGAAAACCAGTCATCGAAATTTGTAGATGTTGCCAGAGAAGACGATGGCTCTAATCAATGATTCGAGCCGATCATTCCACTCTTCATGATGGGATGAACCAGAACCTCAAGGTGATTAGGAGATCAGAGATCATCTTGACCGTCGATCTGAGGGGAACTGTGTGTGTAATGTGGATTGGAGGATTTCACCTGAAATCAGCATTGATCCAAACCATCCAAGGGTGTAGGAAGCACGAAAACATGCTCTGAAGGTAGGATCTATGAAGCCTTATTCCCAATTTGTTGTATTTTGCAAAATTCATGCATTTTTATGCTAGATCTTAATTTAAGGATGATCTAACCGTTCATTCCTTAATCCAAACCTAGGATTAGGTAAGTACTTGATGAAGCCTGAAATCAATCAAGATCATCAATCTAGGATGAAAATTGATTGGACATTCTCAGCCGTCCGATCAGGTACTATTCATACAGCAACCTTGCTATGTCTAATCGACAATCAGACACCACAAATGGGTTCTAAATTATTGAAATTTCTAGGATATGGTACAAATGGAAGAATCTAGATTGAAATTGACCAAAAAACCTAGACCGTCTAATCGTACAATAGAGTAATAAGGACCTGACGCCTCTCATGGATGATCAGGCCTTAGAACTTGATTATATACACCAAATATGAGATGATCTAGAAATTAGCAGAGTAGATCGCATATGATTGTGAGGAAAAGTGATCTTGACAGTTCATATGATCAAGTGCCTTGGTATTGGCTGAGCAGAGAGCGATCTGACCGTCAGATCAAGGTATAATCATAGAGACATGCATAAATCACTAAATAAATACTAATATTAGAGGGATCATGGTAAGAATAGTTAGAACTAATGATTAGATGTCAATTATGGGTCTTATAGAGCGATCCAATGGTCGGATCATCTCCAAACTTCACGAGGTGTTAGGGACTGACCCTTCATTGATTAAGGTACATAAATTAAGAGGATCTTGACACATATTGATAATTAAAGACCATGAATGTTTGTTTAAATGTTAGGAAAACCTACATATAGTACATGATTGACCCAATAGAGGGTTAATCAGACGATCTGGGTCATTGATGTAGGATTAACTGTCAAATCAAGGGAATTGTCACTTGGATTTGTTTATTTTGAGATGTGAGAATACCAAGTGATAGATGACTTATGATGTGGCGTGTACGTTAGAGCGCACAACGTGACGTTGCTTACTTGCATAACTGGAGTATCGCATTTGTTGAGGTAGGTGATTACATTCAGTGATTTTCATGATTTTTTGAATCATTACATATTATTTGAGAATTTCGAAGCATGAGTTTTGCACATTTTCATGTTACATGACAACTTCTTTATCGTGTATGGTTGATATTACGATATCTTGATTTTCATGATTTAGCTCTATGTTTTACTATATGGCTGATGTTATACTACCATTGTCCTAGAATGGATCTTATGGAGACGGTTACACATGGTAGTCTTTGTGAAAACCCCAATTTTTTTGAAATTAATTGAAATTTTTAGAAAAATTGAGGTAGAATATTATATTTAATATAATATTAATTTTTAAAAAAAGAATTAGGTCTTGAAACATAGATATTTAGAATCATTCATGGAAAATCGATTAGAATGACTATAAGCATGCTAAAATCTAAACTCGGATGAAAAATCCATATTTTTCTTAATTTTGTGAATTTACATTTACCCATAGGGGTAAAAAGGTCATTTCACTTTTGTGTGGGGTCCACAAATGTTAGGTGAGCTAGTGGACAGCCAGCTTAAGGAATATCAATGATGAAGGAATAAAATGATGTGGAATCTACTTTGAATTTAATAAGAAAAGTGAAAAAATCATTTAAAATAAAAATAATTAAAATTTTAATTAAAATAATTAAAAAATAAGCCTATAAATACCCCCTATAACATTCCCATGAAATTACATTGAAATTCTCTCCCCACTATCTCTCTCCCTCTCCCTTTCCCTTTCCCTCTCTCTTTCCTTCTCTTTCTCTCTCTTCTCTCCTTTTTCTTTCTTTTTTTCTCTCTTTCTTTTATAGCCATAGAGTGCGTCTATGGACTCACCCAAGGGGAATATTCCCCCAGATCTGTCAGGCGCGTCCACAAACGCGTCGTCCCTGACACACCCAGGCTTTCTCCATGGGTACTGTTTTTCAATTAGACGACCGATTCAGACCGTTGGAAATCATATCTAAACCATTCATCCTATTTTAAATTCTCAGGCTTCAAAAGCCCTATGATTTCACAATGATCTGAGGTGTATTCACTGGTGACATCACCGAAAAGCAGTAACTCCGACGACTTTATATTTTCCAACGTAGATCTCTCTTTTCTGGCCATATTCTTCGATTCTGGACACTACAGGTAGGTACTCCTCATTCCCCTCTATCTTTTCTGACAGCTTTCCATGCATAGAAATCATCAGACTAGATTTTTCGACTGGAATTTTTCTGCGAATCTAGTATCGATGAATCAGATGGAAAACACCTATAAAACATGATTTTTTTGGAGTTTTGAGCCATTGGATGGATTCCTAGGGTCTAAAAACCTTAGGGTATGAAATCTCAGAGGATGGGCCATCCAGATTTGGGAGATTGGGGGAAAGATTGATCTGACGGTCCAGATCGAACCGTCTCAACAAATCTCCAGTGATCAGACAATGGGACGCACCTAGGGAGATGTGCTAAACAACGCTCAACTTGGGCGTGTATCCGCGCGTGCTCATGCCTGCTGAGCGTCGGGTGCACGATCACAGAGAGCAATGACGCACGCTACTTCCTGGTTACGGTGAAGCATGCCACCCTGCTTTGTCGCTTTCTGATAGTCCAGATCAAATTTGGACCATCAAAACAAATCTGAAACTTAAAAATCTAATTCAGAGCTCATTGAACTCTAAATCATGATAAAAAAAGAAGCTCTGGATTTCTGGTGAAGAGTATAATCTAATGGAAATATAAATTTTAAGTTCTATTCACTATAAATTTCTGTGAATCATAAAAAGTAGTACTAATTCCCAAGATCAGTCAAATCTGACATGATCAGACCTTAGAATTATAATCCATTAGTGATCTAATGATGTGATAAATTGAATAAATGGATTGGATGTAATTAAGTTGGCAGATCTTAAGATCTTGACCATTAAAAGTAACAAAATCCTTGAAAGTGCATAATAATCTCCTTGATCAGATTGATCATGATCAGAAACTATGAATTAGTATGGATGATAATCTAATGATAAGATCATGAGAAATGAATGGCCCGATGTGGCTAATTTGGGATAGATTTAGATCTATGCCCTTAATTTTGATAAAATGCTTAAGATCTTATTGATCGGTTGGATCAAGAAAGATCAAATCATTTGTTGAGATGAATCAATGATTTAGTGATAATATCACATTAAGATAATGTGATAGATCTAAATAAAAATAAAAGATCAAGATCTAAACTGAATAGAAATCAAAATATGATTATTTGATGAAAATGAATAAATATGATATATTCAATTGAGCTATGAAATATTATATTCTATTGTAAATGTTATTTTATTTACTTAGTAGATTTAATTGTTAGATTTATTTATTTACGCTTTAATTGTTCATGTTATGTAAATTACATGAAAAATATAATTAAATGAAAATAGATATTGATGAATATTTACAATGAATATGGACATGAACTTAATGATAATAAGGGCTATAGTTAGTAAGATAATATAAGGAATATCATTTTCTTGGCCCAAATTAGGAGAATAATAAACCCCATGAATGACATTTTAAATGTTCATGGATTTAATTAAAATCAAATAGCAAGAGTACTTAGGGTTTAATGCTCATAGGAACCTTATGAAGGTTGAGCTAAGGTCTCCCCAGTAAATGTTGAACATGGTGGTTAAGAGGGTTCTCTAATAGAGCCTCGCTCTTCTCCCACCTTCTAGCGATGTTTGTGAGGCCTAAACACCTCCTTACATGAGGATTGAATTAACCATTTTGTGAGCAGCTTTTAACTTGTAAGCCTTAGTAAATTCTGAAATAAGGAGTTGTCTAGAATTAGTAGTGCATAAATTATCTTTAGTTAGTAAAATAGTAACTGATTGAATAATAATAAGATCATAAAAGTATAGTAACCTATCTAATCTTAATAAAAATGGTAATTAAGATAATCAAAGATCAAACAAGATCCATAAGGATATCTTGAATGATCAAGAATAATAAGAATCATAATAGTGTATGTAGTTTTGAAGTAGTATAAATATTAGATTTAAATGTAGATCAATAAATTAGACCCTTGCTTAATATGATCCAAGGAAAAAGATACAAATCATCCTATGTAAAGATGATCAAAAGAACAACTAGGAAGTATAAATGAGTTAAATGAGTTGAGGAATGACTGTATATATATTATTTGACAAATACATGAAGGATGAGATGATCAAGATCAATGAGAAGATGGATTATTGAAAGTAAAGGTAGTTGGACCTTAAGAATATATTCAATATAGAAGATATATGTATTTTTCACATGATCTTATCTTGATAACTATAGATTGATTATAATTGCCTTAGAATTGTATATAAATCAACAAATGATGTTGAAATGAATACAAAGTGATTGATTATGTAATTTATGAATTACTTAAGGCAACAAATGATATGGAAATGAATGCAAAGGGATTGATTAAGTAATTATGAAATTACTTAATGGGTAGAATTAAGAAGATTTGAACTATATAAGTTGGACCCCCAAATTTTAAAGAAATAAGTTATAGGCATGTCCTATTATAACCAGGCACATAGTCTATAAGAATGAAATATTATTTTCCATACAAGCATGGAGGCTTGTGGTTTTGTTTTAAGACAGGCTTATGCATGGGGATGCCAATGCTAGGAGAGTTATGAGGGTTTGGCTACCCGCTCTCCGAAACTGATTATGATGATGATACTGTGCCCAAAGAGAGGAAAAATGTTAGGTGGGGCAATTATGGGAAGGCCGCCACTGTGACAGTCGTGGTTCCTCCCATATGAACTTGGATTTGTATTTTCCACTGTGGTATCAATGGAGTATTAAGCAGTTATCCAAGCGTGCTATACGTATTGAGAATGCAAGCATGGTAGTCCTTGGGATTATTTTGCATTATGATGCAATTGATTATGACTTGATGAGATGCCTTATGTTATGACATAATGAAATGATAGGTAAAAGTTATTACTAATGTTATATTGGAGGATGATTCCCAATATAGTATGATTATATACCAACACCTAGTGTTAATATTGAAATTAGTTTGACAATGAGATATTATTGATGATATTGACTATATTCACGATTTTCAATGGTTTTATCTATATATAATATATACATATAATCCATATAATGACTGAAGGATGAAATGATTATCTAATTGTTGATTTATATAATGGATATAAAGAATTGTTGATTTTGAGCTATATTGAATATATTTCTTAAATCCCCTACCAAGCATAGCTTGTTAAGATATTGTAAATGTTTGAATGTTTACAATATCTCAGATATAGTTAAGGAAGATTGAAAGCTCAAGACTTGAGGATAATCATCATTGAACTACTACTCAGGGTATTTAATTTGAGAAAGATTGTATTGATTGTTTTCTAATTGGGATTGTAATATTTGGATAATGTATGTAATGACTACTAGGGCTGTGTATGTGAACCACTGGATCGATCCTAATTTTAATAAAAGTATTTCTGTTGTTATTTAATGGAAATTTTATTTTATATAAAAATCTATGTATGATAAGTAATTTGAGGTGACACTCAGGTTTTTAACAAATCAATTTCAAAGAAAATATGTTTCCACTGTTTGTATTTTAAAAATTTTGAAAATCAGGGCCCTACCTTTGCAAATATTTATGAAAATGTATTTGAAAAACCTGGGTCTTCACAGTCTCTATGCTTGTCTGCTAGAATGATTGAAGTTGTGATGGAATGCATTCCCTCGTGAGTGCCTGAGTGCCCCATGTGGGTGAAAAGGTGAAAGGGTGAAAGCGGAATTAGATTACATCTTTCCATGAGTGCCTGAGTGTTCGTGTGGGTGAAAGGGTGAAAGTGGGATTGGAACACGTCTTTTTGTGAGTGCCTGAGTGCCCTGTTGTGGGTGAAAGTGTGAAAACGAACAGTACTGAGAGTTAAGCCCACATTGCCGTGAGTGTATTTGAGACACTCATAGGGCTTGCCTGTGCATGATGTTTTGTTGATTTTGATTTTGATATACATTCATGTTATTCTATTGATACAGATTTTCATTGTTTCGATGGAAGTATACCCACATATTTTACTCTTGCTTTGTATGCCATGATGCTCAGCATGGATGTTGATTTGTTTAGATCATGATTCTCTTGTTTTATTCGTCATGGATATCTGATGTTTGTGGGTTTCCTATATATTCATCTTATGAGATTTACTATGACCTTGATACCTTGTGCCATGTAATTTTATCGTATTCATTATCGAATGTGAATCACCTACACAAGCATAGCTTGTTGAGGCATTGCTTTGTTTTGCCATGCCTTAGATTTGGACCATGATAGTTCGAAGGGAAAGTAAGTGGAGTAGCATTGATTTGGGTGAGGACCTGAGGACCATCTACCATTTTATATTCAGAGACAGATTAGTGTACATCTCTTAGACTTGTGTTAGACTTTTTTGGGACTGTACTTGGATGTTTATATATTTGAATAGATTAGACCCATACCATTGTATAGTGTGCATATACTTAAACATATGGATGATGTGGTGATCATGGATGGAACCTGGGGCTTTTGGACTTGTATCATTATTGTCTTTTCATAGCTCGTGTAATTTACAGTGATTTTAAATTGAGCATGCTAAGAGTATCTGGATTTGATTTTGTTCATTATCGCAGTTTTTAGGAGGTGGATGACCCTCGGGGTTTTCTTTGTGGATATTTCTTTTTAACGCTATTTAAAATTTATAAATTTTGAGTTTTACTTTCAAGGATCCCGCTTATTTTACAAAACAAATTATTTCTATTATTATATGTATTGGAAAAAGATTTAGAAAACCTGGGGTGTCACAGATTCATATAAGGCAATAAATCCACTTTGAGTCCATAAATCTGGTTCCTGTGTTTAAACACGATCAATCATCCTTTCAATGAATCATTAGAAGTCATTATCATGGATCAAATGTGGCCACTAATGCTGCATGATTAGATGTTTACTTAATCCTCTTTGACTAATCAAAGGAGTCTATTTACCCAACACTAATCAACGTTGGTCCATTTGGATATAAGCTAATAGTCCATACAATTCATTGCTAACATCTCAACCATGGCCACTTACTATTGTTGATTAAACGATGTCCACTAAATATCTCCACCAATGTCTCAAATGGAGCCACTTACACTAATAAAGTCTCATTAGGGTCCACTAAATCAAACATTTAACTAGCCATATTTCCCTCAAAAACCAATAAACACTTCCATATTTTGAAACATTTCATTTGAAATATAACAAAAACCATGTCGTATTTCAATTAGGGTTTGATAGTACATTCACTTTCAAATCTTTTCAAATTTCATGATCCACTTCACTAGAATCACTATAGAGCTTATTGTAGCATAATTTCAAAATTCAATAGCAATACAATGGAAGTTAATCTTCAATATAATCTTTGAAACCAAACTAATTTATTTTAGAAACTATAGAAAATGAAATCCATTTTTAGTGCATTACAGTTTTAGTACCAGTCATGAATGAAAGTGAGTTTAATTTAAACTTTGTAAAACTCAAGTTTAATATAGAATAAGTAGGGGAGCCAATTATTAAAACATGAATCCAGGAAAGGCTGTTCCATATCGTACAAGATAAAAATTGAATGTAATATAGTTATAAGTAATTATATCATTCTTTCTCTATTTTATCATTTGAAACCTTTCAGAATTGGATATTGAGCTAATAACTAACAAAATTTACTCATTTATTAGTTGTTTGCTTTCACAAATGTAGAACTATGAACTACATCATTCTTCTAAATGACCCATTCCAACTAACTTCCATTAATCATATAATCAAGGTATGAAACCTCAACACCATAGATACCAAGGGATTACCATATATCTATATATGCTGGGTAGAAAACTTATAATTTCTCTCTTCTCTCATCTTCTATTCCACCTTTCATTCACTCATTCATATTCAAGATAAATAAAGAAACAAAGCAAATTAAAAATCAACCTCAAATCTAACACAATTATAATTGAAAACTCTAGTATCCAAACCAGATTTTTTGAGCTATTTCGTCAAAATTTAAAACCAAGTTTTAAAGAACACTTACCTTTTTGCTATCTAAAGTTTACATATACTATGTGATGAAAAAAAAACCGAATTAATGTGCTAAGAATTGAGCAGTTAAAATTGCTTTTTAATTAAAATATATAGTGCATGTTTGGGTGATTTATACATCTTTTAGCAATCAAACTTCAACTAATTCACATCTTCTTCATGACAACAACAACAAACTCACTTCTTCTTCTTTTTATTTATTTTTTATTTATCATACTTTAAAAGTATTATATATGATAGGATTAAAAATACTATTTGAATTTGTTTGCATAAAAACATATTTAGAATAAAAAAATTTAGATTTATGAAATTCAGATAAGGACTAATGAAACTTATAGAATCAGATCAAACATTAGTGAACTTACTTGTCGTTAGATGGATGCTTTCTTTGAAAACCAATCCACAAGAGAAATCAAAGGAGAGAGTTGAGAGCATAGGTATGTCTTTTTCAGCTATAGATTGATGATTAAAACGAACAGAGAGGAAGTCTTGAATTTAGATCTATTTTTTAGCTATGAATTGGTGAATAAAATAGAAAGAGGGAGTTAAAAACTTAGATTTGCTTTTTTTGACTATCAATCGATAAATATAACCAAGAAAGAGAACTAGAGAGCTTGGATATGCTTTTCTAGTCACAAATTGGCAAGCAACACGTAGTGAAGAATTTGAGAACTAACGTCTAACTTTTTTGGCTACATATCGGCAAGCAACAACTAAAGGGAGAATTTGAAAACATGGATCTATTTTGAACTCCTCATCTTGGATGATCGTCAAAGAAGGATCCTGGGTTACTGTTGGCCAAAAAAGAAGCTCAAAATAAATCCCACCAAGAGAAGTTGATTAGAGTGATATTGAGACAGAGAGAGCTGAGGTGTGTTGATGATCCATTTTTTTAGTAAGAATAGTCCAGATTATACCATAGAGATTGCCATAACAATGATGTAGAGAGGTGGATGAAAGGGCTGAGTAGCTGCATTTAGGGGGGTTTTTGTTTTCTTCTCTTCTTATTCCTTTCATCTTTTGAAGAATGTATTAAGTATTTACAATTTTTATGTTATTTAATAGAATTTAGGATAATATAATGTTTATTTTATAATTTTATTATGAAATAATGTAACTAGAAACTTGTATTTAAATATATAATTGTTGGCTTTTAAACGCCCTACATTTTTTGTCTTTAAGATTGAGTAGTACATTTGGTGGGTCCTAGGGCATTCATTAAGTGTGAATGGTGGCAAAATAACAAAAATACCCTTTATACTCTGAGTGAGCGTTTTTTTATTATCAATGCTAAACTCATTTTTCATTTTCTGAAAGTGTTTCTCTAATTTGACTTGTACTTGTTTTCTAATTAGTTCAGGAGACTAAAGTATCTTTCACTAGTTACTTGGATTACTTTTAGGGTTGTTACACATGATGGTTCCAAAATTCTCAAAACACTTCTCAGCCAAATTGGATTACTCTAAATAGTCTCAAAAGGTTACCATAATAGGTCTAACTAAGTTGCAACCATCATCCACCACAAATATAAAATACCCCACAAAGCAAATCAATTGCAATGCCTAACTCAAAGCAATAGTAGTAACAGATCTGTGGCCGATTCTTTGGAAAAATCCAAGCCATTGATTTGGTAGCCTATGCTATAGACGGTTAGGATAATTGAATCCGCTGGCATGGAGTTCCATTTACCAGCTTAATAAACAAGAGCCCATAGAATTCCATATAGCGCCTAAGAAAAACAGTTTCTAAAAAATTTTCAAATCTGCCAGGTTTCATGTCATAAGATCATCAATGAGTAGCTAAATACATATTAATGGTTTTGATATATGTGATCAGTCATTCTATTAATACCATGTGCAGATGGACGGTTTAGATATGTATTGTTACAGGAACTCGGTATAGCATGTCAAAAATCATGTTGTGGAAGTCTCGGAAGATAAGTGGTTTTGGATCACGGTCGTCTGCGCCACATCTGCTTTTAATATGTGCAAATCCGCCTCCGCTTCCGCGTTTCAGCTAATAAAATCCGGTTCGGCTACTAATCGCCATCTTCCCAAGCCTGGCGGAAAACCCGCTTCTTTTAGCACTGCCAACAGCTGGTCACTGCCGTTGAATTCAGGAAAATTCGAAAACTAGGGTTTTGCTAAGCACTGAAATTAGGGTATTTTTCTGCTCCGGCAGCCATGACAGGTCTTCATCGATCTTCAAGTGCTCCTATGAGGAGCATTCTTCCTCCTCAAGAGCTCCTCGATGATCTATGCAGGTCTCTTTTGTCTCTTCGTTTGAATTTCACTTTCCTTCCATTTTATCTTGCATTTTTCATATACTCTTCGCCCTTAATTTTCTTCTTCCGGTTGGAATTCTGCGGACGAGCGTTCTTCAATATGACGTTAAATTCTGCTGCGTTAGTATTATTTTTGTGTTCAAATCTGTCTGTCATTTCTTTTGTTGCGATAAGTTATGTATGAAGTTTCTGCTGCATTGAATGTCACGGTTTCTTTGTCGTGGTTTAGTTTACTTGGTCTTGCTACTTCTTTTGTATAGTTGATTGTTAGGGTTTATAGAACCTCACGTGGAGAAGATATTGCGGTTAATTTATTTTGGTGGTTTGGATTTCTAGGTAAATTTTGAGAACTGTTGTATTAGGACTAAGGGATTCGCGTTCAGGTTAGGATGTTGATTGCTTCCGTTCCTCTCGTCATGTTTGTTCAGCCATGTTTTTAGGTGCTCAAACAAATTGTTGTTTGTGTCTGATTTTTGTGGCGTTTATATATGCCTTAGGGAAAAACTTGTCCTTAGCAGGTGTCTAAAACCTGGCATTTGACACATTTCCTCCTATAATTAATTTAACAGAGATGAAGCAAGAAACTTGAATCTGTATTTTAGGAGAAGAATATAGTTTTAGGAATAAAAATAAAATGGTCTTTTGATGCCTCCTGTTGAATGGGATTCTGGATAATGTAACATGGTCATGGATAAACAAAGAACCTTATGCCAGTTTACATGAAAGAATTTATATGAGTCTACAGATGCACAATACTCTATCTTATCTGGCTCTGATGGCCCTTTGGGCCCCAGTCAGCAATGTAGTTTTCAAGCCCCACTACCAAGATATCTTTATGCCGTCTTTTGGTTGGCCTTGGAAACCCATGAATGGGCTCTCAGGGGTGCATTCTGTGAGATGTCACAAAATGCTAGGACTTGGATTGTTTGCTTAGGTCTTTGAATTTCTTAGCTGTAAGTTTTAGTGGTCAGAGAAAGAGCTTCTTCTTTGAATAAAGTAAATCGCTGTTGGGCAATTTTCTTCACAACTGGTTTCTAAGAAATGAGCAGGATTGGTTAGCAGGTTTGCAGAATTAACTCAAATTGTTTAATGGCAATCTTCAAGGACTGGCTTTGATCAACAACAGCAAGCTGTGGTTGCTGGAAACTTCTCTTCTTCTGTCAGTAAAAGTATACTTCAGTTCACACTGATTTGATGGTCAAAACTATGATCTTTTTATTTATGTTTAAGAAGTGTCAACTTTAAGTAACTTATTTTCTAATTTCTAAAAATTCAACTCAGGCAATAATGGTAGTGTATTTGATGCCTAAGGGTGCTGCAATCATGGTTCAAATACTCTTGTACTGAATAATGATACACCAATCATCTTACAATGTAATATTCTAATATGTTGTGGCAAAGATTTCCAGATGCAATGTATAAGAGAGTTCCTGTAAGGGATTTGCTCATGTAGATTACTCATGTTGATCAGTATGAGTTGAAATCTGCTAAAGTACGTATAGGGTCTAGATGTGTCGGTGATGTGAACAGTTCATCTTCTGGGTCACATCTCATACACACAATATACCAAAAATCTTCTCTATCAATTATGCTGACCTTCTGATCCATTAATGTTTCTTTACCTTTTCTTATCTTTTGCACTTTTTGAGGCATCTAGTTTCCACTACAGAGTAGTGGTGGTTTAGGATCACCTGATGGAGATTTTAGCTGGTGCATGGCTTTCCTAATATGTGGGCCCAGAAGATAAGCACTTTGGATCACCAGTCTTGGCTACACGTGCTTTTAGTATGTGCAAATTCATGCAGTGACACACACCCACACCATATAGGGACTCTGTATAGCATGTCAAAAATCTTATTGTGGAAGTCTCGGAAGATAAGTGGTTATGGATCACTGTAGTCTGTGCTACATCTGCTTTTAACAACCATGCAATCCCCTCCTCCCCCCCCCCCCCAAACTAGTCAGAGAAAGAGTTTCTTCTTTGAATAAAGTAAATCGCTGGTGGGCAATTTCCTTCACAACTGGTTTCTAAGAAATGAGCAGGACTAGTTAGCAGGTTTGCAGAATTAACTCAAAGTGTTTAATGTCAATCTTCAAGGACTGGTTTGGGATCAACAGCAGCAAGCAGTGGTTGCTGGAAACTTCTCTTCTTCTGTCAGTAAAAGTATACCTCACATTGATTTGATGGTCATAACTATGTTCTTTTAATTTATGTTTAAGAAGTGTCACCTTTAAGTAACTCATTTTCTAGTTTCTAAAAAATTAAACTTAGGCAATAATGGTAGTGTATTTGATGTCTAAGGGCTCTATAATCATGGTTCAAATACTCTTGTACTGAATTATGATACACCAATCATCTTACTATGTAATATTCTAATATGTTGCGACAAAGATTTCCAGATGCAATGTATAAGAGAGTTCCTATAAGGGATTTGCTCTCGTTGACTATGCATGTTGATCAGTGTGAATTGAAATCTGCTAAAGTACATATAGGGTCTAGATTTGTCGGTGATCTGAACAGTTCATCTTCTGGGTCACATCTCAGACACATCATATACCAAAAATCTTCTCTATCAATTTTGCTGACCTTCTGATCCGTTAATGTTTCTTTACCTTGTCTTATCTTTGACGGTTTTTGAGGCATCTAGTTTCCACTAAGTAGTGGTGGTTTAGGATCACCTGATGGAGATTTTAGCTGGTGCATGGCTTTCCTAATATGTAGGCCCAGAAGATAAGCAGTTTGGATCACTGTAGTCTTGGTTACATGTGCTTTTAGTATGTGCAAATTCATGCAGCGACACGCACACATACACCATGTAGGAACTCTGTATAGCATGTTGAAAATCTTATTGTGGAAGTCTCAGAAGATGAGTGGTTTTGGATCACCATAGTCTGTGCTACATCTGCTTTTAATATGTGCAAATCCATGCAGTGATGCACCCCTCTCTGTATAGCATGTCAAAAATCTTACTATGGAAGTATAGTTGGCAGAGTTTGACTTATGTTTCTCATTGAAGGTTAGCTTGGTATTTTTGCTTTCTGTTAAGTGTTCTAGCACCTGAAGTGTTTCTGCATAAGACTTACTGTCTTTAATAATCATGGATCTTGCTTAGTTTCACTTGATTTAACACTAGCAGTTTGTTTTCTTTGCAGTCGATTTGTTTTGAATGTTCCGCAAGAAGACCTACAATCATTTGAGAGGATTTTATTTCTTGTGGAACAAGCTCATTGGTTCTACGAGGATAACTCAATGGAACAGAACCAGCTGTTGAAGTCACTCTCCCTCAGGGAATTCACGTCTTTAAGTATCCTTTTCCTCTTATTATATACTGGTTCACTATTTGCTTTGTAGGTTTGGGTCTACCAGAATTGAGCACTCTTCTTACTGCCAATTTGTTTTCTCTTTTAAACAGATATTCAATTGGTAAAATGTCATTTTACAATATGCAAGACATTTAAGATTGTTCACTATAAACGTAACAGGTTTGGGCTGAAACTGTGAAAGATTCCCCCCGCATTTCATGCGATCTTGTATGCCATTGTATGAGGGAACTTAAGGCCATTGTATCCCTGCAAGATGACTGCCTTTATCAATAAAGGAAACTTATTTAGCTCTTTGGCTATTTCATTTTGTTTCCTCGGTAGGAACAATTTAATTCACCTCTTGCTTAGTTCTGACTCAATGCTTAGTACTGAATTCATATAATGGCAGATTCTAGTGTTTTATGCCATAATGTGTCCAGTAATATTGTTATTTATACTTCCGGTTGTTACCATCAATGGAACATCTTTATGATCTATTCTAGTTTTTGTGGTGGGTTATTTGGAAAAGAACCAGTATTGCATTTCTTTTCTTTGTTACTTCTCCATTTCTTTAATTCCTTATAGTGTTCAATAGCTGCTCTGCGCTAAGACCGTATATTGCTCACATAGATGACATATACAAGGACTTCACTTCCTACAAAGTTCGAGTGCCAGTAACTGGGGCAATCATTTTGGATGAATCTTATGAAAGGGTGAGCTCATCTGTAGACAAACAGAAACTTCACTCAATGCGTCATACTTGAATAATATCTATCATTTGTCTTAGCTGATGATTCAGCTCCTATCCTAAAACTTCTATGTTGTTCTTACTGGAAGCATTTATCTGTGTCTTGTTTGAAAAACTTCCAATTAGTGGTTGACTGGTTCTATCTGATTATCAAATAGGAATGTATCTTGTTTTTTGCATGCATATGCATCTAGATGCCTTCGTGTTTACATAGTGACTGGTGGATTTACAAATGGAAACTCTTGTGATCGAGAACTTGTTGTGGTGGATTCCTGCTTACTTCCTAAGCAAGGATGCAACTTCCACGTCGAAGTTGGCACCTAGAAAGCATGCTCAAATATGGAGTTCCTTCTGCTATCAAGCAAGAGGACAGAAAATGGATTTAAAGAGTAACTTCTGTGGATATCAGAAGTATTGAAACTCTTCTGATCATATACGCATAATGTTCCAATCCATTCAAGAACTTGTTATAGGTGAATTCCTACTTACCTCCTAGGCAAGGACACAACTTCCATGTCAAATTGGCACCTGAAAATCATGCTCAAGTACAGAGTTCCTTTTGCTATCAGCAAGAGAAGATAAGATGGATTTAAAGAGCAGCTTCTGCGGATATCAGAAGTATTGGCACCATTTACATATGAAAAACAGAAAAAAAAGAAAGAGAGGGAAGAACAAAAAGAAAAAGAAAAAAGGATGTGTACCTATTGTTAAAGTAGAGCCAAGAGAGAGAGAGAGAGGGAGAGAAACCCTTAGAATGGGTGAATGTGTGTTGGTGATTTTGCACCTCACACTTAACACACACACACACATATATATATATATACTAAACAAGGATAGTTACATGCTCCTAACTGTACAATGTAGGACTAAAAACAAAACAAAACTAAGACTAAATCTAAGTAAAGCTATACAATAATATGCTATATTCAACACTCCCCCCAAGCTGGAGCATATAAGTCATATGCACCAAGCTTGTTACAAATGAATTTAATTAGAGGTTCTCGGAGAGATTTTGTGAAGATGTCTGTTAGTTGATCATTTGAATTGACGAAGCTAGTAGCAATACATCCTGACAAGATCTTTTCTCTAATAAAATGACAATCCACTTCTATGTGTTTGGTCCTTTCATGGAAAACTAGATTAGATGCAATATGTAAGGTTGCTTGATTATCACATATGAGCTTCATACTTCCATCATCTCCGAATTTCATCTCCTGGAGTAGTTGTTTCAGCCAAATAAGTTCACATGTTGCCATAGCCATGGCTTGATACTCAGCTTCTGCACTTGATCTGACAATTGCATTTTGTTTCTTGCTTTTCCAAGATACTAAATTACCTCCAACAAAAACACAATATCCGGAGGTAGAATGCCTGTCTGAAGGAGAACCAGCCCAGTCAGCATATGTGTACCCAACAATTTGAGTGTGGCTTTTATCTTCATATAACACATCTTGACCTGGTGCTCCTTTAATATATCGAAGAATGCGAACCACAGCATCCTAATGACTATCACACGGTGACTGTAGGAATTGACTGACTACACTGACAGCAAAAGAAATATCTGGTTGAGTAATGGTGAGATAATTCAGTTTACCCACAAGTCGTCGATATCTTCCAGAATCCGCTAAAAGCTCCCCCTGTCTTGGTACAAGCTTAACATTCGGGTCCATAGGTGTGTCCACGGGCTTACAATCTAACATACTAGTCTCTTCCAAGATGTCTAAAGCATATTTTCTTTGTGAAATGGTAATAAATGTACTAGACTGAGCTACCTCAATTCCTAGAAAATACTTTAGTTTTCTTAGGTCTTTAGTCTGAAAGTGATGGAAGAGATGTTGTTTAAGTCTCTGAATGCCATCCTGATCACGGCTTGTGATTGCAATGTCATCCACATAGACCACTAGATAGAGACATTGACTCGAAGAGTTGTGCTGATAGAAAACAGAATGATTTGCTTCACTCCGAAGCATTCCAAATTCCTAAATAACAGAACTAAATAGTTCAAACCATGCTCGAGGAGATTGTTTTAACCGTATAGAGAACGACGCAATTTGCACACTAAACCAGACTCCCCCTGAGCAACAAAGCCAGGCAGTTGCTCCATATAAACTTCCTCTGCTAAATTACCTTGAAGGAAGGCATTTTTAATATCCAATTGGTAAATAGACCAATGCCTCATAGGAGCCATGGAGAGGAATAATCGAACAGAGGCAACCTTCGCAACTGGGGAAAAGGTGTCACCATAGTTAAGACCATAAATCTCAGTATAGCCCTTAGCAACTAGGTGGGCTTTAAGTCGATCAACTTGTCCATCAGGGCCTATCTTAACAGTATATATCTAATGGCAACCCACTATAGTTTTACTAGGTGGCAAAGGAACCAAGTCCCAAGTTCCATTCGTATGCAAAGCATTCATTTCATCAACCATGGCCTGTCTCCACCCAGGATGTGAAAGAGCCTCATTGGTGCTTTTGGGAGCAGAAATAGAGGACAAGGAGGAAATAAATGCATAATAGGGTGAAGATAATCGATGGTAACTCAAAAAATTATAGATAGGATGAGGATTACGAGTAGATTGATTACCTTTTCGAAGAGCAATAGGCAAGCTGTCAACCGAATGCAGGGCCGAAGTAGGTGAAGCCGGTGGGACAGGGAGATTGTCATTAGGGACTTCAATGGAACCTGCAACAGCTTCAAGAGGAGGTCGGCAATGATAAACTTAAAGAGGACAGAAGACATCATCCGCAGGCGTGGAAATATAGGGAAGAGGTAAAATTTCAGAAATGGACAGTGGCTCAATAGTGGATAAGAAGAATGGTGATTGCTCAAAGAAAGTTACATCTGCTGATAGAAGATATCGATTAGTGTGAGGAGAATAATAACGATACCCCTTTCGAAGCCTGGAATATCCCAAAAAGATGCATTTTATGGCCTTAGTAGAAAGCTTGTCTTGCCTAGGTGCAAGGTTGTGTATAAAACAAGTACATCCAAAAACACGAGGAGGAAGACGATAAAGAGGTGGTGTAGGGAAAAGAATGGAATAGGGAATTTGATCATGCAATACAGAAGAAGGCATACGATTAATTAAGTAGCAAGCAGTGCGAACATCATCCCCCCAGAAACGAAAAGGAACATGACTATGAAGAAGTAAAGTGCGGGCTATCTTTATGAGATGACGATTTTTGTGTTCAGGGACTCCATTTTGTTGAGGAGTGTGGGCACATGATGACTGGTGAAGAATTTCTTGTTGAGACATAAAAGAAGAAAAAGGTGCAGAAAAATATTCTCGTGCATTGTCACTATGTAAAACACGGATAGCAATATTAAATTGAGTTTGAATTTCAGCACAAAATTGCTTAAAAATTGAGAATAATTCAGATCGATTCTTCATAAGGAATAACCAAGTACATCGAGGATAATCGTCAATAAAAGTTACAAAGTACTGAAAACCCAAACTAGAAATAGTACGATTAGGACCCCAAACATCAATGTGGACAAGTTCAAAGGGGGACATAGCTCGATTATTGAGACACTTTGGAAACGAAACACGAGTATGTTTTCCAAGCTGACAAGACTCACACTCAAGAGACGACAAAGTAGAAAAATGAGGGACCATCTTTTGAAGTTTGGAGAGACTAGGATGGCCCAAACGATTGTGAATAAGAGTAGGAGAATCAATGGAGATGCAAGCAGTAGGAGTTGCAGGTGATGTGAGATGGTAAAGACCTTAAGATTCACGCCCTGTACCAATCGTCTTTCTCGTACCCCGGTCCTGCAAGATTACAGTTTTATTAGAAAAAGTGAGAGAGCAATTAAGAGTGCGGGTCATTTTACTTATGGAAATAAGATTAACGAGCACTCAGGTACATAAAGTACAGAGGTGAGAGGAAGAGTAGAAGGGGATGAGCCAAACCAATTCCTTTAGCTACAGTTTTGGAACCGTTGGCTAGAGTGACAGTAGGTAAAGGAAAAGAACAAGTAAGAGAGGAGAAAAGGTGTTTGTTACCAGATATGTGATCAGAAGCTCCAGAGTCTAGAATCCATGGGCCAATAGAAGAAAACCGAGTAAAGCAAACACTGGGATTACCAGTCTGAGCGACGGAAGCAACGGAAGATGACTTGGCTGCCTGGTACTGGATGTACGCATCATAGTTACTACCAGTCAGGGTAATATTCTGAGATGTGGAGTCCTCAGATGAGTCAGCTAACTAGATGTCGGATCATTGGATGATGTTAGCAGTGCGAGGAGGTCGCCTGTGTAGTTGGTAACACCAATCCCGAGTGTGTCCAATCTTATTACAATATGTGCATTGAGGATATTGTCCTCGGTTACGACCACCACCACGGCCACCTCTAGTGTTTGCCTAAGAAGCCAAAACTGAGGAATCTGAAGGGCCATCAAAAGTAACTGCCTGAGTAGAGGAGATACTCAACAAGTGGGCAAATACTTTATCCAATGAGGGCACCGAAGGGCTAGCCAGAATTTGATCTCTGATGGATTCAAGGTCAGGGCGGAGCCCAATGAGAGTCAACACCATGAAAAACTTATCAGTCTGTGTTTGTTGGGCTTCTACACCATTAGTAGGAGGCACTAGAGACAAGAACTCCTCCTTAAGGGACTCAATCTTTCCTATGTAAGTTGAAAGATCCATGTCCTGTTGTCTAACATGAACAATGTCGGAAACAACTTTGTAAAAATATTGAATATCATTCGTGTATAAGCTCTTGGCGTGGGTCCAAAAATTTGAAACATGTTTCATAGGCGCAAAGATGATGTAAAACTTTGGGATCCACGGATTGCCATAATAGGCTGCATAATTGTGCATCAATCTTTTTCCATTGCACTTTGTCTGCAACAGAAATATCTTCCTCTTTCTTGACCAAATGGTCTTCATAACCTGGACCCATAAACCATAATTCCATAGAGGCAGACCAAGACAAATAATTTTTACTACCAATTAATTTCTCCGATGTAATAACAGGAGATCCAGAAATTACAGAAGTGAAAATACCATTTTTAGAAGCCATGATTACTTATCTAGGTGGTTTGCGGCAAAGATCGGCAGAAACAACAATCTGGTGGCAGTAGCGGCGATCTTGGAATGCCAGAGATGACAGAGGGGTGACCGGTAAAGAAGCACTGTCGCCAAAGGAATTGCTGGAATGGATACACGGCCATACCAAAAAGGAAAAGAAAAGGAGAAGGTAGATAATTAGGGTTTCTCTTATGGCTCTGATACCGTATTAAAGTAGAGCCAAGAGAGAGAGATAGAGAGAAACCCTTAGAATGGGTGAATGTGTGTTGGTGATTTAGCACCTCACACTTAACACACACATATACTAAACGAGGATAGTTACGTGCTCTTAACTGTACAATGTGGGACTAAAAATAAAACAAAACTAAGACTAAGGCTAAGTAAAGCTATACAATACTATGTTATATTCAACACCTACTTATAGTATGGACTTACAAAATGGCTTTTGAATGCCTAATCAAACTTCATGAAGATGCCCGTAGATATGAAACCTGTATTTTATCAAGATATACCTCAATATGGAAATCTGCTAGTAGTCTCTCAATGGACACCTCCAGAACAGCCACTCCACCCGTTTGGGAGCTTCTTTTAGAGCTAATTTTACGCTTGACCCAGGTCTACCAATATGAAGCACAGTAGGTCTCCAACTTTTTATGGAGCACAGTATTATCTCTAACTTTTGTCGTCGTGTGACCTTTAGGTCACGAGTTCAAGGTGTGGAAACAGTCTCTTGCAAAAATGCAAGGTAAGACTGCATACTATAGACCCTTGTGGTCTGCCCCTTCCCTGGACGCCCCATATGCGGGAGCTTCGTGCACCGGTGCTGCCCTGTATTATCTCTGACTTTGCACTCAACACCTCATCTTTGTCTATTGATATAGGAAAAGATAAAAGGAAATTATTAGATGACTGTCCACAAGCTCTTTCCTTTTCTTTTCTCCTACCTAAGGAGTACCAAATTGTTATTGACATGAGCTACGTGTTTTTTGCAGTGTCTCCTAGTGAAAGGTTGGAAGGCTGGAGCAAGTTGGAGTTTTCCCCGTGGGAAAAAGAACAAGGACGAGGAAGATCATACCTGTGCCATTCGGGAAGTAATGTGAAAATCATTTTACTGTCTCCCTATATCTTTCTGCAACCCTAACACAGAAAGCTGTTGCTTAGATTTACCAGCTGTATGTTGGAGGCTGTTTGTGGGACATGCTTCATGCAGAGGATGGAAGCTCCCTCTGTGCTCATTAAATTGTGAACTAGAATGAAGTGTACTTCTACTAAGAACTCGATGGTGAACTTTCCATGATGACACATTTATACTTCTGATATCAAATAACATAGGATATGAAAACACACAGCTGAGATGCTAGTCTATGTGCCCTGTGTAAGAGAACATTTACATGGTGTTTGGTTATAATTCAGCATTTTTCAAACCTCTAACTCATGGAACTTGTTAAAGTTCCATTTAGATTTTTTTAAATGGCCACTTTTTCTTTCAAAAGCACTGCAGATGAGAACTCATCGGCCATGTTTCTACACTCTAGCCATCACATGAAATTTGCCATTTCACCTATTCAGTGTCTGTCTATATTGCCTTTTGTGAATACCGTGTGTTCGCACCCTGATGTACGATATCTTTTAGTTAATATAATTAGTTCACTATGTAATAAGGCTATCCAATTTTCCCAAAATAAACCTAAGCAAGTAAGAGCGAAACTGATCCTATGACATTTTTTACCAGAAAAACTCCCAGAGTGAGAGCAAAAATCCAGACAAAAACCTTTATCGATCTAGTTATTTATTCCAAACAAATGTATTAAGGTTGATCTAATGATACACAAGAAGAAAAAGCAATACATATGACATGAAAGATTTATATCCATACAATAGTTCATACAACTATACCATTTGATCCCTGTTTCAGTCCAAATTGGAATGAAATGCATCATGGAGGGATTTGACCATGAATCCATTGATCTTTTGGAACTTCTTTTTTTTTTTCTTCGGACATGGTGTCGAGGAGAAATTTTTATTTACTTCACAATTTTTATTAATATATTTCATTGTCAGTTTATATGTTAGGCATGAAAATCATGTGAATTTGTCTTAAATAAAAAGGAAAAAATGGTGCAGCGAATCAAATAAGACATGATTTTCTGAAAACCTATTCTGTCTGTATGTATGTCTTAGCAGTGCCTTAGATTGATAATGATACTGTTCTCTTCATTTTACATATCTCTAGTTATCTTTGAAGCTCTATGTTTGAAGTCCCAAAAAAGCTATCAAAAGCCAACATGGAAGGTTTAACCAAGTGCAGGTGCCATTATTGAAACAATCCAAGATGCATATCATCTCCTTAGATACATATTACTTCCTCAAATGCATAATGTACTGGCCTTGCACCCACGTCACTAATGCTAACAGGAGGCCTGCGGGGCAAAGTGAAGTAATAAGCTGTGGAAACCAGCTGTAGTCACCATTAGGAGGATAGGCATTGGTGAAATGCGCAGAGGGCTGAATCTCATGATTGAACTTGCTATGCTTTTTGGCTCTTATGCAATTATTTATTTATGAATTTCCCCTTTTATTTTCTCATAGGTTTTTTTTCCCTCAAACAAGTTGGCATATCAGAACCATTTTGGTTTATAAATTTAAAATAACTGACATGTTTTTACATTCTAAGACTTGCTTACACATCCATGGGTCCTGATATCTGCTATAAAGTAGTGGAGATGAGTAGAAGGGGAGCCTTGGTGCAACAGTAAAAGTTGTTGTTGTGTGACCTTGAAGTCACGGGTTCAAGGCGTGGAAATAGCCTCTTGTAAACATACAAGGTAGGCTGTGTGCTATAGGCCCTTGTGGTCCACCCCTTCCCTGGACCCCGCATAGGCGGGAGCTTCGTGCACTGGGGCTGCCCTTTCCCCGGACCCTGCATAGGCGGTAGCTTCGTGCACCGGGCTGCCCTTTTAGGCCTTCAACAAGATTATGCTGCAACAATTTTACCATTGGGCTAAGGCTCCCCGAAGCGGTCAAAAAGTCCATGAAACTCATGATTTCAAGGGACAAGCACTCATGCTGTGTTCTAGTTTTATGTGATCCTTTTCAGCTCCTCTTATCGATCTACTGTAAACTTAATAAGCTTTTGCATTATGATGGATGCAGGTTTTGGAGGAAACAGGTTTTGATGTTTCTAAATACTTAAAAATGGAAGATTACCTAGAAGTTATGATTGGACAACAGAGAGTGAGGCTCTACATAATTGCTGGTGTGAAGGAAGATACTGTGTTTGCACCCCTAACCAAAAAGGAGATCAGTGTATGTGTTCCATTCCATTTTTGGATGTCCACCGATCGTTGGATAATGGATACTTATATAATACTTTTGTTCTATCAATGTCTACTAGTTAGTCACAACTTGGCTCAGTTGACTCAATTAGGCTGGCCCTTGTGCACATTAGAATTAGAAGTTGGCCAAGTTGATTGTGGCCTATTTGATTTGCCCCAGTTGAATACTTAAAGTAAATACTGATCCTGGAGCCAACTGCAAAGTTTGACATTCTGACAATTGTTTAACGTGTTTGAAAATTTAGAAGTGTCAATTTGATCTGCCACTTTCTGCATTCAAATTGCTCAATATATTCAGGAACTTCTGACTTGTGGTAATTCCTATGCGATGAAATCCTCTGAAAAGGTGAAATGCAACACAAAAGCTTTCTACATATAGGTTGGTAGGGAGTATGTGGCAGTTGAAAGATAGAACATTGTTTAGGTCAATATTGGTGATGTGGTTAGGATTGGGTTTCAAGAAAACTGAAGAATGGAAATCAATTTGTTTCTTGTTTTTGGGTAGATAGGCAGATATGTACTTTTGAATCCGGAAGCAAAAGAAATATTTTATACCAAACCAGATGCCTCTTACAATCAGCATACAAGAATAAAAAAGTATTGGTTCAAGCAAATATTGCATTGTCAATTTCGTACAACAAGAAAAAAACTGGTACAAACAAAAATTTGTACTTCACTATCAGATTCTTGGCTTAGACTATGAAACAATGATCTGAGTGGCCCTAAGTTATCTTGAACTAGCCTTTTTTCACAAGAGAAAGTTATTGCCTTCTTTGAAAGATAGAATGAAGTTATTAATTCTTGAAACTTGGTGTTCCAGCTGCCGGTAAATTAATTTATTCAGCTAATTAGAGCCCTTGGTCATTGGGTTGAAGAAAAATTTATATTATTCTATGTGTTTTCAGGCCGTGTTGTTTTTATAAGATGGTATTTAATTCTAAAAGTTTGATTATTTGCAGGAGATTTCATGGCATCGACTTGATGAACTTCAGCCAGCAAGCAATGATGTAATATCTCGGGGAGCTAATGGCCTGAAGCTTTACATGGTGGCTCCATTCTTGGTGTGAGTGTTTATGTCTACAGCTATATAAATTCTGGTTCGTGTGAATGTTTTAATACCCTGCAAATTCTATCATGCAAAAACTGACAATGTCAGCGGGCAGGTCCCTCAAAGCCTGGATTTCATCTCATCAGCCTGCTACGGCTCAAAAATCTGATGGATCTTCTAGAGGTATTTTCTACTTCCATTTCTCTCGTCCAGGAAGTAACCTGTTTATAAGGAGTGTTACATCCTTATTGTGAGGAATGTCAATCTCACTCTGTCACTTTGAGTCCCAGAATAATAGACCAAGTCCATATCTATCCAATTATATGAAAGTTAGTTCAAACTTGTCCATGGAACCAAGCCTCAATTTGATATGTAGTTTTTATGATTGGATGATCATGGGGCCAACTTATTGGTAACTAAATTAGAATTAGGATGCAGTTCTTGGGTCCTGAAGTCATGTTCACCATGTTCATCCTAAGCACTGGTATGTTTATTTTGAGTTTTGCATTTAAGAGCTTAAAATATGCCGTTATTCTTCTCTTAAAACTGGGATAAATGGTTTTTCTTCCTGTAAGTTTTGTGCAGATCTAGTCAATTACCTCATGTGGAGTTGCTGACACTAATCCTTCTTTGCCAATTTAATTTTTGATAAGGTACATGTGTATGGAAAGCAAAGGCCTATTCTTCAGGTGGCTTGACAACGAACGAGGGTTCTTCAATGAGACCTGTCCCTGAAACTCAACCAACTGACAACCGCCCGGGTAAAAGCCTTAGAAGTTTCAAGTTTGATACTGCATCCATCTTGCAAGCAATGGAAGTTGCCTTCGTGTCTAACTAGAGTATATGTGTAATAATGTCATTGTTCAAAATAGTTATGTTTTTACCATAGATTTGTGCTGCATGGCAACTAGTGGCTGTTGTGCCTTGGCACCTCTCACTGTAACTGCACAGCAGTTCTTTTGTAGTGAATGGCGTATATATGATGTATAGAGCCTTGATTGCTTTTGTCAATGACAAGAGAATAGACATCTTATTACTGAGTTGAGATACATTGGGTCCTGGAGAATGATTTCTGGTAAATGGAACTCTTGAATTTTCAGTTTGTCACAATTTTTTTTCTTTTAAATTTAATGTCTGCAAATGTTCTAAGATGGTAGCATAACTAAAACTGGGGTCACAGCTAATATGTACGTTGGGCGATCTCTTCTCGCATGTAAAATTCTTCTTCTACAGTGCATAGTTAACCTTCACTGTTTTGGAAGAGAAAAAAAAAAATTGGGAATCAACTCTGCTGCTTGTTTGAAATTCTTTATCTTTCTGGAATACTGTTTCTTATCAAAGAAATGATATTCCAAGACGCTTTTACCGCGTCTGGGAGCGAGGCACCGTCTCAGCATGTCAAGACCCGTCCTGCTAAACTCACGTCAAATCCAGGGTTGGTTGCTGTCAATGACTGAAATGAATAAAAGTAACTTTTCCAGATCCCTTGTATGGCAAAAAAACAAAAAAACAGAAGAAAAAATCCAGCCGCTTCCCCCTTTTAACTTTCTCCTCTGCAAACTGGGCTTTATCTGAAAATTACAAACTATTTTAAAAAGTAAGCAAAACATGTTACAGAATTTCCGGTGTTGAGCTTAGCTATTAGAGAACTTTGTAGCGGATAAGAATTCATGAATAGTTGGAATGTAGGAGTAAAACGGATCTCGACAGGATTCATCTGTCCTACAATTTCAAAGGCATTTCTTCAACCCCAACAAACCTAGTCTCTTTTTCTTCCGTCTCTTTCTCTCTAGCAAAAGCTCTCTCTCTCTGTCTCTTTTTAGGCTATCAGAAAGTAAAAAAAAATCCTAGTTCTACTGCAGTTCTTTATATCTAATGAAGTCCCAATTTATAGAAGTAGCTCTCTCTCTCTCTCTCATAGAGGCAAGACACATAGATGCAGAGTGCCAAAGACAATGCAAGTTCAAACCAGTCGAGCCCGACCATGATCTTTACACATTACTAAATTTATCTCTTCAATTCTTTTTCCTAATGCTTAGTACAGAAATCCCACTTTCGGATTTTAGGGTTTCAATTTTCTTATTTTTACTTGTTAACCACAAACCTGATTGGGACAAAACACTAAGAAAATTAAACAACCTCTTTGCACAAATTCTTTGACGAAATTCCCTCTTAAGTACCCCTACAATCTACAAAGAACACAGGTGCTTCGTCATCAACAAATACCAGGAAGACTTGCATTCACGAACCCCTCATTGGCGATGTTTCCTACTACAATGTTTATCTTTTGGGAAAATTGGGGTTTGATCAATTTCGGTGCATTTTTTAAAGATACAAAAATTTGGGTGATCTGCTACAGTTTAGCAAACCCGATTTGTTTGACAAATGAGGAAAAAGAAAGCTGATGTTTTTATTTTCCCTTTCCTCAAATTGGAATTTTTATTCGTTTCACATGGTTTTATCAGGTCATGTAGCGTGTCTACACTGTGCCTAGAGCATCTCAGAATATCATCTCTTCTTATAATTCATGCAAAAGTCCAGTTAGGAGTCCATGCTCAGGAGCATTTGAAAAAATCCAAGCCTGTTTTTATGCACGATGAAGTTTTTTCTATAGATCTAAGTCATTCATCATTTTCAAAATGACAGATAGTCTAGAGATTTAATTTCACACCCATTGGATGTTTTTAGACTAGGTTTTGTTGAATTAAAACTCACGAACATCTATATTTATTAATTTTTTCAAGGACGAAACCCAGTATTTAGGTCATCCAAATGCACTGATTTTTTAAAGGGTGAATGGCTTATTTCCATTGGAAAAAAAAAAAAACTCAACACATGAAAAAACGAGGAGCGTGGACGAGAGCGTGGATTTGGCCGATGTGTATGGAATTAGATCATTCCTTTCGTCCTTTAATTATGATCGGGCCGTAGCCTCAAAAGGCTATTTATTAAGTTGATTGAGTTTGGGTGGGTGGAGATGCTCGCGCGAGTAACAATAAGTCCAAGCCCTTCTTATTTCATCCACGATTTATTATATTACTACTACTACTTCAGCTGCTGCCGCTGCTATTTATTATTATTCTTTACATCTAAGATGCAAAAATAGATAATTCATAAGAAATTAATGCATTTAAATGATCCTAAATACTGGTTTTTGTCCTTTAAAAATTAATAAAAATATGGTTACTACTTTATGCTCATGAAAACACAGGCTAAAAGCTTTAATAAATATCAAACTTGATTTGTAACCTATCTAAGCCATTAAATATGTAATGAATGGCTCAGATCTATAGAATAAAGTTTTACCACACATGAAAAGTAGAGTGTGGTGGACTTCTTCTCACAATCACAGCATGTGTATGCTTACCGAGACTATTTAGCTTATTTTGTCAAAATCAGTCACAAATAAACTGAACATGCTATGTTTACTTTTTTTTTTCTTCCCTTTGTTGTTGTTGTTTTTTTCTCCTAAAAGTAAAAAATTACAAAGCAAATCATTAGAAGCTCTCTCACATATATTCCTAAATGTAATCCTAGGTCAGGAGATGTTGTATACCCATTTCATTCACATTTCTCTTTGATACCTAAAATCTCCCCGAATTCCTCTTTTTACGTTGGCTGTCTCATTTCTATGAATGCTAAGAAGCACATGGGATGATTCTAGCGTCTAAAATTTGTGCTTAGGAAGGGATGAGTTGAGAGTTTGATAAGCAAGGCTAGAATACTTTGATAAACTATAGCGAGGCTAGAATCATTCTATTGACATGTTTTCTTACTTATTAATATTCATCGTAAGAGTTTTAACGTAACAACAGAGTTGTTATCGTATAACTTTAAGGTCATGAATTTGAAACCATCTTGTAGCCCTGAAGGAGAGCTACAGAAAAGTGGGCGTATCCGTTTAGCATTCCTCAACGTTTTCAGCGTCCTCAGTCTTTCTTTTGTGGGACGCTCTTAAATCAAGGTACCAGCTTGGAGGATGGCAGGTCAAAGTAGTCTCCCTTTTTAGTTTCTGGTACATTGTCTTTTGCCTGTGTCATTCTTCTTTCCGTCACCAGCAGTTGCTTTTACAGCCACTTCTGACTTTATTCTGCAGAAACTGCCAAGGGACGATGCTTCACATACCTGCAAGATAATGTTTTCTATATGCTTTTGTAAAGTGGTTCCATTTTGTCTTGGTATTTCTGCCCGTTTCCATCAACCGCATTTTTCTTTTGTTAAGCAGTGGAAATGCGTGGTTTTGTGCGGCCGTCTGGTGCAGGAGGCTCTCGCCTATGTGAGGCCTAGGAAAGGAGTGGACTACAAAGACTTATAGTAGACAGTTTTATTTTATATTTTTTGAAGAGGCTATTTTTATGCTTTGAAACTATGACTTTAAAGTCACATGACGATAACTTTTACCATTGCACCAGTAAAAATGCTTAATTTGTTGAATTTATATACTTCTTCCCCGCTAGCATTTGTTATTTTGTGTTTGAATCTTAATCAACGCGAGTTTGCTGAAAGAGAAATGAAAAATGATATAAATACATTATCCATGAGTACCGTGGCTTTCACTTGTCGTTAGGCTGGGGAGTTTTCTTCACTTTATGAAATTTCTTTTGACTCTCTGTTTTATTTATCCATTCGCTTGTTGACATGGAAGTCTGCGCTCATATGGCCTGGCAAAAATATTACGAGTTAAAATCATCAGAATCTTAGATTTTTATGTGCCTACATCACAAGCTTTAATTTTCCTCCCATTTTTATTAATGGAATTACTTCCAAATCATGATAATAACTTTAAAACGCAATTGATTGTTGGATATCTTTGTATAAAACTGAATTAGATCAACCTTAGTTTAGAAATAAGCTTAAAGCCTTGAAGATAGTGCCTTTTGAATTTGTGCCAAGGATATAATAGCTTTATTTTTAACATTTAACCAAGCTGAACTCAATCTGTCTCTCAATTAATTTGTATGGTCAAAATTTGTTAGTACTTTTATTTCCAAGATGAATGCTTTAAAATAAATCTTCAAACTTTCTCTTCAAATACAAACAACTAATAAAAGAGAAACAATATAAAAAACTCAATTCACTTTAGAGACGAGGTAAAAACAGAGTAGGAATTTGAAGTTTTAAGAAAAACTTAAGGACAAAAAGAACTTTACTATTTCAGAAACTCTAGAACAACAGTGCTAGAAAAAGATACTTTCATGTCTCATCTTTCTAAAGTAGATGAATCCTTGAAGAGGATGTCAAAATAGGCAAACCCTAGAATAAACCAAATTAGAGAAGAGCATGTTTCAGCTGGACAGGCTCTAAAAAAACCAAAAATGAGAGAGAGAGAGAGAGAGAGAGAGAGAGAGAGAGAGAGAGAGAGAGAGAGAGAGAGAGAGAGGATGCTAGGAATAACCTTGGGAGTTGTTGGAATACAAGTGGAAGATGGACAAATTTTCTCTTTGTATCAATAAATTAAAAACTTGAATTTAATCATACTTGTATCACATGAAATATAATCGCAAAACTATAATCAATTGGTAGGAGCGAAAATATGAACCATCTATTTGCTCCATTACTAGTTGAGATCCCTAACTCCTTGCTTCATTTTCTTCTTCTCTTAGAGATGTTTCCAAGTTCCAATCCTTAAAACTAAAAGAGAGGAAAAGAAAAACTAGAAACTCAAAAACTTGGGAAACTTAAGGAGGGGATTTTCTTTTTTATTTATTATGCATACAATCTCTTTCTAGTATATTACACACACACACACACACACACACACAGAGATGAGAGAATCTTCCTAAAACAATCCTAGTTTAAGATAACTTTTATTCTATTTATGACTCTAATTGGCTTGCATGATGTGACCTCCTAGGAACTTTCCAAAGTGAAATATTCTCTAAATTATCTAACTAGAAAATACTTTCCTAATATGACACACACACACACACACAAGGGGAATTTTTTTCTGTATTGGATTAAATGATGTTGAATCAAGTAAACTCATCCACTGGTAGCCATATGTGGCCTACATTAGAAGATTACAAAGATACCTTTTATTTAGAATTATCATTTTACCCTTATGAGTAAATGTCATTAAACCCTCCTCACCTACATTCATTTGTGACACCAACATAAGTGTGTGGACCCACTTATACTTAGGCATGTTATCTTTGTACATTCAAGTACAATGAGCACCATTTTGATGAAATTAAGCCTCTTTCAAAACTCCTTCATAAATATCTTTGAATACTTAATTTGTGAAACCATTTTTATTGTATTTTTATCAAACATCACCACTAGATATGAACTCTTCTTCTAGAAAATGTGTATTTTTGCTTACAAAATATATTCACTAGCTAGACCAGTAGAGTCGCATCCCATTCTCATTTTCTGATATCCTAAGAAGAAACACTTTGTTGTTCTAGATTCCAGCTTCTCAACTTGTGTCTTCTTAACATGGATAGGACAACACCCATATTTTAGATGACTAAGAACAAGTTTCTTTTTAGTCCACATCTAATATGATGTTTAGGACAGATTTTGAAGAAACCTTATTCAATAAATATATTGTTGTTTCAAGAGCTAAAAAAATAAAGGTAGATCAATAGAACCGATCATGGATATCACCTTTCCATTAGAATATGACTCCTTCTTTCTATCACACCATTTAAATGTAGTGTAGTCAATGGGTAATTGGTTCATATTGCCATTTAAAAAATAATAATTTAGAACACATCTGACATTTTCCTCTTCTATAAGAGTGAAGAACTTTGATTTTCATTTCAATTTAATTTTTTACATTATTTTTAAAATCTTTAAACCTTTTAGATGATTCTGACTTGTGCTTCATCAAGCACTTATATCTATATCTATAAAATTATATATAAAGGTAATGAAGTAGAGAAATTCACCTCTTCTCAGATGACTCATTGGCTCACACACACAACCTTGTATACAAGACTCACAAGGTGTCAAAGGCTCAACTTTGAGTGAACTTAAGGATCTATTCATTACTAACCTTGTAACTTTCTCTACATTTATATAACATAGTCTCAAATGCCACAAGTATTTCAAACATATATCTTTTCTAACTCTTTTAAGAGAAGAGATATGAGTGGGTGAATACTATAATTTAGAGATTTCAGAATGTAGAGAGTTCATTCTCATATGTACTTGTAGTAAGCACTTTACCATGATAATTGAGAACAACCTTATTATCAAACTTTAAGGGATATCTAACATCATAAAATTTAGACATAAAAATTAAATCTCTTCTCATCTTAGATACATATAAGCAATTCTCTATTTTCAAATCCTCCCATCACTCAAACACAAATTAAAAGTTTCAACTATTATGGCTGCAACTTTCACATCCATTCCCATTTGTAACTCAAATTTTTCTTCATTCAGTATTCTTCTTTCCAAAAAATCATTTCATACATTGCATAGATGAGAGGTTGCACTGGAATTGATACACCATGAAGAATATGAATCAACAATTATATTGGTTTTAATATGAGTATTTATGACATACCTTCCAAAGGTTTGTCCTTCTTGATGGATTTTAAGTAGAACATGCAGTTGTGCTTTCAATATCTAGTCTTACCATAATCGAAAAACTTTCCATCCTTACTCCCTTTCTTGGACAATTGAGTAGTTAATTTGATTTCTTTGAAGAACTTTTTCTTGAACTGTCCCTTCTTTCTTTTTTTCTTTTTCCTTAATTTTAGAATTTGAAGCTACATTTGTTTTAATGACTCTATACTTGCCTTTGGATTTTTTAATGAGTTTCTTAGCCCTCTGAATCATATTCAATAGTAATTTAAAAGTTCATAACAAAGTTGGAAAAAGAATCTGTCAACAATACTAAAATCATTTAACTTGAGTGATTGCATCAGCTTTTGCTCCATGTTGAAGCAACTCATAAATATATCTTCTGAGCTTGAGGACATGTTTACGAGCCAAAGTTTCTTTTTTTATATGGATAGAAGCAAAATTCTTCATTGCAGTTTATTGTACCAACTGACGATTCTTGTTAAATATCTCCTAGACACTAGCCATTATATCTCTAGCATTTTTCATAAGATTATACTACTTTTGGAGATTATTAGCCATTAATGTTGGAATGAATTATTTAACCATATAATTATCTTCATGCCACTTAGAAAAATTAATTTGATAAGCAACGATTGCTTCATCTTGAGTACCATCACTGAGATGCTAAGGTGCATTTGCATTGACCTTAATCACTTAGTTTCCCTTATTTGCTAACAACACAAATTTTATATTTTGAAGCCAGTCTTCATACTCCAAGCCAATGAGTTTATTCTCTTCAAGAATCTTATTCAAATCGACAAGTAGTGAAGTACATAAGCCTTAAGAGAGAATAGGAAAAATGAGATTCTGGCCAAATTCAAGTTTGCTACTCCAACCATTACAAAATTGATACCTATATACTTTAGTACTTCAAGTGCTTTTGTAGTGTAGAATGTACATACCATAGTAGATCAATTCCAACGAGCTTTTTAAACTAGTAATTGTAATCAACTCTATTGCTTTGTCAATAACCTTTGGTTCTTAAATCAAGTTCTAAATGACTTTTAGTCAGATTGTTCTTGTTGAGCTGGGTTCAACTTTGTATGAAATGCATAAGAAGTTCAAGTAGCAAACAAAGTGTAATACCCCAGATTTTTTAAGACATTTTTTTATTATAATAATAATAATAATCGCATTTTAAATAAGAGCATTTGGGATCCCATGAGAAAAGTTTTATTTAACTGTTTGCTAAAACAAATATTAAAACTTCGGGTGTTATTTTTCCTTTCTCAAAATGGTATGCATATAAATAAAACAATATGCGTATCAATCAATGTTAAATAAATCGGCACCTTTATTTTAAATCAAATAAATGTCCAAAACGCAATAATAACATGGCCCAGGGTCTATCTATCATAACATCCCATATAAATGTCCAACATATGTCCAAACATCTCAATCAAATCCAAAACATAAAGTATGCAGTCCATAATTAAATCCAAATGATAATCCTGTTTTAATGACTCACATCACTGTCTAAAACTATAGGAAAAATAGTCTTCAGCAGCTCTCACGGTTTCTCAACAGCTTTTCCTTTCTTGGTGTCGCGCTCGAGATCTAAGGCATTGCAAAACAAAGCAATGCCTCAGCAAGCTATCGCTTGTGTAGGTACATAGACAATTAATGTAATAAATGAAAGAAATAATGAACAGCTCTGATGAAAAGTCTAACATTTATGAAAATAGTGATATCATAATATTATGTTCAAATAAATGCCAATTTATTCCATATGCTAAAACATGCATCTCATAGAGTCAAAACATGACATAAATTAATGTAAATGAGCATACAATAATAATAAGGGCACCCTAAGGTAATAGGTCCCACCACATCGCACTAACATCCCTAATCGGGAGTACTCGTAGTCAACCTCTGAGTGTCGTCACACTCAGGCATACCATCCATAACCATGCTCATCATACATGCACACATAATAAGAATATGGTCCATCATATTGCAGTGGCAACCCTCCATGGGTATCAACCACTGCTGCTCTCCGTCGACACCATAACGGGAGACTTAGCGTTTGTCCCCATGGAAAGGCTCAGACCGATAGTATGGACTATCCATGTTACCAAACCCCTACCGAATGCTATCTATGGGCAGGTGTCTATCACATTACAATATCATCACATCACAATCTCGGAAGGTGGGTGGCCGGCCCTATCCCTCTTAGCATGACGCCCACCGGGCGAGAGCACCTGTCATTAAATAAAACACGGAAATCATATGTAGATGCTAAAATTCAAGAGCACTCATAGCTCGTATTCCCCAAGACATGCCCCTCATCCTAGGGTTAGCCTATAAGAGGACCAGCTAATAAGCCCCTGTTCTTATTTCCCTGTAAATCCATGCACTTCCTATATATATAATAATAAATAAGTCTCTATTTAAGCATAACTAATTAACATCATGCTTATAAAAGCATTTGAAATAAGTTTATTCAATGAAAGATTTCAATTTGGAATAATCATACTGTACTCAAAGTCGCATGAAATCCACGGCAAATAACAATTGCAATTTAAAACACAATCACACATGATGCTATGTTTAAACATGGTTTAAAAATCAAGGCAAAGCATTAATTGTCGTCACCTACATCAGTGTGAGACCACTAGCTTGCTAATAACTCCCTTTAACTGGTATATTCAAGTGCACTTGCACATGTCACATCACTATTTTAAAAATTTTCCTAATAAAAAGTGGCCATTTATAAGTTTTTAAGTTAAAAATAGGTCCGCGTCGTCAATACGGTCACAACGCACCTTTCGGATCCTGATTTGGACTCCTCTAGCTCCCAAAAATCAATTTTAAGTGAAAATACTTCATAAATTAATATTTATTAATTTATAAGATGTTGGGCAGGTGCACTAGTTTACACCAGTGCCCCTGCTTTACACCGAGTTACACCGGCGCCTAGTGTACACTGGGTTACACTGGCGGCCCTGGTTTACACCGGGTTACACTGGCACCTAGTTTACACTGGGTTACACGAGCAGCGACACGGAAATCGACGCCTGAGAAGACAACTGGCTTCCGGTCATCTCTGGTGACCCTACAGGTGTCCAAATCACTTGCTTTTTGAGCCATTTTATTCAAAATTTTGTCTAGTTTCCATTTTTTATCATCCATTTGCATTGATTTCTCCAAAAACCATGTTTTTTAAATGGTTTTTCCCAAGTTCCTAAAAACATCCCTATGTACTGGTTTTTTGGAGAAACCCACCATTGGATCTCTCCCAAATTTAAAGGGTTTTCTCTTGAGTCTCTTATGCACTAGTTTGACAGTGCGATTTCCAAACAGATGGGGTTTGATCTATAAAATCATGCTCCAACAGTAGCGTGCACAGAGTTCCCAAAAAAATCTAATTTTTTTCTAATTTTTAAATGGTTTTCCAATTATTTTCTCTATTTAATAAATACGAAAAAATAGAGTTTTAAGGCTTACCTTGCGCCTAGCCGTGGTTGCTCGTGTTGCTGGGGTTCCACTCGCTGGAAAACTCAAATCTTGCAGGGCTAAGGTTCTGAGTTAAAAACTCAGAAAAACGCTCAAGGTGGAGCGTTTTGGCTCCTGGGGAAGAATAAATATAGGGTTTAGAGTCCTAGGGGAAGAGAAACCCTTCCCCACACATCTCTTTCCACGTTTCTCCGGCAATTTTTCCTGACTGGTAGAAACGTGTGGAAGACAGGGGTGCCGTTATCAATTTGGACCCTGTGTAACACGTCTCTGTCAAAATACCAAAATACCCTTACAACTTCGATGGCTCATAACTCCCTTGTTTGAGCTCCGTTTTTTGCGTTCTTGGTGGCGTTGGACTTATATCGACGAGCACTTTCTAATTATTATGTTTTCAGGAAAAATTTCTATCTATAAATTTTTATTTTAATTTATTTAATAATTTTCTATTTTATACTAAAAATTAATGATATTACACAAAGGCCTTATGTGCACTAGATTGACGAATAATAGGTACCCCAACTCCAGCTAGAGTTCGTGAGCCATGTAATAGGCAACCATTTCACTGGGTTTGGGGAGCACCTAAGTCGAAACACATAAATGCCAATCACACATTTTCAATTACATTAAGGTTTTTCAATGCAATTGTACCATTCATTAAATCATCCCCTCGAAAGATAAAATGAGTATCAAAAACCTTATTTTTATTGTAATTAACTTTTACTGTGGCATGTGATCAATCACAACACATAGGTAGCTTCTATTATGGTAAGTGACTACCCATGTTTGTACCAAGATAGATCTTTTATCCATCATTATAATAATATTTAATTTATTTACCTCTAATACATCAACTGTATGTCATATATAAGAATCATGGCTTCTGTTGTCGCAGTTGACCATGTTTCATACATTGAGCCACAATCACATTTGGTTAGGTATAATCCATTGTCAATTCAAAAGCCTAACCAGTAATACAACTAAAATGTGTCACGTGGATGCCCTATTTCAACATCATTACTAGAAGAATTTTTAATTACAGTGGAGGCTATAAGGTATGAAACATCTTTCTAAGTCTCATTCTCACTTAGCACTAAATATTCTCAACAAGGGGTTATATATTAATGTAAAGAATAATTGTGCCTATATATCTATTTAGCAATTGAATCATTCATATAGCATAAAATTAATGAATGATGATTTTGGACCACTAAGATTTATCTATAAATCATATAAACTGTTAACATAACTCACTCATAAATTCTTTACGAAAATCATGAAATTATCGATGAAGTATCTCAGTCAATCTTTGACTCCCATTATTCCATTAAGTCTTCGTGCATGGTCATTTATTTGAATCTCACTAATTGATTGGATCTCCATATATGTCAAATTTTATTTTGGTCTTCTAGACTATCTTTATTTTAAAATAAAAGTAAATTACATTCCTTTTGAATAAAAAGAAACTTGAGAAATTGGTTGTCATAAGCAACCGCTCAAGTGGAATATATAATTTAGAAATAGATAGAAGGAGAGAAGGGGAAGGAATTATGAACAAAATACATTCATAAACAATTCAATTATCATTCCATAAATCACATTCATTGCACACACATAATGAGGTCCATAATCATCTACCCAACATGCATGCAGTAAAATAATCATAACTATCTCATTTAAAATTGGATCGAGAAGATATAAAAACTCACTTGTAGAGAATCTTATGGACTATTTAATGATTTAATTCAAATAATTGAACTACTTTATTGGACCCTCCAAAATACGATGAACATCATCATAATATTCTTGTATAATTATGTTATATAAGTTAAACATAGCCTGGGCTATTCACACAGTACTCTATTTAGTCATGCCATTTAGTCTTATGCATACATTCATTGAACTAAAATAAACAAGTAACATAAACAACTTCATAAATAAAGTAACTAAACATATTATCACAGGATAATTTAAATTATTGGTACATAATGAATAATATCATCATTTCAAGTATTTATCATAATCATAGTTTTCACATAAAGTTTTAACTCATACACATGGATCCCATTAATTATATGTATTCAAGATTTTAAAAAATTATGAACCTGAAGTAATTAAAGTAAGTCTAATTTAATTCAAAAACTAGAACATAGGTTTTATTTAGAATCATAATAAAACTATAATCTCAAAGTTTCATGAAAAAATTCTAAGTCTAGAATCTAGAAAATAAAAGACCAACTTTTCAACTTTTCAATTTGATAATTTTTGTAGTTTTCATTTGATAAATAAGGAAAATATCAAATGACATAAAAATTAATGACACTAGTGCCGTTGCATATTTTTAAAGGTTATATCACAAACTAAAAGTTTAAAATTAGATTCCATATACATTTTACCTAGAAATGAAAATGCTCTCAGTTGATAAAGCTATTTTCTAAAATGAGAAACCCTATCAAATGAACTAAGAATTAAGTCTAGTGCCATTGAAAGAGTATAAAGTGTCATATAATCCTCTAAATTTTCATATTAAAGTTTGAAAAGTGAAAAGATGAGCACAAAGCAAGTGGCGTGTTATAGTTCATGTATTAACTATATAACTTTTTTAAAACATTGATCTAATCTATTCTCATGAAATACAAAATATATGAAAACAAGTTGGGATCTAATGCCATAGCTAGATACATGTAGAAGATTGATAACTTCTCTCAGTTTGTATTAATAAATTAAAAACTTAATTTTAATCATACTTGTATCATGTAAATTAGAATTTTAAAATTAGAATCAATTATAAAGGAACATACCTTTCTGGGATTGAAAATATTTACCCTTGGTTTGGTCTACAACTAGTTGAAATCAAAAGTTCCTTACTTAAGAGACACGTTTTCTCTCTCTCTTGCTTATGCATATAATCTCTTTCTGGTATGTCACATATATTCTTCAAGCAATCCTAGTTTAAGATAACTTTTATTTTAGTTTTATTATAAATATCTTATATGGTGTAACTTCCTAGGAACCTTTTAAAGTGGAATCCTCTTCAGCTATTAGACACTTTTCTAATATGATACAAACACTCCGAAATCTCATAGAGGGCCTTATTTTCTTCTAATAGATAACATTATGTAGCATCAAGCAAATCCACCCACATGTGGCCTACATAAGAAGATAACATGATAAATATATCTTTTACATAAATTTATCATCTTACCCTAACAATAATTACCATTAAATCCTCATACTCACCTATATTCATTGTGATGCTTACATAGCATGTGTGGACCTAGTCTTAAACTTGTCATCTCTATATTCAAGTACAATGGGCCCCATATTAATGGACTTTAAATGAATTTGATCATCTCCATCTTATATTATATATAATCAATTTGATAAAACTTTTAACAAAGATCATCAAGGCCTTATGTTTTTTCAAGTTCACTTATAAGATCACATGCAATGAATATCTTACTTTATATAAGAATGTGGGTTCTATGTTGGACATCTTATGCCCTTTATCCATTTATAAATGTCTCAACATACTTGGAATCAATCCTAATTAGATCCTATCATATAATACGCCTAAGATAAATATTGTATCTCATAAGGAATATAAAATTTTCAAGTCTAAGGATGATAATGGTCATGTATGTCTAGTGATATAAAAGTATTATAGACAATTGCGTCATATTCTATGTGGAAAAGACTTTTACATAATCTATGTAAGCTCAGGGTCTCTACCTTAAATGATCTGATATTTGATCATCTCCATCTTATAAAAACATCTCATTTGACAAGTATTGCATAGTTAGGTTTCCCATTCTCGTTTTTAATTAAAGACTATTTTAGGTTTTATAGAACCAAAATTCCACTTTTCATTTCCATAGTTCTTAACTCGGATAGCAAATATATTGGATTCGGTTCAAATACCATCACTCCACACCCATTCCAATAATGGTTCATATAGTAGTTTGGATTTTCATAATTCAATCCGTACACATTCCATTTGGTTAGGTTTAGATAGTGAATTATTCATTCCGTTTGGTTTCTCTACTTTTTGAAAGCAATGCACTTAGCCCAATTTCTTTTTCAAAATGCTTTGGGTAGAAAAAGATTCAAGAATGTACATGCAACAAAAGGTTACTTGTTTCGTTATCTACATAGCTGGATATATGGCCTTTAAATTGATGGTTAGAACATCTAAAATGATTCATTAGCAAAGAATCCACAAAATGAACCATTAATATGTCCATCGTGCAAGTTAATGTTCTTAGGTTTCTTAACTTCTTTGTATGGTTAACAATGAAGTTGGGATCTAAATCATGATAATTACAATAGAACATAATCCATCACTGCCTCATAAATAACGTAAAGTACCTTGTAACATTTGCTATTTTAAATTCTAGAATAATTAATTTTATGAATTATGAAAATTTGAGAATTTGAGAAATTTGGAGATAGAATCTCGAGTTAAAACCTCAATATTTGATATGTGCTTGAAAAACGGAATCCACCGCCACCAAAAACGCTAAAATTAGATATTGGAGTAAAAATAGCTAATTATTTTAATTTTTGTATTTAATTGAAATTATTTAAAGGGACAGAACCGTCATTTCACAAGTGGGGCCCACAGAGTCATCACAACCGTCCATGATGGGATAGGCATCCACAACGCAGGGTGATGATTACCAGCATTTAATGCTGGTAATCATATAAAAAAAAAAAGGAAGAAGGAAAAATTGCATTTAAGAGGGGGATGCCTTAAATGCACCTTCCCCTCTTATTTTCCATTGCGAGCCACCAGCCACCTGCAAGCATCTCACCAGCTACAAATTCACGGTGAGGACACCGTTAATCTTCCCTTTCCACGCTTGCATTGGTGACGGAAGGTCAACTCGACTGAGGTAGGCCATCCTCCATGCTCTCCCCATGTCTTTCTGTTTTTTTTTTTTTTTTTTTTTTTTTTTTTTTTTTTTTTTTTTTAGCATAGAAAAACGGCATGGATTGCTGTTTCCAGTGAGGGATACCAATTACTATTGTTTTCAAAATAAGTCAATGAAACAGTGTTAGATGATAATCTGAGCCGTTCATCTTGTACATCATGATACAAAGAACAAACCCATGATTTTTTTATGGTGATTGAATGGCTAGGGACACCAAAACCTAAGAAAACAGTAAGATGAGGAGTTTTAGGAACGTGGTAAAAATCATGTAAAAATGGTGGATAATGAGAGAATTTGTTGAAATGGAGTTTGAAAATGAAATGTACGTGAAAAACTAAGCAAAATGGTGTAAAAATTGCGAGATTTGGGCACCTGGGGGTCACCGGTGATCGGATTCCTACTGTCATCCCTGGCGACGTCGAACCAATTTGGTCACCGTCCCTGGCAATGGCAAGCGGCGACAGCTCGACGGGTGACGTTGGGCGGCGAGGGTGTTGGGCGGGGAGGGAACGCCCGACACGCTCGCAGCACGCGGCGTGGCACGCAGTGCGATTGAGGTGCGACGAGAGCGACATGCGGCACGATGGGCATGACACACACACGATGCGGTGCGACACATGCGCGATGCGTCGTCCGCCATGTGCCATGCGCACGACATGCGTTCAGCTCACATGTGGGTGCATGCAAGCGGCACAAGTGTGTAGCGCACACAAGGCACATGGGTGGGTTCTTTTTCTTGATTTTTGGGTATTTTTTGACTATCCATTCACAAAAAATGTGGTTCTAGGAGCTACAAAGGTCCAAATCATGATCCAAAAGAGGCGTTGTAATCGTCTTGACGATGCAGATTTAGATTTAAGATAAAAACCTAGCTTAGAGCACCTTTTAAATGGTTGAACCACTGAATACCATTAGATAACCTAGATCGGGTTGATCAATGGATGATCAGGCCTTAGGCCTCGGTTGTATACATTGAATATGAGATGATCTAGGAGATTAGAAGAATAGATCTCATTGAATTTCCAATTGATAGACAACTTATAATGTGATAGGTACGTCAGAGCGCGAGACATGACATTGCCCCTACACTTGATTAGAGCACTGCATTTATTGAGTTAGGTGATTTCATTCAAATTTCTTCATGATTTCAGTAACCATGACCCATTCTCTAAAGTTTTGTGACATGTGATTTATGTCTTCTCATGTTCACATAATGTAACATTTCTTATATTTTAAGAAAAATAAAATAAATAAATAACTAAATAACTAAATAAATAAATAAATATATATATATATAAGGTAAGGAAGAGAGAGAGTGTGCTCAAAACACACTCTCCTCCCTCTCAAATTCTCTCTGCTTCACGTGGACAGTCACGCACCGTGGAGACGGATTTCTCCACCCTTGAACAGCCGGGAACGAGGTAGGATCACTCCACCCTTCCCTTTTTTCATTAAATTTTAAGGTTTCTTAACTTGTAAACGGTGAAAAAAAACGGCATGAACGTGTAGTGTTTACAAAAATTCATGCTTACTGTTTTCACTAAAAAAATTTGATGAGACTGTATCAGATTTAGATCTGGACTGTTCATATTGAGTATGATGAGGAAAGGAAAGGACCCACAAAATTTCGTGACTATCGGACGGCTAGGGACGCCGAAAAACCCAAAAAATCGTAATATGGGAGTTTTTGAAAACGAGACAAAAATCGTGAAAAAATGATAGATTTAGGAGGGATTTGTGAAAATGAAAGGTGGAAATGGAATGTAAGTGAAAAACTGGACTCAGAGGTGTAAAAATCACAAAAAACGGAGCACCTGAGGTCGCTGGCGGACCAGTTTGGTCGTCGTCTCCGACAACGGTGACCGGAACAGGAGGAAAAGCACGAACGAGGGAGCACCACGTGGCGCGATGAGGTCGCGCCACTCGTGCTGTTTCAGCCCCCACGCATAGAGCATGTCTACAGACGCGCCCGCTACCCTGCCCAGGTTCTGACGCGAAGCACATCCACAGACGCGCCCGCCACGCGCAGTGCGCGCGCACGTAGACGGCATGTGCCGCGCTTGCGGCGGTCCCATTTTCTGGATTTTGGTCTTTTTTGACCCTTTACTCCTTTAAACCTTGATTTTAAGAGTTACATAGGTCCAAATCATGATCCGAAAGAGGCGTTGTGATCGTCTCAACAAGGTGGACCTAGATTTAAGACAAAAATCTAGTTTGGAGTAACTTTTTAATAGCAAAACTACTAAAGGCTATTAGATGATTTAGATCAAGCTGAGCAGTAGATGATTAGGCTTTAGACTTTGGTTATATGCATTAACCATGACATGATTTATGGCATGATAGGTACATCAGGGCATACACCTTGATATCATTTACACGTTTGTTGGGAAAGTGCGATACTGAGGTAGGTAATTTCATTTACAATTTTTCCATGATTCTCAAAGGATGATTTGGTGATTTGAGTTTTTAAAGCATGTGGTTTATGCCTTACCATATGCATGAGATTGATTTCAGCATGTAGCTTCTCATGTGCGTGCTATCTTTTTGGTGGTTATTGCATGCACTGTACTCGATATCTTTCGTGATATTCACTTGATTTTTGGTTTTCTTAACATGTGGGAGTCACTCTAACTTGATATTTGACACTATTGATCCTGTGATAGGATGTGATTTTTCACCCCGTGAGTACCTGAGTGCCTGTGAGGGTGAAAGGGTGAAAGAGGGTGTGCAACACGACTTTTCGTGAGTGCCTGAGTGCCTGTGAGGGTGAAAGGGTGAAAGCAAAAGTGTTGCGCGTCGTTCCTGTGAGTGCCTGAGTGCTCGTGAGGGTGCAAGGGTGAAAGCGGATGGTACAGAGAGCTGACTTCACATTGCTGTGAGTGTATGTGAGACACTCATAAGGATTGACTGTGTATGATGTTGATACTTTTGACATGCATTCATGTGTTTTTAGATTTTCTCGAATTGTGCATGTCCTGATATTATGGTTGATGATATCTTATTTATTGTAAGGACTTGGTATGTCCTTCATCGTGTGATTTAAGGCTTTATATATATTGTTGATCATCTTTCGATCTTTATGCCTTGCGCCATGTGATTTGTTTTTATTGAGATTAATTTAAATTAAAGCACCTGCACAAGCATGGCTTGCCGAGGCATTGCTTTGTTTTGCAATGCCTGAGAATTAGAGCGTGACAGTCAGAAAGGGAAGAAGGTGGGCTAGTGTGGAGCTGGACGGGGGCTTGAAGACAGATATTGTTAGATACAGAGATAGAGTGGTGTACATTTGTTGGACTGGTATTGGCTTTTTGACATTCTCCTTAGTCGTTGTATATATTGATAGATTAGACCCACATCACTGTATAGTGGTTATATATTTATACATGGATGACGTGGTGATCTTGGACAGACCTTGTGGTTTACTTTTGGTTCTGTTCTTCAGTGTGGTTTTGAAGTGAAATGACCCTCGAGGTTTTCTTAAATGGTATTTGCTTGACGTTGCGAAAAGTTTTAAATAATGAGTTTTAAGTTCTGGAATCCCATCTATTTTCTAGCAATAAACTATTATTATTTTCGTATAAATATGGGAGACATATTATTAAACACCCTGGGTGTCACACATAAATAGGTCCCCACTTCTTGTGGTAGCATGACATTCCGTTCTTGTGAATAACCATGTTTTACATGTGATGTATGGTATTTATTATGGGCTTTGATCGCACTTATTAAGATTATTTATGGAGTCTTTTTATGATTTATGACTTATTCTTGATTTATGATGGGTGCTTTCACTCGGTGGGTACTATGCTAGAGGGTTGTAAGGTTGGCCACCTGCCCTCTGACTTTGTGATATTGATGATTAGACACTACTCTTGAGTGGTACAGGGCCAGGTATGTAGGTGGTGGTATCATGGGTAGTCCCCCCTACGGGTTTGTTCCTCCCCATGGGGACAAAGAAAGTCTCCCGTTTAGGTGTTGACGAGGAGCGGCAGTGGTTTAGATCCTTTGTGGTTGCCACTGCAGCATAGTAGCCTATGCACTTATTCTGTATGCTCATGTAGTATTTATTGTGGGTGAAGCCTATGTGGGCGGGCCTATGGGTTGGGTGAGCTACCTGGTGTGCGAGCTACAGGCGAGAGGCTCGCCTATGTGGGCGGCCAGATGTGGGTAGGCCTATGGGTTGGGCGAGCTACAGGCGAGGGACCCTAGGTTTGGTATGAGTACTCATTACCGGTGATGAACATCGTAGGACACTCTTGGGGTTGTTTTTGATATAATGTCATATTTATCACGACTCGTATGCATATTATGCTGTGGACATGGACTCATATTGCTTTGATGGACGCACATGTGTATTTTGATCATGCCTTGCATGCTAGCCTGATTTGACTTGATATCTGTTTGTGAAGGTTTATGATTTTCATATGTTACTCCATTATGAGCGTTCGATTATTTGACGTGCCTTATATATATGTTATTTTATGAGATCCATCATGTGATTTTATTAAGCTTTAATTGAGTGTGATCACCTATACAAGCATAGCTTGCTGAGGCATTGCTTTGTTTTGCAATGCCTCAGATTTAGAGTGTGATAGCCAGAAGGGGAAGCAGGAGTAGCATCAATTGGGTCAAGACCTAAGGACCATCTATTTTTGTATTCAGAGATAGATTAGTGTACGTCTCTTAGACTTGTATTAGACTCTTGTCACTCTACTTGGATGATTGTATATTTGGATATATTGGACCCATACTAGTGTATAGTGTGCATATACTCACACATGGATAATGTGGTGATCATGGATGGGACCTGGGCCTTTTGGACTTGTATCATCATTATCTTTTTACAGCATGTGTGATTTATCGTGGTTTTAAATTTGAGCATGCTCAAAGTATCCATATTTGATTTTATTTATTGTTATAGTTTTGGAGTGTGGTTGACCCCCGAGGTTTTCGTTTCTGGTTAATTCTTTTAACACTGCGCAAAATTTATAGAATTTGAGCTTTCAGTTTTTAGCGATCCCATCTATTTTCCTTCAAAACATATTAGTATTATTATTACTTGGGAAAAAGGTTTAGAAAAACCCGGGGTGTCACATACCTATTTATAGGGCAGTAACTCCATAGACAATCAAGTTCTGATAAATGAAAATTGAATATGAATTTTATTCAAATTATGGCAAAAAATAAGTTAATAGAAATTCCATAGGAAAGAAAGGAACAAAAGTATAAAACTTGTAAATCCTAATATTAAGTAAAATTTCATATTTTTTTACATGAAATAATAACTATTTAATATAAAAACTAACTCATTTGCCCCTCACTAATACTATAATTTAATAAACATTTCTAAGTATTTTATTTTTAGAAAAAAATATTTTGGATTGGATAATTCATGGATAGAAGCCATCACTCCGTATCCATTCCAAAATAAAGTAGATATTAAAAATTAATTTAGTAGTATCCACCAATAGGATTTACATTGTATATCCTATTTGTTCGGGTCGGTTTAGCTTGTATAGCAAATAATCCATTGCTATTGGTGGGCCTATTCTCAACCATTGTTTTATATAACATCTACTTTGTTGCCTAAGGTTTCTAAGATCATCTCATGATTTTCAAATATATATTATTAAGTTACAATAAATCTCTTTTAAGATTATCTTTAGTTGTATAATTAGTATACTATGACAAGAAAAAAGTGTACTAAGAGAAGCCTTATAGGGCATACATTTTTAAGAGAAGCACCCTCTTATATAAGGGAGCTTTGCTTGGGCATCAAAAAGTCTTACTTAGTAGACAAGGTTCCTAGCTTGGTCCTCAAGCTTCTCATAATCACTTTAGTACATTTTCCCTCACTTTGGTGGGCTCTACTAGAGCGAGTTGAGCCTTGTAACAACTAGACTGACTTTGTAACAGTAGACTTACGCACATGGACTACTCTCAATAGGCATATCTCACACATACAACATTTCAACAAGGACCAATTCACACAAAATTTTCTTTTTCACGCACAAAGATAAAATCGAGAAAGATTTTATATAGGAATGCCTACATGTAATACCTGATATTTTTTATATATTCTAAAAATGCTTAATTTCATGGATTTTTGTGAAAATTGGGAAATTTGGAGAACTTAGAGATGAAATCTCGAGTTAAAACCTCAATTTATGGAATGTACTAGAGAATGGAATCCAACGCCACTAAGAACGCAAAAATCTGAGACCGGAGGAAAAATGACTAATTAAATTAAATTCTGTATTTAATAAAATATGCATAAAGGTAGATTGGTAATTTTACACAGGGGGTCTGCAAAGCCAGACAAAAAGGAGTATTTATGGGGATGTATTACATGCACCACTCCCATCAAATTCACTCGTGCTTCCCCCCTTGCACATCGTTAAGCATGCTATAGGCATACACAGTGTCCCACCCTCGTGTGCGACACCATTCCTCCTTCCCTAACTGCTACAGAGCATTTTCCCTGGCTGGACGACCTGAGGTAAGTCATCCTTTACCCTTCTCATCATTTCTAGTTGTTTTCTCTTGAGTTTTACTATTTCTGGTGACTGTATATGTGCTACCGTTGTTGTGAAAAATAGATTGATGAAATGACATCAGATGAAGATCTAAACTGTTCATATTATGCATGATAAAAAAAATGAACAAACTCATGAAATTTCATGGAGATCCAATAGTTAGGGACACCAAAAAATGCAAAAAATAGTAAATAGGAGAAATAAAAAAGTGGTAAAAATCAAGAAGAAACCCTAGAAACATGCAAAATAAGTTGATGGAAAGCTTGGAAAGTGAAAGTACATGAAAATCCAATCAAAACGGTATCAAGTCACTCAATTTGGACATTGTTAGCGTTTCTGGTGGCCATATGAAGTCTGGTCGTAGTCTCTGGTGACCATGATAGGACGATAAGACACATGGGGCGTAACCATGCGCACGTGCGAGCTGCTAGTGTAGCGTCTCCACCATGTGGCAAAACACGTGCGCGTGTTCCATACGCGCATCACGCAATGCTTTCTCGTGACGCCGCGTGATCTATAAATGAATAGTTTATTAATTTATACAATCCATTCACAAAAAAAACTTGATTTTGGGAACTACAGAGATCCAAATCATGATTTGAAAGATCCTTTGTGACATCTCGGTGACATGAACCTAGATTTGACTTGAAAACGTTGATTTGAGTACTTTTAAAATAGTCAAATCACAAAATAACATTAGATGACCTAGATCTGGCCGATCAATGGATGATCAGGCCTTAAAACTTGATTGTATACATCAAGTATGAGATGATCTAGGGATTAGAAGAATAGACCTCGTTGATTTTTCAAGAAAAGTGATCTTGACCGTTGATCTGATCAGGTGCATTAGTATGGCCTGATTAGAGAGCGATCTGCCATTAAATCAGTGCGTAATCATAGAGATACATGTGAATCACTAAACAAACATAAAAATTAAATGGATCATGATGAAAATGAGTAGAATTGACAATCACATGTTAATCATAAGTGATAAAGAGCGATCCAATAGTTATATCGTCCCCAAACTTTAAGAGATGAAATAGATTGACCCTTTATTGATTAAGAGACATTGATTAGCTAAATCATGACATGGATTGACAATCAAAGATGGCAGATGATGGTCTAGATGTTAGAAAGACCAACATCTAGCTCAGGATTGCCCTAATGCAGGGTTAATTAGATGATCTGGACCGTTGATCCAGGATTAACAACCAAATCAATGGTTTTATTACATAGATTTGTTTACTTTGATATGTGAGAGCGTCAAGTGATAGACGATTTGTGATGTGATAGGAATGTTAGAGTGCATGGCATGACATTGTCTACGCACCTGATTGGAGTATTGCGTCTATCGAGTTAGGTGATTTCATTTGGAATTTCTCTGTGATTTCATTGATCATGGCCTATTGTCAAAAGTTCTTAAGGCATGTGTTTTGTGTCTTACCATGTTTACATAAAGGTGTTCCCTACTTCTTGTTCATAGCATGGCATTTGATTTTACGAATAACTATGTTTTACATGTGATGGACTGTACTTTATCATGGGCTTTGATCGTACCTATTGAGGTTATTTTACATGAGAGTTTTTCATGATTTTATGGATCGTGACATATTATTTTGGAACTTCGAAGCATGAGTTTTATGCATTATCATGTTTTCATGAAAATTTCTTTATCATACATGGTTGATATTACGATATCTTGATTTACATGATTTAGCCCTATATTTCACTATATGATTGATATTGCACTACTATTGCCTTGGATTGGATCTTATGGAGATTGTTACTTTGTGACGACCTGGGTTTTTCAATGCCATTTTTTGTAGAAACACAGCGAGATCGATCTTTAGTTTTAAAACAATTTATGCAGAAGAATGCAGGAAAATTTTCTTCTTTTTCAAAAACATTGTATAAAGAGCCCAAGTGTCAAAATGAACGCTCAATGCATAGTGCCATGGCAATTTATAAACCAAATCAAAACAAGTAATTACTCCCAGGATTGTTAGTCATAGCCACAGCTACAGCAAATACTTACAATCAAGATTACAGTAGCTACCAAAAGAAATCACTAATTAAATCTTACCTTTGCCTACTTGACTTTGGTTCTAACGCCTCTTGATGTTTCTTCTATTTGTCTTTTGTTTGATTTGAAAAATAATAGAGTTGGGTTGAGTATTTATCATACTCAGTAGGTGATCTGATACTACTATTTTGAAAACACGACATGCATCATGCGTGGTTTTTTAGAAGAGGTTTTCCATATAAAACATCATGCATATTTTGTGCATAAAACATAAGCCCATTGATGCAAGTTCAACCATGTAATCCACTATCGAAATATGGTATTTAACAAGATAAATATGACTATAATCATAACGTAGAAATTAATAGATCCAGGTAATAAGATCTCGGCATACACGGCAAATCCACGAGTCAAATATAATAATCATTATGAAACTCTTAAAATAGTCATTATGCAAGCAAATGTTGTCATTACTATACGTATCATGCACAATGGATCTCTTGATGACGCATCACGTCGACTGGTCACGAGTACTCGTATACGACCAGCTCAATACTATATGCATATCAATCACATCGAAATCATAGGGCCACTACGCTCATACTCAGCATATAGCTGGAATCCACTATAGCCTCCACGGTTACTATGGATGTCCCCGAAAGGGGGCCATGAACACCTGCAGTGGTAGTCCCTGTTTACCACAGCAGTCAGGGAAGGGACGATGCCTTTTTGGCAGTGATGCCATCCACCCTTTTGGTGGTAGAGGCTGGGAGACCAACCCCGTACCTCCTCTCAGCATAGTACCCACTAGGCTTATCAACCTGTAAAATATAAAAATCATGTCATTGTTGGGTCCCTCACATTGCCTCACCAGCGTCTTTTGGGCACTCCAACATCTTTTGGTAACCCTCAAGGATATGCATTTATCCAAAACTCAATAATCGCAAATCATGTCATTTATGCACTTATTCGTCGTAAATCATGCAATTTATGCAATCGGTTGCAAAAATGCATGCAATGCATAAAATCTGCTCATGCTAGTATCGCATTCAAAGTCATAACCCTGCCTAGAAGCCTGATAACCTACAAGCCTATTAGCCTATAAGCCTGTCAGCTCTCTCTGGCTCACCCTCATCGGCCAAGGCTACACTTCTCAAAACATGCTTGTATAAGAACATCATAAAAGCATACTAAATGCAATGATAGGTTCAAGTGCTTCAATGTTATAAATCATGCAGACAATTTTGTATGCTCATATAAGAATATCACATTTCAAAAGCATCATAAAGGCAAGTAAATCACTTAGTGTTTGGGATATATTTAAAAACATAACAATATCAGATTACCTATAAATCAAGTATATTTGGAAATGCATGAAAACGTAGCAGCATCAGACTACCTACCTCATGCGTTGTTACATAGCTCATGCCTGTCTTCACTTCGAGTTCGAGAATATCTTGGTAAGGTCCTGAGTGATGTTCAAACATAAGATCTAGGCGTTATTCTATGATATTTTATTGTATAGGCTCCAAATTTGGATTTTAAAAGGTCGCGCCTTAATGGACGACCCACTTGTAGCGCCTAGGGTCCTGCGCGCCACGGTTCTAGAATGTGCACTCTATGGTTTCTAGGATACGCGTACGCCCTGGTCACACCGCAACCAGGTTGGGTCATGTGCGCATGTCTGAATGGTGTGCCAGGGTGTGCACTTTGGACAACGTTGCGCGGACGCATCTTAGGCTTAGCTACGGCGTGCTTTGGCTCCTAGGACATCCCATGAGTCCTGGTCGAGCCAAGAAAACTATTCGTACGAGACGCGTGCGCAAGGACAGCCCCCAGGGAGCTTGGCATGGGTGCGCGTCAAGCCGAGCGCCCCTGGACCGCGCCGTGCACCCTTGGGAAGCTCGTGCACCCCGGGACGCCCGTGCGCCCTTGGGGGGGTTCTCTCTTGACGGGTTTTCACCCGTTTGGTTTTCCTCCCTGAGGACCGGTGATTTCCGGTCTGAAAATTCCCAGATCTGACGAGGATTTGGGCTGGGAAGGAGGTGGAAAGGAGGGAACGGTCTGGGCAGCCTAGAATGGCACCTTGGTCTTAGGCCTAGGGTTCTGTAATGAACCCATCTTCCTAATGGGTTCTTTGGCTGGGAGACGCCAGATTTGGCTGGAAAATGAAGGAAAATGAAGGGGAAATGAGAAGGAAAAAGAGGGGAGGAGAAGCTTACGTGGGACCTTGAGATGGAGTGGGTCTTACGCCTGGATTGCTTGCTCCAAACCCACCTTGCCGAAGACGGTATTGAATCGGGTTTGAGTTGAAAATGCTATGCTAGAGAAGGGGGAGTGGGGAGAGATTTATAGGAGAGGGAAGGTGGTGCCGCCATTTCCCCTGGCACCGCCTTGCAGAGGCGGTGCTGGAATTTTTCTGAAAAAATCGGGAGAGGGGGATTTCTGGAGAAATAGGGAGACAGGTTGGAGGAAGAAGAAGACAAGGTGCCGTTATCAAAACGGCCCCTTGCGGTTTTTGGCTTTTTCGTTTTTAGGTGCATTTTATGAAAATGCCCTCAATCTTCTAACGCCTATAACTTCTTCATACGAGCTTCGTTCTCGGCGTTCTTTGAGGCATTGGATGCCATTTTGAGAGTAGAATCTAGTGGCACTGAGTTTCTTCACAAAGTCCTAAGATCCCTATGTGAATTAGGAGCAAACATCCCACCACCTAATAAGACCATTAAACATGTAAGAAACATATATTCATTCCCAAAGTAGACCAAGTTATAATATTGTTGGCAACGAGCCAATATCATGGTTGGTTTTTATACAAAATGTCTCCAAAATTTGGGTCATTACATATTGGATTTTCTATGCTTTATCGATTAGAATAATTGAGGTTGTGATGGGATGTATCCCCCCCTAAGAGTGAAAGGGTGAAAACGAGATTGGAACACGTCTTCCCATGAATGTCTCAGTGCCTTAGGTGGGTGAAAGGGTGAAAGTGGGATTGGAATGTGTCTTTTCGTGAGTGCTTGAGTGCCCCGTTGTAGGTGAAAGGGTGAAAGTGGAGAGTACTGAGAGTCAAGCCTGCGTTGTCGTGAGTGTAGTTAAGACACTCATAGGGCTTGACTGTGCATGATGTTCTATTGATTTTTGACATGCATTACATTATTCTATAGATACAGATTTTCATTATTTTGATAGATGTATATCCACGTATTTATCTCATGCCTTGCATGTTGTGATGGTTTGACTTTTTATCGATTTGTCCAGACTCATGATTTTCATGTGTTATCAACATGGACGTTTGACTATTTGACGTACCTCGTACATGTTTTATTTTATGAAATTTACCATGATCTTGATACTATACACCATATGACTTTATTTCATTTGATATTGAATGTGAATCATCTACACAAGCATAACTTGTTGAGGCATTGCTTTGTTTGTATTGCCTTAGATATAGAGAGTTGCAACAAGTGAACGTGCTGATAGAGCAAGCAATAAGTGATGACAGTTCCTAGTGAAGCATTGAAGACATTTTAGAGATGATAAAGTTTGTTTAGAACTTCAGTTTAGTTATTGTCTATGGACTGTACTTTAATGTAAATTGCAAGGGACCTGGAAGTGAGGATATGAATTCATGTTGGATGTGATGGTTGTATTGAGGGACCCTGGGTATTTTGTTATGACTTGATTTTCTTATCCATGGTTGAAGTACACATTTTTATTAAAAATTGTGTTTGATTTGGATAGATGGGCGTGGAGACTGAGTCTCCCATATGTCATGTCTTATACTGTGTTATTAGGTGAATTTTGTATTGCACGTCTTATGTGTAATGGTCCAAAATACAAAGGAGACTCTGCCAAATTTTCCTTAGAAATGAGATTTCATTTTGCCGTTAAATCCATGGTTTCGTGGTTGTATGACTCCCGGGACTTTGACATAAATGCTTTTATTCGAGTTATATTTTTGGTTACTTTAAAAATCAAAGTTCTTAAAATAGGGATCCCAAATGATTTTATTTTAATTGTCATTTTATTATTAGTAAACCTCGGGTGCCATACTACATGTCCTTCCTTTTGAGAAAGGCAACATGAGATCAATGTCCCTTTAACTTTGAAAACAAATTCCAACATTGATTACTTTATGACAAAGTCCAAGACAACATTTATGCATTTATAGTGCTAATTCTCCCTTCAATGCATGGTTACTCTAAGCATTGTGGAAGAGCTATAGAGTAGTTGAACTATTCAAGTCAGCTAATGGTGATCGGTGATGTCAGTAGTCACGAATGCTCAACATGAGCCCACTAAAGCAAAGAAATAAATTGTTAACAATTTGAAATGGAATGAATTAAAAAAAATAAAAGATCTCACTTAGGAGGGTTTATTTAACTGCATATGTTGGACATTTCTATTGAAACATCTCCTATGATACTGAGATATGTGTCATATATTCTGTGATATCTGGGAAACATGACATATGTTTTGTGATATCTTTGGGGATATTTTTTATGATATCTGATATATGTTATGAGAGCTATTTTGTTAAATTTTAATAAAAATTAAAGCATCAACCAATCAGAATGCAACAACCCTGAAAGTTACTGCCTATATTGGTGATGTATTGAGATCATAAAATGACAATACATAAAAATCACCAAATTTCAATTCAAGTGAAAAATAAGCATTCAAACAAAAATGTGACTTCCTTATATAAATGTCCTATCATTTACTTATTAAAATAAAACCACAAAAAAGAGTTTTCACTAATAGACGTGACATCCAACCAGAAAACTTATCCAACATTATAGGAAATGATAGAATAACTATAAACTCTTAAGTAATAAGATACTAATATGAAATCATAATACCAGAATACATCATCCTTAAGATCACATAATACTACCAAATGTTCTACTACTGACCACTTGCACTACTTCTGTTTCCATCTTTGCAATGAGGATAACAATAGAAAAATGTGCTCAACGACTTCATTTTGCCAAGAATCATTGAAGTGATCATTTTTAGTAATTCAAGATTCATATCTTTTGGCTTTCTAAACGTCAAATCTTTGCAACAAAGATAAGTGCATAAGAAAGGCCTAATGATTTCATTCTACACAGACTCAATGACGTGATCATTCTGCACTAATGTCATTCATGATTTCCTTTCTAGTATTGGGTTCATAATTCTTTGACCCAAACCCCACTAGAGTTGCCTTATTCCCAATGCTATTGACTTCTTTAGCTAACGGATTCAGAATTCTTTGACCCAAAGGAACCAAATTATAGCATATACATCACCTCTGGAGTTGCCTTCTTGCCAATGCTGGTGATTTCTTTAGTACGTACACCTAGTAGTTCACCTCCCAACACATTGAATAGTTTCTATAGATCTCCTATTTCTGTTGGCAATATTAATTTAGAATGGCATTGAAAGTTGCGTGGAAGAGAGGCCGCTAAAGCAATCAAGAATGGAAGGGTTTGAACGAGGGTGGGTCTACTTGTTTGATGGAGAGTGACTTGCCTTTCATCAACTGTCCATTTTTTGACCATTTAAGTACAGGAGTTGTGAAGTTCCATTTATAATTCCCTTCAAAGAAGTAAGAAAATCATTCATTATTTGCCCCGAAGGACGATCCTTTAATGTCTAGAAACTAAAAAGAAAGGTGGCTGTTAAGCTCTTTTCTGAACAGCCACATTCTGGACCCCACTGCCAAATCAATGATGGGTAAAGGTAATCCAAATAGCATCACAAGTTGTGAAAACATATATCCATCTCGATCAGATGGTTGTTGTTGCGCTATGTCTTTTGTTGGGATACTATAAGCGGATGGCAAACTATATATTTGCTACTGTAAGTATAAAAGTGCATCTTGTAGTACCTTGATATATCTCTCTCTAAAAAAACATGCCCATTTTTCTCTCTCTAAAAAGCTATATTTTGAAAATGAATTTTCTCTCTAAAAATGAGTAAATTTTACACTATAAATAGGATTTGGCATATCTCTGATAACACTAAAAATATTAACTATGATAATGTTAAATAAACCAGATATCTCACACATGTCCAAGATATCACAGTTAAATAAACCTGATATATCAGATATGCCCAAGATATGGTAGTTAAATAAATACGATGTCTCACATGTGCCCAAAATATTGCAGTTAAATAAACCTGATATCTCACATATGCCCAAGATATCAAAGTTAAATAGACTACACATTGGAGATATGTCATGATATCTCAGAAATGCCCAACAAATGTAGTTAAATAAACCCCCCTTAAATTATTAGTGACTCACAACTTCCCATTACACATATGGTGAAATTTTTTACAAAGTAAATATCCATGTGTCTAGAAAGAAAATGTTATTCGGAAGCCTAGCTATTGCCACATATATTGCACATCCATTTTCAAATAATCATTATTCTTTACAAAACCTACTTGAGACCTAATTCTTTATGTTTCAAGCTTTTAAGCTTATTTGGGTTAGTAAACCAGTCTTACTTTGGAGATGTCTTTGTCTATTTATAACTTCCATTATTTTCACAATCTTACTCTGAATATAGAGTTTACATATTTGAAATATACAAATTTACTAAGAGAGCACATTAGTTATCCAACACCCTATAGATTCTCTTTTACCTGCAACATCACATTTTTCTAAGAACCTTGACACTTTCAAAAGTTAAGGTGTAGTATTCTTCTCTTAATAACTCTCATGAAGTATTATTTTAATTTTTATCAAACCTTTCTATTTTGGTCGAATATCTATCATACCTAACCTTGTCATTTATCTTTTGGTCAAATTTGAATATCTTGATCGATTACATCATGAATATTCCAATTGCAACTAGTAGCTTTGAAATGATTCATATTTTTATTTCATATGTCTTTGCCAGATATCATTATTTGAACTCATGAAAAGTAAGTTTAAGGTAGTCTAGTTGAACTCATGTAACCATGGTATAACTAATGTGACAATGATTTTTTTCTTGTTTCAGTTGTATCTTTAAAGCTAGATTTGATTTATAATATCAATCTTATATGTTCAATTCACTTAAAGTTTGTGTACTTGACTTAATATAGGTGTGCAACTTGACATCTCAAGTTGGCGAACTTGTTTGCTCACAACTAGCATGATTTGATATTAAGTAGCTATTTTTTATTATTATCAAACAACAGATCTCACATGTCTGCCCCCAGAATCTCATAGTATATATCCTGATCGAGTTTCGAACTTAACTCGAGACTATCGCCATCATGCTTTTGAGTGCCACTTACTACTTGTCACTACTACTAAGCAGCTATCGATTAGCCTTCCATTCTAAGAGTTCCTTTATTACCACCCCAATCTATGTTGTCTTGCTCAAGAACTATGTTACAACCTTTATAATTTAGACTCAAACATTATTTTGAACCTCATGAATGTTGAAGGCAGTTTTGGACCCGAATGTTGTTAACCCGTCCTACAAGTTTATCATATTCAAGGTCATTGCCTTTTTTGAAAATGAGCTAAACGTTGATTTCTCTTCATCCATCATAGGTATAATCTAGTTTCTTATGAACTTTTCATAACAACCACCACTATTCTAATCTTGATAGTTTTTTATTTGTAATCACAGAACCATGTCTTGTCCATTAGTCACAACCACCAAACTTCTCATTAAAGAATGTGTTTATTATCAAATACTAAAATGCTTAGTATTTGGTATCTCCCTTCTTAATTTACTTCTTCAAACAAAAATTCAATCCATCCCTTTGTCTTGTCACAAAGTAGTGTGTTATTCTCAAAGAGAGAAAGGAGATCCTTGAACTTTTGGGTCCACAACTGAATATTCTATTTGTGTTGAGGAATTTGTTTCTATACTGGTTGAAGGAATAACTTCTATTTCAATTTGACCAATCATGTGAGGAAATCCTTTTATTGGCTGAAAGAACAATGTCTGCTTTAGTTTGACTAATTTTTTAAAAAATGAATTATCAACCAAAGTGATGTTGACATCTTCCACATCTATGAACTAAATTAAAGTTCACATCTCTCGCAGTGTTTCTTAAAATTTGACTTTCAGGCTATTGACATTCTCATTAGTGATTTTCCTTCTTTCGCAAAAGAGTTTGACAATTGCTTCTTCACAATCCCATGAATCAGCTCTCTCAACTTGACTCTAATCTGGTTGTATGTCAAGTCTTCAATCCTAAATGAACATCTTATGTGACCATGGAAATTCTTATCAAATTTTCAATCAATTGTAAATATTTGAAAATCAAGCATCAGCCCTCTTGTCATTAAAATATGAGTGTCTTAAAAGAAACTTCCATATATGTGTAGATCTTTATTGATAACACTTTCTGCCTTAGTAATTTTAATAATAGACTTTGTCAAATCAATGCAATATTTTTTGTCATCTTCTTCATATAACTTATGATTCTCAGTTTTAATAGTCTTTCATTTATTTTCAACATTAACTCAATAGAAGTTTTGTGAGATATACATGAATATGTCTTGTGTTAGACCCATGTAATATTTATAAATGAGATTCCGAGTTGTGTGCAACCAATTGCAATAGACATTTGTTGGCCTTCCTTTAAGGACTTTGCCCCATCAAATTTCTAAATCTTCCATGATCTAGGATATACTAAATTAAGGTTGTAAAAGTTTAATGGAAGAGTTGTTAAGATAGTAGAATTGATGGAGAAGGACAATATCTTCAAATTATTTTAAATATATTTCTTATAATATATAATGTTTTCATAACAAATTCACTAAACCCAACTTTGAAGTTCATTTAAAGTAGCTTCTTAGGGGACAATCAAAGCTTCCTAGTGTAAAGGATTTGATGGTAGCTCTATCTCTATAATTCAAATAAGACAAAATATGTTCCCAAATCAAGTTGCACTCTCAGGTTTGGGTTCTATAATGTCTCCAATAACAAGGGTCTCTTTTTTTTTGTTAAGATCAAAAGAACAAAACAGAATCAAGTCTCTTGCATAATCATTTAATTCATGGAGATGAAGTTTCTTCACTTAAGCTAATTTATCTCATCACAAGTTGTTGAATCTCAAAGATAACAAAAACTTATTCTGGAGCTAAGATCTCAAACAGCCAAAGGAAACTAGTCCAAGGTCAAGACCTTAAATAGCCCAAGACAACTAGTTCAAGGCTAAATCATGAAACTCAGACATAGCAAATCCCATAACCGAGAAGAGAGCCTACCCCAGGTAGCAAGCCTCAAGGAACCACTATCTTTACTCTTGAGCACATCGGTAGCCCTACTAGTGAGAGTTGGACCTTGTAGTGCTGGCCGTCTTTGTAGTGACAAACCTACTCACTTGGAACAGCAACACTCATACATCCACATGCTTACTCACTAAACAAGTTTTCTTATACATAAAATGAGGAGAGGCAAGCCCTTATACAGAGACATCTCATCTCCTCCACTTTTCTTACAGCCAATGTGGAACTAATGTCCCTTCAACCTAAAAACACAATTATAACAAGTATTCAACTCTAGCAGGAAAGCTTGAGTAAGAGTCGGATCTAAGGACGTACTAAGAAGTTGATGCCTCATTTTTTCATGAATAATAATTTTACTTGAAATATTTAAACCATTCATCTTGTTCCAAATGCCTTAGATAGTTTATTTTATAAGAGTTGAATATCACAACGGCCGATTTTTGTTAACATTTTTTTAGACATTTAAGACAAGCGGCTTAGATCATCCAAATGTTTGGATTTTCAAAGTTCATGTATTTTGGGTGCGCTGAACAATATGAATGGCTTATATCTTCTAAATGAAATCACCATTGCAGCCATTTTCAAAAGAGAGTAGCTCGGAGAAAAGATACCATATTAGTGAAAAAGCTCTCTCGGTGATGATTGCTAATTAATTTTTGCAAAACAGTGAAGGTTATCACCTTCAGGGAACTCTTTGCTGCATGCTGGCTGTTCATTTCTAGTATGCCTTTCTCATTGGTTATGTTTAAGAGCAGAGACATGTCTCGAGATCGATCCATAATTGCGAGCGATATCACATCTGTAACAACTTTGATGAGGAGGCCCAAGCGATAACATAAACGAATTGCTATACCAAAAGGATCACTTTGAAAGTACATCCGCCAGCCAAGACTGCCTTGGATTCTGCATTGTCGATCATGATGTAAGCTTGGACTATCAAAGCACTGATTAGTCCTAGGAACCTTAGAACAGTAGCGGTGAAAATTTAAATCGAGTCACTTGGGAGGCAGTGAGTCTCTTTACAAGAGGGATGATACATGGTGGCATACTTTCACTTGGAAAGTATGCGCTAGCCAATGTCCAGAAAAGCTCATTTTTTCAATGACACAAATAATTCAACTTGCTTCTTCTTCTTCTTCTTCTTCTTTTCTTAAAAAAGTGAAAATTTGATGCAGGCAAGTAACCTGGTAAAGCACGCAGTGGACAATTCAATTACAGACAAATTCTCCATTGATAAAAGATTCTAAGAACTTTAATTTGTGTAAGGCCTTGAGCAACGTGGATTTTGGCATTTTCCCTTTCCTACCTGTCGATTTAAAGGCTGCAAATCAGAGCCTTACAGTTGCTAAGATGTCCAAATTTAGTGCGTGGCTTATCCATGATGTGCCTAGTAAATAGATGTTCTTAATCACCGAAAGTATGTACTCCTTACACTTTAATCGTTCAAATTTTCCAAGTGAAAATATGAGCATAACAGCTCGTAGGAACAAAAATCATGTCGTGATGACAGAATCAACATACCTAATCCACAAACTCTTGCCTTTTCATAGTCTTAACGGAATGTGCAAAGCTCAATGAGACAACCCACCCTGGAAAAGAGCACTTCGCATCAACAATATCCCAGTCTTTTTTGCTTCGATGGCCCATAAAATCACAAAAGAGATCTCCCAAAGCATCTTGCCTACGATCCAAGTGGACCTGCTGACCGTCCCACTACAGAGCAATGAAGGATGACACACCCGAGAGAAGTCAAAAGCATGCCAGAAAGTGGGAGTACACAACACCAGTTCTGCCGTTTTTGCATTTAGAGAGTCTATTTTCCAACAATTCCTCCACTTCTAGTGAAATACATTTGAAAGCGTAAAATTCCTCGCAAGTTCTACCAAAAGAAGGAAGCACTATGTTTTGCTTGGTCGCCGACAAAAAGTCCCCACTTTAAGAGGGTCCCTGATATAAAAACTCCAGTGGACAGGAGTCCTGATCCACTGTTAGAAGCTTCCGACGACTTGCAGGGAAAGGTACCACCGGCCCAGGTTAACACAAACCATCTATCTGTGGCGCCATGTATAAGCCATGCTCCAAATATCTCATGCGGAGGAAACTCTTTATGTTCCAAATCCCTTGATTGCTTGGATTTCTATACAACTAACAACTTTAGATGCAGATATTTTACACCTCACAGCATAGAGCTATGACTTTGCAGTGGAGAAGATTTTTGGTGAATGACCGAACTAGGACAACCAGAAGATTAATCATTGGCATCACCAAAAAGGTGCGACTTAATTGGTAATTGGCTGGTTAGCGGATCAGTAGGTTGAAACCACCATCCGAAGAACCACCAGTCACAAAAGAATCACCAGTAACTATGCTTCAACACATCACAATTAAAATCTTGAAAGCACCACGACGATCACTTAAGCTTGCACCAACCAATGCGCTGCATGTACCAAAGCGATTCAATTCATAACCCCATCGTTTACATCATGTGCTTCCTGGAATACCAGAGTTGATACCCGGAACAATGGCTGCATGGAATAACGCAAGTCCAATTTGGACCCTAAAATTGAGTTTACATGCGGGCAAAATGAAACCTTTCCAGAGGTCCAAATCAGCAGTTCACCACTGTGTCCTGGCAAACAAAGGCTACATACAACAAGCACTTCCAAGCTTCTCTACTTCCTAATCTAGCAATTAAAATTTCATTTCATTTGCTATGACTGAGAATTGCTACTATATAACTATAACCAAGGACAATGTAAAGCACGCAAAAATAAGGCAGAGATGATAAAGAAACCAAAACAGAACCAAAATGGGAAGAAGGAAAGAATGCTAAGTCTCTTCAGGATCAAATCCTCCAAAGCTCAGATCTTGAGCTGTTTCAAGTTCTGCACTGCTGATTCTTGCATATCAGTCATCTTTGGGTTTGCAATCTCCTCTATCTGAACAGATGGTCGGACTGGAGGAGTCACAATCACTGGTCTCTCCTCCACTGGTTGGACAGGAGCTGGTGGAGCAAAAACTGGGACTACTGGTCTAATTCGAACTGGCGTTGCAATACGAACCGGTGGTGCCACCACCTGAGCAGATCGACTAGGTGGTGGTGGGAGTGGTGGAGCCGAGTAAACAGGCACTGCTGTCCTTACTGTCACAGGCAGGGCCATTCCATGGTATGGGGCTCGGTAATGCCTCATAGGTACATATTGTGGAGCTCCAGCTGTTGGGAACTTCTGCTGATGGGACCCTGGAAGCAAAAATTGTGATGATGGTGGAAGCGCTTCAGTCCTCATTGCTGGGATGAGTCTATTGTTTCTTGGAGCTGATTTTGGACGAATCAATGGTAGGATCTTTGATCCTGTGATCGGGGGAAGTTGAGAGTGTGATGACTTTGAATCTTGCAATGGGAATTTCTTTGGGAATGGCAGTGCATTAGGTGAATTTGCTGTCGCCAGTGCCATCTTTTCCTTCAAACGGTAGTTCAACAGAGCTCGGGCAATGGTGATCTGATCTTGCTCGTCATTGTTCTCTGCCACTGATGAAGAATTGGCAGATTCTTGGGCCACTGATTAGAGGAAAGAAATATTTCTATTAGAAGTGACTCAAGGATATAAGACTCGTTTTCTTGACAGAACAATTTCGTTATCCTGGTGATAATTTCCATTTTAATGTAAACACAGGTAAATAACTGGATTAATCAATTTCAGCACCAGAGTCAGTGGCTTTTAATGAAAAAAACTAAGAAAGTTGCATCAAGAGCCCAAGAGTGCAATGAAGTTTGATACCTAAAAGTTTCCATGTAGATTAGATCAGGACTTATTGAGGCATGATGAGCGGAAGTTGGGCCCACCTATACCATAGTTCATCTCGCTCAACTGAAAGGAATCAAATTCAATGCTGCTTATTTAAGTTAATGCAAGCATGGCAAAAGGATAGCAATACTAAAGTTGGGATTCACTACTCAGTCCCATCTATGTGCAAGGCCAAAGTGGGGAATATATCAAATGATCCGAACTTCCCACTCACTAAGTCTTCTCTCATAATAAATTGGTGAATCACTGGTGGTGTGTCAGTGTTAACTGTCTGTTTGCCAGCCACTGAACAAATTGGCTAACCAGGTGAATAAGTCCATTGAGCACATTCACATAAATGCAATGTGTTACCAGCATGTGGGAGATTAGGGCAGACTATCAACTAGAAAGTCAGGGAACTGCTATGACATTGCTTTGATTTCACAAGGATATGCATCACCTATCCCTTCCATCATAATAAATAGTACTTTTAGTTAGTTACATATATGTTACATTCATGGAGGAAATTAGGGAAGGCTATCAACTTTTAAGAGTGTGGGAATGTTATGAAAGTGCTACGCATTATACACTGGTATTCTTCACCTATTCCTTTCTACACCACGTACACAGTAATTGTAATGAGCTACCCATGAACTACATTATTAGCTTCACCTGCGCTTGGAAGAAGTCACAACAAACAAGTTCTTCCAGTGCTTAAAATCAAAACCACAGTTAATATTGTCTCCAAGTCAGAATTTGGAAAATTCAAAACTACTTGGACAAGAGTAAAGAACTGTTTGTCAGTTTTAACATTTGAGCATGGAATCTGAAATTACAAGGTCTAGTCCTGCTTGGAAAAGCATCATTGTGGCAAGCACTCTTTCCAACCAGTACTAATCAAGACTAAATTCTGATTGGAGAATCTTCATCATTGCTGACTGATCTTCCTAACAGTACTGGACCTTATCAACAATGGTGGGCAAGCCAAGTTCCATTGTTTTCGATGTAATTTGGTTGATGGCACTATTGTCGAAAATCAGAAGGAAACTTTCAGCAAAAGATGAGCTAAGAGCAGATTGGATTGTAGTTTATGGCTTTATCAAGGCCTTGACCACCAAACCACGAAATGATGATATGAAGGACCACAAAAGTTCAGGCACAGACTCTTACATTGCTTTAAAGCTGACCATGCCGCCATTGCTGCATTCTTCTCTGCCTGCTTCTTGTTCTTGGCTGGCTCACCTGTGAATGTAATTCCAGCCAGCTCCACTTTGCATGTGAATACAGGTAGGTGTCCAAGGCCAGAGCGGAAAGTTGTGTATACTGGTAATGCTGCTCCAACTCTTTGTGCGATCTCTTGTAACAGATTCTTGTAAACCCCTGTCTCATCCTGTCCAACAGAAGTGCACATATAAGAAAGGGAACCCAGCAACTGATATCATCATCAAGACCTTATCCTGATTAGGGGTCGGTCACATGAATCTTGTTCATCCATTTCCCTCTAACTGAACAACTGACGGAAAGGAGAAAAAAAATATGAAAAAAAGAGTATCATGGAATGTCCTAAGCACATAATACAAGCATTATTAACTTCAAAAAAAATGAAAACCATTTATCTTATATGCATCATTTCAAGATTTCATAATTCCTATGGTAGCATATTAGAAAACAGACTGAAAGAACAATATCAATTGACTCCAATCAACTATATGGAAAGGCTCGAGATGAGATGAGGCCTTCTACTGCAGTGGTGTTATAAGGGACTCTCTCCTGTGCTTCGGTTGTGGGTTAATAATATGAGGATTATTAACTTCAAACCGATGAGCAAAAAACCATTTAACTTACATGCAATATTTCATAATTTCATAACTTCATAATTCCTAAGATAACATATCACAAAGCAGACTGAAAGAACAATATTATTTATCTCCAATCAACCAAATTGAAAGGTTTGAGATGAGATAAGGCCTTCTACTGCAATGGCATTAGAAGGGACTCTCCTGTGCTTCAGTTGTGGGTTTGAGGTGCCCATGGGTAATCCTCTAAAATCCAGCTTGCTTACCCCTAACCCAACCAATCCCCTAACTGCAATGGTGTTAGAAGGGACTCTCATGTTCTCACATACATGAGAACATGGTATGTGAACATTTACGTTAAAAACTAATATTTCTGTTTACAGAAGAAATGTGCCAGCAATTTGGACTTGTTTCCAGAAAACTTCATTCATGCCAAATGCTGAAACTATGGTACATTTCACAATAAAGCATGACACAAACCAATTTATTTCACATGATTCTGATAAGAGTGAAAGAAGATTGTCTTTGGTTGCAATATAAAAAGCTGGAAGAATGTTCTTCCCACTGGTTTTGGCCCTTTCAAGGAATCTCCTTAGGAACTGTTAAAACTACCAAAACGAATAAGTCTTAAAGGCCAACAAGAAAATCTAATAACAAAATAGTGATGCTGAACAAAAGGTGGCTTGCAATACCAACTCTCATTTGGTAAACTTTTCACAACATGAAAACATTCTAGTTTGCATCAATCAGATCCTTAGGAAGAAGCTTTTCCCACAATGTACAATATTGGGCAATCACATTCATTGAAAACAAATAACTTAGTAATGAGAAGTCCATATTGTGAGAAGTAGAACCTTGATCCAGGGGCCACCAACATGATCAAGATCTTTGATTGGGAAGTCTCACTATCTATGTTAAACACCCAAATGTCACTCCCACTGGATATGCATATCCATACAATTGAATGGCAAGAATGCAATTAGAGCTCCATTTGTCGTTAAAATCCCATTTTCAGGGTATTATTGAAGGAACAGAAGTCTCCCATGTAGAAGGATCTTCAAATCAATGCACCTATAATGGTAGGGCCCTTCATAAAAGCCCCAATTGTTCCAGCATCAGATGCTGCATCACACGGCAAGGGGCATGTTATTGTTCTGGGCTCCATCAAAATCAAGCTATGCCTACAGCTTCGGTTTAAGCCCGACGAGTTGGCCCTACCTTCACTAGAAACCCAAGATGACCATTGACCAACAGATTTTAGTGAGTTGGATGAAATTGCGTCAAAAATTATAGTCATGGACCAGACTGGGCAGCTTGAGCAATATCTGTTTTTCTAGTTTTCTTCTGAATGGTGCAGGATTCGAACCTAAAACCTCTTGTTTATGAGACAGGGCACTTAACCAACCAGGCCACGTACTCCAACCCACGATGCTCGCCTTTAAGCGCTTCCCTAATCAATCATCAGAAATTTTGATGGGGAAACGAAAGGTCGACAACCAAAGTTGGTGCCCCCTGCTCCAATCACCATACACGCAGCATCATACAGTGAATTGGAACTGGTCTCAGGTGGGCCCAATGCTAGTGACCCACTACTCTCATTTGACTTCTGCAGTCCACAGAAACCAGACCTCAAAATTTAATATTCAAAATCTTTTGTTTCCTACTTATGAAAATTAATAAAATTTCCAAAGTCCATTACATGCTTATTCCGTTGTAATTCATAAGATTTTCTTTTGCAAATGTTGAATAAATCACTAACCAAATGTAAGAAAAATGCCCAGTGAATTAGGATGACTCGACAAACAATCCCCTTTCTGAAATAAAAAACTACGATAATCACTTTTTTCTGGGACAGTTTCAAGAACCTTCGCGATTTCCCATTACTTAGAATGCTAAAAAATTTCGTCAGTCTGTCAGAATTTCCAACCATTTTTAACCATTTCCCCGGAAAGGAACAAGGTCGATATAGTCATTTCATTAAACCAATCCCCAAACCCTTTTGGCAATCGGTCGGCACCGGAAAGAATCGCCGGCGTCTTCAATCAAAAGAAAAGAAAACCGTCCTAGGGAGCTCGATAAGCTCGTGTAACCTTTGCGCAGGTTCGAACGCGTAGATTAATTCGTAACTCCCAACCTCCAGCGCCGGGAAAGATTCTAGAATACCGTTGCAGAAATTAGCTAGCAAAACGCCTTGGATACTCGAACCTATGGAGGAGGGGCAAGCGATTGATAAGCCGACATCCTTCGCGGCGCAAGATAGCATTTTTTTTTATTTTTTTTTCCATTTTATCGCTCAGAATTAACAAAAAAAATATCGAACTCAGGAAAACTCAAGAATCAAAGTAGAAGACAGAAAACTCATGAGCTAGAAGTGAAAACCCCTAAACGGAATATAGAAGGAACCCTAACAGAAAGAAATCACATTCAAGCTCAGACATCGGATTTTCTTACCAGGATTCTCGCAGCAAGCGAATGAGAAGGACCTCTGTTAGATAAAGAATTGAGCGCCACTTCAGCCGCTGAGTGTTCCGCCTGCCTCAGAGTTGTGCAGTAGTTAGGGCTCTCAAAGATCTCGCCGTTAAAGTTAACGGTGGCCTTAAATCTGGGCGCATGGTCTGGTCCTTCTCTTATACACGAATAAGACGGCAGATTGAAACAACTTCTCTGTGCCAGCTCCTGAAGCTGGTTCTTATACATTTCTCCCTCTCAAAACCACTCCAAATCAACGGAAAACCGCCGCCAATAGACGAGAAAGCGGGAACTCGAACGGAGTGCCAGGAATGGCTCCGATGGTTCCAGATCCACTCGCCGGATCGCAACTGAAAATGCGGCGGCGGAAGGAGAACGAGGAGGGAACAGTTGGCGGCTTCTTTGTCCGAGGGAGAAATTCCGGCGAGATCGGAGGGTTTTGAGGGTTTTATCTTTTTCCGGCACGGAGAGAGAGAAGAGAGAAAGGAGAAAGGGCGATCTGAAAGCGTGGGAGAGAAAAAACGGAAGGTAGGGAGGCCGCTTTTGTAGTGGGAGGATTTTTTAATTTTATTTTGTTACTTGTTTTTGTATTAAATCTATTTTAAATTTTTGTTTGTTTCTTTTTCATTTTTTGCTCGTTGCGGTCGGTCAACTGCACGTTTGGCTGCATGGATTCTTTTTCTGTTTTTATTTTATTTATGTAATAATCATGAAATGTTGAACTGAAGTGAAAAGGGCTTTTCGTCGACCGATCCGGTTGAAACCAAATATCCTTATCTATTCTGTTGTATACCCTCGTCGAAAATTTCGATTCATCAATTTGTATGCCCGTTAGAAAAGGGTTGAACGGTACCCAATGCATTCTAAGAATAAATAACATTGGCTATTTTATTATTTTATCCTTGGTATATTGGGAGAAGTGGAACCTGGGCATAACAGTAGAGTTGAGTTGTCTTACGCGTGACATTGAGGTTATTAGTTAAGATATGAAATAGCCTCTTGCAAAATACAAAATAAAGCTATGAATTATTGATCCTTGTAGTTAGTTCCTTCCACATATTCTATATCTAGACAAATATAGTTTTCATCAATAACCAAATAGATTCGCAAAAACCACTTCAATGGGTCTCGATAAGAGATGATTATGGTCATTTTCTTTATTTTATGTGCGTGTGCATATATATATATATATATATATATATTATCAACTAAAGATAAAATCATCTATTAGCATGATCCTTTGCCTATAAAAGATTACAAAGAAAGAAGAAAGGAATGATAATGACTTTTAAAATGTTCTAATAAGTTCAAAATTATGTCAATAGCCATGTTGAAAAGAATAGGGATATATTTGCAAAGAAGATATTTGCCATTCTTTTTGTGAATGGTAAGAAAATATTTGCCATATTAACCACCATGAAGCATTAGTAGCAAGATTCTTTTCCCTGGGATAACATAGAAGAAAGAAGCAAACAAAGACCAAATCAAATCAACATCTCCAGGGATGCACCATGCATTTTCACTACGTATGGCCTACAATCATTTGAACAGAATGTTTGAGCTCCATACATTTGACATTGTCCACAAAGAACATAATTGTGTACTATTTCTGAAATATAGTGGAAATTTTAGCTACACCAGGACAAATTCATCTTCAAGATACAGTTACTTGCCAGGCCAATTCAAAGGATTCAATTGTCGTTACTCTCAAAAGGTTATATTTTAGTCTTTTGGGGTCAAGTTTAAACACATCTTATAACTATCTTTGGAGGATTGCAATGTATTTGCCTGCAAAGAAAGTATTTTCCGCGCATCAGCGTTGCAGTATTTAACTTCATATTGATATCTCCAAGGATTATCCATAAATTTTCCGTAATATTTAACACACTGCATATGCTCACTCAAGGAATCTTTGACTATCATACAACATTGTATAGAAATGGCGACGAACATAATTGAATAGTGTTTCTGAAATGAGCGAAGAACTTGGTAGTACTGACACATGTTGAGAAAAGCTCATCATCAGATACTTACCTTGCCAGTTAATTTAAATAATTTACTTTAATTTTCATTACTTTCAAGATATAAATTATGTAGAAGAGGAGCCTTAGAGCAAAGGTAGAGTTGTCGTCGTGTGACCTTGAGGTCACGAGTTCAAGGCGTGGAAACAAGCCTCTTGCAAAATGCAAGGTAAGGCTGCGTACTATTAACCCTTATAGTCCGCTCCTTTTCCAGACCCTGTATATGCTAGAGCTTTGTGCACGGGCTGCCCCTTTGGTTAAGTTCAAATTATGTCATTTATAAGCTATCTTTTGGGGTTTGAAATATATGCTACAACAAATATATATGCACCACTCAACGAGCATTACACATGCCTATGCACCAGCTGGATCTTTGACCTACAAGAAAATTTAGAAGAAAACAAAAAGTAGATAGTATTGATGCACAATATTCAAATATTGCCTATATTAGTCTAGACGACATTTTCTAGTATCTTGTAGCTGATGTTGCCTGCAAATGTCAAAGGACAAAGTTGCTTACCATATGTGAACTAAACAATTTGATGAGAATTTACTAGGCCAAAATCATTATCAGAGAACTAATATTTACTGTATTAATTCAAATGATATGATTTCTATGTGCACTTCCACATTGTTATCATTTAATTTTTGGCGATAAGTGCAAACTTATGTCGTTGCCTATCATTAGGTTATTGAGATATATTTGTCATCAAATTACGATCTTATTAGGCAGCCACTGCAATAGAAGGAGCCCAAGAAAAGAAAAAACACAAAGCAAATAACATATAATATCAAATTGGTACCTCGAGGATGAGCCATCCGTATTTGGGGCGCTGTGTTTGACACCTTGAACTACAGTACTCTGTACCAAGCCAATCACTCGTGAGGAAAGTTGAGAGTGAATTTATTAGTATCATATAGACTTGGGGTGGGGTAATTAGAGTAGTTGTTGTGTGGCCTTGACATCATGGATTTAAGGCGTGAAAACAACTTCTTACAAAATGCAAGGTAAGATTGTATACTATTGACCCTTATGATTCGCCACTTACATAGGAGCTTTGTGCCCCGGAGCTACTCTTTATATGGAAAGAAGCCCATCCGAGGTAATAACTTGCAGTGAAAAGCAAATCTTAGTACGTATTATTGACACCATTTAAGACCTTTGGTCTAAGTTGCTTCAATGGGTCAAGCCACAACCCCATAATTCGTAACTTCATACAATGTCATCACAAGCCCAGAGCCATGCATAAAGAAATAGTTCCTCTCACCATGGCTATATATATAGCAACAGTGTCCAGGATTTCATGTGACAGTTCCATTAGGTACTGAATACTATAATGTTTAGATGAACGAATATTAATTTATGTCTAATCTTGTTTGATTATCTAATGTCTTGATTTAATGTTATTTATGGATGGGATTAGTTCTGGCAGTGAGTAGAAAAGTATTTGATTGATTGACAGCGGAAGCCTACCAATTGGTGGACCATCTCTTGCGCGCATGCAAATCTTACATAGTTTTGGCTTAATCAAGCTTCTGTTAGAATAATGTTTGACATTAGCAGTGTATTAAGTGAGATAAGCAATAGTACGTGGTGAATATTTTCCATGTAAGTGTCCCAAACAGATGCGGAATTTGGACAATTTAATCAGTAAGATGACCTATGCATTCATAAATTACTTAGTAGCTACTACAATATAGTATTCCGACTTATGTATATGGTAACCTTATTTCCTCCTCTCTTTTTTTTTTTTTTTGAATAGTGGACACACACACACATAGTGATGCATTGTTTTTCTTAAACCTTACCCATGCAGTTATATAAGATCAATTGTATCCGAGCAAGTATTTGTCGAACCACATGGTCAGAATATATTTTCTACCAAACTAGAAAAGTTTTGATTTTGAATTTAAAATAAAAATAAAACAAAAATGATAGAAAAGTAAAACAAAAACTTAAATAATAAAGAGTAGCTTAGGAATTGTGAATCTACCAAATATAGTTCTCGTTATTTAAAACATGAATGAAATAGAAACCTTCGCTATAAGATAGAACTTCTTCTATAAAAACAAATATCCTAATGGCATGGCCTTTCTAGATCAGAGAGAATCATCTACAGCCTATAAGCATGACTCTTCCAACCCTAGCAATACTGATCCAAGGAAATATTCATTCACACATAAAAAATGATTTCACGAACATTTCTTCTAAAGTACAAGTATTAGAATTGAAGTTAAAATAAAAACCTTAAAAATATTTTTGAAAGAACCTCTCATCGTAGAATCATGTATACATTTTTTATTTTTATTTTTAAAAAGCTACAAGGTTGAATGAGAAACATAAGCATCCATGTCTAGTTCTTTTCAATTCCTAAGCTTCTAGGCTTAGCCGTGCATGATGGACAATCCATATAGCTCATTTGAATAACTCTCCAATGGTCTTTGTCTTCTCATCCTCTTCTATTGGACGTTTTCAAACTTTTTCTAAGTCCAAAGAGTACCAAGAATCAACCTCTTCAAATGTTGAATATTTTTGGCTTATATAAAGAGCTTGGCTTCCTTAATTTTTCAAGAGGAATTTCATTGTCCCCCTTTCCTTCCTTTACTTTTCCTCTTTCAAACTCCATTTTTTCTTCTAAAAGGGCCCCGTAAGCAAGCCCTCCAAATTGTGTGCACAAAAGACCCAAATCAGGATTTTTTGACTTGGCCAAACATTGGTATTTGAAAAAGAAAAACATTTTCCTTTAAGATAATAACTAAATGAGTTATAGAAATAATAGGAACCTTGCTCATTTAGGACATTTTGTAATTAGAAAGATCTCAAATTAGGAAAGTAGTAATGAGAGAAGGAAATTCTAAATTAAAAAGCATCTCAATTTAGAAAGATTCTAAAAATGAAAAGTATAGGCATTTTTATATTAAAACTCTCACTGTTCAATCTCCACCAATAACATGATCATCCAGTGCATCTCTTAATCTTCATGGCTAGACCTCTATCCAATAAATCCAATTGCTAAGATTAATTTTGCAATAAAAATAGATAAGTTATTAATTTTAAATTCAAAACAAAATATTCATTCTTAAATGAATTAATCTTAATTTCTAACAAACTAAACTATTTGAATTTTTACTACGGATTAGAAATAGATATAAATAAATAAATACTATTCACGACATCCTTGGGGAGTTAGAACGAGCTAGAACTCATGACCTTCGTGAGTGAGACTCACTCAGGCGTCACCACCTCAGTCGTACACCCAAACATATTTTTGTAACTAGATTAATAAAAAATATTTGAGAATTTGGCCAAATCATTCATGAAATTTGATTTTGATTTTGCAAATTCATTTGGTAAATTAATTTGCATTTGTTACGAGTTCTCTTTCTTCTGATGACCAGGTGTCGAAGTTAGGTAGAACTATTGTTATTATATTGTGAAAATGAACGTTAAAGTCCACGATTATAGATTAAGGAAAGACGTCCGGATAGCTACGAGATAACGACATGCATGTCGATTAAAGTATGTAAAATTGTACATAAAGACAGCTCTCAGGTTAAGTAAAATATTGTGAGTTTGCTTAACTAGGCAATATATAATTACTTACCGTAACAACTATTTGAAAATATTTATACAAGCCATTTAACAGGTGATTCGAGGCCTATCATAAGTTTAGATTGAACTGGTTAATTGAGACAAAATGTTCCATCTCATGGTGTTGCTGCACTTACAAAGTAAATGCGAACAAATGTCTAGCACAGTTGGCTGCAGACTACTCGGTGTCTTGCTTTAAAAATCTTTGATTATAGGTTTGAGTCACTACTTTTCTTTTTAATTAGAGATTAGATTTAAGAGTGTGTGTGAGTCATTTACTTAGTAATTCTTTGGTACTAAATAATAAATAAATAAATGTGTTTAAGGTCTTTTTGATTTTAAGATTTTCACTCTCAATTTGTTACTTGTAAAATATTTACGACAGCCAAGTGCACAAAGCTCCAGCATATGCAGACTCTGGGAAAGGGGCGGACCAATGTAGATAGCAACAGCAAAAAACAGCAAAAAAAATAATTCATGAATCTCCAACTGAGTAATTGTTGCTAATTTTCAGGAGCCCAATGTTTTGGGTAACCTCCTGTTTGTTGTTTGTGAAGTAACACATGCAATCAATTTATATTTAAGATCAAGTGCAAGGGAGCCTTGGCACAATGGTAGAATTGTCGTCATGTGACATTGAGGTCACGGGTTCAAGGGGTGAAAACAATCTCTTGCAAAATGCAAGGTAAGACTGTATACTATTGACCCTTGTGATCTGTCCCTTCCCTAGGCCTGCATACGTAGGAGCTTTGGTGCACCGGGGCTGTCCCTTTTATCAAGATGTAAGTATGGTTCAGGAAAAGTATTATGTTTACTGCCATGATAACACACTGTGGACCGAACTATCAATGGATGTTTATATTATGTCGGCAGCCCTAAAACATGGACAAAACAACCCTAAGTAGTGGAATTTATGTTCTTAAATAATTTTATTCTTGTATTAGCGCTGGCAATAGCAGCAGATAAGGTAAGTGGTCATTGACGATTTTGTTCATGGTTTGTCATCCCAGCGCGAGACAACTGCTAAGGCATCGTTATTATTATTAATGTTGTTGCTATCAATGCTATTGTTTTTGTTGCTGTTATAGTTATTTATTCTTAACCAGGGAGTTGAGATATGCAAACTAACCCTGCTTTGGCATTGCCATTCCTCTAACCTTGAGAAAGTAAAGATTACTTATTTGATTTAATAAAATGTAATTAAGTCATTTATAATATTATTTCTTATATTTTATATTTAATTATTTGCCATTGCAATCTCCTTTAACATGATCCTTACGTTTTTATTTTTCTTTATCTTATTTGTTTATAGCCTGACACGAGCGGCATCAGTCGGAAGCTTTGCAGTTGGTGACTTCAAACATCATTTCATAATGACGAAAACCTCCTCGTATTCGGGGGGTTTTAGCATTTGAAGGTGCTTTTGATAAGGTTATTTTTGTCTTTTGAAGGAGAAAATTTGAAAGTTGGGCGACAAGTCACCCTTAACTTCTGATAAGGAAACATACCCACTCTTTTGATTAGGGAAGTTGAGAAAATATACCCTTTTGAAGTGGAATAATGAAATTTCGGTCATAACTATCCCTCATTGAATTATTCACGAATAGGGGGACCTTCTCCTATGCTCATGGATAAAAATATTCAAAGAAGAAACAGCCCACAATTTTAGGCCTAATCTTTGTTCTTATTTGAGTAATTTTAAGTCTATTACAGAGTGCCAAGTCCAATAGAAAGGATAATTAGTTGCAGTTTTAATTCACAGCTTTTCTCTTTATTGGGAATTAGATTTAGGAGAGTATATGGGTGATTTGCGGCCATCTCTACGGGTAATTCACAACAGAGGTCAAGATGTATCTATCTCTCATCTAGGTTCTCATTCAATTTGTTATAATTATTCACTTGTAACCAAACAATCCATAAGTAAGTTTATCTATGAATATTTATTTCTATCTAGTTCTGCAGCTCTGACATTTCATTTTCCAAAACAAGGCAGGTTTGGGCACCCAGGTGTTTTCCACCTAGCATTTTCATGGACCTCTGAGCAACTCTTCTCAAAATCTCAAAAGGTGTTTAGTTGGAATCCTATTCTAAGGATTCTTGTGGTTCTAAAAGATCAGCACCGAAGCTCTCTCCCTTTTTTCGCCCAATTCTTTGATCTTAAGAATACTGGTTTTAAGAATGAGTGATTGCCCTTCTCCAACCTTTCCTGACAAAACGAAGAGCAAACAACTAATGTGAATGCCGTGATCTCCTAGTGCCTGAATCTTCATAGGCACAAATGTCCTTAGAAGATAGACATTTGTATCCGTAGAGATGAAAGACAATTATAGCAAGTCGGAAGTAGTTGGTGGTTCCTTGGAGTAGGACCGCATAAATAGTGTCTCCTGAGAGTCACCACGGTCCATTATTCCATCTGCATGGCTGACCCATGATGGGAATAGACTACCTCCAAATATGCTTTGGAAAATGATGTACTTTTAAATTGTTAATTGAGTACTTGGAAGCCACTTCTCGAAGATGTAAGAGTTGTCCGTTTGGTACTAGTACAGATAGCCCACTCCAATCTAGATAGGTCCTGCTATTCAAGAACTTCAATCGGCAGGGCCATAGAAGCTGGGATTGTTGCAATTCACCAATTCAAGTAGTCTATATAGGCCCATTAAATGAGATCCAATGACATCAAGTGGTGCAATTAAGTTGTAAAACCTGATGCTAAGCAGCCAAGGTATAATCCTTGGCCATTTTTTGTAATGCTAGATTGATGCACTATATCACAGCATTCAAGGACCAAAGGTAAGGGGTTCATCTTTGGAAGATCCATCTCATTCATATGATTTTTTCGACCTTAGATGTCTTGTATTTCAAAAAGCATACGAATCAGATGAGATGATTCTAGCATTTAAAATATTGTAGTTTGCACGATTCAGAAAAAAACAAAGGCCTAAGTTGATCATATATCTTTCTTTTTTTTTAAAAAGAGCAATATATTCAAGTAAAAAGACCCACAAAATGATAGCCTAAACAATTCTTCGGCACTCAAGCCCAAGCGCCTTAAAAAAACAGTTAATTGTAAAAGCATGGTACATAATCATTCCATTTATGATTTCTAGAAGGGACCTGATATTCCCATGCCCCTTTTGCACTAATGCCACGCCTATTTTTGGAGTATTGTTGAACTTTTACCCGAGGGGTCACTTTGTAATAATCTCAACTGTTCATCTTAATTACTTGGTAATAGATGAGCCTTGACAGAAAATTCACATACTTTTCTTTCTAAGGTTTAAAAATTAATGGTAGGTATTAACAATAAGTTAAAGAAAATTAATATTTGAATTATTTAAAGTATATAATTTTTGAGACATAGACCATCAAGTGCTAAACACTTAAGATAAATAGTTTGATAATAAAAGAGTGGACCCTACATGTCCGCATACCATGAAACCTCAAAAGAGGGCATTACATTAGTACCAAAGAGGCATGGAAATATCAATTGCCATTATGGAATTGGTGACTCGAATGTTTAATAAAATATTAGTAGAACAATTTCCCTTGTGAAAAACATGATTACTATTGAGGAAGGAAACTTTGGGGGGCACCTCCGTAACTATGTGCATCATCCTTTAGGTCTCCCAACTCAGCATCTCATCCTCTCATTGCCCTACTATCATTGTTTGAAGAGCTGATAATAACTAGAAAACTAGGATGAAATCTCCCTCCACCTGAATATCATGAATACCTAAATCATTAACCAAATTCAAGCCAAATAGTAAAAATCATATCATTATGTGAAATTGTTTGTTTTGCATCCGAGAGTAGCGGAGTTGAGGACATCCATCCTTCCCTTGTAATTGTCTATAATACCGCCTCCTCTCATAGCACCAATACTACCTTTACTATTGCCATCAAAATTGGGCTTAAAAGATCCTTGCTTAGGATGTCCAATAACCCCAGATAACCAAAGAAGATTTAGGCTAAAGACTAACTTGGTTTTACTGAGAAAGGAAATGGACTTGCAAAGGTAAGACAAGGTTTGACACTTGCCTAGCCAAGCAAGAGTGCCATAAGGATATGGTAAAAAAGAAGAGGAAGGGAATGAACAATCTCATTTCTAGCAATCCAAATAGACCATGCTAGATACTAGCTAGTTAGGCAAAACAATTTCCTTTACCTACAAATGAAGTGGGATCTACAAAAGGAGAAAAAGGATAACCTTTTGGGGAGATGAAAGGAAGGTGGCGTGATCATAAAAGTCTCTAATCATTAGTGGTTTTTTGTGAACAAGACATCCAAATTTGAGCAAAAAAAGGACCTCCTTGCTAAATGGTTATGGAGGTTTATTCAAAAGAAAGATAGTTTATGGAGGGTGATAAAAAGTAAATGCGGGTATAATAAGAATGATTGCTTCTCTATGAATTCCAAGATTAAGTCCTTTTCAGTACTTAGCGAAGAATTGTCTCTCTTACTCATCTTATATTTGAGAGACAAATTTTTTTTATGAGAAGAGGAGCTTTCTGTTAAAAACGTATGTCACGTAAAACAATTATATGTTATTTTTCATAAGATGATTTCAATAAATACAATCTTTGCTTTTCATAGTTTACCAATTATACAACTAAATGTAATCTTTAATGAGATCTATTTTAACCTAACAATATATGTTTGAGAATCATGATATGATTTTACAAACCTTAGACAAAGAGTTTCATAAAATAATGGTTTAGAACTATGATAACGAGAAATTGAATTTTAGTTCTATGTAAACCTAAATAAGTCTCAAGTAAGAATAGCATTGGAAAACCTAATTCTGGAATACTTGTTAAATGTGATATTTCTATAAGATCACAATGATAAATTCTTTGATCATCTAAAGTAGAGACTTTGAACATACATAGAATGTATGGAAGTATTTTATACATAGTACATGACCTCAATTGTTTAGAATACTTTATATTGTTGGACAGACATAACTATTATCACCTTAAACTTGAGGAGTCTATATTCTTTATGATATATCATATTTGTCTTAGGTGTATTATATGATGAGATCTAATCAAGTTTGGTTCTAAGTATGTAGGCATATTTATAAACTCATAAAGGGTATAGGATGTCCAACATGAGACCCCAGCTCTTATGTAGAGTAAGATATCGATTGCGGGACATCTTATAAATGAACTTGAAAAACCTCAAAGCATTAATGATATTTTATAAATGGTTTATCAAATTAGTTATATATAATGCAATGTAAGATATTTTTGAAAGAAGTTTTGGAAGATTTATAGTTCATTAAGATAAGGCCTTGTACTTGAATGTACTAAGATGACAAGCCTAGTTGTAAGTGAGTCTACACATCCCATGATGGTGTCACAAATGAATATAAGTGAGTGGCAGGATTTAATAGTAATTATATGTAAGGGAAAAATAGTAATTATGCATATAAAGAACACTTTTGTAATTTAATCTTCTAAAGTGGTTCACATATGGCCGTTAGTGGGTGAATTTGCTTAATGGCATATCATATGATTCAATAGAGAAAAATATTTCCTATGAGATTTGAGAGTGTTTATACCACATTAGGAAAGTGTCTATTAGTTAGATAGTTTGAAGAAGACTTTACTTTAGAAGATTCATAGGAGGTTATGCCATACAAGCTAGTTGGAATAGAAGTTAACTAGGAGGGGTTTCTCACACACGCACGCGTGTGTGTGAGAGGTATATTAGAGAAAGAAGTCAAGCATAAGCAGTTGAAAAATATTCCCCCCTTTAGAGAGCTTCTCAAATTTTAGTTTTTTTAGCTTTCTATCTTCCTCTCTTCTAGTTCTAAAGATCAAAACTTGGAGCATCCTCTGGAAGAAGAAGAAGATCAAGTAAGGAATTCTCGATCTTTGCTTGCAACTCACTGAATAATAACAATGTATTTTCTTTTATATTGATTCTAGTTTTAAAATACTAAATTAGACAATGCTAGTATGATTAAAATCAAGTTTTAAGTTCTTGATTCCAATTGAGAAAAATTATCTATCTTTCACATGTATTGCAATAATTCCATCAGCTTTTGGTTAGATAATTGGCGTCCAAGAGCTTTCAAAAGGGTGATCTCAGTCATTAAAAACCCAAGAGCTTTCAAAGAGGAATATTATAAAATTATAGAAGTTGGTGTTACTTGGAGGATCCTTTTGAGAAGAAAATTATTCCTTTGTGAGGAATAGCAATTTGAAGAGCTTCTATCTTTCCTTTAAACCATTACTTTCTACACAAACAAGATGTCAAGGTCTAGTCTTGCTCCTCTTTTGGGTCCATTACTATTAAATCATTTTTGGAAGAGTCTCTTCACAAAATTAGTAGGACTCTTTGTAATGGCTTGAATGTTTGTCGAATATAAATATATTATTTTATAGAGAATTATCAATAAAATTAAGTTTTCTCAAATGATTGTGTTCCAAGTCTGTCAAAATTTATACCATAATTCAAACCACCATGCCAACAATTAAATAACTTTTTGAACGGTTGTAGTATTTAAATGGATGTTTATATTTTAATGGATAAAAAATGATCTTAATTGTTGAGGTTGGCTTGTTAAGAAGTTGATCAAGCAGAACTTGCGTCAGATCAATGGCTGAGATGTACAACCAAAAGGATGGATGAAGGACTGAGGTGATTGAGGACATTTTTCATCATGAGAGGAGATGGATGGCTGAGATATGATCCTAATAAGCCACCTGAGGTTAAGGAGCAAAATCAGATAGGAAACGTGGGAGATGGAGGCGGAGATGAGATTTGTTTTGGGAAGGGAATTACGTCTAAATCTAGGAGAAAATGAGAGATGATTGGTCCAGCTAGAAATAAGAAGGCTGCATGGTTGGCCATATCAACTCCTAATTTACAAGCATTAACAAGTCTATAACAAGAAGACATGTTGGGCTGTGTAGTAGAGAAGAAAAATGCAAAAAAAAATAGAGAGAGGAAAGGAAAGAGAGAAGGAGAGGAAGAAGAAGAGAAGAAACAGGCCTACGTCAAGTTTATTAGCAGTAGAAACCCTGTCCAAAACACTGATGAAGCAGAGGTGAAAAACTTGAAAAATCATTATGGAATGTCGAAGATAGGTAGTTGAATCTAGGTTAAGAAGTTTTCCATGTGTTCCTAGGTTTTTCGACATTTTGGATGAAGGATGTTCCATGCAATCACTATTTATATGCCTGGAAGTACCTCTGTTGGCTATGGTTTTGGCATGAGAACATAAGTTTGTTGTTTTTCTAATTGCCATGTTTGTATTATCTCAATTGATCATGGTTTTAACATGGATTTATATGTATGTAATCATTGCTTTGTATGCTTGTTTACCCCTCTATTTCTCTACCATTTTGGAAGAAAAATAGAGGCCCAAAACATCTAAAACTTTTGCTGTTTATCCCTTTGTTTTGTTACTATTTTGGGAGTAAAATAGAGGCTAAGATTAATTGTTCTTTGCTATTAGTCACTCCTTCATTTTGCTACGATTTTGGGAGCAAATTAGACGCTAAGATAACTATTATCTGTTACCCTATTAACTCCTTGTTTTGCTAATTTCTATGAATAAAAAGATGACCATATTTGATAGGTACTCCATTATTACCATATATGACTTGATCCCTATTTTGAAGTGAATTATAAGCCTACTACTCCTCTATTTTGATACAATTTTGGGAGCAAATAGAGGCCTAAACATATTGATTGTTATACCTATTACCACTTGGATCATCACTGCTTTGAATTAAAAACTATGTCCTATCATGCCTAAGATCATCACTACTTTGAATGAAAAACTATGTCCTATCACGCCTAATTTTTATCTCTATTGTTGATTATTTAACTATGACGACCTGGGTTTTTTAAACACATTTTATAATATATTTTTTTAAAGACAAGGGCGTCCCCTTAGTAAATTTTTTTTTTTGCAAAACAAAGCAACGAAAATTCTTTTATTTTAAAACTTGTTTTGAAAACCCAAGTCACCACTTCATACATAACATAAGTACAATTTGTGTACAAAATAAAATTCCATTGAAGGAATATGATTTTATTAAACTTCCAGGATCCATCCAGTGGTTCACAGTACACAACCCATTGTATCCTTACAATACTTGTCCAAATACACATGTCAAATTACAAAGTTCTAAATACAATACATGCTCTCTATACAATGTTTCAAGGAATATACCCTTTTTACTTATTCTTCACTAGTTCTTCAAGTCTTGAGCTCCTAAGTCTCCTTCTACGTATACGAGATATTGTAAACATTTGAACATTTACAATATCTCAAAGAAGCTATGCTTGGTAGGGGATAAGAATGTAAGTTATTGACAATAAAATCTCAATATTCAACTATCCCATAATTCATTCTATCATAAACACATTCACAGACCACTATTATTTATATAAACATCTCATTTCCTTATCATTTGTGTTCACCTTTATACATACATAGTATATAAGAACAAATCTGTTAAAATTGTAAAAATAATAATCATTTCCATACAAAACTGATCAACTCCTTTCATTATAGGAGATTTGTATTTCAGCCAGTTACTATACTGGGATTTTCCCTTCTTGGGAAAAATATTGGTAATATACAATTACCTGGCATTTCATCATGCCATCCCTTAAGGCATTTCACTATGCCAATTTCATATGCATCATAATGCAAAATAATCAAGGACTACTATGCTTGCAGTCTGATCCGTACATGCACCGGATAAGCTGTTCAATAATCCACTTATACCATTCTCGGTGGAAATTACAATATCCATGTCCATATGGGAGGACCATGGCTGTCACAGTGGTGGCCTTCCCATAATTGCCCCACCCGACTTTTAGCCTTTCTTAGGCTTGGTATTCAATATCATCAAGTTTCAGAGAGTGGGTGGCCAAACCCTCTTAACTCTCCTAGCATAGCATCCCCAGGCATATGCCTGTTTAAAACAAAACCACAAGCCTCCAAGCTTGTATGTAAAATAATACTTATACATATCAGACTATCTGTCTGTTTATCTAGGGCTGAAATATTTTCTACTTTCCTATTCACTTAGGGTTGTTCTCAATTCTCAACTTGACCATTTAATACTTATTTTTCTCATCATTTGGTTGGATCATATTTCAATTTGAGGTATTTAGCTTAATATATTGGTATTATACATGTCAAAACTTCAAAACATAAGATCATGTATTAGACATGTATCTTTATGTAAAAGCATTCTTAATAATCCACCTACCTCAATAAGGTATTCTTACTCCTTGAAATCTGCCATAGTCTCGATCAACATATATCTGTCAAATCATATGTATAATGTCATTTTTCTAATCAAGGGTGCATACTACATGGTCTTTTGATCATCCTTATGTAGGATAATCTGACTCTTTCTTCCTTTAAATATCATATGTCTAAGGGTTTAATATCATCTATACAAATACTATCTATATCATACATAAACACTCTAATCTACATTGGTGTTTCTTTTTCTTTATTGTTTTTGATCATACAAGATCTCATCTTGTTTGATCATCCTTATCTTACTTACTATTTTTATTAGGATTAGATAATTTGCTATCTTTTTATGTTCTTATTATTATTCAACCAGTTAGTGTCTTACTTGGTTGAAGATAATTTATTTCTTCCTATTACTAGACAACTCCTCCTTATTTCAGGATGACTAGTACTTACCAGTTAAAGTCTGCTCAAAAAGTAGTTAATACAACCCTCATGTAAGGAGGCGTTTAGACCTCTCTTACCACAATGTTCAGAGTCCACTGGAGTGGTACTAGCTCAACCTTTGATAAGGTTCCTATGAGCTCTTTACCTTAAGTCCATTCTCTAATTGATTTTAATTAATTTCCATGGATATGCACAATGTCATCCATGGATGTTCATTATTTTCCTATTTTGGGCCAAGGAAATGATAAATCATTCCTTATATTGTCCTACTAACTATAGCCCTTACTAAGCCAAAATCATTCATTCATCTTAGTTGTCCATGAATTTCTATATTTCATTAGTTTACATTTTTGGTGATTTATGCTCCTTATATCTTAACAATTACTTAACAATTGAATTAAATATGACAATAAGTAAATCATCAACTTGAAAGCATAAATCAAATATAAATTTAACAACTATATACTAACATTCTTCCTATGAATATAACTTAAGCTAGTGAAATAAAACTAACATGATCCTAAGTTATGAAACACATCTTCTATCATAATGAAATCATATTTAAATCCTAATTTACACTAACATGATCCTAAGATAATCAAATCTACTAACAAATTACTCATTTAGGGCATATCATACTAAAATTTAAAGATTACACTATCATACTTTCTAACTTAGAACATAAATCACATTTACACTTCTATATCCAATAAAAGACAATTAAAACTTAAAACATAAATCACATTTAAACTTATATATCCAATAAAAGACAATTAAACTAATTTTATTAAGATTATTATAAACCTTTAAATATGATCCAACCATTAGATCTTAGGTGTTTTCTTTTAGATTAAGGGTTTTAATTACCTTTAGGGCTTTTAATCCATTAAGATCCAAAAATCATATCCACTTGATTTTGTCACATTTCATCTATGATCTAGCTGGATTCCATCATCATATCACCCCTTTAATCCATCCCAAGGATCTGATCATACTTGATCTCATTGATCAAGTGGGTCCCTTTGTATATTTTTATTTTTATTTTAGGGTTTTTCTACCATAAAGGGTAGATCCCTTATTTTATCCAAGATCTGTCCAAATTAACCATATATATTAATTTATTATATTATTATGTCATCACTAAAATAAATTTTCAAGATCTGATCACCTCAGATCTTGAAGATCTTAGAAATTGGACACTTATTTCCAAAATATAGAAAAATACAGAAAAATACAGAAATAAATTTTAGAAATATTATGAATTCATTAGAAACTAGACATTACAAGCTTTCCATAGCTTCTTTCTGATCTCAATTTGGAGTTCATATGACTCCACAATCTTAAATTGAAGTTTTCAGCCATTCCTAGGGTCTAGATTTGATCTGGGCCCACCAGAATAATCTCTCTCAATTGAGGGTCCAAAACTTGTTAGATTTTCTTGAAAATTGTATCCTAGGGGTTTTTAACCCTCCTGGATTGATTGGAAAGCTCAGAATTTCAATCTGAGCTCTCTATCATCATAATTTGAAGGGGCTGGTATTTACTTTATTTTTTACCATTTTTCATTCAAATTAAATTACAGAAAAATAAAAATTATACTAAAACATAATAAATATGAATGGGAAGTAATTCCACCTACCTGATTGGAGAAAAAACATATAGTTGATGCTCAATTTGAGAGAATTACCGGTTGATGATAATATAGCCCGATTGTCTACCTTTTTGTGGTTTTCTGTTGTTGGAACCGTTGGATCTTGAAATTGATTTAGGGATTTTGTATATAATGTAGTGTAGGAGGTTATGGACGGTGGAATTGATCAGATTCTACCTGGAACGGAGTGCCTAATTGAATTTAGGTCTCTTGTTCCACTTAGAAAGAGGAGAGAGAAATAAGAAAAATAGAGATTGGGGAGGGATGAATGAGAATTTGGGGCTGAAACTCCAAGGAAGATTTGGAAATTTCGTGGTTAAGGTTGTGAAAATTTTTGGAAATTTTTGGGACATATTTATAGCCAAATTTGAATTTTTTATCATTTCTTTTAATAAGATATTTTATTACTTTAGAATTTTTTATTACAAGTGCATTCTCCATTCTCCACTACAATCTCCACTACATTCTCCACTACCAGCAATAATGCACTGAGCAATTATTGTTGCTTCTAGAACGTTGGCCCACTTTGTGGGCCCCACTTTTTATGAAAAAAAACTTTTTTACCCTTATAACTCTAAAATTGGAGAAAAATAGGCATTATTTGTCCGAACTCGGAATCGAGCCTACTTAGTGGCGTTGGAATCGTATTTCTAAGTACTTCCTGAATATTGAGGTCTTATTTCTTGGATATGGAATATGGGTAAAATTACCATTTTGCCCCTAAATGGAGAAAATTAAGGAATTTTCATTTTAACTCAGAATTGAACGTACTTAATGTTGTTTCGATCAGTTTTCCAAGTACGTCCATAATTTATATATTTTAATTCATGATATAATCTCCATAAAAAGAGAATTTTCAATAACCTAATATTCCAAAATTTAATTTCTAAAAATTCAAACTTTATTAATTTGCCTTAATAAGTTACAAAAATTCAGGGTCATTACATTAACTGCAAGTGCACGGGCTATTGTAGTGTAGTTTATGTAAGTACGAGTCGATCCCACGAGGACTTGATTTGAAGTAATGGAGTTTTTAATATAATTCAATTAATAAAAGAATAAAAGCAAAGACTATACTATTATTAATCTAACAATAAAATAAAATTCAAAATTATTCAACTATTCCAAAGAAAATAGAAAATGCAATTAAGCAAGCTGTCCTGGATTGCACTGTCCTTGAATTGCATTGTCCCTAGATTGTCAAAATGTGAATAAAACAAAACCAGAATAGCATAGGGACACAGATGTAATTAGTCTGGGGACACAGATGGAATTAGTCTGGGGATACATTGGGAATTCTTGAGATCTGCCAGGGCAGAATTGTACTTTTCTTGGGTTTTCAGTTTTTAACGAAAAACCAGGAGAAAACGATGAAAACCAGAGAAGGGGAAGAAGGGAAGAATGAAGGATGAAGACGCGGGATGAAACTCGATTTGGGTTTTCTCTCCCTGAGCCGGCCGGAAATGGAGATGGAGAACGAAGAATGGGGAAAGGGAGAGAAGAAGAGAGGATAGGAAGGGAATGAGACAAGGAAGAAGAGAAGAAAGGAGGGGAACCCGATTCGATTTCCTTTCTCCGAGTCATGCAGCGATGCAGAGACGCCTTTTTTCTGCGTCTGAATCAGAACCCGACAAAGAAGAAATAGTTGGAGGAAGAGGAAGAAGGAGGGACGACGAAGAAAATGGGGAGAAGAGAAGAAAGGAGGGAAACCCAGTTTGGGTTTCCTTCCCTGGGACGTCCGACGACGGAGATGGAGGAGAAACTGGCCGGAGTTGGGTGACGGGGAAGAAGATGGGAGAAAGAGGAAGAAGGAGAAGATGGGAATCTGGGGCAATCTGGTGTCATGCGCGACCGGCTTGGGTGCACGTCGGTCGCCGGTGAAGAGAGAGAGAAAATGGGGTGGTAGAGGAGTGCGGTGAAAGCCACAAGAGACTGAGAAAGAGATGGGGGAGGGAAATTTGGCAAGAGAGAGAGAGAGAGAGAGAGAGAGAGAGAGAGAGAGAGAGAGAGAGAGAGAGAGAGAGAGAGAGAGAGAGAGAGAGAGAGAGAGCCTCCTCTAACTAGCCAAAGAGAGGAAGTTGGAGAGAGGAGCTAGAGACGAGAGAAGCAAAGAGGAGTGGTGTGGCCAGAGATGAGGCAGAGGAGATGCCATTAGGGAACGAAAGTGGGGAAGAAGAGGAAGAGTGCGGTGAGAGAGAAAGAGGAGAAGTGAGGGAGCGTGAGAGGGGGGAATGAGAGAAGGGGAAGAGAGAGAGAAAGAGAGAAGCGGCAAACATGAGAGAGAGAAGAGGGAAAGGGACAAAAGGGAGAAGAGGTGGAAAGAGTGAGCCAGCGAGCCCCCCTAGAGGCAAAAACGTCCTTTGGGTAGCGAAGAAGGGGAATATAAGAAGAGGGAGAGAGAGACACGTGAAAGAGTGGGAGATAGAGGGAGATGTGTGAGATAGAGAGTGAAGAGAGATAGAGAGAAAAGAGATAGAAGAAAGAAAAGAGAAAAGAAAAAAGAGAGGAAAGTGGTAAGAGAAAAGAGAGATAAGAAAGAGGGAAAAGAGAGATAAGAGAGAGAGTGTGTGGGGTCCACTAGAATTCCAGACTTGCTAGAACTCTACAAGTCTTCAACTTTGTCTTGTACTAGGACTCTTCAAATTACATATGATTTTCATGAAAATTCATCCTCTTCATATGATATCCTTGATTTGATCTAGAGCGTCCACGCCTAAGTCGATTGATCTGCAATGCACAGGACCCCATTAGAATCATCTGAACCATTCATTTTTCATTTAATTAGCTTTGATGATCATCTAACCACTAAATCTTTCAATTCAATGGTTGATGGCCGATTAAAGCTAAAATGAAATATTTTATGTAAAATCTTAAAATTAATGGCCTAGATACTCTAATTAATACTAATTAGGGGTATTTTGACCAAAATTGAATACTTAACATCTATATATACCATTGATTTACCACTATTTTGGCATGAATCAAAGGACTGCTATTAGTAATTTACCATTTATATAAACTCATCTATGTACCAAGGTTTTTGGATGAAAAGAGAGCTAGATTCCTCTGATTTCTTGATTGCCATCTGGCATAGTGCTATGCTACTATTTTGGAGTTGAAATGCTAGATATTTTAAGCATTGTAACTCTCATTTTTCACATTTTTCTATCATGTTACAGACTAAAATATAGATGCCTCTGTTTGCAATCTTATCTACTGTCTAAGTTTATAATTCCTATCATGCTATGGTTTTGAGCATGTGATTTGCATAAGTGTGATGTTTGCTAATTCCATTAATTACATCTATTATGCAATGGTTTTAAGTATTGAATTTTTAAGAAAATGTGTTGATGGTGATTTATATTTATTACTTTTGTTTTGCTACTAACTCAAAGGCTTAAAAAATCAAATGTTCCATTAATTCCAATGAAGTTTCAAAGCTAAATAGGGCTTATATTTGGGCCTAAGTGAGTTAGACTATCATTATTTTGAAAATAGATTTCAAAATAGGTTTTGTAATTGGTTTTAGCTCCAAAGTGAGCTGAAATATGCTTTGATGTTGTTGGCTTGAAAAGAAATGGTGAGATTTCATGTAAGTGTTTTATTTTTGGATAAGTGATTTACAAATGGCATATGGGTATAGAGATGCCTAAGTTTTGGCTATATGTGATAGACTATTGAGCTAATGGGCACTATGTTAAGAAGTTGTACAGGTTGGCCTCTGAACCTCTTACCACCATAAGTGGAATAACATCCTATGATCAGAGTGATATTTTCTCGGATAATGGTGGATTCCACTATAGGTGACTCATGACACCCTTTTGAGATAGTCATAGGCCCCGTGAAAATGATGTGGGAGTCATTTTATGAGATAGAGTGCATGCATGACAACAGAGCTAGTGTGAACATAGGTGTTCCATGAGATTTTATGTTTTTGTACTCCTTGAGAGTGTCATTATGGCTTGACAGAGGAGTACTTGAGATTATTGATGGATGTGTCAATGGGATCTCAGTGAAGCTCCATGGACACTAGAGTGTGTCCTGTTGTTTATTTTATATCAATACTTTGATATATGTTTATGCATCCTATTATAGTTGAATTATCAAATGATTAGATGCTTTATAGATAGAGTTGATTATTGCATGTTGATACACATGGGTGTGGGTGCATTGCATGAGGCGACTAGGTGGCTAGTTGTGTAATTTTCCTGCATTTGAAAAAAATGCTTTTGAAACATGAGTTTTCTTCCATGTTGCACCCCGTGGTTTCGAGTTTGTGATTTAGTTTTACCTACTGAGTATATCCTTGTATATTCAACCTATCAAAACACCACAGATATCCAACGAAAGGTTAAGGTTGAGAGTCAAACATGATCAAAGGCTTGAGACATTTGGCATAGTTTGATGTAGGGATCAACTGTAGAGAAAAATTAGTTTACTTTGAATTATTTTTGGCTATTGAATGCAATGAGCATATAGATGCTAAATTAGTGATGAATAATTATTCATAATGATTTATTTATGGTTAATAGGTTTGTAAATGGCTGTCCTAGGAATGTTTTTAAATTGATATATAGTGTGAATATGACGTGAATCAATTTTTACACATGAATTTGGTCCTCAGGAGTTTTATAACTAGTTTTTGAAAGGAAATTTTCAAACAAGGAATTCCCAACTATGTAAAAATATATTTGTTCTTTCAAAATTGTCTTTTAAAAACCTGGGGCATTACACTATTCACTAAAATTGATGTGGACTTGGCTGGTCTCCCAAAGGTCATTGCATTTTTATGGCAGGTTGCACATAATAGGCTACAAGAAAGACATTGGCTGATCACTAATGGATGTCTTATTGTGTCTTAATGCTTTCGTAACTAATGACCACATTTTTCATTAATGTCCTTTTGCTAAAACTGGTTTGAGATCCTTAAGCTATTTCATCTTTCTTGGGTGCAACCTGTACTATCCAAGAACCTATTATTTAATGGCATTCACTGCCAGTCCTTGGCCTCAAGAGAACTTTATGGAAAGCAATAGTCCTAATGGTCCTTTCATCTCTATGAAAGGAGTGAAACAACAAGTGCTTCAATTCTTTACAAAAGTATGAACTTGCTACCTTATTTCTCATTAAATTTAATGTGGTTTGGTGGATCAAAGCTCATAATTTATGTCTTTTCTATAGCTATTATGAAATTCTTAAACAATGAAATATCATTTCTTCAAGGCTCCTAATCATCTTCCTTCCAAGCCCGTACAACCTCTACCCCTACCTCTGTTTTTTGAACTAAGCTTTGACGGCTTTGGCCTAAAAAATTTGGGGATGAATGGCATGAGAGTAATGCTTAAAAATCATGTGGAAATTTCTCTTTCAACTTGCCAGTGGTATAGGAGAGACTGATTCTAATTGCACTAAAGTGTTGGCTATTTTCCATGGAATCAATACTTAGATGCATACTAACCAAACTCCTGTAATCATGGAAGTTGACTTCCCTAAGTCAATAAATGGTTGAATCAGAAGGAAACCCCACCATGGAGAGAGGGAATTCCTGCATTCACTCAAGGCAAGGAGGTTAGCTTCCAACACCTCTACTGACATGCAACTTTTGTCACAAACAAACTTGCAAAGAGGGAGCTTCATCTAAAGGTTGGCGAATCACATTCCTTTTAGACACACTACAAATCTTCAAATCAATATGGGCTAGCTCTTTGTTGCCTTCAGTTTCTTAATACTATTGTTATGTTTTAGGTATCCATGGTTTGTTTGTTGTTTCTCTTATTCGCTGCCTAAAACACATTTTGGCTTATGGTTTATTGCTATATCATCTCTTATTCTATGTAATTTACATAACATGAACAATTAAAGTGTAAATAAATAAATTTAACAATTAAACTTACTCAGCAATTAAAAGAACATTTACAATAATTCACATGCTCATTTGAATGCATCATATTTATTCATTTTGATCAAATGATCATATTTTGATTTCTATTCAGTTTAAATCTTGATATTCCATTTTTATTCAAATCTATCACATTATCTTAATGTGATATCGTCACTAGATCATTGATTCATCTCATCAAATGATCTGATCTTTCTTGATCTAATGGATCAGGAAGATCTTAAGTCATTTTATCAAAATTAAGGGCATAACTTTTAATCTATCCCAAATTAGCTAAATTAGGCTCATCAATCCATATGATTGTAACTTTAGATCATCATTCAAATTGATTTTAATGGTCTGATCATGCTTGATTACTCAGATGAAGTAAATCCATGATCATTTTTTAAGATTTCTCTTCCATTAAGATTAAATTTCTTAATTCATCCTAGATCAGTTATATCTAAATCTTGATTCCATGTTCCCTCATCACTAAATCACTGATGGATCAGAAATCTAAGGTTTGATCATGTCAGATTTGTCTGATCTTGGGAATTAGTAACATTTTTTGCAAGTTACAGAATTTTATAGTGAATAAAACTTAAATTTTATGCTTTCATTAGATTCTACTCTTCATTAGAAAATTGGGGCTTCTTTCCAATCTTGATTTAGAGTTAAAATGAGACCAAAATTAAAGTTTTAGGTTTTCAGTCAAAACAAGGGCCCAAATTCAATTTGGTTTCATAGATCGATGAATCCATTAGCGGCCTGCCCTCGTCATGTTCCACCGATGATAGCCACTGTATGGGGAGGGGTGACCTGGGATAGCCGAGATGGTCTAATCTAGACTGTCAAATCAGCTCTTCCCCAGATTTGACCATATTAAGGGCCCATATTTCATACCCTGAGGTTTTGGAACCCTCTGAATCCATCCAATAGTTCAGAATTCACAAATAACGTGGTTTCATAGAGTTTTCAAGCTACATCATCGGTATTGGATTCATCAGAGAAATCTAACCAAAAAATTTAGTTCGGTGATCTTCTTGTTCTAAAAACTACCAGAATAGATAATAGAGGATGAGGGGTACTTACTTGTAGCGTCCAGAATAGAGAAATATAGCTGAAAAATCCAAGGTTGCTGGAGTTACTGTTTTTCAGCGACTTCACCAGTGAATACCTCTTTGATCATTGTGAAATTATAGGGCTTTTGAAGCTTGTGAAATTCTGAACAAGATGAACAGTCAAGATTGTGTTTCAACGGCTAAAAATGGATGCCTAATTGAAAATTAGTAACAGGGTGAAACCCTATGTCTATCGGGGACGACGCGTCCATGGATGAGCCCAACAGATTTGGGGGAATATTCCCCTTGGGTGCATCCGTAGACATGCCCTGTGGTTGTAAAGGAAAGAGAGAGAAAAGAAAAGAAAAAAGAAAGAAAAATAAGAAGGAAAAAGGAGCGAAGAGAGAGAAAGAGAAGGAAAGAGAGAGAGAAAGGGAGAGGGAGAGAGTGGGAGAGTCTTAGAGATTTGTGAAATTTCCTGGGAATAGTGAGAGGGGTATTTATAGGGCTGTTTTTGAATTATTTTAAGTTTAAATGATTTTTCACTTTTCTTATAAAATTAAAAGCATATTCCTCATCATGTTTATTCTTCATCATTGATATTCCCTGAGTTGGTTGTCCACATCTGACCTAACTTTTGTGGACCCCACACAAAAGTGAAATGACCAATTTACCCTTATGGGTAAATGTAAATTCACAAAATTAAGAAAAATAGGGATTTTTTACCTGAGCTCAAATTTTAGCGTGTTTACAGTCATTCTGACTAGTTTCCCGTGAATGATTTCAAATATCTATGTTTAAAGACCTGATTCTTTTTTTTAAATTAATATTATATTAATTATAATATTCCATCTCGATTTTAGTAAAAGTTTCACTTAATTCCAGAAAAATTGGGGTTTTCACATTCTTCCCCCTTATAGAAATTTTGTCCTCAAAATTTAATATAACAGCTCTCTTATGAGTTATCATCATCTCATTTATAATTTTTCTCCTATAGCTTGTTGTTTGAAATATGGGCACTTAAGGAAATCTTTTATTCCCCTTTTGATTCATTGGTGATATTACCTTTTCCTTAAAGGTAGACTTTATCAAAGTCATATAACTTGTTGGATAATTTTTCCATCCAGGCTAAGTCATAACTACTTACCTGACATTTCCTAACATTTCAAAATGACTAATTCGTCTGAGTAATCCACTTGTTCAAATTTCACATTTCCTTTGACTGGTGTCATCAATCTTTACTTTACCCATCAGCAATTCTCATCATATTGTTGCTCCCCATTTCATTCAATAGAAATACTCTTTAATATGTCTTTCAAGGTATGGATAGTTCTTTGACTATCAACCAAAGATAATTCATTGTATTAAATTTCAATTGAAGTAACTAATGTTCTCTGTATAATCTTCCAATATTTGGAAGTAAATATTTCATCTCAATTTGAAATATTCATACTTCCATATCTCATATTCTTCAATACATACTATTTGTCATTTATCCAAGAAAACTTTCCTTCATCAAATTCATAAATATCATTTATCCCAAAAGTATAACTCAAAATTTATATTGAGTTTTGAATGATGTCTTTCATTTCTAACTCACATTTTATATGAGTCACAGTTACTTAACCTCCTCCATGTCATTATTCAGCATTTTAATTAGTGTATAATCACAATATTCATCCTTTTTCTGATAGTATTTGGTGTTCTCCAAAATAACTTATTTGGTCAAATAAATCCTCTGTATAATAATTCTTGACTTTTCAACTTATTCAAATCAATTAATGCCATCTTCTAAAATATCATAAAGAATTATGTTGTAATAAGTAATAATTCAATAATAACTCAATCTCATATTAGATTGAAAATCTTGAAAACTCCTCAATATGTCTTGAAATTTTCTTACTATATCCTTCTCCATAATCTTGAGTTATTCATTCTCTATAATCACCACATTTATCCAAAATCCTTGACTTTCAAAACAATGTGTTTAGCTTCCTGTATTTGTTTACAGGGTCTTATTTCTCATATACCATGACTATTTCCTCATCAATGTGAAAAGTATATTATTATTATTATTTTTCCTATAGTCCATAATTATTCCAATATACAAAATCAATCATATTAGTAGTATAAGATCAATTTCTATCTTAATTCTCATAAACTCTTGTGCTGATTCATCCACTAAGTTAACTTAGTAAATTCATATTTGATGTACAAGATGTATGGACTGTAATCTCATTGTGAACCATATACTATCATGATTAACTTATTTTTCAAAATTTTTTGGGATTGTACTATTCTTCTTTGTCTAATTTATCTCTAAATTTTCCATCAAGAAAAACCATTCCTTCTTACTCCAGAAATTTATCATCAATTTATCAAAATTCCCCTCCTTTACTAATTTTGCAGAGAAAATACTCACTATGTCCCTGAATTCTTCTCAAGTAATATCATATCTATTGTTCAGAAATTTCGGTCTTACCTTTCTTATAAAGGTTGGAAATTTTCTTACCTTTACTAGCTCACTGACTAGAGTTATCACATCTAAGTTATACCTTAAATATTTCAATGGTAGATTTATAATTAATGCAAATTCATAGGAGATAAAAGAGTGTATAGATCCATAATCAAACAGTACTTTTGTAAGCAAAGTACCTTCAATCACCTCATTTGAGGTTTGGGCTTGACCGTCAGTAATGTGATGACCTGGGTTTTTAAAACACATTTTCATAAATATTTGCTAAGGTAGGGCCCTGAATTTGAAAATTTTTAAAAATACAAACAACGAAAACATATTTTCTTTGAAATTGATTTGTCAAAAACTAGAGTACCACCTCAAATTACTTATCATACATAGATTTTTGTATAAAAGAAAATTTCTATTGAATATAAATATAAATACTTTATTAAAATTAGGATCGATCCAGTGGTTCACATACGCAGCCCTGGTAGTCATTACAAACCTTGTCCAAATATTACAATCCAAATTACAAAAAATCAATACAATCTTCCTCAGAGTAAATACCCTGAGCCATAGTTCGGTGATGATTATCCACAAGTCTTGAGCTTTCAATCTTCCTTAACTATATGTGAGATATTGTAAACATTCAAACATTTACAATATCTCAGCAAGCTATACTTGGGAGGGGATTTAAGAAATATATTCAATATATCTCAAAATCAACACTTCATTATATCCACGTTATAAATTAATTTATACAATTGAATAACCATTTTATCCTTCACTCATCATATGAATTATATGTCTATGTTACATATAAATAAAACCATTGAAAATCGTGAATATAGTCAATATCATCAATAATATCTCATTTCTAAACTGATTTCAATATTAACACTAGGTGTTAATATATAATCATGTCGTATTAGGAATCATCCTCCAATGCAACATCGGTAATAACTTTTACTGGGCATCTCATCATGGCATAAAATAAGGCATCTCATTATGTGATAACATAAGTGTGACACCCCGGGTTTTGCCAACCTGTTACCCATATTTATATGAAAATAATAATAGTTTATTGATAGAAAATAGATGGGATCCCAGAACTTAAAACTCATAATTTAAAACTTTTCACAGCGTCAAGAAAAATACCATTTAAGAAAACCCCGAGGGTCATTTCACCTCAAAACCACATTGAAGAAACTGAACCAAAAGTAACCCTTTTGAGCATGCTCACAAATTAAAACCACGATGAAATTTTTGCAACTGCAAAGATCCATAATAGTGAAAGTTCCCAAAGCTCCAAGGTTTGTCCAAGATCACCACGTCATCCATATATAAGCATATGAACACTATACAGTGTTATGGGTCTAATATATTAATATATACAACAACTAAGTAGAATGTTAAAAAGCTAATACCAGTCCAACAAAAGTACACTACTCTGTCTCTGATAGTATCTGGTCCTCAAACCCCTGTCTAGCTCCACTCTAGTCCACCTTCTTCCCTTTCTGACTGTCGCACTCTGATTTTGAGGCATTGCAAAACAAAGCAATGCCTTAGCAAGCTATGCTTGTGCAGGTGATATACATTCAAAGTAACTCAATAAAAACAAAGCACATGGCGCAAGGCATAAAGATCATAAAATGATCAAACATAATATGAAGCCTTAAATCACACGATGAAGGACCTACCAAGTCCATGAAATACATAAGATATCATCAATCATGATATCAGGACATGCATAATCCAAGGAAATCTAGAAACACATGAATGCATGTCAAAGTATCAAACATCATACACACTCAAGCCCTATGAGTGTCTCACATACACTCATGACAATGTGGGGTCAGCTCTTTGTACCATCCTCTTTCACCCTTGCACCCTCACGGGCACTCAGACACTCAGGTACTCACGGGAACGATGCGCACCACTTTTGCTTTCACCCTTTCACCCTCACAGCACTTAGGTACTCACGAAAAGTCGCGTTACACACTCGCTTTCACCCTTACGGGCACTCATGGGGTGAAGAATTGCATCCTACCACAGGATCAATAGTCTCAAATATTAAGTCAGAGCGACTCCCACATGTCAAAAATACCCATAATCAAGTGGATATCACGAAAGATATAAAAAACAGTGCATGTAATAACCACCCGAAAGATAGCACGCACATAAGGAACTACATGATGAAATTAATCTCATGCATATGGTAAGGCATAAATCTCATGCCTCAAAAACTCAAATCATCATTTGAGAATCTTGGAAAATTTGTGAATGAAATCACCTACCTCAGTATCGCACTATCTCAAACAAACGTGTAAGCGATATCAAGGTGTATGCCTTGATGTACCTGTCATGCCATAAATCATTATGCATTATTGGGCCTCTCATTTTCTCCATAATCTCTAAATTTTCTATTTACCATAGTTACCAAAAATCTAAAGCCTGATCATCCATTAATCGGCTTAATCTAAGTCATTGAATAGTATTTAGTAGCTTGGCTATTCAAAAGCTGCTTTAAACTAGATTTTTATCTTAAATCTAGGTCCATCTTGTTGAGACGATCACAATGCCTCTTTCAAATTGTGATTTGGACATCCGTAGCTCTTATAATCACGTTATAAATGAATAAAGGGTCAAAACCCACAAAACCAAGAAAACGGGCCCGCTATACGGCGCGTGTTGTCTGCACGCTCATGGCGGGCGTGTTTGTGGACGCTCTGCTCGTCAGGAATCTGCGTGGCATGAGCGAGTCGCACCGCGTGGCACGCGCGAGTCGCACCACGTGCCCTACATGTGGCACGCGCTCATCACACCGTGTGGCACTCTCTCGTCCATGCATTCTTCCCGTTCCAGTCGCCGTTGCCGGAGATGAAGACCGGTCTGGTTTGTCGTCGCCGGCGACCCTAGGTGCTTCATTTTTTGTGATTTTTACACCTCTGAGTCTAGTTTTCGCGTACCTTTCATTTTCACAAATCCCTCCTAAATCTATCATTTTTTCACGATTTTTATCTTGTTTTCAAAAACTCCCATAATACGGTTTTTTGGGTTTTTCGACGTCCCTAGCTGTCCAATCGTCATGAAATTTCATGGGTCCTTTCTCTCCTCATCATGCTCAATATGAACGGTCCCGATCTTAATCTGAGATCGTCTCATCAAATTTTTTAGTGACAAATAGTAAAGCATGAAATTTTGTAAAAACTACATGTTCATGCCGTTTTTTGCCGTTTACAAGTGAATAAGCCTTAAAATTTAACGCAAAGAGGAGGGTGGAGTAATCCTACCTCTTTCCTGACTGGTCAAGGGTGGAGAAATCCTTCGCCACGGTGCGTGACTGTCCACATGAAAGAGAGTGAGTATGAAGAGGGAGGAGAGTGCATTTTGAGCACTCTCTCTCTCTCTCTCTCTAGGAAATGTTACAATAAGACATCTCACCATGACATAACATAAGGCATCTCATCATGCCATAACATAAGGCATCTCATCATGCCATAATCAATTGCATCATAATGCAAAATATCAAAGGACTACCATGCTTACAATCTCAATCCATACAGCGTGCCTCGATAACTACTTAACACTCCCCTAATACCACGGTGGAAAATACAGATCCATGTTCGTATGGGGGGGACCCATGGCTGTCACAATGACAGCCTTCTAACAATTACCCCACCCAATGTTTTGCCTCTCTTTGGGCATGGTGTTATCATCATAATCAGTTTCAGAGAGCAGGTGGCCAAACTCTCATAACTCTCTTAGCATTGGCATCCCCAGGAATAAGCTTGTCTTAAAAATAAAACCACAAGCCTCCATGCTTGTATGGAAAATAATATTTCATGCACACAAATTGTGTGTTTGGTTATAATATGACATGCCTATAACTTATTTCCTTAAGATTTGGGGGTCCAACTTATATAGTTCAAATCTTCCCATTCTACCCATTTTAAATAATTTCATAATTACTTAATTAATCCCTTTATATTCATTTCAACATCATTTGTTGTCTTAAGTAATTTCATAATTACTTAATCAATCCCTTTGTGTTCATTTCAACATCATTTGTCGATTCATAACAATTCCAAGAAAATTATAATCAAAACTCATTTATCAGGATAAGATCATTCGTAAAATACATGTATCTTATGTATTGAATATATTCTTAAGTTCCACTTACCTTTACTTTCAACCATCCATCTTTCAATGATCTTGATCATCATATCCTTTATGTATCTGTCAAATCATATGTATACAGTCATTCCTCAACTCATTTATACTTCCTAATTGTTCTTTTGATCATCCTTACTTAGGATGATTTGGATCTTGATTTGGATGTAATATTTATACTGCATCAAAACATACATACAATATTATGACTCTTATTATTCTTGATCATTCAAGATCTCCCTATGGATCTTGTTTGATCTTGATCATTCATAATTAACTATGGCTTACCAGCTAAAAGTTACTCACAGAGTGGTTAATTCAATCTTCATGTAACGAGGGGTTTATACCTCAAAAATGTCGCCAAAAGGTGGGAAAGTGCGAGGCTCTATTAGAGAACCGCCTTAACCACCATGCTCAACATTTACTAGGGTGACCTTAGCTCAACTTTCATAAGGTTCCTATGAGCATTAAACCCTAAGTACTCTTACTATTTGATTTTAATTAAATCCATGAACATTTAAAATGTCATTCATGGGGTTTGTTATTCTCCTAATTTGGGCTAAGGAAATGATATTCCTTATATTGTCCTATTAATTATAACCCTTACTATCATTAAGTCCATGTCCATATTCATTGGAAATATTCATCAATATCTATTTTTATTTAATTACATTTTTCATATAATTTACATAACACAAACAATTAAAGCATAAATAAATAAATCTAATAATTAAATCTACTAAGCAAATAAAAGAACATTTACAATAATTCACATGCTCATTTGAACACATTATATTTATTCATTTTGATCTAATGATCATATTTTGATTCTATTTCGTTTTTCATCCCATTAAGGGTTTGGATCTTGATCTTTCATTTTTATTCAGTTCTATCACAGTCTCTTAATGTGATATCATCAATAAATCATTGATGCATCTCATCATATGATCTGATCTTTCTTGATCCAACTGATCAAGAAGATTTTAAGTCAATTTATCCAAATCAAGGGCATAGATATCAATTTATCCCAAATTAGCCACATCAGGCCCATCAATCTGCATGATCTTAACTTTAGATCATCATTCAAATTGATTTTAATGGTCTAATCATGATTGATTACTCAGATCAAATAGATCCATGATCATTTTTTAAGATTTCTCTTCCATTAAGGTTAAATTTCTTAATTCATCCTAGATCAGTCATATATAAATCTTGATTCCATGTTCCCTCATCACTAAATCACTGATGGATCAGAAATCTAAGTTGTGATCATGTCATATTTGTCTAATCTTGGGAATTAGTAACATTTTTTGTAAGTTACAGAATTTTACAGTGAATAAAACTTAAAATTTATGCTTCCATTAGATTCTACTCTTCACTAAGAATCTATAGCTTCTTTTCAATCTTGATTTAGAGTTAAAATGAGCTCTGAATTGCATTTTTAAGATTTCAAATCAAAACAAGGGTGCAGATTCAATTTGGGTTCACAAATAGATGGATCGATCAATGACCCACCCCCAATACGTTCCATCGGTGATAGCCAATATATGGGGAAGGGTGACCTGGGATAGTCGAGACGGTCCAATCCAGAATGTTAGATTAGCTCTTCCCCATATCAATGGCTAGATCTACTAGAAATCTCACCTTGAATCAGATCTGGGAGTTTTGGGGTCCCACACTTTCATCCAACTGCTTAGAATCCTCATTTGAGCCATTCCTGTGTGGTTCCCATCTAGGGTTCACTGGATCTGTTTCATTAGTGAACCAGTTGCCGGTGAAGTAGATTCAACAATGAATCCTCCCATTTTTGGTTAGAAAATAGAGGGAAAAAGGAGGGAAACCTACCTGGACCCGGTCTAGAGTAGAGAGGATAGCCGGAGAAGAGAGTTTCTGGTCGGATTTTGAAGCCCTAGCCAAACGGTTAGGGTTTTTGAAATTTTTTGTCGTTGAGGTGTTTGCCAGTGCTGGGTAAGAGAAATTGGAAAGGGGTAATGGAGAGGAAGGTAAGGGGAACCTGATTCCTGGGTTCCCTAGGCGTCTTCGGTGTCGGAGGGGCAAATGTGGTGAGGATTTGACAGGCTTGGGAAAAACCCTATCTGACTTGGGAAAACCCCTAGCCGGCTTAGGAAAAACCCTGGCTGGTTGATCCTTCGATCAGATCAGGTGGAAGGTGGTTCCAGGGACGCGCCAGCTTGGGACAGGCTGGTTCTTGTGCCAGGCGCATGTGGGGATAGCCGCTCCGGTTGGAAAGAGAGGAGAGAGAAAAGAAAACGAAAAAGAAAAGAAAAAGAAAAAGAAAGGAAAAAGGAAGAAAAAAGAGAAAAAGAGAGGGAAAGAGGAGGAAAGAGAGAGGGAAAGAGGGAGAGAGTCTTGGGAATCTGTGCAATTTCGTGCAATCTTTAGGAGGGGTATTTATAAGGTTATTTTTGCATTATTTTAATTAAATTTTTTTATTAATTTTATTTTAAATGATTTTTTTTACTTTTCTTATTAAATTAAAAGCATATTCCTCATCATTGATATTCTCTGAGTTGGCTATTCACCAGCTCACCTAACTTTTGTGGACCCCACACCAAAGTGAAATGACCAATTTACCCTTATGGGTAAATGTAAATTCACAAAATTAAGAAAAATAGGGATTTTTCACCCTAGCTCAAATTTCAGCTTGCTTACAGTCATTCTGATCTATGTTTCAAGACCTGATTCTTTTAAAAATTAATATTATATTAAATATAATATTTCACCTCGATTTTTATAAAAATTCCAATTAATTCAAAATAATTTCAAAAAATTAGGGTTTTCACAAGTAATAGCAAATATCCTCCCTTACTGTTTAGGGACATTCTCTGGTCTTGCATCCTTGATTGCCTGTTGTTTATTGCAGTTATTTGCCAAGTGTCCCAATTCCCCACATTTATAACATTGGGTTGGAGGTCGTTGTTGTATTTGATTAGGGTATATATTCCCAAGGTGGAATCTTATACATTTGGGATAAGGCCTTTGATTTTGTCCAAAGGTGGGATTTCCTTGAATTCTTGGTGGTTTGAAATTATTCATGGGCCCTTGCCTTTCTTAAAAGGTCTCAGATTAAAGTTTCCCATCTTTACTCTTTTCCTGTTTTGATTTTGCTTAAAATCCTCCTCAAATTTTGAGGCCATTTCTATGCATTCCACTAAAGTCATGGGTTTGGTACCCAACACCTTAGTTCTTAATCCTGGATGAAGTCCTCTTAGGAATCTGCCAACTGTCTGTCTATCCATACCACAGATATGTGGTGCAAACCTCTTCAATTGCATGAATTTGTCTTCATACTCTACAACATACATATTCCCTTATTGTAGACCCATGAATTCTTTTTCCTTTCTAGCGTGAACATGAAGAGGAAAATATTTGTTGCTAAAAACCTCTTTAACTTCTTTCTAAGAGATATTTTTTGGGTTTGAAAAGAAATTCCTCTTTGCCGATCTCCACCAGAAGGTACCTTCTTATTTCAAAATATAAGCGGCCATCTTAACTTTTACTTCTTCCGAAGTTCGTAAGACTTCAAAAGTTTTCTCGACTTCATATATCCATTCTTTGGCTTTTTCACTATCGCCTTTTCCATTATAGCCTATCACCATTTTTTGAAATCTTTCCACCATTTTGTCCAACGTCTTTGGTGATAATTGAGAATTTCCAATTACTCCCATAGGTACAGGTGAAGAATGATCATGCACTAGTGTTGGAGTGTCATTTCTTTGAACAGGTGTGCTGGGCCCGTCTTCATGCTGAGCGGGAGTTGGTGCACTTTGTACTACTATAGGCTGTATAGGCACCTAAGGTTGTTGAAGATGGGGAAGAAGACCCCGCAGCACTCTTGTTATAATTTCCTCAACATTATTTTCTTGAGATGAATTTTTCATATTAGAATCACTAGTCCTTTGAGCTGTCCTCCTAGTTCTCTTAGGTGGCATCTGATCATAAATCAAAATTTCTATATAAACACTCTATTTAACTAATTCTATCTTAACCTAAATTTAGATTGTCATCTTAATATTGGACATATTGGGGCTACAAATGATAGATGAACCGCTCTGATACCAACTGTGATGACCCGGGTTTTTAAAACACATTTTCATAAATATTTGCAAAGGTAGGGCCCTGATTTTGAAACTCTTTTAAAATACAAACAACGAAAACATATTTTCTTTGAAATTAATTTGTCAAAAACAGGAGTGCCACCTCAAATTGCTGATCATACATAGATTTTTGTATAAAATAAAATTTCTATTGAATATCAATAGAAATACTTTTATTAAAATCAGGATCAATATAGTAGTTCACATACATAGCCCCGGTAGACATTACATACCTTATCCAAATATTATAATCCAAATAACAAAATAATTAATACAAACTTCCTCAAAGTAAATACCCTAAGTAGTAGTTTGGTGATGATTATCCTCAAGTCTTGAGCTTTCAATCTTCCTTAACTAGTTCTGTGATAATGTAAATATTTAAACATTTACAATATCTCAGCAAGCTATGCTTGGTAGGGGATTTAGGAAATATATTCAATATATCTCAAAATCAACAATTCTTTACATCCATGATATAAATCAATTTATACATTGAATAAAAATATTATCCTTCATTCATCATATGAATTATATGTATATATTACATATAAATAAAACCACTAAAAATCATGAATATAGTCAATATCATCAATAATATCTCATTTCCAAATTGATTTCAATATTAACACTAGGTGTTAATATATAATCATACCGTATTGGAAATCATCCTCCAATACTACATCAGTAATTACTTTTACCAACATCTGATCATGCTATAGCATAAGACATCTTATCATGCCATAACATAAGGCATCTCATTATGCCATACTCAATTGCATCATAATGTAAAATAATTAAAGGACTACCATGCTTGCAGTCTTAATTCGTACAGTGCGCCTAGATAACTGCTTAATACTCCACTAATACCACAATGAAAAATACAGATCCATGTTCGTATGGGGGGAACCATGGCTGTCACAGTGGCGACCTTTTCATAATTGCCCCACCCAACATTTTGTCTCTCTTTGGGTACTGTATCATCATCATAATCAGTTTCAGAGAGCAGGTGACCAAACCCTCATAACTCTCTTAGCATTGGCATTCCCAGGCATAAGCTTGTCTTAAAACAAAACCACAAGCCTCCATGCTGGTATGGAAAATAATATTTCATACTTACAGACTATGTGTCTAGTTATAATATGACATGTCTATAACTTATTTCCTTAAGATTTAGGGGTCCAACTTATATAGTTCAAATCTTCTCATTCTACCCATTAAGTAATTTCATAATTACTTAATCAATCCCTTTGTATTCATTTCCACATCATTTGTTACCTGAGTAATTTCATAATTACTTAATCAATCACTTTGTATTCATTTCAACATCATTTGTCGATTCATACACAATTCTAAGGCAATTATAATCAATTTGTAGTTATCAGGATAAGATCATGTGTAAAATACATGTATCTTTTATATTGAATATATTCTTAAGGTCCACCTACCTTTACTTTCAATAATCCATCATCTCGTTGATCTTGATCATCATATCCTTCATGTATCTGTCAAATCATATATATACAATCATTCCTCAACTCATTTATACTTCCTAGTTGTTCTTTTAATCATCCTTATATAGGATGATTTGAATCTTTTTCCTAACACTAGACAGCTTCTCCTTATTTCAGAATTGACTATGGCTTGCCAGTTAAAAGTTGCTCACATAGTAGTTAATTCAATTCTCATGTAAGTAGGCGTTTAGACCTCAAAAATGTGGCCAAAAGGTGGGGGAAGAGCGAGGCTCTATTAGAGAACCCCCTTAACCACCATGTTTAGCATTTATTGGGGTGACCTTAGCTCAACCTTCATAAGGTTCTTATGAGCATTAAACCCTAAGTACTCTTGCTATTTGATTTTAATTAAATCCATGAACATTTTAAAATGTCATTTATGGGGTTTATTAATCTCCTAATTTGGGCCAAGGAAATGATATTCCTTATATTGTCCTATTAACTATAGCCCTTACTATCATTAAATCCATGTCCATATTCATTGGAAACATTCATCAATATCTATTTTTATTTAATTATATTTTCCATGTAATTTACATAACACGAACAATTAAAGCATAAATAAATAAATCTAGTAAGTAAATAAAAGAACATTTATAATAATTCACATACTCATTTGAAAACATTATATTTATTCATTTTGATCCAATGATCATATTTTGATTCTATTCGTTTTTCATCCCATTAAGGGTTTGGATCTTGATCTTACATTTTTATTCAGATCTATCACATTCTCTTAATGTGATATCATCAATAAATCATTGATGCATCTCATCATATGATCTGATCTTTCTTAATCCAACCGATCAAAAAGATTTTAAGTCAATTTATCCAAATCAAGGGCATAGATATCAATTTATCCCAAATTAGCCACATCAGGCCCATCAATCCATATGATCTTAACTTTGGATCATCATTCAAATTGATTTTAATGGTCTGATCATGATTGATTACTCAGATCAAATAGATCCATGATCATTTTTTAAGATTTCTCTTCCATTAAGGTTAAATTTCTTAATTCATCCTAGATCAATCAAATCTAAATCTTGATTCCATGTTCCCTCATCACTAAATCACTGATATATTAGAAATTTAAGGTGTAATCATGTCATATTTGTCTGATCTTGGGAATTAGTAACATTTTTTGTAAGTTACAGATTTTTACAGTGAATAAAACTTAAATTTTATGCTTCCATTAGATTCTACTCTTCACCAGGAATCTAGAGCTTCTTTTCGATCTTGATTTAGAGTTAAAATGAGCCCGAATTTAAAGTTTTAAGTTTTTAGTCAAAACAAGGGCGCATATTCAATCGGGTTCACATATCGACGAATCGATCAGCGGCCCACCCTTGTTGTGTTCCACCAGTGATAGTTGATGTACGAAGAGGGGTGACCTGGGATAGCCTATCCGATCCGATCTAGACCATCAGATTAGCTCTTCCCCTGATCTCCCAGATCTAACCACGTTAAGGCCCCAGATTTCATACCCTATGGTTTTGGGACCCTCTGAATCCATCCAATGGTTTAGAATTTACAAATAATGTGGTTTCGCTAGAGTTTTCAAGCTAGATCACCAGTACTAGATTCACTGGAGAAATCTAGCCAGAAAATCCAGTCCGGTGATCTTCTTACTCTAAAAACTACTGGAATTGATAATGGAGGATGAGGGGTACCTACCTATATTGTCCAAAATGGAGAAATATAGCCGTAAAATCAAGATTCATGCTGAAAAATCTAAGGTCACTGGAGTTACTGTTTTCCAGTGATTTCACCGGTGAATACCTCTCTGATCATCGTGAAATTATAGGGCTTTTGAAGCTTGTGAAATTTCAAACAAGATGAATAGTCAAGATTGTGTTTCAATGGCTAAAAATAGATGCCTAATTGAAAAATAGTACCAGGGTGAAACCTTGGGTTTGTCGAGGACTATGTGTCTATGGATGAACCCAACAGATCTGGGGGAATATTCCCCTTGGGTGCATCTGTAGACGAGCTCTATGGCTGTAAAGGAAATAGAGAGAAAAGACAAGAAAAAAGAAGGAAAAAGGAGAGAAAAAAGAGAAAGAGAAGGAAAGAGAGAGAGAGAGAGAAAGGGAGAGTCTTAGAGATTTGTAGAATTTCGTGGGAATAGTGAGAGGGGTATTTATAGGGCTATTTTTGAATTATTTTAATTATTTTTAGTTTAAATGATTTTCTAATTTTCTTATAAAATTAAAAGCATATTCCTTATCATGTTTATTCTTCATCATTAATGTTCCTTGAGCTGGCTGTCCATTTGCTCACCTAACTTTTGTGGATTCCACACAAAAGTGAAATGACCAATTTACCCTTATGGGTAAATGTAAATTCACAAAATTAAGAAAAATAGGAATTTTTCACCCAAGCTCAGATTTCAGCGCTCTTACAATCATTCTGACTGGTTTCTCATAAATGATTTCAAATATCTATGTTTCAAGACCTGATTCGTTTTTAAAAAATTAATATTATATTAAATATAATATTTCACCTCTATTTTTGTAAAAATTCCATTTAATTCCAAATAATTTAAAAAAAAATTGGGGTTTTCATAAGCTAGATGTATCCAAATGGATATGAAATTTGGTTTCTAGCCTATCTAACCCATAGTTGTTGAGTTCATAGTTGGGAATAAGTCTATAAGGCAAAAATCATACAATTTGGGAAATATTCAAAAAATAAGAAAATGTTGGGAAAAAGAATTACAAATATATGAATTTTTATTTTTATTTGTATTTTTTTACTATATTTACAAATAAGATTTGAGGATTTGATAAATTATTCTATGAATTTGAGTTTAATTTCATAAATTTATTTTTGATTTGATAAATTTTCCCATAATTGGAAACATATAAATACTTGTAAGCTGTTTGGGAAAGGTGAGGAGATAAAAATTTAGTAATTTTTGTAATAAATTCAAATATTCAAGTTTTTAAACTCTATTCTAGGCCATTTTGATCAAAATGAATAGTTTAGATCATTTACACAAAATCACCACAATAAGAAAAATGGGGAGTCAACTTCTTTGATTGTCCATGTTTTCTACTCCTTTTATGATTCTTATTTATTTATTGAGTATGATGACTACCAAGCAAGGTACTTGATTTCTTAAGGGAGGTGTGCAAATCAATGAGTTCTTTTTCTTTTTAAGAATTAGGTTTTTTATTAAAAAGGGAAAATATCTCTCCTAGTGGATGTACATACTAATAAGAAATCAAGACGATCATACATATCTATGAATACAACAAGTTAATGTAAAGTATAAAAAAATGATTTTTTGTTTTCAAGAAATAGGTTTTTTTTTAATTTTAACTCCACTATGATCATCACAAGCCAAAACCAAATTCTTCAATGAAGACTTGCATTTATTTTTTAATATCTCATTTATATAGAATTCCAAAGGAAATTCAACAAAAAAGTCTTGCAATGTCAAAACCAAATTCTTCAATGAAGACTTGCATTTATTTTTTAATATCTCATTTATATAGAATTCCAAAGGAAATAGGTTTTTTTTTTATTTTAACTCCACTATGATCATCATAAGCCAAAACCAAATTCTTCAATGAAGACTTGCATTTATGTTTTAATATCTCATTTATATAGAATTCCAAAGGAAATTCAACAAAAAAGTCTTGCAATGTCAAGAGCATGAAAAATATTATGTTAAGACAAAAAATGCATGTGACACATGATACAATTCCATGCGACCATGCATCACTTGGGCAGGTGTTCCTTCTGAAATAGTTCATACTACTAGTACATGATCTTAAAAGTAGACATGCGACTAGACAACTTAGAAGCCTTGTACATGTGCTCTTTTCTAAAAATAATGGAAGCATGCTGATGTTAACGTGTCCCTGTGGCCACAAAATCATGATTATGCAATCATAACAAAGTCATGTGACATGACCAATTATTATGCAGCTACATGACTTTGATGTCTAGCAAATTTTTTTATAGATGTTGCAATTTGATTAACTGGAGGTATTACTTGAAAACTTATATAAAGGGGTCCCATCTAAGGACAAAGGCAAGTAAGGTTCATGGTAAGCAAGGCTATATCCATGAAAAGGTTTCTTAACTCTTGAAAATCTCTCTCTTGGTTTTTATAGCATTATAAAGGCTGAGAGATCTATTTGAGCACCCACTCACTTTATGCTGAGGGAATTCAAGCTGTCCAAGTAGGAGTCTCTTTGAAGCATTTTTGGGAGCTAGAGTTCTTTATATTGCTTTTCTAATATATCGGTCTTTCTATTTCTCTATAGAGTTATGTGTAATTTATCTTCTTTCCTCTTTTACATTTTAGTTTTCTTGCATTTAAGTTAGTTCATATAGAGTATGAGTTTAATTCTCTTATTTTCTGCAATAGGTTTCCTACTTTGTAGAGTTATTTTCTGTAAAATAGAGTAGGAGCTTCCTTAGAGGAGAGGCAAAGGGGAGGTGCCAAGCTTCTTTCTTCCTCCAAGATCCTTCTAGCTTGGTTAGGGATTCTCCCTACTGCTATAGTAGGAGAGGACCTCTTAACATAGAGCATGAGGGAATTGTTTCTTTAGTAGTTTAGCCTAATCATCTTGGCACTTGCCAATGAAAGGAGGCTCCCCTATTCTCCATAATAGAAGGAATCCTGTACCAAAGCTACACATCTTCAGTACACTTTCTTTCTGCACATCATAAGCATGTTCTTCAAACTCTGCATTATAACATGTCTCATTTTTCAAAATCAGCATATTTTTAGGATAAAAAGCAAGAAAAAGTAAGAAAGTAATATAACCATTTTCTTTCTTCCTAAACCCAAGATATCCTGACCAACTCATTTAGTAGAGACTAGTTTAAGAACTAAATTGGGTTGGTGAGTAGAGACTAGTTTAAGAACTAAATTGGGTTGGTGCTTAACACTCTCTAATCTCATAACTAAGCTACAAACCTTTTGTGTGGATATCTATAGTCCTAGAGCCTATCTCTAAGTGGCAACTCTGAGTTGTCACTAAACCACTTTGATTCGTCCTAAACCTTCACGAAGGCAAGAAAACATAGCTGAACCTAAAAAGAGAAGCATGTGGTGTTTAGCCTTTCAAGCCTATCCAAGCCATTCAAGAATGGGATCCCATAGTACCTTGTAGTTGTCTTGAAATTTCTCTAGAGGCCCTGAGTTTATTGACCTAACACGTAAAGGCCCTAATTTTTTATGTGTATCTCTAATGTCCAAAAATTAATGGTTCGTTAAATTCACTGATGGAAGTGGTCATGTGATATTCATGTGTGGGTAATAATAAAAAACTAGGATATTTGATTATATATATATATATATATATATAAACCCTTAGAAAGACAGGAGATCAATATTAATGATGATGTGAAATTGAAAGAGAAAAGAAGATGATAGTGTCAATTTCTCTCTTGTTCTTATGTAAACAAACTCCTTCGCTTCTTCTTTAATAAGAGTAAACAAATAGAAAAATAGATCTTGAAAAAATCTATGAAATTTAATTTTAGAGAAAAGGGCTATGGTTCACAAAATTTGGATTATGTTATAGGAAGAAGTTATAACTTGTTATGATGGTCATATCTTTCAATAGTCATGGTAGGAGCACATCACCTTTTTTCACCCACAATGATAGTTTTTTTATTTATTAAATATCTAAGCCATTCATCATGTTTGGAATGACTTAAATCGGATACGTACAAGATTGCATGCCCATTCAATGCTTTTGGTCTATCTTTGTGTTGAAAATCATGACCATCGACTTTTATGAAATTTTTTAAAATGCAAAAGAAGTGGTTAAGATCCTACAAATTCATTGATTTTTCTTGGGGTTACCTAATTTTTGTATGCTATGCATGATGAACAACTTAGATCTACCAAAAAGTTGTGAAAAGGATGGAATGAACTCTTTCGATCTTTTTGAGAGTGGACTCTTACTGGGACTCATCTTTCAATATACAAAATAGTTTTTTATGAAATTAGAAGGAAAGGAATAATATCGAGGCTCTTTAATCAATTCTCAAACTTTGGCTCTCTCTTAAGACAACATGTGTCCCATTTAACCCAAGTAAGTGGCTAGTGCATTTTACCATTCAAAAAGTAGCTAACTAGAGTCTAAGGTTAAGGGGACACATGGCATGCTAAGCGTGAACCTCACTTTTGAGGCCTAGTTAAAGAGCCAAAGTTTATTATTTTTCCTATTTAAAATGAGTGTTGGAGGTTCCTTAAGCATCGATATGAACCTACTTTGAGCTTGGTCCATTAAATGTAAATATGCTTGAAAATGTGTTATTGTAGTTGCTAATATGGGATTTTGGAGTTCTTAAAATGTGAAAATTTGTTTTTATTATATCTTATGATTCACATAAAACTTTTAGATAAAATTCTAAACAAGTTTCTTATTCTCTATAAGATTTTATTTGCAATAAATTTAGGCTTAATCCATTGACTATGGACTCAAGTCCAAATTTACAAAGAAAAGATTCTACAAGAGGATGTTACATAAATAGTTTCTTATTTATTTAGTCATAAATGAATTTGTATTGACCTTGAAAGACTTTAAGACTTAATGTAGAGAGACATTTGAAAAATCAGTTTCTATATCATGTAGTTTAAATGAAAGGAACTAGAAAGTCAAATGTTAGCCGCACATGTAAGAAATTAAACTTGCTTTTTTCCTCAAATAACTTACAATTTCTTGGAAAATTTAAAACCTATTATTTTTGTCCAATTGAATGATGAACCCATGTGATTATTCTTTGAATTGAAGACTTTTCTTGTGTATTTTTCTATGGGTTTTCATATAATGGTTGAAACTTCCTATCATAATTGAAATCACCACACTCTTAATTTGTTGCTAGATACATGAATAAGTTTGAAAATTTGATCAAAAGATAAGGTGCTTTTTTGTCACTTAGGGTAAAATTTTATCACTCTCTTCATATTATGCCCTTTAAAAAGTGCAAGTGAATGACATACAATGAGTTTCCATCTCTAAATCTAACAAGCAGTTAATTTTTGAACTATGAACTAATAGCATAGAAATTTAAGATCTTTATGGGTTTGGTTGATAAATTTCAGCAATTTAGAGAGAACTAATATGATTATAGGGTACCAATCACAGTAACAAAATAATTTGTCTTTTTCATAATGTTGGGCAGTAGAAGCTTACACTTGTCTTCTAATGATAAAATTAAATTCAATGAGGATTTGGTTCATCCCACCCATACACATCATGGACATTCTACTTTTTTGTTTAAAAATACTCATTTTTTTGTGAGATTTATCATATTTTAAAAAGATCCATACTTTTTAAAAATGGACTTTTTACTGAAACCTTGCCTTTTATGAAATATAATTTTTTATAACCTCTCTTTTTTGCTTTATATTTTTAGCTTTCTTTTTCCTTTTACAACTGTATGCTTTTTTAATCTTTCTTCTATGTATTTTAATCTTTATCTTGATATTTTTTTACTTTACCTTAATATTTTAATCCTAAGCTTCATGTCTCTAATATTTGCAACAACAATCACTAGACTTTCATTTCTATTATTATATATTATTTTTTCACTTTTCCAACTCTAACTATTTTCTCTTCTATTTTTTCAGCTTTGAACTTTGTAATTTTATGTGAAAGTTTGGATATTATGTTTTATTTTGTCTATATTAGCATCTCTTTTCATTATATTGTATATTTACTTCTTCTTTTTTACTTTTTTGCCATTTCTTTTCTGTATTTTTGACTTTTTCCTTCACCTACCTTTTCAAATTTTTTCTGAATCTTTGATGTAACTTTTTCATATATTCCAAATTTTATGAATTTTGTCCTTGTCAAATATTTTCCGAATCCAAACTTTGTGACTATGGTACTAATATGGAATTTGTCCTAATGTTTGGCAGGCAAGCGGTGCAACCTAGTATTTTCACACTGAAATTTGTTAAAGTATAAATTAAACTCACGAATACTTGTATGGTTTTAGATGTTAAGCACTATTAACACAGAGAAATTGATGTCAAATACATTGAACAAATCCCTTTCAATGAAATAAAGAGGAGGCGTGGTCTTCCAGAAGGAAAGAAACCACTGAGCACTTCTATGTATTGCGCATGGAGACACGCTTTAGTGGGATACGATAAGGCATGCTTACTATTTTCTGTTGCGCACAAGACCCAATCTTTGATTTTTCTATATTTTTCAAGCCTTAGAGGAGGATTGTCAAAGACAACGTATAAGCAGCCGACGTTCAATATTAAAAAAGAAGAAGCAATGGTTAGCGCATATTATATTACATTGTTCAATTGGGTTGATTTCTGGTGCGATTGATTTTTCAACTAATGATGCATTATACAGATGCTCAAGATCAATAAACAGGGAGGATATTCTCCCATCGTAATGCAAAGGTTGTCCCAGTATGATTACTGGAGCCTCCTTTGTTCGATCTAGAATGTCCATCTGATGGCTGCTTGGATCAGCAGTAGTCCACATCCATTAACAAATATTTTGGGCCGTTGGCTAGCATGCATTACGGTTCATCTTTGATGACTACGAAGAATACTGTCGAACGGATGGCTCTCATCAGTTTAAGTGGGAACTGTTAACAGTTAATGCTATGGTGAAGTGGGAGCCAACACCCGCTCCTCAACCCAACACATGCAGACAAGAGCAGGGATGCACAATGGGATCTGCGCACCACTTTCCTATCTTTCTTTAAACAAAGAAAAAGAAAATTTTAATAAATGTCTCATAGCACCTCAAAATTCTTAAAAATTCTCATTTGAGGAACCCATTCTCAAAACCGTCACATAAAGGCCCAATGTTTGTTTAATACTACCTCCTTAGGACACTTGTTTTTTTTATTGATCCATTAAATAACTAATAAAATGACTTCAGGTGCATTTTAATTAAAACGTAAAATAGTAAAAAAAAAACACAAAAGCTTTGAAAATGACTGATATAACTTCAAAATGGACCCGAATTTTCAAACACGTGCCATTTTTATGGATAACTAAATCCAAGAATTATTATCTCCAAGCCAATTAGTGCCATTTAATCTCTCCCTCCACAAAGACTTCGCCAATCTAAATAGTTGTCTATATTTTGGTTTCTGAATCATGTCCAATCTAAGATGTGGTCCACATAATGAATGTTTTGGATTACAGAACCTCAATTATTTTACATTCAATAGCAAAAAATACAAAATCCTAATTTCATTGAACTTCATTGAAGGTTGTAAGTTTCATTGGCCTATGATAAATATGCTACTTGTAGAGGAAAGAGGGATCTATTCGTTTGATGTGAGTGTGCTTCTATGCTTCTAAACCAATAGTAGTTAGCTATTCAAGTAGGAAGAATAAAGAGAAACAATGAGATGCATTAGTTAGATTCGACTTCATTGGGTGCATTTCAATGACCTACAAAGTTCTCACAATTGTTCCTTGTTGCAATCTCCTCTTTGAGAGAGAGAAAGAGTATCATGGAAGGCCTTTCAATGACTTGAGAGAGAGAGAGAGAGAGAGAGAGAGAGAGAGAGAGAGAGAGAGAGAGAGAGAGAGAGAGAGAGAGAGAGAGAGAGAGAGAGAGAGAGAGAGAGTCGTGCCCATTATATAGGCCCCATCTTTGGATAATCTGATACAATCATCTTGTTTGACCTACCCTATTTAGGTTACTTGTAAAAATTCATGCCCATTAGATCTACCCACAAGTTTTTCTAGTTGAAAAAAATCAATGTTTATGATTTTAAAAATAAAATGAAACACCACTTAGTGAAAACCCACTTTTGCAGGATCTAGTCCATTCTTCTTGTTTGGCATACTGATTCTTTTAGTTAAAAGAATTCAATGGCCATTATATGTGGTTTTGAAACATGAGGTCCTCAAGTGAGATTCTGTATCAACTTTGGGATATTATAGTAAGTCTCATGACCATGGAATAAAATATTGTCTTTTTAGCCAATGTATCGTAGGATCAAACTTTTGAGCTATACCATGAAACTTTGGAGGAAAAAGTGACTGAGAGGAGGCTACAGCATAAGCAAGTGTATCATAAGACTAGTTTGGTTTCATGCCTGGGAAGTCTACCATAGAATCTACTTTCCTTATTAGACAATTCATAGAGAAGTATATGGAGAGTAGGAAAGTCCTCTACATAATCTTTATTAACTCAAAAAAAGCTTATAATAGGGTCATTGGAAAATTAATATGGTGGGTATTGTGTGAGAAAGGAGTTCCACCTTATATAGATATAATTAAGCATATATATTAGGGAGTAGTAAAATATGCTAGGAACACGCAAAAATATTGTTGATTTCTCTATCACTATAGGATTGCACCAATGATCAACATTGAGCCAGTACTTTTTTACATTAGTTATAGATGAGGTAACAAAATAGTTATATAGAGGAGATTTCACCATGCATGTTATGTGCATATGACATAATTTTGATTGATAAGACAAGAGAGGGCATAAACACAAAGCTACAGTTGTGAGAGATGCTATAGAGTCTAAAAGATTTAAAATTAGTTGAACTTAGACAGAGTATATGGAATGCAATTTTATAAAGGAGAGAAGTGGGAGTGAAGTAGCGGTAGAGATTAATAATCAAGAAGTCCCCCCAAAGATAGCTTTCGATACTTTAGATTGATAATCATGAGAGCAAGGAGATTGAGATGAACATTAACCAAAGAATCCAAGTGGATTAGAACATAGAGATGTGCTTCTCGAGTTTTGTGTGATAGGCAGATACAACCCAAATTGAAAGAAAAATCCTATATGTTGGATATAATGCTAGCCATGCTTTATGGATCAAAGTGTTGGGTAGCTAAGGAACAATATGTAAAATAGGTTGATCTCAATTAAAATGAGGATGATGAAATGGATGAGGGGCAAGAAAGGAAAGGATAGAATTCAAAATAAAAATATTAGACAAAACTTAGGAGTAACACCTACAGGTAATAAGATGAGAGAGGGTAGACTTAGATGTTTGAATATGTCCAACGATGACCAAAAATGACATTGATTAGAAGGAGTGAGTCAATCTAAGTTGAAGGTTCTAAAAAGGTAAGGGGAAGGCCCCAAAGGATGTGGATAGAAGTGGTGAGAAAAGGTATATAAACTTTTGAACTAAATGAAACAACTTAAAACAATTGATACGATATTTTTGGTGATATATCCACTGATGTACCCGTTATGACCGATAGAACTTTAATATGATTGATTTATGAAGGATTTGGTTTTGACCACTGTGGCAACCAATACCACTATTTTATTCTATGATTACAACATTTATCCAAGAAAATTACTTCCTACAAATTGTGAAATGTGATAATCATGTTAGCGATAGTTCTTGCTCCAAAGCTAGAGCTATTAATTTCAAGTTTTTGAAAAAGCAATACTTTTGTTTAAAAACCAAAGAATTTTATTTGGTTTTTTTCTTAGTGCTATGGTGGGTCTTGGGTTGAGGCGTTGGTGTGTATCTACTCAAATTTCTATTAGGAGTAAAGTTAAAATCTCAAGAACTTTTAAAACTAAGATTGACAATTGCTACATATAAGTATCACTTAACAAATAGGAGAAAATTTAGAATTTATTAATAAAAACTATCCATCCTAGGGACATCTCAGCCCAAGTTTCTGATGAGTATGACCCATTCACTAGATTACCAAGCTTTAGAAGCATCATTCCCCACAATATAATTAGATAAGACACAAGAGAGAAGATTCTGAGCCTGAGAAGTGCTCTAATACTTCACTTTTATTTGAATGATTAATACCAGTTGGGCCTACATAGACAACCCCTCCAACATGATTCCTAATCAACTTACTAATCTTGGTGGATTTGGATTGCCCATAAAAAATTTAACATATTTGTCAAAGTCCATGTATCTATTAATAAATTAAATGAAAGTGATGTGATTGCTCTCTATTAATAACTTAGTCCTCACTAAAGTTTTGGATGGCTAGTCCTAACTAAAGTTTTGGATGGCCATAAATCCATGTGAGAGCAGCTTTATGAAGATTCAAATCGTGTAGAATGTTGCTTTTGACTTAAATAATTCTCATCCATTGGATTATCTAGTCACTGCTATTTTTAGTTATAAAATGGATGGTTAAACTTTTGATCCTTCATTTTGCAACTCAAGAAAATAGTGGCTAAGATTTATCTAATGAATAGTAATTTTGGACCTTAGGCCATCTAAGTCAAGGGCAACATGAATGACTTGGATCTTTCAAAACTGAACCCACGAAGAGTTATAGCCATCCAAAACATTAGTAGGGGCTAATTTGTAAAAAAAGTAAGAGGCTATTGTATCACTTTCCTAAATTAAATTGATTAATAATATTGAGAAGAGATGGGCCTAATTTTGAAACTGTGTTCTTTATATCAGCATCCATTTCTTTGTCATTATCTTGAAAGTATCCCTGTCAAATTCAAAAGGCATTAAAAAGTGGGAGACTAGCCCACAATCAAAAGCAATAAATAGAGTGAGCTAAAGAGAAGAAAATGACTACTAGCAACAAGTGGTGGAAAGAGATATACAATCATATTTTCTAGACCATTGTGGATAGGATCTTTACTTTTGGACTTTGGTTTGGATTTTTCTGTTAAATATTTAAGTATACTATGTGATTAGCACGTGCTTCCTACACTTGACTTTTGGAGGGAGGTTGTGCACTTCTAATATAATATGTAAGTGAGAAACAAATGCCATGAATCTAATTTGACACAATTTCTGGCACTTGTAATTTGATTTTTGTGGTTGTGTCAAAGTTTAATTGGGTGAGAATTGAAATCAAATGCCTAATGCAAAGTAGGTCATCAATTCAATTTCAAGTCTAGTCATTATCTTTTTTGCAGGATGAAAATTGAGTTCCAAAATGAAACTAGTATACACTAGGACAGAGCTAGGACTAAATTTGGGAAGAAGCTGAATAAATTTAGAGGGTGAAGGTTGAATTTGAGAGGTTTTAGAAGTAAAATATGTATAAATATTAGATGGGAACCACATAAAAGTATATATGAAAAGATGAATTTTCAAACTTTAGGGGGGCCATTGGCATACTTTGGCCCTAAATTAGATTCATCCCTGAGTGCATAGCTTACATTGGGACCAAAAGGTTCAAAAATTCAAACAAGAGTCATATGTAAAACTTGTTTATTTTACTTTAACTCCAAAATATAAAATAAAATACTTATCTATGGTCATGGGAGTATGTTGTTGTTGAATTTGGACCTCCATTCTTCCTACTTGGATGAAGAAAACTTCTAACCTTTTAATAAACTCATATGTAAAAAGTAATATAACTCTAAACTCTAATTTTTTTGCAAGATAGCATGGGTTCTCTATAAGGCTTTTGTCTTTACATATATGCTCACATCAAGCATATATGTATAGGTATGCTGGATACTTTAAGAAACTAAAGAAGAAAGTATGCTATGTCACCACTAAAACTAACACCAATGTAAATATGTTACTTTAAATGTTGATTTTCCCATAGGGGTGTAAATGGTATACTAGAAACTGCAAAATCAATAGGAATCAGATACAAAAATTGTGGTATGATTATTCAATTAGAATCACCAATAAAATTTTAGCTTTCCTTTTAAAGCATTGAATCTTATTGGTAAGGTATTTGTTTTTGTACATGGACTAGAATAGAGGGCTAAAAAATATTAATTAATATATCAAATATCATTATAACATTACTTAAACTTTACTATCTTAGACAATAATATAGTAATTTAAATCTAAAAATTTTAATTATTGGTTAATTAATTTTATGTTTAATTTATTTTTAAACATGGTTAATGATTAATATAGTGATTATTTATGGATAACCTATTTTGGTTCATCCATGAATATGAACTTTGAAATAGGCATAATGACATTATAAAAATGGGGAACCAAAATCTAGAACTATAAGATTCCCGTAAGAGAGCCCAAAAGAAACTCTTTCTTTTCTTTCTGTATTAGAAAATAAGCAATCGAAATATAAACCAATAAGAAAGGTTGAACTCTTTCTTTTCCTTTCTATGTCTTCTCAAATATAGTTGCTTGCTTATTATGAATCCATATCATTGCTAACTTCTATATACTATAGGCACCAGCATGATATATATTTTTAACTTGTATATTATTTATTATGTTGGATTCTTACTTGCTTATTAATAGTACAACAAATACATGATTAGCCAATATATAAATAATTAAATAATAATATGTAAACTAACATTTGACATCTTAATTGTTTCTCTTTTATACTTTTTCCTTTATGTATTAAACTCATTAAATACCCCAGAACCAGACTAGAACCAGGGGTATGTGAATGGCTTTTAGACTAGAATTGGACTCTGGAAGTGATTTTTAAAATCTAACATTAGATTCCAAGAGCACAAACTCCTTGAGTTTGGTATTGCAATAAGATAGTCTCTTCTAATATCTAGACTTGAACATATTTACTCATAAAGACCATGTATCAAATAGGTCATGCACTAAATGAAGACTTAGTGTCGTGCCTCTACACAAAGAAAGATGTCAAATGTTATATAGAAAAAGACATACAATTTTTTATAATGGTAGAATATATTGATAGAGAGGGAATACAATGCAAATGCATTACAAAGAGAGGACAGAAATCCTAATATAAAATCAATACAAACCATGTTATAAAAAAGAAAAACAAAAGAAAATGAGAACAAAAAGAACAATAGCTTACACCTGGTGACAAAAATAAAGAAGAATCAAAGGTTGTATTGAGTTTGTTGTTCAATGTTCTCGGTTAAGCTATCTTCAATATCAGGGATGGGAAGAAGAGGACTATACCAAGTGAAAGTGAAAGGATGTCTGCACTCCTTTTTTATAAGATCAACATGATTGCCAGTCCTGAGAGCATGTGTGAATTGGATTTGATAAAGTGAGAGAAAATAGAAAGGACATTAAGAAGTGACCATGTTCATTTCTGAGTGCTCCATTAGTATTAGAGTGTTCTAGGTTTCCAAAGTTAGATCCATCTTTGTTGAGCTCTAAGATACTAGCAAGAGGGGTTGACCACTAAGGGGACAACTTGTGAGGAGATCCTTTCATGCTTATATTTTTCTTTTGGTTCCTTGTAATCTTTGTAGCAGAGTAATCCATTTATAATTTGAGTTTAATGGGCCAATGTTAGTAATGTAGTAGGGTGTAGCCATCACTATAGTGTTATTGGGAGAAGTTAATAAATAGGAGTATAAGTCTTTCTATTTATATATGTGTAAAATCAAGTTATATTAATAACTAGCAGTTATTCTAATTGCTTATTAGGATAGTTTCTTCTTATATTCATAACGTAATTAGAAATAATAGATTTATGCACTAGGTGTAAGTATCTTTAGAAAGGGAGGAGAAATAGAGATTGACTTTGGGTAGGAGTTCTAGTTCTTCTTGAGTTAAATCAAAGAAGATGTCAGTTCTTCTAAAACTGAACCAAAATTATTTAGGATTGTATCACCCAACTAACAATGCTTGCCTTGATGCTATCACAAAGTCTTGGTATAATGCATAAAATGTTATTTTCCACTTGTTTCTTTAGAGTTTTGAATTGTGAATAGAATCCCTTTGAAGCATAAGCTAAGAGATCCCTTTGAAGCATAAGCTAAGAGATTGTGACAAGCAAAACCCTTGATGTCTTAAACAGTCCAAGAAAGAACCACCACTATTGAGAAACAAAATTACAATGAACAAAAAGGTGATGAATTCTTTCCTTATTAGAGTGATGAAAGCAAAAATTGAAGGGAAGTGCCAACCTTTTTTCTTGAGGTTATCATAATATGGCACTTTTTTATTTGAGGTCTAAGAGATAAATTATTCTTGGTGGGATGATCATTCCTTGTAAAAAGATAGTAGAAGGAATTAGTGAAGAATTTACCAGAGGGAACGAGAGTTCAAATGAACTTATCATTCTTATGAGGGACTAGAGACACTTTAGAAAGTTCTTGCATAAGATCACATGGGCCTCTTTGTCATATTCAAACAGTAATGGTCACCTAAATTGAATGTTCCAGTCAATGGAATTGTCAGTAATTGAGTAATAATCTGAAACCATAGGAAAAAAATCAAGTAACTATCTGAAATGAAGGCAAATTTATCTAAAGCAAAAATGGAAGAGCCTCTGATATTTAATAGTGGTGAGAGTATCTTTGAGCGAAAGATCATCCCAAAAGCCAATTCTAGTTCCTTTCCTTGCAAGAAATCTAGTATAGTAGTAAAAAAATCTCATAAATCTTAAGAACAACTTTCCAATGAAAGAGGGATGGGAAAGTAAAATGTGGCTTCTAATCCCCACTCTAAATGCTATACTTCTCCAAAAGGAGTGATTTTCATTGTTGAATTTCTAGATCCATTTTCCCAGCATATATTCCATTAGATGAAAACTAACTTGCATAATGAAAGATGACATCAAAGCTAGACCATGGCCAAAATACATATGTTAATGGAGGAACTGTTACAATTGCAGTGTAAATATTTTGATAAATAAATTACAAGTAGAAATAGTGAGTTTCATAATTCACTATTTTAGGAGAGGTGTGCTTTTATCACACTATGCATGGCAATGACTTGGATATAATACAACGTGAAATAGCATGTAAGTGTGCACGTGTTATGACATTCGAAATTTTTTACGACACTTTTTCACAAAATCTTTTGCAATTATGGGGCCCAAGTTTGAAAATTTGTTTAAAAACCAAACAATAGAAAACAAGTTCCATGAGAAGATCTTAAGAATCCTAAGTGTCATTTTTTCTTTGTAAAAATACAATGATTTTCAGAACAATGAATATCGCATTCGTACTAAAAATTTGGCAAAGTTTCCTTTATATTTTGGACCTTGTGCATTTAACGCATGCAATGCGACAACCTGATAAATACCATACATGATAAATAAACAAAGGAGACTCCGTCTCCCTCCAAATACACTCACTTGTCTGTTGACATTTAAATGAAAAGAAATATTTGTAATGCCAAAAGGTTAGGAATAAAACCACATCCCCAAGACTACTCCAGTCACAGTCATATAACCATAACTCCAATTTACATGCACATGTGTAAATAAAACAAAGTCATATTAAGTTGCATCACATCAGTTTATAAGATCATAAACTACATTATAAACCTGCTTGTTATACTTATCATATTCTTCTCTTTAGATCTCTATCAACATCTTATGTTTCTTCTTCCTTGTTCTATTTCTCTAGATCCATGTCTCAACAAACTTGCGCTTGTGTAGGTAGTTTCATCATAAAAAATATGAGTAATGCGTTTTAAATCCAAAAAGGAAACATACAATTACATGTTATGCAGTTTGATAAAATATGATGCAAAATGAGTAATATCATGAACTTTGAAATCTCAATCATGATTTAAAAATCAATACCATGCCAAACTAATTCTATTATTAGTTTCAATAATAACCTTTGCAAGGTGTTTTACAAAATATGAAAGATCACCATAACTCACGGTATGCGTCATCTCATAATGATACCCATCCAAACTGAATAGTGAACTATAATAAAAAATATTAGACAAAAAGCATTTTAATCATAAAATGCTTCAATATAGTCAATGTGTCTCAATAAATGCATGCATATGAATATATCCATCAAAACCTCCTTGAGGTATCATGAGTGTTGAAACACTCAAAATCTGGCCACCTGCCATTGGTCATGAGTACTCATTATATATGGACCTACAATACTAGGGTATCACGCACCTGCTATTGCGCTATAAATACAAATCTCAAAATAATGGACCATCTGAGGTACTAACAAGAACCAATCAAGTCCATCGCTATCATGCTGATATCAAATGAGATAGACTCCTAAGCACTTGCGAGCAATGGGTACACAGTGCCTCAGGCCATGACCTTGCCCGTGATGTCATCGTAACATAGATTCGGCTCTCCCTGGCCTAGTATCTGACACACATATATCAAATTTCTGGAGGGGGATGATCAATCCACACCCTCCTAGCATAGTGTTCAACGGGCCACCATATGTCCTGCATAACATAATAATACTAGGCATTATCATAAGCTAATATAACCAATAAAACCATAGAAATTCATGCATTGTTGAAATCATGCAATTTAAATCTCATGATATGATATAGCCATGTAAAAACAATCTCACTGGGCGTTGAGTTTGAGGATTTCACACCCCTCCCTAGGTTTCATAAATAAATCACAAATTTCATGCATTTGCAAATACATTTTCGTATAACAAGTTTCCAATCGCAAAATGAATAGACATGGCATTTCGGAACTAATACTTTCGATGCAAAACAAATATGTTAACTGCATAATCCAAAAATTTGAAAATATCTTAAACCCTTTCAAACATGATAGAGTAGAAATCAATGGTTTTCATATTTCACAAAAGTATATCGATGTTAAAACTACCTACCTCTCTTGTCGTGCTCCTCAGTTTAATTATATCCTTTCTTATCAATTCATTGATCAACATGTAGATATTTTAGATTTCTTTTCAATATCAAGTTATATTAAAAATTACCAAAGGAATCTATTCTAGCCCTAATTTGACATTCCAAATAACTCGTTAGTCATGGAACCATTAAGTTTCATACAATCTCTCACTCCTCACCATATGATCTCAACTACTCAAGTTGTTGGTCCATTTTTCACAGCATGGATCGTCTAAGGACATTATGATTCTAATATGTCATTCATCAATGACTAATCATTGATCAGATGTGAAGAACAGTATTAGGTCACTCTTTGATCTACTATTCATTCTCTAGATTGGTGATTTGATGGCTAGAAGTGGTCAGATCTCAATCTTAGCATGTTATTTAACATTTTAGCTAATGGATTAGTGAAAATAAGCTCATTCTATGTCAATTTGGATTTATGAATGCAATGGTGGCATCTAATCACAGATCAGGTGTTGCTAGGTCCATGTTCCTTTACTATTTGATCGAACGGTTTAGATTATTTACTCAATTTCCACCTAGATCTTTCAATTTTTGCTATATACTATTCAATTCTCTAGAACTCATCCATGGCATCTGACATTGATCAGATGTCAACAAGTCATTATTTGAATAGTGATGAATAGGACGGCTGAGATTGTTTGATCGGTTTTCATCTGGATTGACAATCTCAGTTAGATCTAGGCTACATCAGGCACTTAGTTACCTATCCCTAAGCTTGGATTATGAATTGGATGGTTGGATCATCCATAAATCTAGATCTAGGGTGAAAACACATGGATTTAGTAAAATGGTACAAATCAAAAGTTGGGTTTTATAGATCTTATCTTCTAGATACATTTTCGTGCTTTCCCCTCTCTGGTATGAGCTAGCTCAACTCCAATCTATCATGAAACCCTCCAAACATAGGTGTGCGACTATCTCCCTTTCGATTTGGCAATCAAATCATTTTGGATTTCCCCTTAAACTTAGTAGTTTTGGTTGCTTCTCTGAGCTAAACAAAATGACTGGCTCAGATCATCTATCCAAGCTAGCATCATCTCTGGTGATGATCTGCATTTTTCGACAACCCTATGACTCCTGTTTCTCCTACTCATTGGCATGACAGACTTCCCTGGAGCTCTCTCCTTCCTCTTTCTTCTTCTTCTTTCTCTTCTCCTTCTCTTCCCTCTCTCCTCTTTCCTTTTGTTCTTCTCTCTCCGTTTCTCCCTCTCGTTGGATTTTTTGGTCTGTCAGGTTTGGGAAGAAACATGCCCAATGTTGTGTCAAGTTCCCTTAGGGAGGTGCCCATATAAAATACGCCCCCCTTCATTTAAGCAATTTGTCTGTTTTTTACAAAAGTACCTCTCATATTCAAATACTCATATCTCATCCATCCGAACTTTGATTTCTGTAAACATAGTGTCATTGGAATTGTCTTTTCGAGTACTATCCAATTATGGAGATCTTAATACTAGATTAGATGTCCATCCAATCTTTCACTTATAAAACTCCAAAATATAAATTTAATATGTTCTTTTCATCCCAATTCAATATTTTCCAAAATTCACTCAAAATGACCTTTAAAATTTTTGGGATATTACATGTGTAGGCCCAAGCAAGTGCTCAATCTTGATGCGGAGAAAATGTTTCATGAGTTGTTGCAAGATGAAATGGCTTGTGAGGGTGCATACACGTGGGCAACACATCTAATCTTGATGTTGTAGCATTGATTATAATTGAAAATGAATAGATTAAAAACAACGACCAAAGTCATAGATGCTAGGATCATCTAGTCAACATTATTTTTGAACTATAAGACATCCAAAGTTAGAAAAATGTCAGGAATGTCTGATTATGCAAAGGTAGGCTTATACAAAAGTAGTACAAGAACTCTTTTATAAAAGAGCATCCATTTAGCATTCCTTGTACAAGAAAATTGAAAAAAGAGTGACAAGTTTATTTTCTTTTTTATGTCTGAGTTGCTCTAGATATGCCTCATTTATTCGTTAACTTCTTGAACTAGCTATTTTGTATCAAGGATGGTGCAAGAATCTTGGTGCATGAATAGTAAAGATAGGACTTTGAAGATGAATGGTTTAGATTGACAGTCGTTACCTTGTTTTACACAGAAAACTATTGTTATTTTATTATCAACAATTTACTTTTGCATTTGGCAAAATGCCAAAAACTTTGTTGCTTCGCACATGTAGAATTGAGTTATTTCCTTTTTTATCAAACTCATTAGTGCATAGTCTCAAAGTAAATTTTAAGAAATTAACATGATTTACCTAATAAAACTCAAATTTCACAAATAATTTACAAATCTTAAAATACTATGAATAGATCTTGCAAAAATTCACATATGAAAAATGCGCTTTTCATGAATGTTTTCCATAATTTTCAAATGTATGCCTTGTCAATTTATTTCTGAGGCTGTTCTTGAGTGTTGACTCAAGTCATAATGAGACTATTACAGTACCTTAAGGTGAACTTACTGTCAGTGTTAAAAAGATAAGTTTTTCACTTCATTTTTTTTATTTTGGTTAATTTACACTTTTATATACATAGTGTTATCAAACTAATAGGGATGTAATTCCTATAATTTCTCTAATTGTATATGATAGGGATATAATTCTTGTAATTTCTCTAACAATCAGATCTCCTGTAATCTCTCCACAAATCTCTCTAACATCTCCCCTCAAATTGAAGGTGCTAGTGATGACAACAATTTGAAGTTTGGAGCAGAGAAAATGAAATCATGGATACAATTGGGCCTTTGTAAACAGACCAATAATTTGATCAATTGCATAGATGTAGGGGAGAGTAATTATACCCTTTTGATAATGCTAGCGAGTTACATGATAGTCATTTTCAATATATTTCATTCGCTTGTGAAATTCTGTATTATGACCTATATAGTGGAGATGTGTAGGTTGAGATTGTAGGATAATAAGATCTAAGGGTAATGGACAAAGCCAAATTATCTCACTGTTAGTGTCAACAAGATCATGATATTCTAATTTTTCACTGAACTTAGATACAATATCTTACTTCTTACTTTTTCAAGAGATTAAAAAGTATCCTAGAAAGAGAAGATATCATGTAGTAGACTTACGATATGTGACATCACCTTCCCATCAGCATCAGAATATGCATAGAGAATAAAATTTGATGAAGAAGATAGTAGAAGATGTTAGCAAAGGCTCCCACAAAGATAGCGTATAATATGTAAAACAATAGTGTAATGATCAGTGCATGGAGCAAATATAATCTGAGATACTATTTAGACAAGATCAACAATGTCTGTCCTAGTGATATTGTGACATGTGAACATCCTAACTAGTTGATGATATAGAGTTAGATTTGGTAAAGGTTGACCATTAGATGGTCAAAGCTTGACATTAATAGCAAGTGAAGTATCTGATGTCTTATCATCTAAAAGTACAAAAGGCTAAGAATCTCTGAAGCATACTTGACATCCGAGAGAAGATAATTGTGTTGACTGCATTGAACCTTAATGTCAAGAAATTAGCTAAGGAAGCCTAAGTCTTTCATTTCAAAAGTGCATGAGAGAAAATACTTGGTGGTAGTAATTCTAGTGGTATTGCTCCCTATAATAATCATCATCAATATAGGAAAAACATGGCATAGTGAGTAATAGTAGAAGGGAATTTCTCAAAACATACTCAAGGTGCTTGCTTGAGCCTATAGAGAGCTCTATGAAGATGGCATACTTGGTCGTATTTGTAAGGAAGACCAAGAGGTGGGTCCATATATAGTTCTTCATGAAGGTTCCCATGAAGAAAGGCATTCTTGATGTCCATCTGATGAAGTGTTTAAGAATGAATGGAAGTGATGGTGACGAGAATGTGAATAATGGTCATACAAGCAACAAGAGCAAACATTTCATCACAATCAAGTCCATATTCATTATGCCACTCAATCAAACTAGCTGTCATAATCTCTATTTTATAAATCCACTTACAACCAATAATTGATTTAATTGGAGGTAAAGAGCTGAGATCCTAGGTAATGGTTGTAATGAGGGCTTGCAATTCTGTTTACATGTCTTGTACCCATTTAGGTAGCGTATTCACATTCCTATAGGTTTGAGGGATTAATAGAGTTAATATGAGGGTTGGAAGAGTTTTGAGGAGGGGTCATAAAAGGAATTTGTTTGCAAAAGATGACATTTCTAGAGGCTCAAATATAATGAGTGTTAGAATCGTAACATCTATATCCCTTTTATTCAATACCATACCCTACAAAGATACATAATACAAACCGAGTAGAAAGCATGGTACGTTTCATTGTGGGATAACAATACAAAGCATGCCCAAAGTTTTGAGATGATGATAGGATGGGGGAGATCTATGTAGAAGATCGTACGGTTTTTTATTGCTAAGCATGGGAGTGGGGGTTCGATTAATGAGGTACATTGAAGTTAAGATAGCTTTTCCTAGAATGATGGTGAGAGTTGGATGGAGAAGAAAAGTGTGCTAATGGTTTCAACAATGTGCTAATGTTTGCAAGCAAAGACACCATTTTGTTGAGGTGTATCTAGACATAAAATCTAAGGCATAGTGCCATGCGATGCAATGAGATTTAAAAATTATTATAAGTAAAATTTATCACCAGAACTAGACTTAAATATTTTGATTCTTTTAGAATATTGTGTAGACATTATGTTGGTGAAGTTTACATAGTTTTTATAAACCTTAGATTTGAAATGCATGACTTGAATCCATGTGAAATACGAACAATCATCAATGAATAAATCGTAATATTATGCACTACTAAAATTATCAAAAGTGGAAGACTAAACATCACTATGAATCATATCAAGTAGAGCAGTAGTCTTAATAGAACTATGAGAAAAAGGGAAGGCCTACTATTTTTCAAACATACAATGCTCACAATGAATGATCTGAACTTTAGTTACAATGCCCAGTGATCCATCATAAATAATGACAATATAAAGAAGGATTACCTAATTGGAAATGCCATAAATCAATGCAAGTGAAAGCATTAGTGTCAAAGAAAATGGGCAAGTGAAGAGACTGAAAATAGTAAAGGTGACCACTCCTGATCTTTGTGCTATATATTTTTTCAGTTCATGTATCTTGCACAATACATTGGTTGTCACTAAGATTACATAATATCCTTGATTACATAACTAACTGATAAATGTCAAACTCATAGTAAGATGATGAACTAATAAAACATTGTATAGTGTCAAGTTATAAGTTTTAGCTATTCCAATGTGTGTGACAGACAATGGGGCATTTTTGGCAGTATAAACTAATATGTGATTGTTTGATGGAAAAAAGGTATGAAAAGGAAATAGAGTGTAGGCATGTGATGCTCCTGAGTCTCAAAACCAAGTAGAGTTATGAGACATACCTAATGGGGTAGTGTTAGAAGTAGCAGAATGATTACCAGTACTAGAAAGGCCATTACCAGAGAGAAATTGACTAAAAAGGTCATGAAAGACCTCGCAAACCTCAAATGGTGAGACGCCTATGAAAGATGTAGACAATGCAAAGGGCGTAACAGGTGGACTAGGAGTTATAGTATCACAACATTGTCCTTCCTTGTTGGATGTTGAAGGTGTAAGCAAACATTTTTCCAATTACCCCACTTATGATAGTAAGTGTGGAAAGGATTCTAGCTACTAGTAGATGATTTAGAAGGCTTAAAATGATGAACAACTACAAGTGTTACATCTAATGGAGATTCAGGAGGAAGAACTTTGAGAATTTATTCCACTATTCTATACTCAATTTCGAGAGAACACTTTGGACAGTGGGTGGAGGAGAGCGATGAAGAATGAAACTACATAATTCCTCAAACTAATTGAAAGAGCTATTAGAAATATGAAAAGATGAGTTTGTTTGCAAAGCTGTTGGTATTCCCTATAAGAGTGAATCCATGCTTGTTCAGTGAGTGATAATTGTTCCCAAAGTACTAGCATTTGAGCTTGAAACTCAGAGATGTATTGCCTAGGCTATTGCACAAATGATGAATCTCAAGTTCTAACTAATAACGTTTGGCAAAGTCAAGTTGAAGATATGTGGATCTGAAGTTCTGTCATACTTCTTGAGCAAGATCATAATCAATTATGGTCGTAACTATAGGATGCGTTGCATTTTATACGAATTGAGATGCAATATAGTGGTTTTTTTTGTTGTTCCCACTTTGCGTGTTTCTATGCATCTAAACGCTAAGAGGATTTTCCTATAACAATCATCTAGAGTCCTTTACTTTTAAGGACAAATGTCATAGCTTTTCCCAATATAACCAATTATTTCCATCTAACACAATGTTAATAGACTTATTAATGGTGGTATAATGATGATGGCACCGAAATAAGCTAAAGAGTGGGTGCTGATGTCAAAGGGGAGTCCAGAAGGTCAGCATTTTATACGCTCTCTTAAGTCGATGAACACTACTCAACAAAAAGAAAGAGGTGAACTATAGTGGAGAGATGAAAGTGATGCAGTCTCTAAAGATGAGACCAAGTGTACGAGCCGGCAAAGAAGCCTGGTATTCTGGCAACGACACCAAGGAGTAATGAATCAGTATAGTCTCCGGGGATGAAACTAGGTGTACTTGCCAGCGATGAAACCAGGTGTAGGCTTTTGATGATGAAGTCAGCGAAGGGACACTCGCCGTGCCAAAGTTGATGGAGATGAAACCGATGTTTGAAAGGAAAAAGCAGTGATGAAGATTATTGAAGATCACCACTGGCGAAGATTGAAAAACAATGTAGTCTTTGGTGATGACACCGAAGAGGGATTCTCTTGCAGTGTCAAGGACATGAAGAGGAAACCGAAGATCGAAGAGGGTTTTCGTCTATCTGATTCAACTTTTGTTTTCGACTGAAGAAAGCCGTCGATGAAGGTGGATTGGAGAGGGTTTGGTCACCAGACTCAAGGAAAAACTCAAAACTCCAGAAGGGTTTTGTGAATACCTTCACCAGAGGAGACAATAATAGTGGCTGGTGAAGGATCTAGAGATATTTTTGACAGATTGAAGAAGGTTTTTGCGTTTTAAGAAATGATTAAATTGCTTGTCTGATATATGCCATTGGATCAGCAATAGCAACGAATGCTTCGGTTGCTTTTGCGTTGCTGGTTTTGATACCATGAGAGAGTTACTTTCACTTCATTTCTTTTTGTTGATTTATATTGTTTTATACAGGAATGCTATCAATCTAATAGGGATGTAATCCTTGTAATTTCTCTAACCTTATACGATAGATATAATCCTATAATTTCTCTAACAATCAAATCCCATGTAATCTCTTCACGATTCTCTCTAACATTTACCCACCACTTAGCCACGAATGGACCAAAAGAACCTCATGGATTAATACCAATGTTGTTAAGAATCAGGATATAGATAGTGTGACTATGGTCTTTTAGCTCTCACTACTAATTAAATAATAAAATAAATTGACTCGAACCATTATTACCCTCAGTGTAAAGCGAAGCATGGAATAAAAGTTCTAATGGGCTAATAACAAGCAGAGGGAGCTTGCGAATGAAATGAAACAACCATCAAAATTGAAAAATGACAACGAGAAAGACGCTTGCTTGATAAAGGGAGAAGTACCATTGCCATGCTACACTTTTTCTTGGCACTGTATGGTTTTTATGGCATTTTCCTTGGATTTGGTTAAGAAAAACCAAATCTAAGGATATTTATTTGTAGTAGTTCTGCCTTAAGAATTCAAGTGATTTCTCATTAGAATAATAAGAAGTAAATTAACCATTTTACTGTATTTCACCCATCTGGCATGCAATAAGGTTGGACTAAGGAATCAATAATAGAATAATGAAAAAACCTTGTTTTTCATTGAAAATATCGAGTCATATATATAGGAGATTACAGAAGTAAAGATGGAAAGATACAAATCAAATCCCTTGATTAAGGGATGATATATATAATGTAGATATGTTAACCGATGATTTCGTTAACATATCTCATCTAATAACTCACATCTTATCTGATAACACCCCTCGCAAGCTATAGGAGTTGGTAAAAATAGTAACTGAAGCTTGGAATATAATGAGTTGAACTGGGCCATAGAATGAGATTTAGTGAGGAAATCACCTAACTACAAATTGGTATAAGGATGAGATAGAGATATTGTGCTAGTCTGAAAGTGATGACAAACCATATGACAATCAATCTCGATATGCTTAGTGCATTTATGAAAAACATCATTATGAAATATATATATTGCACTTTTGTTGTCGCAATAAAGATTAGTGGGTGATGTTTGTGGAAGACCAAGATCTGCCAATAAATAGCAAATCCACACAAGCTCGGCAATATTATTAGCAAGAGCTTGATACTTGAATCCTCCACTAGAGCGCGAGACAATATGTTATTTCTTACTCTTCCAGGTCAAGAGCGAATCATTAAGGAAAATAAGAAAACCAATGGCAGACTTGCGATCAGTAACATCTCCACCCCAATCAACATCTGAATAAGCAAAGAATTGGATAGATACTAGAGGAGAGAAAAATGCCATGTCGGAGAGTGCCTCTTATATAGCGTATGATGCAAAGAACAATAGAATAGTTATCTGTACGAGGAGTAGCCATAAACTGGGAAACAATATGAATAGCATGGGCCGTGTCAAGATGAGTAATAGTCAAATAGGTGAGAACACCAACAAGCTAGTGATAAAGAGTGGGTTTTGTAAAGGAGTTCCATCAGTAGGGTGTAGTTTGACATTGACTGCAAGAGGAGTATCCGCAACTTGATCGTCACACAAATGAGGTGTAGAGAGAATGTTAAAGGCATACTTGATTTGGGAGAAAACATAACCCCATCGATTTTGTCCAACTTCAATGCCTAGAAAGTATGATAAGTTACCAAGATCTTTTATTTCAAAAGTTTGAGACAAAATATCTTTAGTTGTCAAGATTCCAGAAACATCACTGCCAGTCAGAATCATGTCATCCACATAAATAAGTAGAAACACATCACCAATGGAGCTAAGATGAATGAATAAAGTAGAATCATTGGCACTCTATCAAAAACCAAAATTCTGAATAGTAGAATGGAATTTCTCAAACCAAGCACGAGGAGCCAGTATAAGACCATATAATGCTCGACGTAAGCAACAAACTTGCCCAGGCGAGTGAGGTAAGCCAGGAGAAGGATCCATGTAGACTTCCTCATGAAGATTACCATTGAAAAAAGCATTTGACATCTAGTTGATGTAATGTCCAATGCCGAAAAGAAGTAATATCAATGAGAGTACGGACAGTGGTCATATAAGCAACTGGGGCAAATGTCTTTGCATAATAAAGTCTATGCTCTTGAGTATAACCTTTGGCAACAAGGCAAGATTTGTAATGTTCAATAGATCTGTCAGCATGAGTCTTGATTTTGTAGATCCACCCACAACCATTGGTAGACTTTCCTTGAGGTAATGTAGTTAGTTCGTAGGTTCGAGTTTTCTCCAAGGCTTGCAACTCTACTTGCATTGCTTTAGACCATTCAGGATGCACACTAGCTTCCCTATAGGTTTGAGGCTCCTATAGATTAAAAACCTGAGTAGCATAACAATGGTAATCATTGTGATAAGATGGAACAGCATGGGAATGAGGAGGAAGAGAGAGTACCTCAAGAAAATCCTCAGCAAGTGAGTTAGCAGGAGCAGGAAGTAGAGATGGCAATGATGGCGCAGTTGTAGGAGTGGAGTTGTCCAAAAAAGGATCAATAGGAGTAACCTTGAGGCAACACAACTACAAGGGAGGTCCATGAAAGGGATAGATTCCCAAAAAATTACATTGCAAGAAATGCAATCGCGTTTTGCCTTTAGGTTATAACATCAACAACCTTTCTGTTCAACACCATATCCTAAAAAAATGCAAATAATAGATTTTGCAGATGGTTTGGAGCATTCATCGATAGGTAGCAAGACAAAGCTGGTACATACAAAGGTACGGAGGTGAGGGTAGGATGGAACATGACCAAAGAGAACTTCGTATAAAGACTTGTTATGCCAAAGTGAAGTAGGGGTGTGATTGATAAGATAAGTAGGAGTGGAAGTAGCTTCCTCCCAAAAGGATTTAGGAAGACAAGAGGAAATGAGCAATCTACGAATGGTCTTAGAAATGTGGCAATGTTTCAATTCTGCCACACTATTTTTTTGAGGTATATTAGGACAAGAGAGCTAGGAAAGAATGCCATGAGACTAACATAAGTCCAAGTGTATCAAGAGAAATCACCAATGAATAACCCATAATAGCGAGCACCACTTAAAAAAGGATCAGAAGAAGTCCAAACATCATTATGAATTAAATCAAATGGTGCATAGGTTTCTCAAGTGCTAGTTGAAAATGGTAATACAGTCTGTTTGCCAAGGACACAATGGGTACATAATGGTCGATGTTTAATATCAAAATTACCCAAATACCCATCATAATGTAAAGTTTTAAGATGCTTAAATGAAAGATGACCTAAACAGGAATGCCAAAGAGATGCATTGACAGTGTCTGCAATATATTATGGACTAGGAGAATGGAGTGAATCAAGACGATATGCACCATCAACTCTACATCCTATACCACATGATTTTCCCTTCCGAGGATCCTGTACAACACACTGAGAATTAGTAAATTTAACATATAAACCTTGATCACATAGTTGACTAGTAGAAACAAGATTCATTGACAGTTCCAGGAACAAGTAATACATTCTGAAGAGTAAGAGAAGCAGTGTAGACAGAACCAGTGGGAGTTACAAATAATGGTCTGTTGTATAAATAGGAAAAGAAGAATGTAGGGGATATGAATGAAGCATAATTGCAAGACTAAAGGTCATATGATTTGATGCTTTAGAATTTAGAAACCATATAGAGTTGAGCGTCATACCTGATGGTGTAGAAGTGGAAGCTGCAAGGTGAGGATTACTTGAAGAGGTGAGGGACTGATGAATCATCTCCTGAATATCCATGGAAGTGAGAGGATGAGATGGAGAGGATGCATCATTGAAAGTAAAAAGAATTGTCCTTGTGCTGTTGAAGTTTAAGACAACCTTTCTTCCAATGACCAGAGTTTTTGCCATAATTGCAAAAAGGTTTCTTCTGGTTAGTAAATTTGGTATGGTACAGTAAAGGCAATATCAATAGTAATAGGAGAAGAAAGGCCTTTCCTTGTTTTCTTGGCAAGTAACTTAGGAAGAATGTTATGAACAATGGGAAGAGGCTTGCGATGAAGGATGGAACGACAAAGATTTTCATATTCATTCGTTAAAGCAAGAAGAAATTGAACCAATTTAGTATGCTCATAGAGTTTTGGATAATCTTGATAAGTATAAGTCCATTCTAGTTCAGTCAGAGCTAATTGATCCTATAAGACTATCATCTGTGAATAAAACTCTGAAACTAGCTAATTGGGTTGTTGGCGCAAATTTTGAATTTCAATCACAATTTGATAACTACAAGCAAAATCAGTTGGAAGATATGAAATATGCAAAAAATGATAGACAGCTAAGCAGAGTTAGTAAGTGCACTAGATTTCTTACAGGTTGAACGAATCTAAGAAATAATTTTGTAATTATTCATGTCCCATTCTTTGAATTTCTTTGCATCCATAGATTATGGCTTGAAAATTGTCCCATCTATATACTCACATAGATCGTGTCCTTGAAGATAAGCCTTCATACTATCAGACCAATAAATATAGTTCGAGCCATCTAATTCAACATTAATTGGCTTTGAAACTTCATTAGTGGAGTTTTCCATGATAAAATATGATAAATCTCATTGAAATCCTCAAATAAAATGGAGACTAGAGTTTTGCTATCAAAATTGAGGTAAGAGAATTATAATACCATGAGTAAGCCAATGTGATGGAGTGTTGTTATCAAAATGAGAGTCTGATGAAATGAGCACCACAAATAAGTAAAAAAAGTGGGGTGCCATTATCACAACAAGGGGGTGGGAAAAGAATCTTTTCCCTTATCCTTTTGACCTTCCTTGCTGATGGGTTCATACCCATGGGAAGACATCTGCAAAGTTCAAAACACAGCAACATAAGTGAATATTCGGTGCAGTAAAATTGGAATTCAGCATTGAAAGAATAGTAAAAAATGGGCACCGAATGAACAGTCAAAATTGGCAAGCAGAAACTGTGATTTGTCAAGATTTGTTGTGTTGCAGATCTTGACAATCGGATTATCTGCCCTTATAAATAGGGGAGATCCGATCTCTGCTAGTATAGGTGTAACAAACAGATCAATTGATCTGAAGAGAGAAAAGAGTGTGAGAGAGAGTAGAGTCAAGTGAGGATCTGGTTGTGATCCTCCTCCTCCATTGTATTCCTATTCAATCTAGTAAGTGTTTTATCTTTTCCCCGTGGACGTAGGCCAGATTAGGCTGAACCATGTAAATCCCTTTTGTGTATATATGTGTATGTGATTGTTCCTCTCAATCTCAGATTCCAGATCTAGTGGCTAGATCTGTACAGATAGGCAGATTTGGATCACAGCAGTAGCTTCCGCAACAGTGTTATCAAAATTGCGCGTTCCCAATAGTGGTATCATAGCTCTGCATTCCTCAATAGTGGTATTAGAGCTCTGCATTTCTCAATAGTGGCATTAGAGCCAAGCCAAATCTAGACTGGCCCAGCCTAATCCAGATCTAACTCAGGCCAAGGAGAAAGGTCTGGCCCAATTTAGTTCTAGCCCAGGCCAAGGAGACCGGCCCAACCCAATCCAGATCTAGTCTAAGTTGAGGAGACCAGCCCAGCCTAGCCCAATCCAAATCTAGCCCAAGCCGAGGAGACCAACCTAGCCTAATCTAGATCTAACCCAACCCAAGGAGACAGGCCCAGCCCAATCTAGATCTAGCCAAGGCCAAGGAGACTAGCCCAGTCTAGATCTAGCCTATATCCAACCTAGGCCGAGGAGCAGCCCAGTCCAGATTGGAAAACCTATATTTGAGTCTGGCGAGCCCAAATCCAGATCAAAGCATCAGAGCATGCTTCGGATTTGAGAACATCCCAGATCGTAGAGCTTGATCTGAAGACATCTTAGATCGAAGAGTCTAGATCTGATATTTGAAATCACATATTCGAGAACCCTCAGATTTGAGAAACAACAAAGAAAAAAAGAGGGGAAGAGAAGTGAAGAAGGAGATCTACACTAACGATAGTGAAGCTATTAGCCCTCCTTAGAAAAGAAAAGAAAAAAATCAACTTATCTGGTGGCAGGTTGCATTCATAGGAGAAATCCAGAGAGATCTAGTGATGCAGGGGCTGAACTGGCGACTTTTTCATCAAAAACTATTCCCGAAATTGATTTGATGAAACCACCATTGGAAGTTGTTGCTAGAACTGAGTTGGTGAAGCAGCCATTGGAAGTTGTTGCCAGAGTTGATTTGGAAAAGCTACACCAGGAGAAGAAGAAGCACGACAAATATGGAGAAGCTGCATCCACAGAGGGAGAATCGCAGTTGCAACTGAAGGAGGAAGAAAACCTAAAACAGGTTAGGGTTTTCTCCTTACTCCTTTTATATAAAATCCAAAAATAACAACCTGTAAAATTGATACTGCCAACCCTTATGAATAGTTTCTAGTCTCTACAATGAGGTATTGTCTCTATAGCAAGATACTGCCACCCCTATCAGTAGTAGTACTGTAGCAACTTGAAAACAAAGATTGAGTTGACTCGTGAATAGTACCATGTTGATCAGTATCCTGAATAGTATCAATAAATACTATTCCCCGAATAGTATCTAAATTTTTACAATTCTGCCCTTGAATAGTCCCCCCACTAAAAATGACAATTATACCCCATTGTACATAAACATTTCTTGGGCATCCCTCAACCACTAATAAGGTTTTTTTACTATTCTGGACTCAACCGTGCACTTCATTTCTCATGGTTAGACTCAGAAAAGTTAGAAATAAACTTCATAACTCCATGGAGGAATTTGGTTCAGCAAATGTCGTGACTGGGCTATGATAAAACTCAATGCTACCAATTACACCTTATAGAGACTTAGAATGAAAGATCTTTTACACTGTAAAGATCTTCATGACCCTCTAGATAATGAGGGAAAAAGACGTGAGGGTATTTTAGAAAAGGAGTAAATAAAAATGAACTTGAAAACTATTGGTCAGATCAGACAATGGATCGACTATGGTGTCTTCCATCATGTAGCCCAAGAAAAAAATACTTATGTTCTTTGAAAAAAGTTAGAGAATATGTATCAGGCAAAGACTATACGCAATAAAACCTTGTTGATGAAAAGGTTAGTGAATTTGAAGTTGAAAAGTGGAACGTCAATAGCTGAGCACCCACTTGTGAATTTCAAAACCTAGTGAACCAGCTCGTATCAACAGAGTTTCCATTCGGGGATGAAGGGCAGGCCATGTTACTGCTAAGTTCCTTACCTAAAAGTTGGGAGACTCTGGTAATCTCCCTCAGCAACTCAACCCCAGAAGGCAAACTAACCATGGCGATGGTCAAGGACGCCTTATTTAATGAGGAGGCTAGGAGAAAAGAATCCCAAACAAACCAGGCACATGCCCTAGTTACAGAAAAACAAATAAAGCATCAGCAGTAGAGGTCGAGGTCAAGGAAGAAGCAGAAGCAGAAGCAGGGGGAGATATCAGGATCATGGCAGATCCAAGAGTTGGCCTAGGGGGCAATACAAGTACTTCTACTGTGGTATTCCAAGACATATGAAGAAGGATTGTCAAAAACTAAAGAAAGAAATGAGACTAAAGAAGGTAATGGTAAAACAAATGTCACCATTGCATAGGACATATCAGTACTAAAGGTTGAAGAAGAAGCGTGCCTACACGTGGCCAACAGTGAAGCTGAGTGGGTGGTAGACACATCTGCCTCCTACCATACCACACTACATAAAGAATTCTTCATCACTTATAAGGAAGGAGACTTTGGCATCATGAAGATGGGAAACAACAGTTCGTCCCAAATAATTGGGATTAGAGATGTGCAAATTAAGACAAATCTTGGCTGCACAGTGATGTTAAAGGAAGTGCAGCACATACAGGAATTTAGGCTGAACCTAATCTCAGTCCCAGCACTTGACAAATAAGGCTATACAAACTATTTCAGTAATAGCACCTAGAAACTAATAAAAGGTGCAATGATTGTGGCAAGAGGGCATATCTGCAACACCCTGTACAAGACTCACATAAAGATATGCAGAGATAGTCTCAATGCAATGGAGGATGAAGCATCACCAAATCTTTGGCAGAAAAGACTTGGACACATGAGAGAAAAAGGGCTATTCACACCCACCAAGAAGCAGTTAATCAAAATAGCTAAAGGTATAACTTTAAACCCTTGCAATTACTGTTTGTTTTGCAAGCATCATAGGGTTGTATTTTCTTCTCCCAATAATTAAAGAAAAGAAATATTGAGTTTGGTGTACTCTGATGTATGTGGTCCCATAGAAGAGGAGTCATTAGGAGGAAACAAATATTTTCACAATGTAAGAACGAATGACCAGGTATTCGAGGACTTTAAGAGATTCCACGGGATCATGGAGAGGCAAACAAGAAAGAAATTGAAGTCTCCACAACACAATGGATTTGACTTAAGATTGAGCTTTTGTCTCAATTCCTTAGATATATTCACAAATGCTTTCCATCCGAATACCCTCAAGTGTTTGTAGGAAACTTTCTTACCAGACCACACCTTCTTAGGAACTTCAAAGTTTGCCATTGACAACATGTAGGATGACCTTCCAAAAGCAGAAGAAGACAAGGATGTAGAGGGCGTTGAGTAGGGGGAGCAACAACTTCCTCCAGCAGAAGATGTAGGATCATCACAACAATCAGAAGATGAAGAAATCCCTCCACCAGAAGATCATGAGCCTCATCCAAAAACATCTTCGAGAGGCTATGTACTGATTCCCTCAAAAAGATATTTAGAATCAGAGTATATCACGCTTATCGAAGAGGGAGAGCTAGAAAGTTTCCAAGAAGCATAGAATCATATAGACAAGGGTAAGTGGATGCAAGCTATGTAGGAGGAATTGACTCACTACAAAAGAACAAGACTTATGAGTTAGTGAAGCTTCCTAAGGGCAAGGGAGCATTAAAGAACAAATGGGTGTTCAAGCTCCAAAAGGATGGCAGTAGAAAGTTAGTAACGCACAAGGTTCAATTGGTTGTCAAAGGCTTCGAACAAATGAAAGGAATCGACTTTGATGAGATATTCTCACAAGTGTAGTGAAGATGACTTCAACCCAAACTATACTTGGATTGGTAGCTAGCCTAAATTTGGAGCTTGACGGGAAGAAGCACCTGGTCTGCAAATTAAAGAAGAGCCTATATGGTCTCAAACAGGCACTGAGGCAATGGTATAAGAAGTTTGAATCGTTCATGACGAGTCATGGTACAAGAGAATAGCAGTAGACCACTGCGTATATGTGCAGAGATTCCCTGATGGGAAGTTTATTATATTCCTTCTCTATGTAGATGATATGTTGATTACAGGATAAGATGTGGCTATGATTAGCAAGTTGAAGAAGGAGTTGTCTAAGTCTTTTGACATGAAAGACTTAAGCCCAGGTCGGCAGATTTTGGGCATGTAGATCGCTCAAGATAGAAAGGGAAGAAAGTTTTGGCTGTCACAACAGAAGTATGTTGAAAGAGTAATTAAGAGGTTAAACATGGAAAATGTCAAGCAAGTCAACACTCCGCTTGGTAACCATTTCAAGTTGAGCAAGCAGACCTGTCCTTCTTCAAAATAGGAAAAAGAAAAGATGTCAATGATACCGTATTCATTAACAATCGGAAGTCTAATGGACGCAATAGTGTTTATAAGACCAGACATTGCTCATGCAGTAGGTGTAGTAAGCAAGTTCCTATCCAACCTTGGAAGAGATCACTAGGAAGCAGTGAAGTGGATCTTGAGGGTGCATCCAAGTTGTGCTTGTGTTTTGGAGAATCAGAACATATCCTAGAAGGATACACAAATGCTGACATGGTAGGGGATCTTAATGGCAGAAAATCAATATTAGGATTCTTATTCACTTTTGCAGGGGAGTTGTATCTTGGTAGTCCAAGTTGCAGAAGTGTGTTGCTCTATCGGCAACAGAAGTAGAGTATATTGCCGCAGTTGAAGCTGCCAAGAAGATGTTGTGAATAAAGTGGTTTCTTCAGGAACTTGGTATTATACAGAAGAATACAAGGTACATTGTAATAGTCAGAGTGTTCTGGACTTGAGCAAGAATTCAATGTACCACTCATGCACAAAGCACATAGACATCCACTATCATTGGATACGTGAGGTGATAGAATATGAATTGCTGAAGATAGAGAAGATTCACACTAATAAGAATCTAAAAGACATGTTGACAAAAGTGGTAACATGCGAGAAGCTAATACTATGTAGAGAAATAGCATGAATGGACTTAAACTGAAGAAGTAAAGAATATTCTCCTCTCATGGGTATGGAGGGGCAGAATTGATGGGTCCATACCCATTTGAAGACATGTGCAAAGTTCAAAACACAGTAACAGAAGTCAATATTCGATGCAGTAAAATTGAAATTTAGCATCGAAAGAATAGTAAAAGATCGGCACCAAATGAACAGTCAAAATTGCCAAGCATAAACTATGATTTGTTAAGATTTGCTGTGGTATTAGTGTAAGAAATAAATTAGTTGATCTGAAGAGAGAAAAGAGTGTGAGAGATAGTAGAGTTGAGTGATGATCTGGTTGTGATTCTCCTCCTCCATTGTATTCATATTCAATTTAGTAAGCGTTTTATCTTTTCCCTGTGGACGTAGGCCAGATTAAGCGAACCACGTAAATCTCTTCGTATATATGTGTGTATGTGATTGTTCCTCTTAATCTCAAATTCCATATCTGGTGGCTAGATCTGTATAGATAGGCAGATTTAGATCGTAACAGTAGCTTCCACAACAGTAATATCAAAACTATGCATTTCCAACAGTGGTATCAAAGCTCTACATTCTTCAATAGTAGTATTATAGCTCAGCATTCCCCAACACTTGCTGCATAGGTGATTCAGTGACACGGGATATCCGAGTGGATGATCAACAGCAAGCAATAAAACAGAGCACGGCGACTACAAGATTGATTGACGACAACGAGCATATAACAGCCGAAGGTACTAGAAGGATGCGGCTTGGGCAGCAGAAGATGATGGAGATTGAACCGAACAAGAATCAAACATAGAATCTCCAGTTGCAGCATGCGTTTCCGTTTCTTGATCTGCAAACCGGCGCTCCTTATGAGAGATACGGGACGTTTAGTTGTACTGAAGCTCAAGCCAGCTCTGAGAATGGCAATTTTTCGAGTATTTGGTTGGAAGTGCTGCCCGCGGTGGGTCTACTGCTGGTTCTAGTGTGAGGTGTGTGGTTTCCAACTAGTTCTCGTTGAAAATCTCTTGCACAGACAGATCTGTGAGAGAAATTTTGATGGGGCCGAAATGGTATTGCTGTCGCCTGTAAGATGTTGTTCGTAGAAACCAAAAGAAGTTGCAGATAAATGAATTACCAGAAGCACTCCTTTCACCGAGAGAGAACGATGGCCAGAAAAAATACAGAGGAGATTTTTGGGTCGTTTAGGTCTCTGATACCATGATAGAATAAGATGAAAAAGACTTGTTTTTCTTTGAATCTGTCGATTCATATATACAGGAGATTACATAAGTAAAGATAGAAAGATACAAATCACATCCCTTGATTAAGGGATGATATATACAACGTAGATCTAATAATACAGATCTGGTAGCAATCGGCACCATATAGTCAACGAGCTCCCTGATAGCCAACCACGTTGCATGGTGTGAAGCGAACCCAACTCCCAATGAATGTACTAGTGGAGTGTCAAAATTGGTACAACGCACGCTTTAAGTGGCATTAGGACGTTTGTTGGAAAAGTAGATGGAAGATTGACTGTAAATCAGTCTATTTAATGTGGAGTTGTTGACAGACTTGAAATTATGGAATAGCCCACGAGCTCACGGACTATCGCTAGCCATAAGGAACGCACTATCGTTAACCTTTTGAACGGATGATAGTGCGTGCACCACAGCTGCTTGCTGTGCTGTACTTTACTTTTGCAGGATGGGACTCACAAATAGCTTATCAGACCTGTTCATTTGATTTTTATGTCTCTGATCACTTGTATACTAGACATTAAGGTTATTAAATAAATATAACGTCTAAAACCGTGTTCTTATTTGTTGAATGTGGATTGTTCTTTAAATAAGATTTCCTATTATAAGAACGTTTTTTTGTAGATTCTAAGCCTATCCAATGCTTGCTCTTTTCATAACATTAGTGATTTAGAAGCCTACAAATTAGATGAATGGATCTGATCAAGAACTTATAGGGCCCATCGTGCCGAAGTGTGTCGACACACTATCCCAGCATTCCATTGATGTTACCCACCTCCTTTGTTAACCAACAAAAAACCATTCATTTATGTATTAACTCCGTAGTTACGTATGAGGAATGCTATCAGGTAGGGCTACTCGGCGGCTACTTGACTTGATCAGGCCTGCATTTTGGTCTCATTTCTCCGGCTTTGGATATCTTGTACAACAGAGACCGTGGGGATTGGATGATCAATCTAGCACCTGGACAATGTGTCCGTGATCACCAGTAACTTACATTTAGAAATTTGCATAAGCAAAGGTCTAGATTTTACAGCCAAAAACATGAAACACATTTGGTAGGACATGTATATTTGGTTGATATACGGAAAAGGAAATATAAGTAAGAGCATTAAGAATGAAAACAAGGTCTATTGTTTGGAGAGTTTCTCTAGGTTGGTTATTGGTAGTGTGGAAATGTCGTTTCACTTGATTGAAACTTTCGGGGCTGGCAGCCAGTACTGTTGGTTAGGAGGGAAAGAACTGTCTAATGGCCTGGCTTCCTTTTCATTTGCCGGATGCAATCGGTCTTCCAGTGTGGTTTCAGTGGCTGGAAGTGCTAGACTCAAGTTTGAAATAGTTATTATTTGAAGGTAGTAAAGTCAAGGAAACAAGCGTACATTTTCTGAGCTCCTTTAGATAGACCCCTACTTGAATGATCCTAGCCGTTACTATGGAAGCGCTAAGAAAGTTCAGCGACATTGGATCAATCTCTCTTCTCGTCATGTCAAGACTCAAGTTTCTCTCTCTCTCTCTCTCTCTCTCTCTCTCTCACACACACACACACACACACACACACACACAAACTCAAAGGCATTGGCAATGGCCAAGAGGTGTATTGCACCAAAGCCTTCTTCCAATAAAATGTTGAAGAGGCGTTTTAAACTTCGAAGAAAAAGTTGGGGCGTCTAGGCAAAAGCTTAGCTTCTCCTGGGCCTCAGATAATTGAAGCCCATTTGTGACCCATCGTGGTGTAGACTGGTAACATGACCGGTTCCGACCAAGTGCCACTGGAAGCATGGTCTTCTTTGGATCGACTTTGAGATCGTAATCAATGCAGCAAATCAAGTTGATAAGCTTGCAGCATGAATGCTGCTTGAGAAAAAGGGTTTATTTACAATCTTATCACACGGCCCCACTTGCTATATTGAGATTCCGTCTACAGCCAACAAAAGATTTTCAGGGCCCAGTGACAATGTTTTCCACAGAAAAGATTACTACCGACAGGAATGCTATGGTAGGGTGCGATCAGATGGTAAGCTTAGTGATTGAGTGACTCTAGCATCTAAGAAAATGTTTTTCATATCACTTGAGAGGCAAGGTTTGGACAAACAGCGACACACATTGAACAGCCAGAAGGACACTCTTTTCGATGTTAGAAGAGTCCAATGGTTTTAGTTTTTGGTTTATATCTACGATATATAAAATCCTGAGATTAGATGAACGAATTTGATCAACAAAAGATTGTCTCATGTAAACGTGGGGGTCCCTCATAGTAATTATATTAATTACTATGTGCCAACGCCCACAGTCGAAAAGAATTGCGCATGTAGTCGTTTTAGCAAGGTGGCTGCACAATCTTGGCCGTCTGCAATTGGCATGAGCATAGTCGGTTATATAGCCAGGTTGTTCAGTTGACAGATTTTGGTACAGAAAATAGCCTATCCGGTGAACTTTCATTTGCCTTCAGCCCATTTACTAGATTGGTCAGATTTAGCAAGACCAGCTCACCAGTACGCTCGCATTTCCATATTTTCTTGATCATCAAGAAAGGCATACATTATACGATAGAGGGATGTCTGTCCAAGGCCATAGTCGTGGGAACTGCAAGCATGTCGGATTTTGGAAGACCTTCCCCTCACCTGTACGCTTACATTTCCATTTTTTCTTGATCATTGGAAAAGACACAGAGGCATACATTTGTATGATGAAGGAATGCCCGTCCAAGGCCTAACTTCTGGGAAATACAAACATGTCCCCATACTCGTGGGCCTAAAGTTTTGCGACATATGTATTTCCATCCACTTAACCCATTGGAATTATTTTCTTCTTTCCCTAAACTTGGTGGGTGACTACTAAACCTTAACTCGAAACCTTTGATCGGGAAATAATGGCATCTTACCACCACTCTAGATGGTCACGCTGCAGCTCATTAGAAGATTAATGATCCAAAATCAGATTAATTAGCAAAGCTAGCATCCTGTGCCAGTCAATGGAAAAAATTAATGTATTACTAGATATGATGTAACTTGCTTCGTTGTATTAAAGCAATTCTAGAAGAAGTCGCAACACTAACTCTACAACTAGATGGCCCAACTTTTAGAGAAAAAACACTCGAACAGCACAAGAAGAGAGGCCTATAGAGGCTACAGAAGCAGCGGCTATATTAGTGCTAGCACGCAAGTTTGTAGGCGGTATGGCACCCTCCATATACCCACCACTATAGATGAGGGACTAATAGATGCTACATGTCTTCTATTGGCTGGATAAATCTATACTGGCAGCAGTTTCTTAGCCGCTAATGGTACTTGCTTTGCAAAAGAAAAACTGCCACAATAAAAAGCAGCCAATGGTATATGATACACACTTTGCGTGAAGCGCCACATCTATATTTGATATCCAAACTATTTATACGTTTGCCCCTACTTTAGAAATCTCATAGATCTAGAATCATAATGATTTCGCAAGTTCTAAAATAGTCCAACCATCATGGATTTTTTCTATGAGATATCTAATCTCGAGGAGATTATATGAGTCTTGGAATCAACCAAAGGTCGGCCCATTTATGCAAAAGTACGGTGCCACATGTGACCTCTTCTGCCAAGCAAAAATTACTTGAAACAACCTTTCAAAAAAGGTGATTGTATTAATCCAACATAATCAGACATGTCCAAAAGAGAAAATCATTAGTTAAAAAAAACCTTGTACGATCTGCAACACTTGCTACAACCTCTCGAGACTAGCAATTTTAACGGACACAGTGCTGAAAACAATACTAGCCGTGCAATTTCATTTGCAATTGCCTACTGTATTAGATCATGATGTTCTAATTTACGGTTTGGTGGTCCAATCAGATCATTGCAACCAGCCCCAAGGTCTATACTTGCCAAGGAAAGCAACACTAATCAAGTTCAAGAAAAGGCAGGAAACATGCAGCAGTAAGTAAACAGAACTTATCAACCATCTTACATAATGTGTTTGATCTAAAATAAGAAAGGTGGAATTCAAACTAAATGCACCAGCAATTTCTTGCTAATAATTAATCAAAGTATCCTATAGCATAACATTATTGAAATACATGATATACACCATAAATGCAGATATATGATCCAGCACACCATTAACTTGCATGATAATAACGTCATGTGCAACTACAGAGTTATAATTATCTTCCCATCTACTAAGCATCAGATACAAACCACATAAACGGTAGAGAATGCCAAATCAAATTAAGCTTTATGTATTAAGATAACTTTTTGGAACAAGCTGAATGTAGCTATCCATATAACTACATTACATAGAAGTATACCATGCGTTGAATGATACTTTGAGTTCTTCTGCTAAAAAGGGGGGCTCACTTTATAGCCAAATATGTGAAATAAGTAAAGATAAGTATGAAACATATATTTCTACTCCTAACGATTATGCGTATTTATTCAAGCATAATATTGTTTCCATCATGAACCATTTTGGGTAAGTTACCAAATCTTATAGAAGACTACTCTTTAGCTGAACTGTTTTCCATCTGTCGATTTTGCAGCCAAGCCCTGTAGAACATATGCATCACGTACAACACCATAAAGAGAACATGACTGCTATAGGAAACCAATTCAACTAAAGCATAAAGTCAATTATTTGTGTTCAAACAAGAATAAGAAAGCTTGAAGAGCAAAATTCTGCACAAAACTCTACCTTTCTAAGATCTCACAGGAATCAGATTCATTATTCATCAAATTGTTACCACTAGAAGCCAGGCCCGCATTTGACATCTTAGGTAGAGTTATTTGATCTTCTTTTGAAACCTATGTAGAATAACCAGCATCAGTAGAATCATGTGAAAGAGTTGAACACTACATTGTTTTGTCCTTAGCCTTGACCAACTCGGTTTCTACTCTTCCATTCACAAGCTTCATTGCTTCAGCGTCTTGCTTGTGTTTCTCATTTGCAATACTACTCTTTTAGCTGCCTCTTCTGCTTTCATTTCCATTTTATCCTTTTCCTTTCTTCTCCCAGCCTCTTCGTTCTTTATCTATTTAAATCTGGAAACAACTTAAGGAAACAAATTATGTTAGAGATTTCTAACATGATCTAACATGCTTTATAAACTCAAATAGAATTTATATTTTAATGTAGAATAAGGATCGAATGAAATCACATACCTCTAGCCATTGTAGCACAATCCTCCTTTTCTGGAATGTATATTTGTTGGGTGGAGACTCTTCCAATTCCTTAATCAATCTCCTTCGATGGTGTATTAATTGAAAGTGAGATTGCAGGCTTAGAGACCTCACCAACAACGTACTGATTTATGGTTGCTCTACCCATCATAGAACAACCCTATCGTGCACCAAAAAATGCATTCAGTTTTTCGAACGTTATCAAAGTGGGAAGTTTACTTATCCTTCAAAAGATAGAAATAACATGAACCACTAATTTGTGCAATTCACTTAGTTGTTATCGAGTTTTAAGGAGAGAAATACCAACATTCTCCCACTTGGTCCGTATATTTCATCATTTATCATAGTAAGAAACAAATTACATGAATCATGGTGATAGGTTACTCTATAAAACGAGTATTATCTTCCATGTATCACAATGCATTGTGCTTCTTAAACACGTGCCCATATTCCTTTATGAATAAACCCTATGTTTATTCTAGGTCCAGACATTAATGATATTTCTCAAAATGAATTATTGTGTACACAAGGAAAATTAAATGTGAGAAACATCATAAATAGAGTTTTATTGAAAATAACATCCGTTCTTATAACAAAATTACATAGTGGAACCAAGTCCCATTCTAACTACAAGATCCTTGAATTTGAATGGTGGCATGCCCTTAGTCAAAGGATCAACGATCATTAATTCAGTACTGACGTGCTCAATGACCACTTTCTTTTCCCTAACACGCTCTCTTATGGCTAAATACTTGATGTCAATGTGTTTGCTTCTACTACCACATTTATTGTTCTTAGTCATAAAGACAGCAGTTGAATTGTTGCAATATACTCTCAATGACTTAGAAATAGAATCCATGATTCTAAGCCCAGATATGAAACTCCTTAACCATACTACAGGGAAGTAGCCTCAAAACAGGAAACGAACTCAGCTTCCATAGTGGAAGTAGCAGTTAAGGTCTGCTTAGCACTTCTCCAAGATACAGCTCCACCAGCCATCATAAATATATATCTTGATGTTGATTTGTGTGAATCAACACAGCCAGCAAAGTTCGAATTTGAGTAGCCAATTACTTCCAGATTTGTTGTTCGTTTATAAATAAGCGTGTAGTCTTTGGTTCCTTAAAGGTACCTCATCACTTTCTTTATAGCTCTCTAGTGGTCTGTACCTGGATCACTTTGATATCATCCTAACATTCCCACAGCAAATGCAATGTCAGGTCTTGTGCAAACCTGAGCATACATTAGGCTTCCAACTGCAAAAGCATATGGCATGTTCTTCATTTGTTCCCTCTCAAAATCATTTTTAGGGCATTGGTTTAGATTGAACTTGTCTCCCTTCACAATGGGAGCTACACTTGGTGAACAATCTTTCATTCGAAATCTCTCTAAAACTTTATTAATATGGGCTTCTTAAGACATACCCAAAATACCTAGTAATCTATCTCTATGGATCTTAATGTCAATAACATAAGATGCCTCACCCATATCCTTCATATCAAAGTTTTTAGAGAGGAATTGTTTCACCTCATGCAGCAAACCCTTATCGTTGGTTGCAAGCAGAATGTCATCCACGTATAAAACAAGAAAACAGATCTTACTCCCACTAACCTTCTGGTATATACATTGATTCATAATGTTTTCTACAAATCCAAATGAAGAAATTACATCGTGGAATTTAAAATGCCACTGACGGGACGCTTGTTTTAAACTGTATATGAATTTCTTGAGCTTACAAACCAATTGCTCACCATTGTTAGAGGGGAATCCTTCAGGTTCTTTCATGTAAACCTCCTCCTCTAGATCTCCATTGAGAAATGTTGTTTTCACATCCATTTGTTGCAACTTCAAGTCAAAATGGGCTACTAATGCCAACATGATGTGTAAGGAATCTTTCTTAGATATAGGAGAGAAGGTCTCTGTATAATCAATTCCTTCTTTTTGAGTGAATCCCTTAGCAATAAGTCTTGCCTTGTATCTCTCAATGTTGCCTAATGAGTTTTTCTTCGTCTTAAAGACCCATTTACATCCAATTGCTTTTTAAGCCATCAGGCAACTTAACAAGATCCCAGATATTGTTACTCTTCATAGAATTCATCTCTTCCTTCATGACATTGTACCATAATTCTAATTCTCTATAACTCATGGCTTGTGAAAAGGACTCAGGGTTATTTTCGACTCCAATGTTGTAGTCAGATTCTTGTAGATACATAATATAATCACTAGGAATTGCTGATCTATTTGTTCTAGTGGATTGTCTTAATGTTGCACCATCATTTTCCTGAGAAATATGTGGTTCAATCAATTGTTCAAAAGTTATTGGCAACTCTTGAACTACATGATCTATTGGAATGTTGTCAGCAGCTTGTGGAACTTCAATACTTGGTTGTTCAATACCAATTTGTACTTGAGGGGTGATATGAACAATAATCAATCTATTACTTGAGGTGGAAGGTTGAGATTCTGAAAGATCTTTCTCAAAAACTGTGTTTTTGGTTTGATCACACCCACTAATTAAGTCATTTTCAAGAAACTTTGTATTTCTTGATTCCACAATCCTAGTGCTGTGAGATGGACAATAAAACCTGTACCCCTTAGACCTTTCAGTATATCTAATGAAATACCCACTAATAGTCCTTGGGTCCAACTTCTTTTCTTGTGGATTATAAATTCTTACTTCAGATAGGCATCCCCAAACGCGCATATGTCGCAAACTTGGTTTCCAACCTTTGAATAACTCAAATGGTGTTTTTGGAACAGTTTTGGTTGGAACTCGGTTTAATATATACACTGCCGTCTTAAGTGCTTCAATCCACAAGGATTTAGGAAGATTAGAGTTGCTTTGCATACTCTGCACCATGTCCAACAATGTTCAATTTCTTCTTTTTGCCACACCATTCTAGTCTAGTGAACCAAGCATGGTGTATTGAGCAACTATCCCATTTTCTTGAAGAAACTTTATCAAAGGACCATGTGCTTGTCCATCCTTTGTGTATTTACCATAATATTCTCTACCTCTACTTCAGCCTTGAAGACCTTAAAGGCATCTAACCCTTCATTCTTATTATGAAGTAAGTAGAGATACATATACTATGAGTAATCATCTATAAAGCAGATGAAGTATTTATGACTATGTGAGTCCATGTTAGGACTATATATATATATATATATATATCAGTACGAATGATCTTCAATATGTCTGAACTCTTATTGACACCTCTCTTTAACTTGTTTGTCTGCTTTCCCTTAATGCAATCTACACAAGTTTCGAAATCAGTAAAATCATGAGTACTAAGTACCCCGTCATTTACTAATCTCTTAATTCTTTCTATGGAGATATGTTCCAGTCTCCGGTGCCATAACATAGAGGAATCTTCATTAATAACACATCTTTTAGTGCTAGTATGAACATGCATAGTAGTATAAGTGGTATCATTTTACAATTCAATACAAAAAAGATTATCAGACAATTTACCATTCCCAACAACATCATATTTATAAAACAAACTAAAAGATGTTTCTAAAAAATTAAAGGAATAACCCAAAGGTACAAGTCTTGAAACTAAAATCAAATTCCTAGAGAAAGTTGGAATGTAAAATGTCTTTTCCAAATTCAAAATAAAACCACTACTTAAAGTTAAACTGCATGTTCCAATATCCTCCACATGTGAATGCATCTTATTTCCTAAATAGATACCTTGCTCACTTCCCACTAGCTTCCTTAGGTTTCGCATACCCTGCAAGGTATACAAAATATGGATTGTAAAACCAGAATTAATCCACCATGTGTTATAAATAACATCAACCATATTGAATTCATAACAAACAAACGAGATTGGATTACCTTTCTTCTTAAACCATTTATGAAAATGAGCACATTCCTTCTTCATATGTCCCTTCTTTTTACAGAAGAAACACTTGGATTCCTTCTTAATATCAGCTTGGGGAGGTATTTTACCTTTTCCCTTTATATTAGCTTGAGCTTTGTCCTTTTCCCGTGTTGCTAGCATTGTACTTTCTCCTAATTCCATTACCAACCTCTGTTCCTCTTAAACACACATGGTCATGAGTTCATTGATTGACCATTTGTCCTTATGTGTGTTGTAGGAGATCTTAAAGGGTCCGTATTGCTGTGGGAGAGTATTCAAGATATAGTGCACCAGAAAGGATGCGGACATCTCAACCTCGAGATTTTTCAATTGAGCCACAATGTCCCTCATTTGCATGATGTGCTCATGCACACCTATAATAGTGGTGAGTCTCATGGATGAGAACTTCATGATTAGGGTGCTTGCAAGTGCCTTATTTGAAGTGACAAATTGATCATCTATGACCTTTAGCAAATCACGAATCTTTTCATGCTGATCGACCAAACCACGTATGCTAGCAGATATTTTAGTCTTTATAAACATTACACTGAGGTGATTAGATCGCTTCCATTGTTCATAAAGAGCAATTTGTTCTGAAGTGCTTGTAGTAATTACAGGTGATTCATTTTTCCTAATAGCATAATCAATGTCCATCTACCCCAAATGGAGGAGAATTCTCTCTTTCCATACTTTATAGTTCTCACCCTTCAGTTCAAGAATATCACAACGAATATTAGAGAAATTTGTAGGTGTGCAACTACATAAAATTAAAAAAATGCATGCTCATGTTAATTGAGGCATAAATGAATTTCATGCTTTACCAATGTAAATCATGCAAAAAATGAATCTAATGATATAAAAATTGCCTGTGGGCTAAATTTTTAATTCAGGTAGATTCATGTAACCATATGATAGAATTATCAAATTATGTACTTAATTCACAATTTTGTGAGAAAATAATAATAATAATTTGATATTCTATCTCAAACTTTATGATAAAACTATTAAATTGTAATCCATAATTCCTGTGGGTAAATTATGAAAAATAATTTAATACTTTATCCTAATTAATTATATAAATATAATAAAAATTCCTGTAGGATAAAATTTATTATATTAAGTATAATTAATTACAACTAATGTCTATAAATCCTTATGTGATCCTTAACTTAGCAAAATATAATTTTATTTAATTGAAGATGCTGTGGCTAATCTCTAATTAAATAAAATTATATGGACCGCTAGACATTATTTTATAAAAAATTATGAGAATAATTATCTATTGCATAATTTGACTATTATCTTGAAGTATAACATTTTATGCATTCCTATGTATTTCCATAATTAATCAGCAATTGAATATTGATAATATATTATGCACAAAATAAAATTTACTAAAACCAGCCATCGTCCAAATCCTCATCGGTGATGGATTTGATGCTGTAAAATATCACTCTAATTTTACAGCAAGTGAGACAATTGCACAAGAAATGTAGGCATCAAAGAAATCCAGCATGTTGGCTAGCAAAGCAAATAGCTATAGAGAGGATAGGGCATAGCCAGCCACATTAGGTGGCCATGTTAGTCAGGTGCATCTTGTGATGCAGAAAAGGATGACAGTTGGAACTACCCTTTAATGGTGACTAAATAGGCACTGATCTGTCTTTATCAAGTTTGTTGCGCCGAATAGGGAAAAACAAATAGGGAAGAGGGGCCATGGTGTTATGGGTCTTGTAAGTTAAACAATGACCGTGATCCAAATTTTAATTAAAAAAGCTTTCACGCAACATGGCATCTTCATCATTAAAGCAATTTGAATGATGCCTATCTTTAGTGAAGCCTTTTGACATAGTTGAAGGAAGATGACATTTTGCTTCTACATATTGTTCCTCAAGTTAAAGCACGATATGCCATGGAAAATCTTGCTTCCTATGGTGCTTGAGATCTGGATTCAGATATCAGATATTATAGAATAGAGATTCTCAATTCAAGTTCACAGGAAGATTTAGAAACTAATCTGCATTTGTAATGGAATCGACCACACTAGAATACTTTTTCATTTTCGTTATCCTCACTCAAGGATCCAGTATTGAACAGTCTCATTGTCTTAAGGCAGTATTGCACAAGGAAGAGTAGTGCAAACAGCCTTAAGGTAACACAGATTTAACTTGATCCATTAGTTTCTCCTTTTATTTGTTTAATTCCATCATAATAATTTTCAAACCTAAAATATAGAACTACTAGGCAGAGGAATCAAATGCCTGCTTTAATCTACAATATGCATATTCAAAACATACTAATTTCTGTTTGTCTCTGAATAGTTATGCTTCTCTTAAACAAAAATTATAAACTCCTAGGCAAAGGAACAAGCTCTAATACCAAATGTTAGAGATTTTCTAGCATGATCTAACATGCTTCATAAACTCAAATAGCATTTAAATCTTAATGAGGAATAAGGATCGAATGCAATCACATACCTCCAGCCATTGCAGCACAGTCCTCCTTTTCTGGAATGTATATTTGTTGGGTGGAGACTCTTCCAATTCCTCAATCAATCTCCTTTGATGGTGTATTAACTGAAAGTGAGATTGCAGGCTTGGGGACCTCGCCTACAATGCACTCATTTTTGGTTGCTCTACCCATCATAGAGCAAACCCTATTGTGCACCAAAAAATGCGTTCAATTTTCTAAACGTTATCAAAGTGGGAAGTTAACTTATCCCTAAAATGATGGAAATAACATGGACCACTAATTTACATAATTCACTCTGTTGTTACCGTGTTTTAAGGAGAGAAATGCCAACAAATTATTTATGAACCATTGAAAGAGAAGATGCACAAGAGGAGGATCCACATAGGGGCAAGCAGATTGCATTTAAACTAACATATTGCTTCAAGGAAAACGTAGTACAAGGAGATAAAGGTAAAGATCGGCAAGTCTACAAGTTGAAGCTCCCAGAAAGGTGAAAATTTTAGTTCTAAGAGCACCAATCATGTAGCTAAATATGGAACCTAAAGTAGCTACCATGGCGTCCACCTGCCACATAGCTAGTTTGTCAACCACTACTTCCAACCAAATGTCATTGATGGCAATTACCTCTGGAATGAGAGACCAATATGCATGATGCTACATCTAAGGTCTAAGGATGGTTGAATGTTAGGCTGACCCACATACTCTGAAAAGAAAGGCTAGTTAATCGGGCTTATGCTTCAAGATGGTTGGACAAAAGACTGCTCAAAGAAAGTAACTAAGGACATTGCCCTTCAAATTTCAATTGAAAACATATATCCATTTCTAAATTCATTGCAGGTACTTTTTAGCATTAAGTTCACAAATGAGAAGTATAAATTAACAGACTCCTACGAGTAAAATTACTATATGCACTAAAACAATTAAATTGAAAATTTCTTGATCGACATGCTCATGTTGTTTTCCCATGCCTAGAAAAGAACGGTTCCAAGCATTATGACATGTAAATTTTGGTGACAAGTATTAGCATGAAAGTTATGAAGTCCACAAAGCATAACAATGAATTCAAGAAAAAAAAGAAAAAGAAAAAAAAGAAGAAGGAATATGGGTTGTTGGGATAATAGATACCTGAGTTTTGTACACTTCTTAGACTAGACATTTGGGATTTCTTTCGCACAAAAAAAAAAAAAAAAAACCAGCAACAAATTGAAAATACTACATATAATGGGCAAAATCGATTGTTCACAACAAAGCGAACTACAATCAAACAACTTGTTCAATTCACTAGTTTAAGCGTCAAGCATTATATTAGTATCTACTTTGTAATAAGAAGCTAGAGTACTTATAAGTTTGTAATATTGCATGGACAAAGTTACAAGAAATTTCAATCCAAAACAAATGAGAATATTGCAATTCAACACAAAAGAAAATGGAGAAAACTCAACTTGAATCCTTTCAACATTCCATAACAGATCTAAATAAAATCCAATTCACTTTGGTTCAAGTGCAACCTGCAAAGAAAAAGACAAGCAACATATTTCAAAACAGCATGTCCAATTGTTTGAACATCTGCATAAGGCCTTAAGAGACGTTCGTCTCCTTTCATTGGCACAATCTCCCCAACAGAAAAAAATCATCACCTAGCTCTGCGTTGTCCACTTTTGTAGATAACTTCACATCTGTAACAATGCCATGTGCAACAACATCTGCAGTGAAAGAGGTTTTCTAAAGAAGTTGAAAATAGGATTTGGAATCTTGATGGATTTGAGCCCCATCTCTTTGGCAATTCCCAAGGGCCCTTCCAATTAGAGCCAAAGACTCATAAAAAGTAGGAAAATTTGCATATCAGCATAACAAGAAACATTGCTTAATATATTCTATAACAAAATTGAAATAGCCTCAAATGCCATAGGAGCAAAGAGATGGAAGTTATATTCCTTATTTATGAAAAGTGCTATAAATCCTATAAAGCAAGTGTCCGTAGGTACTTCATCATCATCAAAGCCTAATCCTGAGTAGTAGAAGCTCCGTGAATCTTGTACCCTCATTCACCTCTATCAAGTGCCATTGTTTCAAGTCTAAGAGTTTTTAGATCTTTTCTCACTACTTCTAACCACGTCCTTTTAGGTCTTTCCCTTGCCCTTTTAGATCATTCGACTTGGATCAACTCACTTCTTCTAACCGGTGTCGTTTTTTGTCTCCGTTGGACAATGTCCAAACCATTTAAGTAAACCCTCTCTCATCTTGTTACCTATTGATATTTGTGAGTTTCCTCTAATATTTTCATTTCTAATTATATCCTTTCTTGTCTTGTTATTTATCCATCTCAACATCCTCATTTCAGCTACATTCATGCTACTTACATGTTGTTCCTTCACTGCCCAACACTCTAATCTATAGAGCATGGTTGATTTTATAGCAAATCTTCTTAAGTAATTCCAACAACAGTTTTAATAAGCGATGAAGAAATTAGTTCAACAAATCCATTTTCAGACCTACTAAAACATTCCAATAAAACTAATTTCAAGAAGGCATCAGTAGCCTATTACCAATAACAAGAGATTTGGTATATATGTCGATGGCTTTTAAAAAACAAACTAAAAATGTCACTCATGAGTAAATAAAAGAAACTCAGGCTAGCAACTTTGAGCTGCATGAAATAATTTATTGTGAAATTGTGATGATATTTACCTATCTTATATTTCCTAGGATTGATGAGGTACAAATACAATGGTTTAACAGGCATCACAAGCCCATTATAAATCCACAAGTATAATATTAAAATACAAGAAAAGCAAAGGCTACACCTAAGAGTACATGAGTATGTTATCATCATGTACATGCCCACATGAAATGGTCAAAGCTAGGCCATATGGAATTACAATTGGCACCAGAGAATTTAAAAGGATAAAATTACAAAGAAGAACTTTAAGACCATTAGCGAGCTCTTCTAAATTAAGTGATAGAATCCAGGTTACTAATGCTTGAAGAAGGATCCATAAAAGCAGGCATAGTTCTAAGTGTACTATCCCAGTAATATTGGTATTAAAAGAAAAGAATCCTACTCAACAATACAATTCATACAGAATAGGAAAAACATATAAGACAATTTTATATCAAGTTAACACTCTAAAAGATTTTTGAGTTGTAACTAGAATGATTAATTGCTTTTTGAACTATGTTCTAAAGGAAAACATGTGTTAATCAAAAGAGAACACCTACATATGCCTCTAAGAGAATTTCTAATGTAGATATTTGAAAAGACACCTGCAGATCAATTTAGCAACCAATTTCCTTGCATGCACAAGCAAAAAATCATAAAAAGAAAAAAACATAGAATAAAACATGTTTCATTCAATATATCACCAAAAAAAAAAACAACAACAATTAAGTGTCACAACTTTTGACCAAAACCACATATAGACTAGTTTGCTAAAGAAATTAAAAAATAAAAAATACATCAAACAACAAGCATCAAAAGCTCACCGATTTATAGATGTTAATGCAGAAAGTAGGCGAAATCTCCAATCAACAATAGCCTGCTATATTCAAGCTCGCGTCAAAGAACTACAATGAAAATGAGGATCCAAGATACTTTTCAACCATAGTCCAAGAAGAAAACTAAGAAAGAAGGGGTAAATGTAGGCAATGGGAATGAGACGTACGATTTTCTCAGGTTCTCTTGCAGAGGATTGGTGGGAGCAGTACCGTGGGAGAGACAAGGAAAGTGAGAAATCTAATAAAAATAATATTGTGAGCATTTATGCTCAAGAGACAAGGTAAAAACATTTTAACTTAAATCTCTCTCTTTAAGTTAATAATAGGAGAAAAAGGTAACTTTGCTTTGACTCACATGTACGTAGCTCACATGGAATTTTGGCTGTGCTGCAACCCCTGTACATTTCTTACACGGGGTATGCCACAATATTCTGATGATGAACTCCTTCTATCTCCAAAGGAAGTGGAAATACCTATCCGAATCCACATCCTAACATCTAAATAGACATTCATATTGTTTGAGAGATTATAAGAGATTAGTAAGAGAGATTACCTAGATAATTTGTAAATATTAAAGGAATTTTATCTTAACAATTAGAAATACTTTCTGTATATAAACACCATGTATTACACTGTATTATTCAAGGAAAATAACTTGAACTGTTTCAAGTTTTAACATGGTATCAAAGCCACTTTAATCTTCAATCTTGTCGATCACATATCTGATCACGGATCTCAGATCTTGCTCTTTTCCTCCTTCAATGATTTTTTTTCTCCTTGCAAACACCACTACTATTCCTCTGCCAACAGCATCACTGCAATTCTCATTCTGATTCTTCGTTGATACCATGAATCCAGCCTCAGTTAACACCAATTTCCAGCAAGAAATAAATTGTATGCGACCCCCAACTCTTTCGTTTTAGTTTATACTCCCCGTTCGACATCTAGTAGAGTGGATCTGTGAGTTTTCAACTCCATTCAGCAGATTGGATCTATTGGCAATTTCTGGCTCTCTCTCTTGGGCTCTATCATCCATCAGTAATGGGAGTGTTAAAATTGCACTTACTAGTTTCTCCTTTGACTTCAAAGTTACTGTTGCCTTCAATCTATAAAACCAATCCAAAGCTGATTCTAGCATTGGAGAAGGCCACGCCCACTATGGGCTTTAGATAATCCGTCCATTATCTAAGTCGTTGATCATCGTGACCGTGATCGCTCTCTAGAAGAAACCTTTCCCTCATCGCCTCCCTCACCCAAAACCTGCATTTTGGTTTGCAAACCTAGGACTACCTTATCATTTCTTATATATAAGGTAGACTTATCCACCACCCCCTAATTCTGCTACCCATGCCCCTTCTAGTTTGTCCTATTTGACGTAATCTTTATATGACACCCCCTTCTTTTGCTCTTGGTGACCCCTCTGTCACATTCTATTCGAGGTAATTTTAATTCCTTATTTTATCATTGATTTTTTGACATATTTGCCTACTTCACGATTGCCATGATGAATTCACAGATATTTGATCATAAATCTATTAATATTGAATTCGATGGTAATAATTGGCTATATTGGGCAAAAGCAATGATGTCCATCCTTAAAAGTAAAGGACTTTGGATGATCATCTCAAGGGAATCATCACGACCATTAGATCCACAAAAACTTGTGGAATGGGAATAGAAAAATCCCTACATCAATGCTTTGATACATCTAAATTGCACTCGAGCAATTGTTATGATGATTATTGACTCTGATCTTGCTCAAGATGTGTGGCACAATCTTCAATCCACTTATCTTCAAACTAATTTTGGTAGAAGATATCAATTAGAACTAGAAATTCGGCATTTATGACAACAACCTGGGCAACGTATCTTTGAGTTTCATGCACATGCAAGTCCTATCGGAAGAAATAGCACTTACTGGACCAGTAGGGACTCATACTCACAGGGAATATCAACAGCTTCACGAGCAAGCCCATCTCTTTTAATTTCTTATTGCGGTCACTAATGAGTTCTAAGCATTACGCAGTTCCATTCTTCATCAATCTCCTCTACCTATAGTTCAGAGTGTTCTTGCAGAACTTAGTGCCCAACAAATGCCCCGCATCTCATTAAGATCATATTGCATACTCTCCCAAAAAAGAAAGAGCAGACCACATTGAAGAAGGAAGTGAGGTACAACAAGGCCATTTCCGTCCACTGCCCTTCTCAAGGAGTGCAAAGGACTTCCTTCAGATTCACCATTAGAAATCATACTTGCCACTATTCATTGCTCTCAATTTTCTAAATCTTCTTATAGTGGCAAGAATCCTTTTTGCACATGTTGTAGAAAGAAGCGTCATTGGAAGAATGATTGCTTACATCTTCAACATTGGAATAAAGAAGGTCCTTTTTGTGTTGCTATAGCTACTGACCCACAGGATGCACCCTCCGTCTCCTCTACACCTACTACAAGAGTTTCACTCTCAGAGGTTCGTGAAGTTTTTTATGATCTCTTTAGTCAGATTGCATCTAGTAATAGTCTTTCTAGCACTAGTAATCATTCTACTGCCTTTGCCTATATTCCATTAGGTATGTCTCATAACCCTATTTGGTTTTTGGACTGAGGAGCATCAAATCATATGGCTCACACCGCACATGCATTTTCATACCTTTTTCCATTAAACAACCATATATCCATTCACATTGCCAATAACACTCCATTATCTATCACACACATTGGAACAGTGAAAACTCGTAATTTAACCTTACACAATATTTTACTTGTTCCTCATCTCACCATGAATTTGATATCTATTAGCCAGTTATATAATCAAGGATATCATGCCATTTTTAGTGACAATATATGTGTTGTACAAGATCCACGAACCAAAAAGATATGTGGGACTGGGATTGGGAGTGGATGCCTTTACGGCCTTCATTCCCTTCACCTACCCATTCTATCCCACACTATTGCCTCCACTCACATCAAGTTATGGCATGATTGCTTAGGTCATCCTTCTTTACCTTGTCTTCATAAACTCATATCTAATGGATCCTTAGGCATAGTATCTAATATTCAGCATCTGCATTGTGAACATTTTATGTTTGGCAAACAACATGTTCTCCCTTTTTCTCGTAGTACTATTAAAACTGTTGCTCCTTTTGATATAATTTATAGTGATGTGTGGTCTTCCTCTGTTGAAAGTTTTAAAGGTGCCCTCTATTATTTTCTATTTATTGATGATTTTTCACGTTTCACATGGATCTATATCATGCACTCCAAATTTGAGGTTCATTAAAATTATGTGAACTTTACCAACATGATCTACACACAGTATTAAAAAAGAATCAAAATATTTATATATGAATCTGATGATGAATTTTGCTTATGACAATTTTTAAACCTTCTTACATCTCATGGTACCATGCCTTAGCTTTCATGTCCTAATGCATCACAACAAAATGGGGTCTCTGAATGCAAACACACACATATTGTTGAAACAATTCCCACACTTCTCCTCTCCTCCCAACTCCCTTCAATATTTTGGGAAGAAGCTACCTTAACCTCCATGTACCCCTCAACCGAACACCCACTCCCTTACTACACCATAAAACACCTTATGAACTTATGCACGAATTGCCACCATCTTATCATTATCTTAAAAAATTTGGATCAACATGTTTTATACTTTTACCCCACAATATATATACCAAGCTTTCTTCTCGATCAGTCTTGTGTATATTTGTGTGGTATGACATTGCACAATAGGGATACAAGTGCTACGATCCCAATACTCAACGTATATGAATATCTCGAAATGTCATCTTCGGGAACAAATTCCTTTTATGACACTTCCTCAAAACCCCTCTAATCCTTGTACTACCTTCATTGATCCCTTTCCTAAAACCTATCCACCACATCCTCCAATAGCTCCTCCTAATCCTCCACCCTAGTCACCACCCCCTTCTCCCCCTCCTATGGTTTCTTAGTCTATGCCTCATGCAGAGAACATACCTAGGTATCCTTCTCGCATCCACCAGCCTCCAACGAAACTTAATGATTACTACTACTATGCCACTAATATTTTTGACCTCCATAAGCCTCAAACATACAAGAAAGCAAACACACAACTTGAATGGGTTTAGTCCATGTAGACCAAATTGCAAGTCCTCATTAAGACCAATACTTGGGATCTCACCTCCTTTCCACTAGGCAAATCAGTTATTGGTTGCAAGTGGATCTACAAAATCAAAACTAAGGTTGATGGTTCGATTGAGTGCCATAAGGCACGTCTTATGGGTAAAGGCTTTACTCAGGAATATAGACTGGATTATGAACAAACATTTGTTCTTGTTGCCTGCATGACCATTGTTCGCATCCTAGTTGTTGTCACTTCCATTCATTCTTGGCCACTTCACTAGATGAATGTTAAGAATGCATTTCTTTATGTGGACCTTCATGAGAAAGTCTATATGGAACCATCTCCTAATCTTCCCCACAAACAAGGCCAAGTCTATCTTCTTCATCGTGCTCTCTATGGACTCAAGCAAGCACCTTGAGCATAGTTTAAGAAATTCTCCTCTACTATCACTCATTTTGGGTTACGACAGAGTGATAATGACTCAGCCTTGTTTATCCATCACAACAAGCATGGTGATGTCTTTCTATTACTATATGTTGATGATATGATAATTACTAGGAGTGATGCTATTAGAGTTAGTACCACCAATTCTTTTCTTTCTTGTACTTTTGAAATGAAAGACTTAGGCCTCCAAGCTACTTTCTCGGCATTGAAGTTCAGCATAGTAAATGTGGCTATCTTCTTTCTCAGCTCAAGTATACCTTTGATATTCTCAGTCTTTTGCATCTTTCAGATGACAAAACATGCAATACTTTGCTTGCTGTTAATGTCAAGCTTCGATCATCGGATAGTGAACCTTTATCAAATCCTACTCTTTATCATCAACTAGTCGAAATACTCACATATCTCATTATCACTTGACCAAACATTGCTCATGTTGTTCACATAGTATCCCAATTTATGTCTGCTCCATGTACTGATCATTATGCTATTGTTTTATGAATTACTCTCTATCTTTGTAGGACCCCTCATAGAAGCCTTCTTCTCTCCTCTTCATCAACTTCGATTCTCCAAGCATATTATGATGCTAACTAGGGAGGCGATGTCAGATATTGAAATTTCACTATAGGATATCTTCTTTTTCTAGGAGACACTTTAATCTCTTGGAAAAGTAAGAAGCAAGATATTGTATCAAGATCCAGTATGGAGTCTAAATATAATGCCCTTGTTGATACTATTTGCGAGTTACTTTGGCTCTGTCTATTACTCTTTGATTTTGGTATTCCGCAATCTCAGCCCACTCATGTCCATTGCGACAACAAAAGTGCCATTCATATAACTCATAATGCAGTCTTTCATGAGCGAACAAAATACATTGAAATAGGCTATCATTTTACTCGACATCATTATCAAAAGGGCACCATTACTCTCCACTACATCTCCACCATTGATCAAATTGCTGATCTATTTACCAAGGCCCATCTAGCTCATCGTTTTCATTCCCTTTTGTTCCAAACTTCAGTAGTTGCCAACATCAACACCTTTAGTTTGAAGGGGGATGTTGGAGAGATTATAGGAGATTAGTTAGAGAGATTATTGGGATAATTTGTAAATATTATGAGAATTTTATCCCTAACAATTAGAAATAATTTCTATATATAAACACCATGTATTACACTGCATTATTCAAGAAAATTACTTGAATTATTTTAAGTTTTAACAAATATTTATGAAATTTAAATAAATGGTCTTATTTATCTGGATAAAAGCAAAAAGAAAAAGAAAAAAAAGGGAGGGTCCAATGGACTCTCCCTAGAGACATTAAAATCCATTATGAGTTATGAATATCATTTAACATATTCACAACACGAAAGAACACAATACTTGAGTTTTAATTATTCTGGGAGATAAGTAGCATCTTCTTTGAACTTCGACTCGAGGTCCATCAACAACATTTATTATATCTCTAATCAGGTTCACACAACTTCAACGTCATCTCCCTAATCATCTTCCAAGCCCCTACAAACCCACCTTTCTACAACTCATTTTTTGTAGTCAAAATAGTCAAAAAATGAAACGTGAGAAACATGAAAATAATTTGGGATGGCTTGGAGTGTTCTATCAAATTCTCACACTGAGAGAGAGAGAGAGAGAGAGAGAGAGAGAGAGAGAGAGAGATAATTTTGGGCTCAAATGATATTGAGAGGGTGCTTCACGTCTGGTATTTGTAGGTAGAAGTACGTAGAAATCTTAAGGGTATGCAACTAGAAAGCTTACAGTGAACGACCAATGAATATAGATCATTGATCTTATTTCTTCATTTACATGCCCCCTTAAGATGAAGGTGGGCATGAGGTAACCATCAATTTGTTCTTCAACACTTCAAAAGGAGTAGAAGCCTATGCTTTCATCACGAGTGGGCATAAAATGAACATCGACCAACATTTTGTTAATTTGATTATGTATGAACTTCGAGTAACCTATTGTTGGGAAAACGAAATTAATTTCAAATATTGATTTCAATCTTTCTTCCTTTTTAATTGAACAAGAAAGATTACTCCAACCAATTCTACAAATTCAACATGAGGATCTCGATTTAGACAAGGAGATCCAATGAAACATCCAATGAGGACAGTCCCTTGAGAGGAAGTAAGAGAAGTGGCTTTCACATTTCTGGTAACCACAACTAACAAAACAAAAGAAGTTTGTTTTCCATTATTCCTAATACAAAACAAGTGTCCATTATAAATTATTTAACTTGTAATTATGGGGCATTGTCAAAATCACACTTGAATGTTTTTGAAAATATACCCATAATCCCTTCCATATACGAAGATGTTCACCATGTAAACATAGATTTCATACTGCAGTGTAGAAGGATAAAATATCAAACACATCAAAAAGTTGAAGAAAAACATAAAACTGACTCATATATCATATGCAAGCTTAACTTAGCAGCATGCTTTAAGAAGAAAAACCATGCGAAACTAATTACTCATACTTGTAGTGCGACATTGTGTCAACTTTATACTTATGCTCTTTCTAGTCACAATGGCTCAACCAATCCAACTTTCATCTTGATTTAGATTTAAAACCTTGATCATAGTCATACTAACTTCAAACTCCATCACCAAAAAATAATACTTTAAAACTATTGAAAAATTCTATAGAGAGAGAGAGAGAGAGAGAGCTTCAAAACTGATTTCACTGTGCACTAGAAAGAAAAAGAAAAAGAAAAAGGGAGAGTTGACTTATTTACATGGTTAGAAGTGTTGACTCCTACTAGGACTCTTCCTTGTTTATTTATATTCACTAATTTTTAAAGATTATATTATATAGAAAAATTAGAATAAGAAAAAGATAAATAAAATAGGTTAGGGAAAAAGAGAGATTCTAGGAATTTAAGTGGGGCCTACTTAAAATAAAATAATTGTTGCGGCTTAATATTATAATATGATGATAAATAAAAGTTACAAGAATATAAGCTATGAAAGGTTAGAGGGATTTGTAGTAAAAAAATAAAAGAAAAAACCTCTAAAAACTCAAAAAAGAGGGATAAGACAAAAGTGTTATGTAAAAAATAAAAGATAATAGAGTAAAAAACTATATTGCTTTATATATAGTAAATAAAAGAAGAAGAAGAAGAATTTACATGTAGTAATTTTTTTCCAGGAGAAAGAAGTTACCCTTTAGATCTAAAAATGAAGTGCCTAATGTTTCAAGGCTATTGGTTTAACTTTGAATAATTTTACCCTTGCATGGCAGCCTATAGAAAGTGATAACTTTTGCCTAGAGTTTGTTGACTTTCCTAAAAGTAATGCTCGAACTTCAGGCAAATTTAAACCTAGATTATATGTTTCTCTCACGGCTGCATAATATAACTTGCATGTATTAGTAAAGTTCCCCTAATAGTAGATTCCAAAAAAAATCTATATATTAGGTGTCATTTCTTGGGTTCCACATGCAAAAATTAAGCAAGATGCGTAACTCATGACAAGCAAATGATCTGATTGATTTCTTTTGTCAGTTTGCAAAATTAGCAATCATGATTTTTCAAATCAAACCACACAGGCTATAGTCATGCATAGGCATAACGACATATCTTCTTCTATATTTATAATATGAAAAAGTAATAATGTTTCTCTCTCTTCCTAATTTTAAGGAATGGCTTGTATGACATGCATTAAACAAGTGCTTTCATGCATGGGTTCAAGTCACTCTTTGATTTAGGGTTATCCATAAAATTCCCCTTACCTAAAAATAAAAAAGAAGCTAGCCTAGTGTACGAAGCTCTCTGGTATGTAGGATCTGGGGAAAGAAAGGATCAAAGGGTCTATAGTATACATACTTGCTTTGAATTTTTACAAGCGACTATTTCAATGCCTAGAACCTGTGATCATATGGTCATAAGATGGCATCTCTATGGATAGGCTCCCCTTCTAAAAATCCAGCTTACCTACAAAAAGCAAATCTCTCTCTCTCTCTCTCTCTCTCTCTAGAAGTTATTTAGTGCTCTTTTACATAGAGCAGCAACGAATGATGGAATAAAATTTCTTGTGCTCCTCCACTCTTTGACATTTTTTCATCAATTTGAGATGCTCACTTGATTTGCCCTATATCAAAAGATTAATATACCAAATACTCATATCTAACAAGTACATCTAGGATGATTGTTTCTAAGCCTTTTGTGATTTGAAAATGGACATTTTTAGAAAAAGAGGGCTTTTTGGTTTTACAATGTTGAGACACCACCCATTATACAATCAAAGAGGCCCAAAATGCATGCCCTAAAGAAATCAATTGGAAATTACAATATGAGGAAGGGCAAACTAGCTAAATGTCTTATATTAGTAAAATATTTACCAAAAAGTGATCTCATGTCCTAATTTTTCTTTATCATTTGGTGTCTCCTCGTACCATGAAAGCATCAAATACTCTCTCTCTCTCTCTCTCTCATCCCAATGGACTATGTGCTCATGATTGTGAAAAGAAGACTACGCCCTTCGTTCTTCTATACATGATATATATATATATATATATATATATATTGGGTAGATCTAAGCCATACATCGTGTTTTTCATGCAAAAATTCTATCATGCATTAGAAATCAACGCATTTGAATGATTATAAGTACTTGAATTTGGTCTTAAAAAGTAAATAAAAATGGATAGTCATCATTTTATGCTCATGAATCAAGCATCCAATGCATATGAAATTTGATCTCTATCCTATCTAAGTCATTTTAAAAATAACGAACATGCTACATATATAGAACAGAGTTTAACACACAAAAAAGCATGTACGCCTAGTGTGGCTTCTCTCTCAAAATGCAGTTGCCTTTATCCCTTCATAATTTTCTCACAAACTTTGGACATATCTTTTCAAAAATTACAGTGTAATTCATTTCAAAAATTTCTATTTGGAAGAGGATTTCATAACCTAAGTCAACTCTCTCTCTCTCTCTCTCTCTCTCTCTCTCTCTCTCTCTCTCTCTCTCTCTCTCTCTCTCTCTCTCACACACACACACACACACACACACACACACACTCATGCCCTAAATAGTGGATTAAAACGTAAAAATCAAGAACATTAGAAATCAATGATGCAAAGTCATTCATCAGATTGTGCTCGAAGAGAGCTTTCCAGCGACACCAAGAACGCGTGAAACGGAGATCGGGAGCGACAGACCCAGGAATTTTACCATTGAGGTAGAGGGGATCCAGATTGATAATAGCACCCCCCCTCTAATGCGTGTAAGCCAAGGGGCCACGTGGGAGTGGAACTCACCGCGTGGAGCTCTACTCCCAAGCGTCTGCAACACAGGAAACAGGGAGGAGGAAGCCAAAGCCGGCAACCCCCTCCCCTTTCATCCCATTTTTCCCGGCAACCCTCTCACCCCCATTTCCCTTGTTCTCCCCCTCTTTCGGTCAAGCCCCACCTGCTTATGAACTGGGTCGTTCCTATTTCTCAGGCGAAACAGAGCCACATCATCCTCCATCTCGCCGAAAACTTCACTCCATCGGTGACATCTTACATCGTAGAGGTCGGGTAAGTCCCCTCCTCCACTCCTCTTCTCTCCCTTATTTCCCCATTCTTCCCCATTTCTAGTTCTTCCTCAACACACGTACTGCGTTCTTTTGAAGAACTGGACAGTGAAAAAAAAAAGAAGAAAAAAACCATCGAATTTAGAGTATACAGGGAACGGAATGGGATTAGATTGAAAATCTAACCGTTCATACTGTTCCTTAGATGTTTCTGAGTAAACCCCTTTGGTTTCATGAAAATCCGGCAAGAAACGACATCGAAAACTACAAAAACCAGCACCTAGGGTTAGTTTCAAAAACCATTGAAAAATCTGACAAAAAATTATAGTTTTAACAAAAATCAAAAGGGGAAAACATTAGAAAACAAATATTCAAGAAATTTTGAGCATTCCCATTAAATTTTGCTGAAAAATGATGTCACTCGTGTCGCCGCTAGCGACCGGAATCCGGTCACCTTCTTCGGCGGCGGCGACATTTTCCTGCGACCCCTAAAAAATGTGAAAAATGAAAAATTTTCAGATATGGACAAATCACATGTGATCTTTTCATCCGCGAAGATGGATCGTCGATCGGGAATTGATTGGTCCACGAAATTGTGATCACAAGCTTGGTTATGCGTAGGGAAAAGTTGAGACCTTAACATCTGACCGTTAAAAATGTGATCGGGAGGTAAATTCAGGTCAAATATAACTCCAAGTAACCATTTGTGATGAATTATCACAGAAATGACTAATCAATTGTGGATAAATTGATGGGAGATCCCATCTGGTTGTCTAATACTCGATCAATGAATATCGGAGGTCAGGAAAGGGGATCAGGCAATGAATTATGGCTAAAAGCATTGAATTGTGAAATAACATACCTAAAAGGTTGGAAATTGAAACTTCTAAATGCATGCGCTCGATCTAAACCGCCTATATAAGACCAATGGTGCTTCCCAATTGGTGTACAAATCATTAATCTAGATCCATGAGGTTAGATTAAGAACATTTTGTATAAAGAGCTAGAACTGATTATAGAAAAATTCCATGAAATTATGAAATTTACTTAAAACTCATATTCATTGCAAAGATTGAGTGCAGCATGAACAACGTTGGTAGTTAAATTTTAAGTTGTGCCTTGAGAGCAGGTAAGGACCTTAAACCCTTTCATTCCTTGAATTCTTGTTGATCTGTTCTCTTGAAATTAACTTTATGCATGTGTAAAATGAATATATTGTCACCTTGGTTCAATGGATGATAGAAATTGTAATTTCTTATTAATGTTATAGTATGATTTACTATGCTTAACTACTGTGATAATGCAAACTGTTATAAAATGGTCAAGCCAAAGATAGTAAGCCCTGAGGGCCGCTCGGTAAGCTATGATGACGCCTTCCAAGATGGTAAACCCTAAGGGAAAGGGCTACTTGGTTGCTTGCAACTAAGGTGAAACCACCCAAGATGGTAAATCCTGAGGAATGGACTGTCTGGTATTGAGCCTCCCAAGACGGTAATTCCTGAGAGAAAGGGTTGTCTGGTTCTTTGGAGTCACGGTGGAGCCGCCCAAGATGGTAAACCCTGAGGGATGAGCTGTCAGGTATTGAGCCTCCCAAGATGGTAATTTTTGAGGGAAAGGGCTGCCTGGTCTTTTGGGATCACGTGAAGCCGCCCAAGATGGTAAACCCTGAGGGATGAGCTGGCATATTGAGTTACCCAAGATGGTAAATCCTGAGGGAACCTGACTTTGGCGTTGCCCAAGATGGTAAATCCTGAGGGTCTAGCTGCCTTAATGATGATACTCATAGTGAGCTGCCCAAGATGGTAATCCTTGAGGGAGATGACTATTGGATCCTGGTGTAGTGCTAGGCATGTTTAAGATTACTGAGGAATGAGTATGCAGCTTTGTTGGATGTAATGCTTATGAATTGCATTTAACTTTAGAATAAGGTTCATGACTTAGTCACTCATCTATTGAATGTCCTGTGATTGGACACGAATGGGAAATCCTTATGGGGTGTGCTTGTGTGCATGCGATGACTGTTGCGTCATATTTGAATTTGGGGAAAAACTATAATTCTGAATGATAGCATGTGCTAACTACATTGTATATGACTAGTTAAAATGGAAATGAATGCTCATGTTATATTGAATGTGTTTTTAAGCATAACAAAGAGAATGTCTGGATATGCATGGGTTTAGTTCTTTTCCCTTACTGGGCTTCGCAACTCACTTTATTATTTTGCAAGTACCAGTCAAGCCGAGAAGAGAAAGGAGGTTGAATGAAATGAAGAAATCTTGATTGAAGATGTAACATTTTGAATTGCATATATATGTATATATGTGTTGACACTGAATACGAGTCATATCTCATTTTTACCATGATCCATATCCATCCTATGGGTTTTATTTTCTTTGATAGGGCATGTATGAGACCCACTTAAACTCCTGGTTGGTAAGCAGGTGTTAATAATGCTTCATGATAGATAGTATGGAGACGGAGTCTCCCTTAAAGGATTTATAATTGTTGTGTTGTCTATCAGGTGAACCGCACAGCATGCATTAAATGCATAAGTCCGAAAAACAGGGGAGACTGCCGAAATTTCGATTGGACTTAGTTGTTAAAGGAGAAAAATATTTTACTAGTTAACTATGACTTGCACAGGACAAGAGCACGTAGCTCTCTAAATACTTCCACTGTGATATAAATTATGAAAGAGAAAAAAAAAAAAAAAAAAAAAAGCAAGGCCACGTAGGCCTAGGCTGGCCAATTGTTAGGCTCGATTAAGCCTAATCGCGACCCCAGGGATTGGACTCTCTCTCTCTCTCTCTCTCTCTCTCTCTCTCTCTCTCTTATTTGTTCCACATATTTTTATAAAAAACTATGATAAAATTGATTTTGAGTTTTTCTATTTTCTTCCTAGGCATATTTATAGGTGCAAGATCATGAGCCTTTTCACTAGCATTCTTCTAAACAATTTATAATGAAATTGGTTCACAATTTTTTCTATTTTAACCCCATGTGTAACATCCTAAATTTTTAAATCCCAGATCAAGTAAACTTTGGAAAATGTTAAATTGTGATAAAAATAATATATTGAATTTCTATAGTTGGAGTTTTATAAGTGAAAGACTAGATATACATCTAATCTAGCATGGAGACCTCTATAATTGCATAATACTAAAAAATACGATTCAAATGAGACCAAGTTTGCAAAAATCAAAGTTCAGATGAAGGAGATATGAATGTTTGAATAGGAGGTGCATTTTGGTAAAAATAAGATAGAGAAAAAATAAAAATGAAATGCCTAAAACGAAGGGGGCAAGATTTGATACTAGCACCCCCCCCCCCCCAACTTAAGGGGAACCCAACATAATGTCGGGTCTGTCTCTTCCCAAAACCCGACAGACCAAGAAACCTGACGAAGAGGGAAGACCAGTGGGGGAGAAGAAGAGAAGAAGGGAGAAGGGAGAAGGAGAAGAATGAGAGGAGAGAGGGGGAGAGCGCCAGGCTACCGGAGAAGACTGGCACGCCAGCGAAGGACAAAAAAAAAATGGAGCTAGAGTTTCTTTTTTGGTTTACCAGAGTTGTGGGACCTCACCGGAGACGACAACAGCTTAGATTGTTGATCCGAGCTGGTCATCTTCCATGGCTTACATAACGGAATAGAAACCCCAAGGTTATTGGGCTATTCGACGTGATCTCAAGCATCAATCAAAGAGGGGAACACCACATGCCTAGTTGTGGGGGGTTTCAGGACGAATCTGAGCTAGTCTAGCCCATTCCAAAGAAGGAAAAACACGAAAATGCTTATAGAAGGTAAGATCTACAAAACTCAGCTTATGATTTGTGGTATTTTGTTAAATTCGTGCTTTTTTATGCTAGATATAGTTTTATGGACAATCTAACCATTCAATTCCTAATCCAAACTTAGGGATAAGTAATTTAGGGCATGATGTAGCTCAGATCACACACAAATTTTAGATCTAGGCTGAAAACTAATTGGACAATCTCAGTCGTCTGATCGGGTACTGTTCACACAGTAATTTTGCAATGTCTGATTAACGATCAAACACTACAGATGAGTTCCCTTCCCTTAAAAATGATAGGATGACTAAAATTATATGAATTTGAAGTAAGATAAATCGGATGATCTAGGCCGTCTGATCTGTCATTAATCAAACAGAGACCTTGTGATGTCGGACCAATGATAAGATGCCAAGGATGGACTCCTGAACCTTGAATTATCCTAGATATAATATAAATTATAGAATTTGGATAAACATATATCGCAAATTGGGTGATTTGAACTGTTCATGATGCTCATTAATTAATGTGATTTAAGAATACAATTATAGTTTGTATTGAGGATTGTAGTATGGAATAACATCCTACTCCAACTTAAGAGTTGATCTGGATAGGAATCAAGGGTTAAGACCACTGAATAGTGAAAGTGACTTGCAATCACTTAAGAAGAGTAGTGGATAGCTAATCTAAGGCCAATGGTGTGGATTGGAAATCTAGTAACTGTTTGGCATTAAATTAGCTATCAATCAATACCTAATGAAACACCTTTAGCGCAGTTATAAGCATTGTCACTTTGCCTTGTGCCAAATAGTGCTAGAAAAGCTAGGAAAAGTCCTAGAATTGTATAACTAAATATGTATTTATATATTTTACAGAGGCATGACTGATCGGGAGCATGTATAGGAACTGAATAAAGTAGTTGGGCCTGTAAACTAAAAGAGTATCATTTGAGGTAGATGGAATTAAGATTGCTAAGATTTTTGCTATATATGCATTTGTAGATGATTTTCAAGTATTGAAACATGTCTTTTATGTTTATATGAAAGGTAAGATAAATGTGCATGCTAACATTAAATCATGATTAAAGTACTCATGTGTAAGCACATCTCGTACATTGTGATGTTTCAATTCATTTGTTTGTTCATAACATGAATCATCCTGAGTGAGGTGGGTAACGAATGAGGTGACCTTGTGGAGGGGCCCAAAGAGGATAGTAATGTTTGGTGTACACCCTAAAACACATAATGACGCGTCCCGAGTGAGGTGGGTACCGAATGAGATGACCTTGCGGAGGGCAATAAAACCTTGAGGGTTAGCCCAAGTGAGGTGGGTACCAAATGAAGTGACCTTGCGGAGGGGCCCAAAGAGGATAATATTTTTTGCTGATACATACAATAATGCATTGGTATTTGATATTTGAAATGGCTCATAAGAGTGAAGACTAGTATTAGGAAATGTAAATGACTTGTAAATTTATTGTGTGACTACATACCTTGCATTTTAAAGAATGTATTTTGTACTGATGCATTGGTATTTCTTCCATTTTGGCATGGGTTCATGATTTTCATGAATGTTGAATGATTCAAGTTAAATGATAAGTGAATTATGTTTGCATGATTCAACATGGACAAATTGATTTATATAGAATTATTATGATTTTATTTATATAAAAATGCATCTTATTCCACCTACACAAGTGATTGCTTGTTGAGGCATTGCTTTGATTTGCAATGCCTCAGAGATAGAGAATAGTAGCAGGTCTGGCATGTTGACATTATTTCAAAACAATGAGCTATTTACTGATGGAGTGCGCCAAGGGAAGCTTTGGGAAAAGACATGTAAGAATTGGTTTTTTCATTGATGTTATGGTATCTAATGAGAAAGAGATTGCATTGTATGTAATTAAGGGAGTTTTGATAACTTATATGACTGGGTTGTGACATGGAGGTTTTGAGTGTATTTTGTTTAAGTAATTTGTTTTTATTCTGTTGGATGCATGAAACGGAGATAGAGTCTCCAAATTGTGTTTTAAAATTGTCAATGCATGTTTATCAGGTACTTCACAATAACATGCATTAAATGTCGAATGTTAGAAAAACAGAGGAAACTCTATTGAATTTTCAGTAGAAATGAGCACTCATTTCTCCGAGAATACTTGTTTTGAGAGAAGAAAATTGACACTCTAGGTTTTTCAAAGTAAATTTTGAAAGAAAAGATTCTTCCACTATTGTTTACTCTTCAAAAATGATTTTTATTAAAGATCAATCTCATTATGCCAAGGTATTTTGTATTTAAAAGTGTTATGAAAACACAGGTCGTTACAGTTCAGAGTCCAGGTTTAGTCCACTCACAGCCAGTCACATTAAGTAAAATCTTAAGTAGTCTCAAAAGTAAGATGTTGTGATTGATGAGTTGAGAGTAACTCATCAAAAGATCTTGTGATGAAGGGAAGGATGTCACCTAAAAAGAAGAGTCAGAGGACAACAAAACCCTCTGCTGAGCCATCTGGCCAAGGGAGTCATATGACTAACTTCATGGCCAATATGATGTAAAGACTCAGTCAGATGATGCAGTAGCAACAATAGACGCAACCCATGAGGGTTGGCAAGTTCTAAGGAGACAATAGATTTTTAGGCCTACTATGAGTACGAGGAGCACTCTTACGAAATTAGTATAGTTCTTAGAGTAAAGAACAACGACAAAAAAGTACAAAACTTGTATATTTGAATGAAAACTTTATAAAAAATAGACATATTCACATGGGGCGACCTTTAGAGAATCCAAGTTTTAAATTTAACGATGTGTATGAACCTTTGAGGATAATGATGACTATTGCACAATAATATTTTAATTACAATGAAAAGAGGGCCGAGAATAATCACAATAGAATGAAAACAAGTTATTCCTTATATGTACAAAAATACTGACAACTAACCATCATTGAAAGTAAATGTCTATTTAAATTATTCTTAAGAGTTCTAATTATGAATTGGAGGTGCATAATGCCTAGAGGACATGACAACTGTTCTATAAGGATGATTACTAAATGACAAGAAAGAAAAGCAGATGAATGGAGAATTGAAGCATGTATGCGGAAACTTAACAAATAAGTTCAAGCTCTAACTTGGACAATGTGTATAAACTTTTGAAAAGGGCTTAACAACTATGACAATAATTGCAGTATAAGAAGAATGATGAAGGATCAAGAATGATTACAATTAATGAGAACTCGAGAAAATTAGTGAAGTATTGTATTAACCTAAACTTGAAAGTGGATTAATTTGATGAATAAATTTTAGCATGGTGAAAAATCATTGAAAATTGATGGAATGAGGTCCTAGTGTTCTTATGGATGAATTTTCTAAGCTATGAAATGAAAATTTATGAGTTCTAGTGCATACAAATAATAATAATAATAATAATAATAATAATAATACTGATGACCATAATTAGTGAGAAGAGAATGTTTATGAATCATGTGAGGGTTTTAATTATGATTTGAAATGAATGTTGCCTGGAAGACATGGCAACTATTTTATAAGAATAATTATTAAATAATGATGATTACAAAATCAATCAACTAGGGAGAAAGGCATATGAAGTGAATGGGGCAAGATGAAATTGATGATAATTAATTTACATTCAACATAGATAGTGATGATATTGTGGTTTCTAATAACAAAGATTTTCATGAAAGATCAGTTTCATTGGATGTAAGATTAACAGAGTTGCCATTAATGTTGACTAATATGACCGTGGACAATTCATTATTACAGGAAATGAAATGGTGGAAATGAAGACACTAAAAATGGAATTATGAGGATTCTAATGATGGCCATTGTGAGGACATGTTCCTCTATTGATGAAACCTTTATCTAGAAGGCTATTGGGAAGGCCAGTAAGGATCAATACCTTTGCATAAGGAGTACCTGGTGATACAGAGAGAGTTGGCTACTTTAAAGCAAAGAGATTAGGCAACTTGACAGTATTTGAACTGGTTATAGGCTGAAGAGGTGTGTTACTTGCAAGGGCAAGTACCTGAACAGTTATGTCTTGGAATTAGTAGACACCACAGTAGAGGCAATAGTATCAACAGCTGCCATTATAGCAGAAATCCTTTAGTGCTTGACTATGGTGAGTCAATGCATTTCCTTAGAGACTGTCCTAGAGGACAGCGAGTTAAACATATTGACATTGGGATCAAGGCAAGATGACCCCACATTAGCAATGATGAGTTTCTATTATTAATTCGAGGCAAGCATGAGCTTCAAACCAGATGGTGGAGAGTATTTTCCTGATAGTTGGTAGGCATATTATGATCTTCCTTGATTCAGGACCCAATCATTCTTTCATATTATGTTCTAGCATAGATCCATGTAGCCGACCCCTAATTGGGATGAGGTCTTGATAATGATGATAATGATCCTACTTAGACATGCTTGGATGTGTTCTCTTTTCAGTTGGATATTGTGACTTCAGCAAGGGAGTTATTGGAGGCTAATGATTACTTTTAAGAGGTACCTTATGAACCTAGTGAAAGTGAGATGATGAATGATGATCTCATCCCACTCAATATGGATGTTAACAGGTCTAGTAGGTCTTCATAAAGTGTATTAATCTTCTACATGAGAAGAGAGATAGATCTTTATTGCCATGCACGGATTGTTGTTGTTTGATAGTATCGCAGTAGAGAATTGATATTCTCAATCGTATATTGACAATCTAGTTGATCAACTCAGGATGCTGCATGGTTATTGTGAAGATTGATTTGAGGTGTGATTATATCCAACCTAGGATTCTGAGTAACGTCTTTAAGATGATTTTTAGAACTTATATGATTATTATGAGTTCTGGCTGGTGCCAATTGGTGGAACTAATACACTGAGAGAATGTATAGATATGATGTGTTGAATCTTCAAATGTTATTTGGATGGGCCATGATTGTGTTAATAGATAGTATTGTCGTATACTTTATAAACAGAGAGGAGCACAAGGAATCCTTGTGCATTAATTCAGAACGTTTAAGGACTCATCATTTAATGCAAACATCTATAACATGAGTTATGGTTAGAGGAAGTGAATTTCCTTTACCGCAATACCTTGAATGATAGAGAGGTAGTTTGTTGATACTATGATGGGCTAACATTAGCCAAACTGGTGATTAAGGTTCATAGTTTCTTAGTCTTATGAACTACTACAGTTGAGTAATTGAGTTTCACCAGGATATCAGCGACGTATAATATTATGTGAGATTATTCTCTTATGGGTAATTAGAATTCAATTTACTATTTATACTTGTGAGTAGCCGATGAGGGCAGCCTAAGAGGGTGGGTGCGAGAGGCATTGACAGGCTTCTAGGTACTTGCAGTATGATTGTGCTATTGACTAGTTTTTTATTAGCATATAATTGCTTGTTGGTGAGCCAATATGCTCTGGTTTTAATCGGCATAGAATGCCTATTAGTGAGCTGGTATACTATGGTTTTAACCAACAAGTGATTTCCTGTTGTGAGCTGCATGCTCTAGTTTTGATTTAGTAGATGGCTATCTATTGATAAGCTAATGCACTTTGGTATAGAATTGGAGCAGATTTACTGATATATGAGCTAAGATGCATCGATTTTTATTGATATGGTGATTTTATCAATAATAAAGTTGTATACAAATAACTAACTCTTAAATGAGAGTTTGGTTCATGTTAATTGCATTATATGTGGGGATGATGCTTTCTAATTGAATTATTATGAGTTGTTTGATATGAAAAGGTTCACCATTTAGTGATTTATATGTGAATTGATATATGAGGAGATGACATGATGTGAAATTGTCTATTTATAAATGTTAATTCTGAAATTACTAACACGATTAGTTATCTTATGATATGGGTATACCTTTAGAAGTGTTTAAAGAATAACATGAAAAGAATTTTGAGGATGAAATTCCAACAAGGGAAGAATGTAACATCCTAAATTTTTAAATCCCAGATTAAGTAAACTTTGGAAAATGCTAAATTGGGATAAAAAGAATATATTGAATTTCTATATTTGGAGTTTTATAAGTGAAAGACTATATATATATATATATATATATATCTAATATAGAATGGAGTCCCTTACAATTGGATAATACTCAAAAAGACGATTCAAATAAGACCAAGTTTGCAGAAATCGGAGTTCAGATGGAGGAGATATGGATGTTTGAATATGTGAAATGCCTTAAACCAAGGGGGGCTAGATTTGATACTAGCACCCCCCCCCCCCAACTTAAGGGGAACTTGACATAATGCCGGGTCTGTCTCTTCCCAAAACTGGACAGACCAAGAAACCCAACGAAGAGGGAAGACCAACGAGGGAGAAGAAGAGAAGAAGGGAGAAGGAGAAGAAGGAGAGGACAGAGGGGGAGAGCACTAAGCTGCCAGAGAAGACTAGCACTCCGGCAAAGGAGAAAAGAAAAACGGGAGTTATGGTTTCTTTTTATGTTCACCGGAGTTGTGGGAGCCCCCGGCGAAGATGAATAGTAGCTCAAATCGTTGATCCGAGCTAGTCACCTTCCATGGCTTGCCTAGCAGAATAGAAACCCCAAGGTTATTGGGGGGTTTCACAATGAATTTGAGCTAATCCAGCCCATTCTAGAGAGGAAAAAACACAAAAATGCTTGTATAAGGTAAGATCTACAAAACCCAACTTCTGATTTGTGGTATTTTGTTAAATATGTACTTTTATGCTATATCTAGTTTTATGGACAATCTAATCATTCAATTCCTAATACAAACTTAGGGATAGGTAATTTAGGGCATGATGTAGCTCAGACCACACAAAAATTTCATATTTAGGCTAAAAATCGATCGAACAATCTCAACCGTCCGATCAAGTACTTTCACACAGTAATTTTGTGATGTCTAATCAATGATCAACACCACAAATGAGTTTCCTGCCCTTAAAAATGATAGGATGACTAAAGTTATATGAATTTGAAGTGAAATAGATCAAATGATCTAGTCCGTCCGATTTGTCACTATTCAAACAAAGACCTTCTGATGTTGGACCAATGATAAGATGCTAAGGATAGACTCCTGATTCTTGAATTATCTTAGATATAATATAAATTATGGAATTTGGATAGACATATATCAAAAATTGGGTGATATGAACTGTTCATGATGCTCATTAATTAATGTGATTTAAGAATACAATTATAGTTTGTATTAAGGACTGTAGTATGGAAAATAATATTCTGCTCCAACTTAAGAGTTGATCTGGTTAGGAATCAAGGGTTAAGACTACTGAACAGTGAAAGTGACTTACAATCACTTAAGAAGAGCAGTGGATAGCAAATCCATGGCTAATGGTGTGGATTGGAAATCAAGTAACTATTTGTCATTAAATTAGCTATCAACCAATACCTAATGAAACACCTTTAGCGCAGTTATAAGCACTGTTACTTTGCCTTGTGCCAAATAGTGCTAGGGAAGCTAGGAGAAGTCCTACAATTTGTATAACTGAATATGTATTTATGTATTTTACAAAGGCATGACTGATCGAGAGCATGTACGCGAACTAAATAAAGTAGTTGCGCCTGTGAACTAGAAGAGCACCATTTGAGGTAGGTGGAATTAAGATTGCTAAGATTTTTTCCATATATGCATTTGTAGATGATTTTCAAGCATTGAAACATGTCTTTTATGATTATATGAAAGCTAAGATAAATGTGCATGCTGAAATTGAATCATGATTAAAGTGCTCATGTGTAATCACATCTCGTACATTGTGATGTTTCAATTCATTTGTTTGTTCATAACACAACGCATCCTGCGTGAGGTGGGTACCGAATGAGGTGACCTTGCGGAGGGGCCCAAAGAGGATAGTAATGTTTGGTGTACACCTTGAAACACATAACAATGCGTCCTGAGTGAGCTAGGTACCGAATGAGATGAGCTTGCGGAGGAAAATAAAACCTTGAGGGTTAGCCCAAGTGAGGTGGGTACCTAATGATATGATCATATCACTTGTTGCCAAACTCATCATGCCCGTAGCCGATGAAAATATATTGTTTGGTCTTGACGTTTAGTTTGGACCTCTCATCTTTGGGTATATGTACAAACACCTTGCACCCAAATACCCGCAAGTGATCATAAGAGACATCTTTTTCATACCATAGCCTGTTAGGAACATCTGCATTCAAGGCAACAATTGGAGATAGGTTAATAACATAGGTTGTTATGTATAACGCCTCACCTTAGAAGGAACTAGGTAGCTTAGCTTTAGAAAGCAAGCATTTGACCCTCTCCATCAATGCCATGTTCATCCTCTCTGCTAAACCATTTAGCTAAGGAGTCTTCGGAGGAGTCCTTTGATGTTTGATCCCCTGCTGCTTACAATAAGCATCAAATGGTCCATAGTACTCACCACCATTGTCTGTGTGAATACATTTCAACTTCTTCCCTATTTACCACTCAACAAAAGCTTGAAACTCTTTAAAATTATCAAGCACCTAATCCTTAGATTTCAAAACATAGACATAGAGTTTTCTGGAATAATCATCAATAAAGGTGACAAAATATAATGCACCACCAAGTTTTCGTACCTTCCTATGACCGCATACATTTGAATGTACCAATTCAAATATGCATGGCTTCTTGGAAGAAGGATAACTTTTGAAGGAAACCTGTTGCTACTTCTTAGCAGGACAATGAGCACACTTGCTCAACTTTGTAGCTTTGAGCCATAAAAGCAAATTCTTCTTGACTGAGCCTCCTGTGCCACAACTCTGAAGAACTAGTAACATCAACTGCGTTCACAAAGTTAATAGGAATCGAAGCTTACATCACATACAAGCTAGATAATTTCTTTCCTCTAGCAACCACAAGTGCTCCCTTAGAGAGCTTCCACTGGTCATCGCAAAAGGTACTACAATACCCATCATCATCAAGCTTTCTAGCTAATATTAAGTTCAACCGGATATCTGGTACATGTGAAACTTCCTTGAGAATCAACCTCATCCCTTTGTTGGTGTCCAAACAGACGGATCTAATACCAACAACCTTTGATAGCCTGTTGTTACCCATCTTCAACACTCCAAAGTCAACAGGAGTGTACGAGGTAAAAAACTCCCTCCTAGAGGTAACGTGAAAAGAAGCACTACTGCCAATGACCCATTCAATCTCATTAGAGGCTAGGTTGATCTCATTTTCTTTACAGACCATAACAAGACCTGAAGTGGTGGTGGCCACACGATCATTCCCGCCATCATTTCTTCTCTCCTGCTTGGCATTCTCTGTCTTGTTCTCAGCTTTCCACATGTAACATTACTTTTTGATGTCACCCTTCTTGCCACAATAATTGCACTCCAGATTCTTGTATCTAGACTTAGATTTACTCCTGCCCCTGTTATTCTTCTCCTAAACTTCGATCTTGCTTCTCCCCTATTTTATGAGATCAAAATCTCAGATTGTGATGTCGTGGCAACTTGAGCTCATGCCTCATTTCTTCATTTATGATTGATGTTTAACCACAAGTGCATGGGCTATTGTAGTATAGCTATACAAATACGGGCCAATCCCACAGGGACTCGCTTTAGAATTTTAGAGTTTTTAATAAAATTTAATTATTTGAAATTCTATCAATTGACAAAAATTAACAGGAAATTTTCAGACTCCATATTTAGTTTACCAATGAATTTTCAGAAGTCAACTTCCAGAAAGAACAGAAAAAGAAACAATAATTTCCTAATTAAAACTAAAACTAGAAAAATTAAGAAATCTAATTCCTTAGATTAATACTGTCCAATTTCTTCACTTCGAGTTTCCAAAACTTTGATCAACCTATATCAATCTGTTCAACATGCCCTGGATTAGTTATTTGACGGAGGAATTTGTCAGATTTTTCAAATTCTTAGAGATCTAATCAAATTAAATAATTTCATGATTAACAGCTTAGATCTGTTTTCATAACCCAAAATGAAGATCAAGAATAGCAATTACACTAGAATCTATCCTAAGAGAATGCCCTAAAATTTACTTGAAATTCAAAATTAAAATAACCAAGAAATTAAAGATTTTCCATTGTTAATCCAAAACTGTTAATTGCATTAAACAGGAATGAAATAAGACAGAACGTGGATTGCTTAGACAGAGTAATATAAAATGCGAATAAAAATAGTACAGGACATGGAATGTAATTCAAAATAATCCAGGAGGGCAAATTTGGAATTTTATTTGAAACTTCCCAAAAAGTCCCGTAATACAGAGTTTTCCCCCCAACTAGGGGTCTTTTAGCCAAAATTAAACACTTAACATACCCCTCAACTAGCATTTTGCTAGTTCCTAGCAAAACATGCAGACAACTATTTTACACAAAACTGGTACAAGGTGCCACTTTAATATTTTACACAAAACTTGAACCCCTATGTTACCCCTAGCGGACGAGTTAGGCCTCACGTGGGTTTGCAGTGAATATAGCCACAAAGTTCAGTAAAGTCAAGTTCCCTATTTTATCTCAGAGAACCCTCATTCATTAGCAAATTGAGTAGTTTTTTACAACTTAATGAAGCGAATTTAACAATATTACGCGCATCATACACATATTAAAGACATCTTATTTGAGCTATTTCTCAGAGTGCATGTGTGTGTATCGTACATAAATCTTGACTTCTAACTGAATATGCTTACATTCCATTGAAAATATGCTTTGACCTCAAATCCTCACAGGTATATGCTCAGAACTAAAACTCTTAGATAAGGGGTTTAACATATTTCTCTCATTATGTGACCGAATCCAACAAGCTGATGGTTCACATAATTCTTTTTAATGCTTATGAGACAAAGGAAAGTGATCCCTAAGAGTGGATGTTAACACCAAGAATATTAAGGGTCTTTTACTTTAATTCTTTCTTTTTATCTCTTCTTTAAGGCTATGTCCACCTAAGATCAATAGGTTTTTAACTAGGAGGAAATGTAGGCTTGCGATAGGTTTAGAAAAGAAAGGTATAAAGATTTCAAAGGTTCAAAATTGAGTAGATGTCTTCAATGAATATATGCTAGGACAACTTTTCTTTTTGGTTTGTACTTGAAGTGAATTTCTCTTTTAGACTTTGGTCTTTCTTTCTCTTTTCTTTCTTTCTTTTTTTTTCTTTTTTTTTTTTTCTTTTTTTGAATTTGTTTCCTATTTTTGAAAATTTTCTACTCTACTTATTTTGAAGATGGGTAGTGGTATTTATTTTACTAGGTTATTCTAGGTTAGGGTGAATGGGGTTAAGAAAGAAAAGGCTTAATAACAGGCTCAAAAGGCTAACTAGTGGTATACTATATTGGGTAGGCTTTAGGTCTCTAGGCTAAGCAATGATGGCCTTTATCATTTCTTAGGTTTCCTAAAGCCTATCAAATTCAATAAATTTCCAGAATTAAAGCTATTACTCCTCTTTATTCTTGATGTTTAACCGAAATAAGGGTAACAGGATCACACTAATGTATGTGCGATGAAGAAATTATGGAACTACTTATAACTCTCTCAAAGAAGATAGTCTCAAACTCTCACTAGGTTATAGGTCTCCACTGATTTTTCTCAGGGTCTCTAAGTCATACCTCTATATTAGTTTTGATTATGTGCTGTGTAAATGGTTTTCTAGAATTAATTTTCATAAAATGCTTCAACCCATGCATGGTATGTAAAACTAATCATATGCATTCCCATTAAGGGTTGAAAACAGTATATTTACTAAATTATGAACATCCAGTTCTCATCATAGTAAGGGAACTCTACTTTAAAAACTCTTTTTTTTTCTTTTTCTTTTTTTCAAAAAAAATTCAATTTTTTTTTAAAAAAAATTCAATTTTTTTTTAACTCAAGAAAATTCAAAATCTCTAGTGCATCTATAACCCCCAACTTAAATGAAACATTGTCCCTAATGTTTGAAAACATAGGATTCTATAAGAAAGTGGAGTGATGTAGACTCTAAAACACTTGGGTTGCCTCCCAATAAGCGCTAAGTTTAATGTCTTCAACTAGACATTACCTAACCTAACTTCCTAAACCTAGAGCTAACTGGGTCAGCTTAGGTGAACTAATCTTAACCTGAACATGAAATGGTGAGATTTCTCACGCCACTTCAAAATTTTGCAGTAATCTATTTGTAGCCTCCACCTTGAAATTTTAGGTGGTGATATGAATATAATACAATAGATCACAGCAATTGTAAAAGTAGTGGGACCATATTGATGATCCCCCATCTTTAAGATTTCACGGTAGTCAATATAATTGCTCCACCTCAAAAATTGAGGTGAGGGTAACTCAATGACTGCATGAACTATCGTGTTTTTTCTTGGACCATATGGTGACAACTAGTCCTTGTCTTGACCAAATTGAGGGATAATAATGATCATTCTATGCAATTTATCTTTTTCCTCAATGTCCCTATCATTTTCCTGAACTAGGGTAATAACCTGACTCTGCCCTTCTCTAATAGGTTGTTCTTGTATTACTAGAGGCAGGGATAAGGTTTGGCTTATACCCTGATTATCTTCTGATGTGTACCCTACAGTAGGTTGATGCATATCAATTGACTCTGTTTCTTTCTATTTGATAAGCACAGATATGGTAGCAATTGGCCCTATATTATCATCTGATGTTTGTTCAAATAAGGTTGCTAGGTCCCAATCAAGTACATCTGTTACATTAAAAGGCACAATCTAAATTTCATGCTTAGGATGATCTACTCTGGCTTGCAATCTAGAAGTGTCCATTAGAGGCACAATATCCAACAACTCAGGCATCTCCTTAATAGTTGTGTCTTCATTAGAGTCATACAAATAGGTGGGACACGCATATAGAGGATTAGGGTTGGATTTTTCTAAAGTGTTATGCTCTTCATCAATGGAAGTCTCTTTATAATCAGAATCAGGACATGACTCAAGTATATCGAAGTTGGAGATTTCTAAGGATGGTTGTAGACTTTGTGACTCATAAGGATCATAGAAAATTTCCATCCTAGTGTCCAGAATACATGACTCTTTATTTCCCCTAATTTGCTTCAGTAACTCCTTAAATTCCTCCCTCCCTCGTTTTATTTCCTCATTGAACTCTTCCATCCTTTGTTTTAATTTTGTATTCTTAGCAGCCATGTCTTGTTCTATTATTTCACACCTATGTTGCATATTTTCTTCTAATAGTGGTTCTTCCCGCAGAGGAAATGACTCACAAGGTTGGTAGTGTTGTGGCATTGGGGTACTGAAAAAAGACTAAGTAGGCTGAGCACATGATGATGGACCCTGATATTCTGTATAATCATGGTAGTACTGACCAAAGTGAGACCATTGTGGTTCTTCCTAATATTGGTACTCCTAAGACCATGGTTGTTCATGATGCCTAGCCCATCCATTAGAGTCTTGATAATTTGTCTCAGAATGAAAATTGCTAGGGTATGTGAATGCATTACGTGCATCCACTGGCTCCTAATAATATTCATTAAATGTGGAGCTTGATGGGGGACATGAAGGAGTGGAATAGGGATGCTCAGAATAGGTAGAGTCATTATGGTATTGAGGTTGTGGCGTAACTTGCCAAAAAGCTATTAACCTAAGCAATTAACTTTCCATAAGATCTAACCGATCCATTTATGCATCTAATCTATGAAATCTATCCCCTTCTTGAAAGGCTCTTCTTTTTTTCTTTTCTTTTCTTTTTTTTTTCTCTTTTTTTCTTTTTTAAACTAACCTACATGATGCAACCTAACTTCCTAGAAAGATAAACAAACAAAGGACAAAATATAATTCTTGAGGCTAATAAGCAACATATTGATTTTCTTGAAATTGTGTGGGGACAATGCTTTTAATTAGCCTACTCTAGCGCTCCTCCTCTCCTTTAGACTTGATTATTGCTTACCAGTTAGGTTCTTCGTAAGGTGGTCACTACAACCCTCATGTAAGGAGGTGTTTAAACCTCACAAACGTCAACAGGAGGTGAGGGAAGAGCGAGGCTCTATTAGACAACCCTCAATAATCGCAGTGCTCAAAAGCCACTAGAAGTGACAATAAATTGCGTCTTAGTAAGAGAGTCCTACGAGCATGCGATGGCCCTATAGGTCTCTTCTATTTGATTTTAATTTGATTGAGGTTAGGGTAGTGCGCTTGAGGTGATTATCCTATGTGGGCCAAGGAGTGGTGATGAAATCCACACTTGATCTTATAGGGGTAGGGTGCCCTTACTAATTAATTCCACAATCCATGGCAGTTCGATCAGCATATATATCACCTTAAAGTATTAATCGTGACCTAAGATGCAAATAAAAGTGATAAACTAATGCAAAACCCTAAAAATGTAACAATTATAAAAGGATGCTTTCTATATGATTTATACTACCAAACAATGCAAATTTACTCTGAATGCAAACCCTAATCTAGGAATTTAAATGAGTGAGGAGACTTATAGTGGGGTTTTTGATGAAGATCAAGTGTGTGTCACCTTGTCTCACATTAGCCCTGCATTATTACAACCCTTTAAAAATAAAAAATAAAAAACAAAAATAAAAATAAAAATTACAAAGGGCATCACTACAAGCTTCTCTCAAAAGAAAAAAAAAATCCTAATCTAGGAAAGCAGGGAAATTTTCATGTTGATGAAGATTTTCTTGCCAATTTTCCCCACTTTCCTATTTTTCTGAAAAAGAAAATTAGAAATAAGTACTAGTTTCAGGAAATTAGGCTATTATGTACTAAAAAATATAATTAAATATGCACCTAAAATTTTCTAAAATGCAATTCCTAATAATTTTTATTTTTTTGGATTTTTAATTAAATTTTATAAAAACTCCTTTGCAAGTTCATGAAAATGGTGTCAAAAACTTGATTGATGTTTAACTGCAAGTGCATGGGCTATTGTAGTATAGTTATGTAAATACGAGTTGATCCTACAGGGACTCGTTTTAGAATTTTGGAGTTTTTAATAAAATTTAATTATTTGACATTCTATCAATTGATAAAAATTAACAGGAAATTTTCAGACTCCATATTTAGTTTACCAATGAATTTTCAAAAGTCAACTTCCAGAAAGAACAGAAAAAGAAACAATAATTTCCTAATTAAAACTAAAATTAGAAAAATTAAGAAATCTAATTCCCTAGATTAATACTGTCCAATTTCTTCACTTCGGGTTTCCAAAACTTTGATAAACCTATATCAATCTGTTCAACATGCCCTGGATTAGTTATCTGACAGAGAAATTTGTCAGAATTTTCAAATTCTTAGAGATCTAATCAAATTAATTAATTTCATGATTAACGGCTTATATCTATTTTCATAACCCAAAATGAAGATCAAGAACAGTAATTACACTAGAATCTATCCTAAGAGAATGCCCTAAAATTTACTTGAAATTCAGAATTAAAATAACCTAGAAATTAAAGATTTTCCATCGTTAATCCAGAACTGTTAATTGCATTAAACAGTAATGAAATAAGACAGAATGTGGATTGCTTAGATAGAGTAATATAAAATGAGGATAAAAATAGTACAAGACATGGAATGTAATTCAAAATAATCCAGGAGGTGCAGATTGGTCAGTGGAAACGATGGGGGGTAGAGGTGGAGTTGGCGAAGATAGGAGAGAGACAGAGTTGAGAAGGTGGAAGCAGTGCAAGTAAACTAGCTTCGTGTGTGATGGAGGCTGGAAACGTGAGGAGAACCAAGAGATGGGTATGCGACAATAGCAGATGGATGGGTGCGATGAGTGAAAGAGATGGAGAAATAGAAAGGGGAAAAAAATGGTGCTTGAACTACAACAAGAGAAGAAAGGGGAAGGTGAGGACGTGAAGAAGAAGGAAAGGTGGTGTTGTGAGGTGGTGTATAAGAAAGAAGGAAGCAAACGTTGTGATTGGAAAAGGAAAGCCAAAGAAAGAAAAGACAAAGAAGCAATGGGGAAGCAAAACAAACTAAAGCTCTCTCCAACTCCATACGGCTCCCCTCTTTGTAAATTTTTTTCCTTATTTTTCTCCAGCAAACTTCTCTTATCCCTATCTAGGACTCTTCTTCCTCTTCTATTTCAATTATGACTCTTCCTCTTGATCTCTTCTTAATCTACACCGTTGAAATTAGATCTAATCCATCCAACCCTCCTTTAGTTGATCTGCGAAATAAAAGGCTAATTAGAATAATCAAAATCGTACATTAATCCTCTAATAAGCTCTAATGACCATCTAACCGTTGATTTTGAGAAAATTAAGGTTTGGATGGTCAATCAAGCTAAATTTTGCAATTTGGACAGTTAGATAATCTAATTGAATGCTAAACTAGGGGTCTTTTAGCCAAAATTAAACACTTAACAATTTAGAACTACGTTTCTCGCAGATTCCTACGTCACAACACCACCTGAAGCAGAATTGGCTAGAGAAACACGAAAATTTTCCCATGAGTTAGGAAAAGTATTTAAAAGCCATAAACCTATGATATCATCATCAAACCTAACGCCAACGTCAGATAATTGCTGAAAGCATCTGGTCAACTCGTTCAAGTAGTCAAAAATAGAACTCATTTCCTTATATCTCAGGTGCATTGCTTGATTAAGTAGGAATACCTTATTATTCTCAGTTCTCGATGCGTACAAGGTTTCTAATTTGATCCATAAAGTTCTAGTAAGTGTTTCATTTTGAATATGATTCAAAACATTATCTTTTACCCATTGCTGAATGAAACCACATACCTATTCATGTTCAAAATCTCACTCATCTTCGGACTTATTTTTCAGTTTTTGAATAGCAAAGACAAGTATATGTAATTTCTTCACAACAAGAAGATCTTTCATCCTTCCCTTCCACTTGTGATAGTTAGTACCATTTAAGCAAACCATTTTACTCATGTTTGTCTCCATAGCTAAAAATAAAGCACTTACAACAATTTCAAGAGAGAATCTAGCAAATTTGAGAACATCACTGCTTTTGAAATGCTCGATTTACTCAAGAACCAGTCTATCTCTCTCGAAAACTAGTAAAAAATAAGCTTGTTTCAGTCTGATCACTGTTGCACCTCGTCACTGTTGCAACTCTGCTACTGTTGAACTCGAATTGTTGCAACTCTACTACTGTTGTAACGCGTACTGTTTCAACTATGTACTATTGCAACTCTGTTACTATGCAATACGCTACTGTTTGTACTAGTACTATTACAACTCCGCACTATTATAACTCGTACCTATTGAAACTCGGACTGTTGTAAGCCACCTTTGAGGTACTGTGACAACTCAATAATGTAGTAATACTGTAGCGATCACTGTAGCTAACAGTAATGATAACACTATTACTATAGCAAAATGATGACATGCTTTTACTATAGCATAATGATGATGTTTTTTTAATGTAGCTGGCTATAGCAGAAACAGTTTTCTTCTTCCTCTCGCTTGTCGGTGCTGCAACTCCGTTTTCTGCCTCTGTTTTATGACAAACCCTTGCTCTGATACCACTTATTGGGGATTTACAGTCCTCGCCCAAGATCAATTATACACAAAACACAAATTTTACGTGGTTCGGCCAATATGCCTATGTCTACGGGAGATACAGAACAGTTTCACTATAAAATAAAATGATACACGAGAAGAATTACAAAGGTATTTACAAGAAGAGAAAATAGAAAATGGGTTGTGCTTGATCTTGGGCGGGGACTGTAAATCTCCAACAAAATATACAAATATATCTACAATTTTGCCTTTTAAAAGTGATTGTCCGTTGCCTAATATCGTGATATGCTTCTCTTTCAATAAACATGGTCCCTATTTTTTACAAGGAAGAAAGAAGATGTAAAGACGACCAATAAAAAAGAAGAAACCAATGGCAAGATGAAAAGCAGTGGCTTGCCTTTGAATTTTGAAGTTTGGTTCTGACTTTTTCCCTTTTCCTTTTGATTTATGGTTTCACGCTTTATCTCTTTAACTTTCTGGGGTTTGAAAATCAAACTAGTCCTGACATTGGAATGAGGAAGTTCTTTATCCTATTGCAAGTGAATATGACTGCATTTCGGTTGTTCATCGTCTATTTCAAAGATTTTGATTGAAGGTCGGTGACATATACGTGGTATGATGTTTCAGTTTCATTTACGTACGATGCATTGAATATATTAGCTTATGCAGCTTACTTGGACCATAATTTATTGTGCACGCATTGCTCGTGCCCTTTTTACTATTACTTTATGAGAAATTTTGTGATGCATGCTGGGGACTATCCCTATCTTTTGATTGGTCAAGATTACAGTACTGTTGTTTTCAGACTACTGCTTGGGTTATAGATAATTACTGAGCACACGTTATCACCTTAAATTAATCCACCCTCAAAGATAAACTTAAAGGTTTCACATGGACGGTCGAAATGAACTTGTACATCCACTTCGGGATGGAAGCAAGTTACCTCGAACTAGAAACCTGCTACTGGAAAGGAGCCTCTTTCTACATGGGTTCTGCTGTAGAATCCATCTTTGTTTGGGTAAATAAAGGATACTGGTAGAAAAAAATCGAAGTTCAACGTCAGTTTAAACATCAAGAAGTGACTGACAACGTAAGGGTTTCTCCAAGACCCCACCACGCCATAAGTATCCAACTAAGTAGAAACAGAAGTTGGGGCGAGACTTCGAAACCGACGTTCGATTAGCTATGAAACCTACGTTCCAGCCAGCTATGCCACCACTGGTTGCAACATGAGAGTTCCTAGAAGTTCACCCAAGCCAGTGAGTGGTGTGACTGCACCACAAACAGCATATGCAATCCAACATAAACTCTAAATAATGGGAAAACACTTTCTGGATGTTGAAAGTACACAGGCTAACTACAACTCTCTTTTGGATGATCTGATCCATTCATCATGTTCGGCCTGCTTACGACAGACTATCATAACCATTGGACTATCATGTTAGTGGCTACAACATAAGAAAGTTACAAATACCATGAATTCATAGGAGGTGAGCAAAATGAAACATGAAAGGAGACAAAGTTAGATTAGGGGTTTTTGGAGTAAGAAAAACAGAGAAAGAGAAAGAAAGGAACAAAAATCAATCATTTGCAAGGAAGATGGAAAATTAGAGGATTTTATTGATCTAGCTGGCAATGAGGGGAATTTTGAGTGGGTTAAGGTTGCTAGAGAGAGTGAAAAGGAGAGAGAAGAAATGATGGGTTTGGGGTGGACTATAGATTTCATTTCCCCATTCCTATCTATTCTTTTGCTATTAGAATGGTGATTTATAGATAACCCACAATTATCATCCATAAATAACCTCAATAAACACATAAGTTTAATAACATTATATATCTACTGTAATAATTTATATTTTTTATTCTCGAATTCCGTCTAGCTACCCAGCTATAAAACTGGTATTGCAACAATAAAATTCAGTACTTCCAATTGAAATTTTATATTGTGCTATCGTTTGCAATAATAATACCCATATCCTAATATTTTTAGTTTGGTTTCTATAAATTTTCAAGTTCTAAGTATACCATTTACATCCTTACAAATATCCTTAGAAGCTTCGTCATTCTTAAAATAAATAAATAAATCTTAGAAGCTTGGCCTTTTTTATTTTTTATTTTCTAAATAAGTATAACTATGTGACTAGATTGCAAATAATACAAGAGAAAAAAATAGCTTTTTTAGGATCATTTAATCTATGTAACTGTACACTCTGTCTATACTAATTGGTAGCAGAGATCATAGCACCTCCTCTCGTTATGCATGGTTGGAGGTTTGATGTGTCACTTTTCTCATATTAGGGAGATTTAATTCAAGTGAATTTTGGGTAGTCCGGATAGGCGCACACATCTTGAGAAAGAGAAGTTCACACCCTTTGTTTTTCATTATAATGAATTTTGTGATAGATCTAAGTTGTTCCATCATATTCTTCGTACCAAACATAGACGGCCCAATAAAAATCAATACATTTAGATAATCTTAACTTTTTAATTTTGAGTCTTTAAAAAATTTATTTTTATTAAGGTGCACTTCTCTCTCAAAAGCACTTATGACCATGAAAATTCTTTATAATATATAAGAAAGAGTCACGAACAAACCTACAAGCATATATTAATTTGTAAATTCTTTTTAAATCCGCGAAAAGTGAAAATCGTGCACGGGACTCTTTGGGATTTATGCTTCTAAATTGTTTTGTGTTTAAAAATCAAAGAATAAGAATCAAACTCCTTGCAGGTACATATTAATTTCTAAGTTTATTTTAAATCTCTTCCAATAGCTCGGACCTTGGACCAACAAGAGGCGCTAACGCTGTACGGCTAATATACAGTGATGTATTTGCGTACAATGTCCCATCGATCAGCTAGAGTAGTAGGCCCCACGTCAAAGAGGTGGGGCCTGTTGTCTTTCACCAATAGGTTTACTGCAGCAAACTTTTGTGGTGCTCGCCACTCGATCGAGTGCCACGTAAACGGCAAAAGACTCAATTTAGTGGGCCCACCATCTGGCAGCAGCACTGATGCTTGGTGGGTACCACACGACTTTCGTAACTAGGTAGGCCCACCTCCTTTTTTAGTAAAAACGGTTGCTGAGAAATTAGAGGTTATTCTATTGAGGTACGATAAAGAATAATAAAACCGCGGTATCGGCACTGATGCTTGGTGGGTCCCACACGACTTTCGTAAATAGGTAGGCCCACCCTCCTGTTTTTAGTAAAAACGGTTGGTGAGAAATTAGAGGTTATTCTATTGAGGTACGATAAAGAATAATAAATCCGCGGTATCAGACTTTGACACATCGAGGAGATGACATAAATGGTCAACTACTCCGATCTCCATCATGGGTCCCAGTTTGAAAATATACGGGGTAAAATGGATGGCCCGTCCTTATACCATGTAAAGACCGGCGTTACGGTGCGTAACAAAAGTGGTTACGATCATCAATTGCAGGTAGAGAGGTACAAGTGGGCCCCAGCAGCTGGGATCAACCGCACACTCTTATGCATTCCCGATGGATGTCTGCCCACTGGCCAAGTAGTTGTTTTCAACCAATAAGAAGATTTTTGGTGCATTCATGCCCCAAAAGATGAACGGTTGGATTTCCATATGGAAGCCATATATCCTACGTTTCTTAATTGTGGGACTTTTTTGGGGAATACTGGAAAGCCAAAGGCAGATAAACAAACAAAAACATTTTACTTATCTTAAAATTACAAGAATAAAAATGGTTTATTAAGTCAATAAAAAAAGAACATATACCGCCAATGTCCCGTCTGTGACTAAACCAACCGCAAGTTTCTTCTTCCATTGAACTGATAATTCGTCGCAAAAAAGGAGAAAATGTTGATCTCTACCTTTTTCATCCCATCATCTTTAAGAAATATTAGAAGCCATATTTTAGATTTCTTCTGCAGATTCAATTCAATTACAGTCTGTAGGTTAGAATGACATGCATAATCATCAAGCTCTCGATCGATCGAAACCAACCATCAAAATACTCAAAAACCACAAAGAAATTATCAAAAAAGGGAAAACAAAGACTATAAAGCGAAGAAGAAAGGAAAATAAGGGAAAAGGTTGGGTTTTTCTCTCGCTAATCTAATCCTCAAAACCCGTTTTTTGCCAAATCGCATCTCTAACCCTACTCAAATCTCTCCCCTTCAGAGTCCTTCCGATCCCTTCATGCACAGAAAAAGAAGCGATCCTTGTACTCGCAATTTGCTTCGCCAAAAACTCATGTGGAGGAATTCGAATATCTTCTCCATTTTCGTCCACGTCGTCTCCATCGTCAAGTTCTCTACTTCCCGAATCTCTATAATCCTTGCTAAGAATCTTCGACCAGTCGGGAATGTTCACCGGAAGCGATGAAGCAGCTGTCCGGTCGTTGTTCTCGTTCTTCTTCGAAGATTTCTTCGTGATCCTCGAACTGGGTATCTGCTTTTTGAATTCAGTTCGCGTTTCGGGGGCCACTGGATTCGAATTCCAGACATGGTCGGGATTCGAGTTCCACATATCGTCCTCGTCAAATTCGAACGCGTCGGAATTCGCTGGGGTTTCTCTCTCGTTAGTGAAGAACCGGTAAGCGGGTTTTGACAAATAACATCTTCCGGCCATTGAAAGGGAAATCGTAGATGGGTTTCTTTGCGTGTGTACGTCTCTCTGTGCTCTGTTTCTGGGTTTGGGGAAGGAAGAATCGAAGAAGGCTCTGTTTTCGTTCCTTGTAGGAGTCTTTGCTGAGCTTTTTATAAAGGCGAAATTGGATAAGGTTGTCATTGGAACTTCTCCCTGTCTGGATCGTGTTATATGAAGTTACGGAAATGCCCTGCTGCTTCATCATGCAAAACCGGTAACAAATTTTAGTGGATAAAGTTCGTGGTTTTAGGAAAAATGTATGCGAAAAAAATAGGAGAGTAACTGAAGACATTTTAGCGTATGGATAGATATTGATGGCACAATTGTGACTCAGGGTACCGAATAGTGGAAATCTAAAACTTTAACAATAATCTATGTTCAATATTAATGTAATATATTAATTGGACAAAAGATTAATGGAAGAAAATTTCCATAATTTACATGCAAAATTCATGTAAAAAACTTTTCTTCTTATATCTTGGTATAATTACTAGTTCATATTACCAAATGGCATGCCAATTATGTCTTGCACTTTGAACAGGAGAGGTTACTGCTGCAAAATTTTGCCATGGACTCAATAGAGTTGCAAGTTTTATTGGATCCATTTACGTATTGCAATCAACAAGATTCCCATGCGAATGCATACTACTCTCTCATGTTAAAGACAAGAAAAAACTTTGTTTTTCTTTTAGCATTTCTGGATAATCTGTAAGTGTCAACATATAATGTTGTTATTAGTTAGGTTCAGTATCCCATTAAAATTGTTGTTAGTTATTGAGATTACTAGTGATCAAAATATTGAGAGCTATTAGATGAACTATACTTGCAAAAGTCTATAGTTGAAAATTTTTAAAAATATTTCTGACCTTTTGATCTGTCTATTCAAAAGATTTTTTTTTAGTGGTGGATTAACAATGTACCCTTTCAAAAGGAGCCTCAAACTCAAGACCTTCACAATTTAGGGCTACTTTTGCACCACGACCCTAGAGTCACACACTAAAAAATAATAGAAAATTACCAAATAAAATTGATGCTTCATGAATAAATTTTGAAATTTGCATATATTTTATCTACATCTAGTTAAAAATCTAAATGTAAACTTAAATCTACAGCCTAATGATGTTCTTCTCCTATTTTTCTAAAATTATTACATATGTTTTAAAATTTTCAAAATTATTTCCTTGCCAATTTATTCATGACTTGAATCTAAATGGCCTTCATAGAGATTATTGGGAGTTTTATTGTGGAAATTCGTTGGATTTTTTGAATAATTTTAAGGAGGAACGGTCATGTAAAACCTGAATAATCTTCACTTTGGAAATGAAATAAAAACAAAGAAGTTATTTGTATAAAGAGATAACGTGATGGCTCGAGTTCTTTTATTTCAGACTCTCATTCGTTAAGGCAATCAGGGTACCTCTCCATTATTAGAGAAAGAAAACAATCCCGACATTATCGGCTAAAGCAAAGGGCATTAATGTACTTTCAGTCTCCAACGTTTATCTTTCCGATGAAACTTCCTTGTAGTCCATTTTTGTCGCGACGCGTCCGTTCGCCTAGTTCTAGAAAGTAGGAGGCGTGTCTCCCATTGCATCGAGGCCTTACATCTGTTCATCGTTTCAGATATTGGACACGTGGTGGCCTTTAGCTTCAAGTTTCCTTGCGCGTGCGGCCACGTGAAGGATGCCAGTACTCGGATCTTGAGCGTTTTTAGTTGACAGCTAGGCCAGCTAATACTCGTGCCATGGCCTTTCTGCGAGCAGACACCGTCCATGTCGTCCCTTGCTTTGCCTTTTATTGCGAGAAATCAAAATTCAGAAAAAGGAAGCCAATCATAACCGTTGGATTAACGTACGGTCAGTGACTGAAAAATTTCTGGGTGCGGATTCACGTTTCCCCTGTGCAAAAATTGAAGAAACCGAAACAAAAAGTAGGATAAAAATGACAGATGCTGATTAATAGCCACCTCTGTTACTACCTACACCCTCTTCGGTTGTTTTATGTGTGCTAGTAAAAGAGTAAAGTGAAATGCCAATCGCGATCCTTTCCTATCTAGCTTCACCTTTGGATGATCTTTGAGTAATCTGACCCCTTCGTACTCTTCCTCATTATCTAGTTATGTCACCGGAGACGAATTCATGCTTATTGGATATGCTTGCAATTACTAATTTTCTCAGTTTGAATACCTTTTTTTTTCTTGCAATTACTAGTTTTATTCGTTTGAATATTTATCTTGGCACAATAGTAGAGTTGTTGGCGTGTGACTTGTAGGTCATGGGTTTAAGTGTGAAAAATAGCCTTATGCAATATATAGTAAAAGTGAGTACTATAAATCCTTTGTGATTCACCTTTTCTATGAGAGTGGGCTTTGTACACTGGGCTGTCCTTTTATAATCACCAAAGCGAAGTAAATAAAACTAGTAGCCAGAAGTAATCAATGAACACGAGTTTTTACAGAGGATAATAACTAAGATGAATGAGTCAGATCATCCTAAGATGGAGACTTGACAGATGAGTTACAACCCTGCTCAGGAAGCCCAGTCCGGATGCTATCACTCTAAGAGTGACGAACTCAGGTAGCCTGTCCTACAAAATCGATGGTTTAAGCAACGAACTCAGGTAGCCTGTTCTACAAAATCGATGGTTTAAACACGAGCCGTTGAGAAAAAGCGTGCTGGGTCTGGTGTAAGCAATGGCACCCGTAATACCTCATGAACGTCTCGTATGATTGCGAGAATTTCAATCTTGATTACTAATGATTCTCAATTTATCGTATTAAGATAAGCTTGTGGTTATGACTAATCCCGTGCAAGAGCATGACGCGTGAAAGCCATCGATTTCGACGTCGCGGTCTATTCTCGCTTGTTAAGATTCCAAGTGCAACCTCCAGTTTAATTAACAATATTTTCCGATAATGATGTTCTGAATAATGCTTACTTTATTGGTCATTAATTCTTTAATACGTGCCTCAAAAGTAGCAATCCAAGCGTATCTCAACGATTACTTTAACCACAAACTCTTTTCTTATATGAAATTGCTTTGGGAGAAAGTGTTTGGCTAGGAAGCTGGTGGATCACCATCTAGATTAATGTGAACCTGCATGAGTCTTCATACATATGGCATGGGATGGGAAATCTTTCAGTCCTCGTTGAGTCAAATCCAGGGTTCAGGATGAAATAGAGATCCCCACCTGCAAATGGAGGTGCAGAGACAATTGGAGGGAGCTCTCAAAGGAAAGATTAGGCTGATCCAATCAATGTGTTTGCTACCCATAAAGGATCGACCAGTCAATTTGGACTATGCCTTCTCATTTGATAGTACAAAACTAACGTTTCACACACCAATGGGATCGTACTTGTACGCATCCAAGGTGAGATAAGATAATATTAGAAAATTATCTTGTTGAATTGTTTTCATCATTAGTACTTAGTTTATGGGCCAACACATACATAAGTTACGTAAGTTTGTACAAGGCTCACGCTAAACAAAGCATAATTATGAAGCCCACTAACATGTGTGTGTGTGTGTGTGTATTTGTGGGTTCTTTCGCCCAAAGCTACAAGAAAAAAAACTGTGGGACGGCTGGGCACAGTGCAAGGGAGGGTTCCCACTTTGTACTCTACCAGGTTGAACTTGACAGGATGGAGATCGGCACTTGCTGATTTCATCTAAGAAATCTTCGTTTGGCAGATGGCAGCAGCCATTCAAGATTTTTCGTTTTTCGGAGTGGTGAATTGACTTGAAGTATAATCCAGTGCTTGCCAAAGGAAGCATATTGTAACAAGGACACAGACTCTAGGATGAGTACCGTTTGGAGATTGGGAGAGGGAATGCGAAAAGTAATAACAAAGTAATTAGGGTTACGTTGCTTGCCAGTGCAAGAAACTGATCCATCTTCTCTGTATTCCTATGTCACGAATCAAAGATTTCCAGCTTTGTTCAATCTAAACTAAAGAAGTTTAGGGATTTGGATGCTCTATTTAGGGAGGTTATCTTAGTTATTGGTTGCCTGCCAAACAATAATGCCTTTCAAGTCTTGTAAGGTTTTCCTATTGTGGGTTACCCACCAAGTACACGTACCTCGAAGAGGTTATTGGGTAGGAGGCCCTGAAGTTTATCCTATCTATCTTTATCTTATCCATTTAGAGCAGTAGTAGCTGGCATTGCACTAGATAGAAACAAAATAAAGAGTTAGATTAAGACGTTTCTTGAAGGAGGCTGAGCTTGCTCTTTATTAAGGCATGCTATCCTACAACGGGACACCATGGCAAGTTGCCCTGCAGCGTCCTAATTTCATTTGATTTCTGCACCTTTGAACGTGGAGTAATCACCCCTTTAATAGTATGGATTGGATTAGAGAGAGATGATCAACTTTGTATTATCGTTCAAGAATCAAGAAATGTATTGGAACTCTCAACTACATAGGATTAGGTTTTAGATATTTTGAATTTTTGGAATCCTCCCATCTCTGATATGCTAGATCGTATTAATAATATAAATATGCATGACTAAATATATAGCAGTAATTTCAGCAATGAGTTGTTGGTGATATTTGATTGGCCAAGAAAAAGTTTCTAATTAACATTGCCTCTAACTTTGTCTTTTTTTTACTTTTTTCGAGCCAATCAAATATCAGCTGCTCTTTGTACCTGTACAAAACAGCTTAAATTAACAATCACACACACACACACACACATATATAATGTTTGAAAAATGGTATTATAACTGAACTTGTAAGATCAACTTTGTGACCCTCAAAACGTTACCTTTGGATAATCTGACCCATTTAAATGTTTGGCCCCCTCCTAAATAGATTACCTACAAAACTCATGCTATTGGTTGTTTCTTTCTACTATTTTTTTCTAGTTTCCTCCGTTGAGAAGTCCAATGATCATGATTTTGAAATGAGAAAACTGATGGCCAGAAGCATCCAATGGGCATGTGTTTTTGAAGGTAACCTAAGTAAGGGAGAGAGAAGATTTTGAATGGATCAGCTCACCTAATGGTAGGGTCCATGTAAAGAGGTAGCATAGTCAGTCTTGGAAGTTGAGTCCCTATAACATTTTTCACAAATGTTTGTATGGTAAACTCACATTAGTTAATTAAGAAAGAATGCTCCGATAGCTGTTTGGTGCAGATGGTCACAGACAACATGACGTATCTCCTCATTATGCTTGGTTAGAGGCTCAAGGTGATACTTCACCCGTGTTCAACATCCTATAGTAGACCACGATAATAGTGGCAAGCAACTGGGCCACCTTTACATGATCTGACCCGTCATACTTCGCCACTTTAATTCGGATGCCAAAATTTTGTCAATTAAATGACTTTTGCTTGGAAGGTTATGTAACCGTTGTTTATACTACTTTCCATCTGGCCGTTTACTCTTGAATGTAGTCTCTCCGCATTTTTGAGTACTAGGCATCCGACGTTGGCAAAATCAAACAAACTGTTCAGATCAACCAAAGGTGGCCCGATTCATGCAATGGTTGGCGACTACATGACTATTTCCCATACACTGGCGGATTTTAATAATTAAATGAAACAATTTAGAAAAGTTACTGTATAATTTATCAAATTCAAACAACAAAGGCCTCTATACTTACAGATATGAGCTATTTATATGACGGAAGCCTAGATGTTCCCCTGAAAAACAAAGATGAGCAATGGAACTGCAAGTGGAACCATTCTTTCAGTGATTCGAATCATTTATTTACTGTTAAAATCGAAAGTTAAATGATTAAAGTTAAAAGGGCAATCCCAATGAATGAAGCTCCCATGTATGCTGGTTAAAAGGAATGGACCATAAGAGTCTACAATATGCAACCTTACCTTGCATCTTTTTAAGAAATTATTTTTACACTTTAAACTCATAACCTCAAGGTCACACGACAACAACTATCCATAACTCATCATCTAAAAGCTACCCTTTCCTCGTCAGGAAGCTATTTAACATCATTTTTTTGGAAAAAGAAGTACCATTGCTTCACCTAGATTTAGGAATTATGATGGCTATAACTAAAAAGATAAAAAAAAGAGATATTTTCCGTCCAAAATGCCTTTGCATATCATGTTCTGAAATTAGATATGCGTGGGCAAAATCACAATTACAACTTCCATATCTAAAATGCCTTTGTATATTTAAAATATAGTATTTGTGGATAATATTGTTCTCAAGGCTGGGAGGGGCAAGGGCGGGCCGAGGGCAGCCTTGACCTCTCCGCCAACTTGCGAGTGTGACTGGAAGTCAGTGACAAGCTGGGGCAAGCCCATATTGGACCCAGAATGTTTGCCAGGCTTGTCCTAATGTAGCGGCAAATTATTATCAACTAATCATTTTGATTGTAACATGGCATCAAACTATCACATGGTCATCTGTAAGACCTGGGTTCACAGATGTTGACGCACAAACCTTTGAAGTTACTATTTGTTGGTGTATGATGGAGGCAATTCCATGGATGCGTTGTGTCTTGACAGGAATGGGCTCACAATAAAATAAAAACCCGGCCCACCAGTCGGTAAGGTTGGCCCAGCAGTTAATATTGGCTGGTTGTCATTGGTTGATAGGTTGCACCACATAACTTGCTAGTTGTGAGTGTTAATCATTTCTAGTGCCAAGAAAGACATGTCTAGGACAAACAAATGTAGGAAAATGATATGGATTAGAGGCCTATCCCCGTTCATCCCAATGAAACTCTATTTGATTGATTGCCTACCAAGGTGTACACGTGTCTGTTACCTAGTGACTTGATTTTGGAGTATGTATTGGTAGCCCCTACATGGCATGAAAATGCAAATTATGATGATAATGAATGAGCAATGGATACTTAAAAGAAGGATAGCGATATATGCCCCCTTATTTATCGTCCCCAGCCCTCACTAAGCGGTAACGACCACTAATATCCTAAGTGGGTCTAGCTTTCTAAAAATCTGATCAGTTCACAATGATTCTCTTGACTTAGATCATGTTTAAGAATGAGTAATTCGTAATTAGAGAGTGTTTGGGCTGAGCCCTATCTAAGTTTGCCCATCTTTGTTTATTGAGAAGAAAGCCCGAAGCAACCTCTACTGGTAAGACGTTGAAATGTTCTTCATTGTTCGGTTGTTAAGCTCTTTCACTGAAAATGATTTTGTCATGATAAAACAAGACAAATTTTGTGTGGTACACAGATCGGTGATTATATTGGTTTCTAAGTTACTTCAATCTACTACTCCAGTCGAATGAATACGATTTACTACCATTCTTTTTGAAGAACAAAATTGTCTGGACTTTTTGGCTGGTAAAGCTAATGTAAATCTTTTCCTGTAAATTTATGTAGCAGTTGACAGTATATAGGACGTCCCACTATGATCACACGTGAGAAAGATTAGCCAAGTCCTTTGTAACTTTTGATAATTGAAAGGCTATCAATTTGTCTAAGAAGTGGGTGAGTGATTTGCTTAGCCAGTTTTTGCTTGTGCCGAAAGAAAACAAAAGAGATAGATCCATCTAAAATAGTGGATTTACTTATCACTAAGTATAAATTATCAGTTAAGCCTTAAGTCAAGTCCATCAAATATATAGATGAGAAGTTGGATCCATCTAAAATGGTGGAACTATCCACCATTTTGCCTTAATAGAATAACCTTTTGGGCCTCAATTTTGCAACCCAAGCCTGTCAAATACATATCAAGAAACGTGAAATCTCAACCCTAAGGGCATATCTTTTGTTAGCTGATGAAATCCATTTCCCAATCCCACAGATTCATGAAACAACCATTTTTAACCTTCCTGTCATTGTCAAAGTCCATCAAATATATCGATGGACATCAAATCCAAAACTTAAAGGCCTTGTTGTTGGCTAGAGATGATAGTTTCAATCTAAGATGGGCTATAAAGTGTAATTGGTGAAATTTTTCCACAAACCAATCAAATGACACTCGGGACTTGCCTTTACATATTAAGCCCATCCAACGTATCTCTCGAATATAAAATTCTAAAATCTAAGGCCACATTGCAGTTAGAAATGTTAACCTTGGGCTAAGAAAAGTTAGATGGTGATGTACATTTAGCTAACCACAACGTCATGAAATGAAAACTAGGGCCTTGCTTCCACACTTGAGTCTATCAGGCATAATGGACAAACCCAAGGCCAATTGTGAGTTACACCCGAGCAGACGGCCACCAAAGACCCAAAATTGACCTAACCCTCTCCCTAAGTGCCTTTTTTGGGTATTTAAGGATCACTTTTCAGTTTTGTAGTGAAAAAGTCAAAGTTTATACCAAGGAACATTCAGGGGCCAAAGTATGTGGAATTGCAGGGTGAGAAGATTATTTTCCTATTTTTTAGGCCTAAAAAATGAATTTACCCCCAAGACCCAAAAAAATTTCCCATGATTTTAGCTCTCTGGGTCCTTGAATTTCTAGGCATAAAACACTTTCGTAGAAAATTGCTTTTCCTTCGAAAATCAGGTTTCATCCATTTCTTATCAACCAAAGTAAAACCTAACGCCAGTCATTTTTAACTAGTCCATAGAGAGAGAGATTAAAGAGTAAAAGTTAATTAGGACCCTGAGCCCCAGTCTACCATGGAAGTTACCTTATTTCCATCCATGTAGATAAAATAAAATAAAATGGGAATTTAAAATTGCACTACTTGATCAGAAGTATTAGCTCTATCCATGTAGATAAACAAAATAAGAAAAATATGCACTACTTGATCAGAAGGATTACCAAACTTGGATTCAATAAATGTGGCTGCTAAAACTTTCGTCTATCTATATGTGTAAACACAAGAAATCATATGCTGATCACCTTATAGTTCTTTTAAAGTGTATGACCATATTTTCACTTGTAAATATGAGAAAAAGTGCAACTAGGGCCCCATTTCCATGATTAAAACCATTTAACATGTCTCACGTAAAAGTACTATCTTCTAAGCCTTTTGATTTGTGGAGTGTATGATGTTGAATACAACCCTTACATTTTGATTGCCCCAAAATCAGAGGTATAATTTTAAGATGAATGCATTGACATGTTACATCTATAGTATGCCTATATAATGAATTGTTTAGGATCGTTGGATTTGGAGATTGGATCCTCACTTAAATTCTTTTAGATGGTTAACAAGATCTCAACAGTACCAATAGAAAACCAAAATTACAACAAATTGGAAGGCTCAGTTAAGGTAAAGATACCAGAGGAGCCGTTTAATTGAGAATTTAACTTAATCAATCTCTGTGCAACAAATGAACCAACCCTTTGTTAATAAAAAGAAAAAAATGAACTCACTTGAGTTATAGATGTGATGACCCGGGTTTTTCAATATTTTTTTTTAATAAAACTTTTCAAAAGGAGGGGCCCCAATTTTATACAAACCAAAATAGCGAAAAACAATTTCAATCAAATTTCAATGTTAGAAAAATCCCGAGGTCAACCATTGACGCAAGACAAGATTTTTTTTTTTTCCAAGTAAACATGTTTAAAATATATTTACTATTCCAGAACTCATCCAATCATCAGCCACATTCCCATAACAATATAATCAAGTCCAATAACACACACACACACACACACATATATATACACAATCCAGGTGAAATCAGAACATACCTCTAATTGAGACTTCTTGATCACTCTTCTTCTGACTCCTCATAAGTCCTGTCTTTCTTTAATATCTGAGGCATTGCAACAATAACGCAATGCCTCAGCAAGCAATGCTTAGTAGGTACATAGACATTTAATGTATATCAATGGAACAAAATTGAATAATCGTATTGATACAATGAGTAAATCAATTTTCTACAAGAATATAATTATTTTAAGCAATGCTAATAAAATCTCAAAACATCATATATGATAAAACATGCATCTCATGAATTTAAAACATGATATGATCTCATGTAAATGAGCATACAATAATAACAGGGTACCCCCAAGGTACGTGGGTCCCACGAGTGTTCCATACACTCGCATCACATATCATGAGTACTCATATCAAACCTCTAGGTGTCGTCACACCCAGGCATACCATCACATCTCCAAGCTCATTATGCCAGTACACAGAATAAGTGTATGGATCGTCATGCCGCAGTGGCAACCCTCCAGGGTCTCAACCACCGTCGCTCCCCATTTACACTATAACGGAAGACTTAACGCCCGTCCCCATGGAAATGCCCGAACCAATAGTGTGGACTATCTATGTTACCAACCCCTACGAAAAGCCATCTACGGGTAGGTGTCTATCATATCACATCACAAATCTCAGAGGGTAGATGGCTGGCCCTCTCCCTCCTAGCATGACATCCACTAGGTGAGAGCACCCGTCATAAAATACAAAACACGAAAATCATGTATGTTGAAAAATCAAGAGCACTCGTGGCTTGCAATCCCTAAGGCATGCTCCTCATCCTAAGGTTAACCTCTAAAAGGACCAGCCACCAAGCCTCCACTTTCCTTTCTCATAAAAACCCATCAATTTTAGTGATGCAATAAGGAAGATCATTTCTATTTATGCATAATTAGGTAATATCAATCTCATGAAACCATCAGTCATAAATACATTCAATACATGATTGAAATCAAAGAGCGATCATAGTATAAAACTCTAAATCTCACCCACTTACACGAGCGAAAACATCAGATGGACCTCTGAAGCTCCCAAAATTAAGTTTTTTGTGAAAAGACTTCATAAATTAATATATTAATTTATAGGGGTAGGTACGCGTGCACCGACTTACATAGGCGGTGTGGTTTGTACTGGCTTACGCCAGCGCACTACGCACCCAAGACACAGTGCGTTCCGGATGTCCAGGACAACGCACAAGAGCGTCCCGCGCGCACGTCACTATGCACGCGTGCCACGAAATGCCCACATACGAGCGTCCCGGTGGGCATTTTGGGCACACTATGCATTGGGGATGATGAGCCCAAGCCGTCCACCTTGTTTTGGCTTGATCAGAGCCCTAGAAGCTCCAATTTTTTGTCTGTTTTCACCGTTCCTAGGGTTTTTGGGTCCAAAGATCACAATGAACAGCTTAGATTTCTCATTTGAGGTGTCCTTAACATGGGTCTAACCATGCTCCACGATTTTGAATTCATAGGCCATCCAACGGCCATTCTGATCAGATCTAGCCCGAATCTGTGAGGGAAAAGTTGGAAAACAAAGTAAATAACAAGTTAAAATTTGTAACTTACCTGATTAGAGCCGGAGATGAGAGATCAGAGCCCTTTAATACATGCAAACTTCAACTCATTTTCGCAGCGTGCATAGGGGAAAACAAGGGTTCTCCTCTGGTTGTTTTGCATGGGAATGGAAGGGGAAACTTGTATTTAATAGGCTAAGTTCTGATTTTGCCGAATGGAAGGTTGATCAGTGCCTTCCTCCATTAGAAATCTAATGGAAGTGGAAAAGGGGTGTCGTTATCAAAACGACACCCTTTAATTAACATTCCTGGCAATTTATCAATTTACCCTTACACTTAAAATGGTCATAACTCACTCATTCGATCTCTGTTTTCGACGTGCTTTATACCGTTCAATTCCTATCGATGTGTACTTTTTGTTTTTGAGTTTTTAGGACCAATTTCTATACATAAAATTTTTATTTTTATTTATTTGAGCATATTACATCCTTCCCTCCTTATTAAAATTTCGTCCTCGAAATTTCGATACATGCCTCTATATAAATCACTCTGTGTGGATCCTCCTCATTTTTTTTATTGTCTCCCATGTGGCCCCCCAGCTGTGAATGACATTCTCTATGGACTTTGCCTAATGAAATAGTTTTAGTCCTCAACTCCTTGACTTTCTTATTTAGTATACACACAGGTCTCTCTTCAATTGTCATGTCAAGCTGTAACTCTCCTGGGATCAGCTCAAGTTTGTGAGATAAATTTGACATATACTTCCTTTGAATAATTCTAGAGTCATCCTCACATCACAATATATGATAATCGTGACAATAATTCCGAAGTTAACATCAATAAGCGATTCCACAACATGTCATACCTTCGTATCTCAATCCATCATATAAATCGATGCCTATCAATACTCTCTTGATATAATTACACACATCATAACCACATATGACCCAATTTGCACAAACCAAACCTCCACCTAGAAGTTGATTACTTATGTACCACCTAGTACTAGTTATCTTACTACATTTGCTCGATTCAGAGTATCTCTGTTAACATATAGGAAGTCATTTACCAAATCAAAACAAAGAGCATATAGTTCACCAACAGGAAGTCATATGCTAGTCACAACGACAAATTATCAACTCACCAACAGGAACTCTATGCCAATAAGAACTAATCTGTAACATGATCTTACTTGTAAGCACTTAGGAGCTTGCCACCTAAAAGTCTACCGGTGTGTTTAACACCTACCCTCATTGGTTACTCACCACCATCGATTTTTAAATTGAATTTTTCTTAATCGTAATGGAAAATTTTCACATAATATTATATATCACTGATATCTTGGTGAAACTCAATTATACAGTGCCCATAGTTTATAAGATTAAGGAACTATGAACGTTAGTCAACAATTTGGCTAATCTTAGCCCATCACAATCTTAATAAACAACTCCTTTGTTATTCTAAGTATTTCATAAAGGGAATTCACTTCCTCTAACCATAACTCATGCTATAATGTTTGCAATAAATGATGAGCTCTTAATCATTTTGAATTTATGCACAATGATTCCTTGTGCCCCTCTGTGTTCGTGAAGTATTCAACAATACTAGCTATTAACCCAATCATGGCTCATCAAAATAACATTTGAAGATTTGACCCATCATAGCCATACATTCTGTCAGTGTATTGGTTCCACCGATTTGTACCATCCAGAATTAGTAACAATCATGACAAGTTTTAAAAATCATCTTAAAGACATCATATGTAGAATCCTAGGCAGGGTATAATCACACATCAAATCACTCTCTACAGACACCAAGTACCATGAGGAATTAATCAATTAAATCATCAATATAGGATTTAAATTATTAGTTTTCTACCATAATATTATCTAACGAACGTAACTCTATCCATAATAGTAAAGATTTAGCTCTCTTCTCATGAAGAAGACTAATGCATTTCACAAAGACCCATTAGGCTTATCAAAACTCTCATCAAAAGCTCATATAGTTGGAACTTTGTCAACTCAATTAGGAACATCTAACATGGCCTTTAGAGTAAGTAATGCTATGTCTAATTAACATCAATATCAACCCCTTGTGGCAAAATCATGAAACTCCTTAGGCAAAATCATAAACTCTTGCACATCATATTTGTGCTCATTCCAAGTCGCTCATGGTACCCCATAATCTTAGAATTAAAAGATACTTAGTAACCTCTAAAAAGTACTATACTACCTTTAAGATAGAAATAACACAACTCTTAAAGATGCCTTTTCTTACACAAGTGAGGCTAATAGATGTCCAGTTACACCAGAAGTATTCTTCTTATCATAGAAATCACTATCAACATATTAGAGAATCCATTCTAAGGATTTTATTGCAATCAATCATATTGAGTGGGATGAAATCAACATTCATCCTATTTCTCATTATCTCCACCACTTGTCCCTAGTCATACTTACAAGTTTCCATAACCCTTTCACTAGTATTCTTGCATATGATCTCAGATACTGCCATATATTCCCAATATATTCCTCAAAGCTCTAATGCATAAAGTCCAAATCCACTAGATCCTACATCAATAAGTATTTGAGCATGTTTACTAGAAATTAAGAAAATATTTTCTATTGCCCAAATCGAGGTCTATACTTGGTTCCAAGTAATGATAGAGATTCATCACCACTAATGTGGAGCCATTTTTGTCCCCACCTCCAATGTTGGTTAGTCTGACTCACGGTCTTATGAAACAGTCTCTATCAAATACTCTATCTCCCCACAGTCAAAATATTTTAAAGGATTGTAGCTGTAATAGCTATTATTGCTCTTATTTTCGCTATTGCAATAATCTATTAACTCTAAGACATAGCTGTCTAAGCGCCTATTCTTTTACTAATGTACTTTCTCTTGTTCACATCCCAATCCTGTCTAATCAATGTTACTGGCTCAGTAGCCCCTATAATTATGTCAAAGAAAAAAAAAATAAAAAATCTCTTGCTCTTTCTAGGCTAACTCAAACTACTCATGTCCAAGTTTATATGCTCAGTTCAAGTCCCAAGAGAACATCTTTCGATAACGCAAAGTCCAATTCTATTGCCTTTGTCACCAATGTAGGATGCGCTACCACCACCTGATTTCTCAATCCAAGTCTCAACATATCATAATCTATTGTAGCCTCCTTATCCAACATAAAAAAATAAATAAATAAATAAATAAATCAAGCCCTATCAATCAATTATATATTCTAGTTCAATACTGTTGACCCATTTAATTTCTCTGCGCTAAAGCAACAACTTTCACCATATCACCAAACGATCATAATTAGAATTCTCGTAATCACATTTTCGGTGTTCTCACTTCTACTATTTCATTTCCTTTAACAAATTAAATATTCCATGGTCATATTTATCAAATCATTGACAATCGTCAACCTCACATCCAATGTGCTTGATATTTCATAATGACTTTCTTAGCCATTTTAGACCACATTATAATTAATACTTAACAATAATTCTCATAAAACATTTATCACATCCTCTAGGGCTATGCACTTCCCATCATAATTAAAATCCCAATAAATTTCATAACATTAACTTGTCACCAATGTCTAGTTATCAATATTTTTTTGTGCATAAGGACTTATAAATTTCAACTTATAGATCAAGTAATTCATCTATGGAATATTAAATATTGTTCCATCAATTGTCAATGATTTTCATTCATACTATAATTTATTCTTCAACTAAATCCACTTCAAGTTTAAATGAATACAATACTTCCTTAAAATTCTCAAGTTCTCATTTGTTGTAACCATAACTGATCTTGCTCAATTGTAGTTATAATAGCCTTTATACTCTTTCAAAATTTATAAACATAGTCCAAGTTATAACTTGAAGTCTTAAAAGTAATTTATATACACATATCTTCTATCATATAGTAAAGTTTCCACCCAGAGAACTCATTCACAATCTTTATTCTGAATCTTTACTCACCATTAACCATTGTATTCTCTAAGTGTCATACCTACTATTCTCACATTATATATTATACTCATAGTACATTTTCTCCATTAGCAAATCATCTATCCACACAAATATTCTCAGCTAGAAGCACTAACTCATACATATCATGTAGTGATTTCTTAATCTTAAGAGCTTTGCTATTCTCATAAGAATTTACCTTTCCTTTAGTTGATCGTTTTCCTTTTTCCCATGACTCTTTATGTCCCCCCATATGAATCATTGTCTATTAATGATATGATTCAACTCTATATATGGTTTCACTCTATCCTTGCACTTACTAGTTCAACTCCCAGCATCATTAAAGGGTGTTTATTCCAATTTCATAATTTATGAAATGATTTACTCATTTAGCTCCTATCAGTTCTAATTCTCACCTTGGACTGTCATCTTCACATGAACTTTTGGGATTGGCTGTGAGTGGATGAACCTGCTTTGATACAAACTGTGATGACCTGGGTTTTTCAAAAAAAAATTTAATAAAACTTTTCAAAAGGTGGGGCCCCAATTTTATAAAAACCAAAATAGCGAAAAACATTTTCAATCAAATTTCAATGTTAGAAAAATCCCGAGGTCAACCATTGACGCAAGACAAGATTTGTTTTTTTCCAAGTAAACATGTTTAAAATAGATTTACTATTCCATGACTCATCCAGTCATCAGCCACATTCCCATAATAGTATAATCAAGTCCAATAACATATATATACATACATAGTCCAGGTGAAATCAGAACATACCTCTAATTGAGACTTCTTGATCACTCTTCTTCTAACTCCTCATAAGTCCTATCTTTCTTTAATATCTGAGGCATTGCAACAATAACGCAATGCCTCAGCAAGCAATGCTTGGTAGGTACATAGACATTTAATGTATATCAATGGAACAAAATCGAATAATCGTATTGATACAATGAGTAAATCAATTTTCTACAAGAATATAATTATTTTAAGCAATGCTAATAAAATCTCAAAACATCATATATGATAAAACATGCATCTCATGGATTTAAAATATGATATGATCTCATGTAAATGAGCATACAATAATAACAGGGTACCCCCAATGTACGTGGGTCCCACGAGTGTTCCATACACTCACATCACATATCATGAGTACTCATATCAAACCTCTGAGTGTCATCACACCTAAGCATACCATCACATCTCCATGCTCACCATGCCAGCACACATAATAAGAGTATGGATCGTCATGCTGCAGTGGCAATCCTCCAGGGTCTCAACCACAGCCGCTCCCCGTCGACACCATAACAGGAGACTTAATGTCCGTCCCCATGGAAAGGCTCGAACCAGTAGTGTGGACTATCCATGTTACCAACCCCTATCAAAAGCCATCTACGGGCAGGTGTCTATCATATCACATCACAAATCTCGGAGGGTGAGTGGCTGGCCCTCTCCCTCCTAGCATGACATCCACCGAGTGATAACACTCGTCATAAAACACAAAACACGAAAATCATGTATGTAAAAAAACCAAGAGCACTCATGGCTCGCAATCCCTAAGGCACGTCCCTCATCCTGGGGTTAACCTCTAAAAGGACCAGCCACCAAGCCTCCACTTTCCTTTCTCATGAAAATCCATCAGTTTCAGTGATGCAATAAGGATGATCATTTCTATTTATGCATAATTAGGTAATATCAATCTCATGAAACCATCAGTCATAAATACATTCAATACATGATTGAAATCAAAGAGCGATCATAGCATAAAACTCTAAATCTCACAACATCATCGACTAATAATAAGTGCAATTTAAATCACAATCACTCATGATACTATGATAATGTAAGGTTTTAAAATCAAAACAAAACATTAAATGTCGTCACCTACCCCAATGTCAGATCACCCAACTCAAGCATATAATCTTTTTAACTTGTACGTTCAGATGTACCTGTCAGTACCACAATACTATTTCATACTATTTATTATATTATAATGAAATCTATGAAGATCCAACCATTGGATCATCCTCTAAGATCTCTAATTATGATTTGGTTCTTAATTTAGTCTCATCTCATGTCCCTCTATTCGTTTTTGTGTGTATCTAACGTTTATACCTTAATCTGATAGTTAGATCATCCTCAGATCAAAAATATCCCAAGATCTAGTTCAAACCAATGGTCTAGATTCATTTTTAGAGTAGTCATGCTAATATGCCCCTTAGAACCCTTATTTATTATCATACTTTATCTCATTATTCAAGTCTTGAGGCCTGATCACCCTTTGATCAGTTAGTTCTAAGTTATTAATTAATATTTTATAATTTAACTAATCTAAAAGTAGTCAAATATAAGTTTTCAAGCTAAATTTAGGTCTGCATCATCAATACAGTCGCAACGGATGTTTTCACTCGTGATTTGGACCTCTGTAGCTCCCAAAATCAAGTTTTTTCTGAAAAGACTTCATAAATTAATATATTAATTTAGAATGGTAGGTACGCATGCACCGACTTCCACTGGCAGTGTGGTTTGTACTGGCTTACACTAGCACACTGCGCACCCAAGACACACAGTGTGTTCCAGATGTATGGGACAACGCATAAGAGCGTCCCGCGCACACGTGCGCTATGCACGCATGCCACGGAGCGCCCGCATGCGCGCACCCGAATCTGTGCATCCCAGTGGGCATCTTGGGCTTACTGTCCATTAGGGCCGATGAGCCCAAGCCGCCCACCTTGTTTTGGCTTGATTAGAGCCCCAAAAGCTCAATTTTTTGTCTGTTTTCCCCGTTCCTAGGGTTTTTGGGTCCAAAGATCACAATGAACAACTTAGATTTCTCATTTGAGGTGTCCTTAACATGGGTCTAACCATGCTCCACGATTTTGAATCCATAGGCCATCCAAAGGCTATTCTGGTAAGATCTAGCTCAGATCTATGAGGGAAAAGTTGGAAAACAAAGTAAATAACAAGTTAAAATGTGTAACTTACCTGATTAAAGCCGGAGATGAGAGATCAGAACCCTCTAATACATGCAAACTTCAACTCATTTTCACGACGTGTACAGGGGAAAACAAGGGTTCTCCTCTGGTTGTTTGGCGTGGGAATGGAAGGGGAAACTCTCATTTAATAGGCTAAGTCCCAATTTTGCCGAATGGAAGGTTGATCATTGCCTTACTCTATTAGAACTCTAATGAAAGTGGAAAAGGGGTGTCGTTATCAAAACGACTCCCTTTAATTAATGTCCCTGGCAATTTACCAATTTACCCTTACACTTAAAATGGTCATAACTCACTCATTCGAACTCTATTTTCGACGTGCTTTATACTGTTCAATTCCTATCGACGTGTACTTTTTTGTTTTTTATTTTTAGGACCAATTTCTATACATAAATTTTTTATTTTATTTTATTTATTACTAATTTATTATTTAAAATTTGAGGATATTACAATAGAAGATGTTAGAAATATAACAATCTTGCACAAAATAGAAATATAATAAATATTAGCTTAGAGGTGTGCTTATAGCAACTTCTTAAATATAATTGAAACATCCAAGTAAGTGCAAGAGATATATTAGATTTATCTTTAGGATTCAACTAAGTAAGATTCAATTTATACCTCAACTGATTTGCATATTCATAATCAATCTGCACTTTTGTGTCTAACATAAATGTCATAAAATAAAGTCTTTAAAATCTCTCTTTAAATAACTATAGTTCCTAAAAAAGAAATAACATCAGAAACTCAATTCACTTTAGAAACGAGATCAAAATGGATCAAGAATCTGAGTTTCAAGAAAACCAAAGAACAAGGAGAATTTCACATTAGAAGAACCCTTGAAGAGTGATACCAAAATATGCGAACTCCTAAAATAAACCATAGTAGAGTCATACACTAACTAACAAACTCTAAGAGATAGAGAATAAGAATAAAGTGATGCACTACTGATAAACTCTAAAGAAAAGATGAAAGTAGAAAATTTCTTAGCTGGAGAGATTCTAAAAAGCTAGAAACTCGAGAGCTATAAGAAAAGAGGGGAGACAATAGAAGGAATGGCTTAGGGGCTTCTCCTTATATAGGGGAGCCTTGCTCTAGCTTCAAGTGGCTTTTCTTGGCAGACAAGACACCTAGCTTGACCTCTGGTCACTCAAAATTACCCTAACACTTTCCTTTTACACTAGTGAATCTCACTAGTGAGTTGGGCCTTGTAGCGCTAGACCATCTCTATAGTGACGGAGCCTATGCACTTGGACTACAAACTCACATATGTGCTAGCTCTTAAATAGGGGCGGGTCACCTCTTCTCTTCCACAAATCATAAAAGCAATGCGAGGCTATTGTCCCTTTAACTTTAAAACAAATTTCTGACAATCCTCTACTTGTTTTAAAGTTCATGAGGTCCATAAACATAGTTGGAGTATTAGTCAATCCAAACAACATGACTATAAATTCATAGTGGCCATAACTAGTCTTGAATGTCATCATTGATATATCCTCCCCCCATTCCCAACTAGTGATACCCGAACCTTAGATCGATTTTTGAAAATACCTTAGTCACCTCTAGCTAATTAAACTAGTCATCAATAGAGGGTAGAGGATGCTTGTTCTTGATAGTCACTCTGTTCAGCATCCAATAGTCTACACAAAGCCTCACCAATCCGTCCTTGTTTTTGATGAAAAGGACTAGAGCTCTTCATGGTGATACATTAGACCAAATAAACCCATTATCCAGCAATTCTTGGAGTTGACTCTTAAGAACTTTTGGCTTAGACGATGCCATCCTAGAAAGTGCCATGGAGATAGGACCTGTACCCGGTATTATCTCAATAGTAAAGTTTATCTCCCACTTCGATTGCAATCTTAGTAAGTGCTTGAGAAACATGTCTTGAAAATCCTGAACTCTAGCAAATTCATTTAGTTGAGGTCCTCTACATATTTAGGAGAATCCACTTGTCTCTTCTCAATTATTATGATTATATCCTAGGGGAATTTCTTTGTTCATAGTGACTCACCTAATGGAGTCATGTCCTATAAACACAATCCTAACTTTGGACTAGGACATTATAAAAAATTATATGGAATGAAAGAATGTGTAGGATCAAAAACTACTTTAACAATTTTGTTAGTGACCAGAATGTACCTTCCACTATCACAATCAAAGCTTGTACTTGCCCATTCAAAACATGTATCTCTCTTTCCTTTTTCTACTTCACACACTTCTTGGCATTGTGTCTTACCTCTACACAATGGAAACGTTTGAAATCTTTATAGGACATGGTTTTCCCAAATGATAACTTCTACATAAGGGCATGGTTTGGACTTAGGCATTGTTCCTTGACCATTACACTTATCCTTTCATGGTTACTAAGACCTTAAGAACTACTTCGCCTTCTTTCCTTTATCATAACATCCATTGTACCAACATTTCTTTTTCTTTTTCCTTGCCTGAATTTACTTTTAACATTCTCATCCCTCCACTCAACATTTCCTCTAGGTGGTTCATAAGGTATTGACTGAGTTGATGCACTAACTATTGTACTGCCTCTCTCGCCACATTTTTGAATGGACCAAAAGGGATGTTAGTAGTTTTAGGGTTGCTTGACTATGTTTGTTAGGTGTCCTCTATCCCATAGTGAAATAACCTAACAATGTGTTCTTTCTACTTAGCTAAATCTAGGGTCTTCCCTAATAATACTAGTGCATGAGTTATTGACTATTAATGACTTTCTATAGTATAATTGGTCATGATAACTCATTCTGGGCTTTGATACCAATTTGTGATCCCTCATGTTTTTAAAGCACAATTTTTAAAAGAATATTTATTTATTTTTAAAGTCTAGGTACTCATATTTGAAAATTCCTTTTCAAAACCTCAATTCTTTTCAAAATTTATTTACAAACACAAGGTCAACTTCCCATTTAAAAGATGATGTTTGAGTTATAACCTATCATCAATTTGGAAACAATTCTTAGGATAGCCAATCACACACAATTAACTATAATAAAATCAACATCAATGAATGTGTATTCAATGTATCCAGCACTTATTTGCTTTACATCATAACAACCATGATCTCAAATAAAATGAAAGATCATCTACGATTGGTCCTCACTTGTGCCATGTATAGCATGCCTTTAGCCTCAGAAATCATCTAATTGTCTACCTTTGCTTCTCCATATAGATTTGAATGGTTATTGGTAGGTTGAGTATACAATTATACTTAGTAGATAACATGAAGCCACAAAAACAGAATCGGGGCATACATCATGCAAGTGCACCTATGCATTATGAAAGCATTTTTTTTTTAAATGCAAGAAATAACATGACTAATTGCCTAGTCATCTCATGCAATGCATCATGCAAATCACTTGACAATTCAAGTATGACTAGGATGCATCAATATAACAACAAATATCAAAGTATTGTCATAAAATAATCATTAGACATAATCCAGTGCCATGGGGACTCTCACTGGACTCTTGTTGACACGTCTGTCAACAATCTCAAGTGCTCATATGTTTCATTTTGTCAGTCAACAATCTCAAGTGCTCATATGTTTCATCTATCAGACCCCAACATCCCTCTAAATGGAGTACAAAACATCATAAAATCACATGGGACAACTATGCTCAAGCCAAAAGCCAATGCACTCACACAGCTTACTCTAATGCCAAAGTTAATTTTAAAGCCTATTTTGAAATCTCTCTTCAAAACACTACCAGGTTGGCTGACTTAGGCCAAAATACAAGCTTAATTAGCTATGAAAAATAGGACAAATCCTTATGCTCGTTCTATATATGATTCTTAACTTTGATCATGTTGTACAAACCACCTCTAGTTAGACATGCATTACACTTTCAAAACCATTTCTATTTTAGTCTCTAAAACTCTCCTCTTCTCGCTTTAGCAACTTGCTAAGTTTATTACTTTAAAGCTCTGTCCTTAGCTTTTCAAAACATGTTCCATTTTTCACTTTGAAAACACAATTACATGAAGGGTTTTTCTTTTAGAAATAGCTCTAAGAAAGTATAAGTTTATTCAACCACCTCCTAATGCATAGAAATTTTCAGAAATGGTATCTGATACTGGTTCAACTAAATAAGTTGTTTGTAACAGCTACATAAACCGATCCCGAATCAAGGGCTAGCTTTTAATCTCTAAGAGCCGATTCGATGGCATCTTCTCTTATGATCTTTCTAGTTAGCACGCAGTGGCTTAATTCATATTCAATTAATTCCCATCTCGAAAGAAATGGTTGAATAAGACTAAAAATGAACTTCTTCTTACTAAATGTGACGACTCAGGTTTTTATAACACATTTTATAATACATTTTGTAAAGACAAGGCCGTTAGTAGTAAAAAAAATTTGCAAAACAAAGCAGCAAAAATTCTTTTCTTTAGACTTTGTTTTGTAAAACCCAAGTCACCACTTCATACATAACATAAGTAGCGTTTTGTACAAGATAAAATTCCATTGAAGGAATATACTTTTATTAAACTTCAGGATCCATCTAGTAGTTCATAGTATACAGCCCATTGTATCCTTACAATACTTGTTCAAATACACAATCCAAATTACAATGCTCTTAATACAATACAAGCTCTCAATACAATGTTTCAAGGGATATACCTTGATTACTTATTCTTCAATAGTTCTCCAAGTCTTGAGCTCCTAAGTCTCCTTTTCTGTATCTGAGATATTGAAAACATTCAAACATTTACAATATCTCAGCAAGCTATGATTGGTAGGGGATAAAAATGTAAGTTATTGACAGTATAATCTCAATATTCAATTATCTTCATTCTATCATAAACACATTCATGGACCACTATCATTTATATGGGCATCTCATTTCTTTGTCATTTATGTTCATTTTTATACATACATATTGTATACAGACAAATCCATTAAAATTGTGAAAATAATCAATAATCATTTCCATGCTAAGCTGACTAACTCCTTTCACTATGCCAATGTCATATGCATCATAATGCAAAATAATCAAGGACTACTATGCTTACAGTTTAATCCATACAACGCGCCCGGATAATTGCTCTATAATCCACTTATACCATTATCAGTGGAAATTACAATATCCATGTCCGTATGGGAGGACCATGGCTGCCATAGTCGTGGCCTTCTCATAGTTGCCCCACCCGACTTTTAACCTTTCTTAGGCTTAGTATTCAATATCATCAAGTTTCGGAGAGCGGGTGAGCAAACCCTCATAACTCTCCTAGTATAGCATTCTCAAGCCTACGCCTATTTAAAACAAAACCACAAGCCTCCATGCTTGTCTATAAAATAATATTTATACATATCAGATTATCTGTCTGTTTATCTAAAGCTGGAATATTTTCTCTTCCCTATTCACTTAGGGTTGTTCTCAAATATTGACTTAACTATTTTATACTTATTTTTCTCATCATTTGGTTTGATCATATTTAATTTTGAGGTATTTATCACAATATATTGGTATTGTACATGTCAATACTTCAAAACATAAGATCATGTATTAAACATGTATCTTCATGTAAAGGCATTCTTAAAATCCACCTACCTCAATAAGGTATTCTTACTCCTTGAAATCTATCATAGTCTTGATCAACACATATCTATCAAATCATACATATAATGTCATCTTTCTAATCAATGGCACATACTACACGATCTTTTGATTATCCTTATGTAGGATGATCTGAATCTTTCTTACAACCAAGTGTTCAATATCTTCTATACAAGTAGTATCTATATCATACATAAACAATCTAATCTATGTTGTTATTTCTTTTCCTTTATTGTTTTTGATCATTCAAGATCTCATCTTGTTTGATCATCCTTATCTTACTTACTATTTTTATTAGGGTTAAATAATTTACTAACCTTTTATGCTCTTATTATTATTCAACCAGTTAATGTTTTACTAGTTGAAGATAACTTATTTCAGCTTAAGTCTACTATGCTCCTCTTATTTCCAATTGGCTAAAGCTTACTAGCTGAATGGGTGAACGCAAAGTGGTTAGTTTAATTCTCATGTAAGGATGCATTTAGACCTTACAAACATTAATAGAAGGTAGGGGAAGAGCGAGGCTCTATTACAAAGGCCCCTTAACCACTATGTTCAACATTCACTAGAGTGACTTTAGCTCAACCTTTCATAAGGTTCCTATGAGCATGTTGACCCTAAGTACTCTTTCTAATTGATTTTAATTCAATACATGAATATTTATAATGTCATTCATGGGGTTTATCATTCTTCTAGTTTGGGCCAAGGATTTGATAATCCTTATATTGTCCTACTAACTATAGCCCGTACTAATTAAGTCTAAGTCAAATAATTCACTCTTATTAGTCATGAAACTCTAATTTCTCATTAGATTCTATTTTTGGTGTTTTATGCTTTTTATCTCATAACTACTTTAACAATTAAATCTACTAATAAAATTTAACCATAAATGAATTATAACATTAAAGCATAAAAATGCAAAATTGAACAACCTAATGATAATGGTACAAGGTACTAAAGATTATACTAGCATGATTTCTAATTAATGTACTTTATCTAATAAACTCAAATTAAATTATCATGGACCTAAGGTACCATCTCAACCATAATCTAATCTAACATGAAATCCTAGCATGGTCGTAAGTTACAATTGCATAAAATCATACCAACATGGTCCCAAGTTACAATTCATCATTCATGATTAATTTTATAGACATTTGAAATGAAGTTATACTAAAATAATCTATCATGGATCCTATATTCATGAAATAAATCAAATGAAATCAATGCATAACTCAAGCTAACCCATTTCTCATTATTAAAGCTTTTAATTATGATCCAACCATTAAATGTTATGTCTTTTCCTTTTAATCAAGGTATTAATTAATTTTAGGGCTTTTACTCCATTAAGGTCCAAGATCATATTCCTTTGCTTTTGTTCATATTCAATCCATGTTTTCAATGGATTCTATCATAATATCATTCATTCATTCCATCCTAAGCATCTGATTATACTTGATCTCATTGATCAAGTAGGTTCATTTGTATTTTTAGGGTTTTTCTACCATAAAGGATAGATCCTTCAATTTATCTTGAATCTATCCAAATAAATAGTGGATATCACTTGATTTCAATATTATATCACCAGTAAATCAAATCCCTAAGATCTTATCATCTCAGATCTTGAAGATTATGAAAATTAGAAGCTTAATTCTTAAATACAAAAAATTTCACAAAGAATTTTCTAAATTTTATGATTTCAGAAGAAAATAGAAGTTACAAGCTTTTCATACCTTCTTTCTAATCTCAATTTGGAGTTCAGATGACTCCACAATTGAATTGTGAAGTTTATAATCATTTTAACAGTCAAGATTTGATCTGGCCATTAGAATAGGACAGAACCGGTGGAACTAGTCATCCCCCTTTATTTTATCGGTGACCACTAGTGGAAATGGGGTGGTGACCTATAAATGGTTAGATGATCCAAATTGGACCGTCAAATCACGATCTCCCTTTCCTCCATCAAATTGGGCCATCAAATCTCCACGAAATTGGATGTTATTTCATATATAGGGGTTTTGGACCTTCTGAATCTATTAGAGGGCTCAGATTTTTCATCTGAGCCCTCCAATGTGCAAATATTGAGGGATTTTCACTACAACTTGATTTTCCCAATATTAAGAGAAAATCAAATTTAGTAAGATTAAAAATATCAAACATGACATAAAATGAATATGAGATGATATCTACCTACTTGATTTGCTTATAAATGAAGAATTGATGCTAAAATAAATAAATCCTCTTTGTATGTCATAACACACCAAATAAATCTTGATTTGTGTTTTCCTGTCAATTGAACCATTGAATCTTGAAATTACTTTGGGGGTTTTATAGGTCAGAAAATTCAAAACAATATGGATGGTGAGATTGGTGAAATTTTATCTAGAACGAAGTGGCTAATTGAATTTAGGGTTCTTGTACTATTCTAAAAAGAGGAGAGAGAAAGAGGGAAAAATAGAGTGTGACACCCCGGGTTTTTCACAACAATATAATAACAATTTATAAAAATAGTAGGGATCCCTGTTTTAAAAACTTTGATTTTTAAAGTGAAAAAAACAAAAACTTAAATAAAAGCATTTCTTTCAAAATTCGGGGAGTCATACAACCACAAAACTAAGGATTTAACGGTGAAATGAAATGCCATTTCCACTAAGAACTCAACAGAGTCTTCTTTGTATTTTAGACCATTGCACATGACCAGTGCAATATAAAATAACATGATAAATATAACATAAGACAAGTCATATGGGAGACATAGTCTCCACAGCCATCCACCATCAAATGCTATTTTCAATAAAATATATACTTCAACAATGGATAAGAAAATCTAGTAATGACAAAATACCCAAGGTCCCTCCATACAGCCATCACATCCAACATGAATTCATATTCTTACATCTAGGTCACATTGCAATTTTAATTAAAGTACAGTCCATACTCAAAACCCAAAGTAAGGTCTTGAACAAACCTTGTCATCTCTAAACATCATCAATGCTTCACTGGGAAGCTGCCATCACTTTTACCTGCTCTATCAGTGCGTCAACCCGTAGTCTCTCTCTATATCTGAGACATTGCAAACAAAACAATGCCTCAATAAGCTATGCTTGTGTAGGTGATTACGAGAAATAAAAACATGCAATAAACATTTGTGAAGAGTACCAATATCATGTCAAATATCATAAAACATGCAATAAATACTTGCGAAGAGTACCAATATCATGTCGAGTATCAACAAAGCAAACCATTTATAAGGAAAATAAAATCATCAAGCATTCAGAATGTAAAGCTCATGAATCTCATAAATATTAAAGCAAAACATCATGCCATGCAAGGCATGATCAAAACATGGATGAACATCCATAAATGCAATAAGAATCCGTGTCCACATCAAAACATAATGCACATCATGATAAAGCAAGGCACCATACAAAAATAAGTCCTAAGAATGTTCCACGACACTCAATCACCAGTAATGAGCACTCATACCAAACCTAGGGTCCCTCGTCTGTAGCTCACACACTAGGTAGCTCACCAAACTCATGGGCCCGCTTACATCTAGTCGCCCACATAAGCGAGTGCCTTGCCTGTAGCTTGCACACCAGGTAGCTCTCCCAGCCCATAGGCCCGCCCACATTTAGCCGCCTCCATAGGCTTCACCCACATATAAATACCACATGAGCATACAGAATAAGTATATGGGCTACTATGCTGTAGTGGCAGCCACATAAGATCTAAACCACTACCGCTCCCCGTCAACACCTAAATGGGAGACTTTCTCCGTTCCCATGGGAAGGAACAGACCCGTAGAGGGGATTACCCATGATACCTCAACCTACGTACATGGCCCTGTACCACTCAAGGGCAGTGCCTAATTATCATTATCACAAAGTCAGAGGGTGGGTGGCCAACCCTACAACCCTCCTAGCATAGTACCCACCGAGTAGAAGCACCCATCATAAATCAACAAAACATACTATAAATCATAGAAAACTCTCAAGTAAATAAACCTCAATAGGTTGAATCAAAACACATGATAGAGTGTAAACCATCACATGTGAAAACATGGATAATCATATAATCAATATCATGTTATCAAAATAGAAGTAATAAACACGTTTTAATAAACATGATAGGGCATAAAACACCTACCTCAAGAATTTCAATGGAAAAGTCATGATCAAGAAATTAAGGAAAATTCTTAAATGCAATCACCTACCTTGATAAATGTGGTACTCCAATCAGGTGCGTAAGCTATATCACGTCATGCGCCTTGACATACCTGTCACATCATAAGTCATTTATCACGTGGTGTTCTCACATCTCAAATAATAGGTCTAAGTGATAACTTCTCTGATCTGGTAGTTAATCCTATATTAACGACCCAAATCATTTGATTAACGCTCCATTAGGGTAATTATGAGCTAAATGTTTGTCTTTGTAACATCTAAACCATTATATGTCATTTTCGATTTCAACCCTACTCATTTTCATTCATGATCCATTAAATTTATATTTCGTTTAGTAATTCACATGTATCTTTATGATTACGTATCGATCTGATAGTCAGATTGCTCTCTGATTAACACATCCTAAGGCACATGTCAGATCAATGGTCAAGATCACTTTTCTTGGCAATTCAATGAGATCTACTCTTCTAATCTCCTAGATCATCTCATATCTAATGCACACAATCTAGGTTTAAGCCCCGATCATACATTGATCGGCCTGATCTAGGTCATCTAATAGTATTTAGTGGTTTAACCATTTAAAAGGTGCTCAAGGCTAGGTTTTTATGTTGAATCTAGGTATACTTCATTGAGACGATCGCAATGCCTCTTTCAGATCACAATTTGGACCTTTGTAGCTCCTAAAATCACATTTTTTGTGAATGGATGACTTAGAAAACCCAAAAAAAATTAAAGAAAAAGCCACGCCACACGTGTGCCGCTCACACATGCGCTCCGGACATGCGCCGTAGTTTGCAGCTCGTGTGCAAGTGCCGCTTGCACGTTGCCGCATGTTGGACGCGATGGCTGCAACGTGTCATGTGCACGCGGCACTCGATGTCACTCGTTGAGCTACCGCGGCTAGCCGTTTCCAAGGACGATGACCGGACTGGTCTGCCGTTGCCAAAGATGACGATCGGACTCAGGTCGTTGCCGGTGACCCCGAGGTGCCCAAATCTTGCAATTTTGCACTATTTTGCTCCGTTTTTCACGTACATTCTATTTTTAAGCTTCCCATCAAGAGATTTTATCATTTTTTCATGTTTTTACATGATTTTTACCATGTTACTAAAAATCTCCCTATCACTGTTTTCTAAATTTTTTGGCGTCCCTAGCTGTCCAATCACCATGAAAATTCATGGGTTTGTTCTTTGTGTTATCATGCACAAAAGAATAGTGATGTCCAAAACTTAGCGAAAAATGGCAAATCCAAGCCATTTTTTGGCTTTAAAAGAACGACTAACTTCAAATTAATGCTGGAAAAGAGGAGACAATGCCTACCTCGGTCTAGCCGGTTAGAAGGGAGAGAAGTCCATCATACAGTTGTTGTGGTTGTCGGTGATGGTTGTCGCCGGTGGCATGCAAAACAGGGAACTAATCACGAAAAACGATATGGGAAAAATGCATTTAAAGCTCCCTCCCTTTAAAATGATTTCAAATCTTTCTTTTTTTTTTAAATCTGTTTTACATTTATGGTGATATGATTACTAGCAATAAATGTTAGAAATCATCACCTTGCCTCTTAAATGCATGTCCCATCATGAATTTCTATACTAATTTCATGGGCCCCACTTGTGAAATGATTGTTCTACCTCTCTAAATAATTTTAATTAAATACAGAAATTAAAATAATTAGCCATTTTTACTCTGATCTCCCATTTTAGCATTCTTAGTGGCGTTGGATTCCATTTTTCAAGTACATTCCAATTATTGAGGTTTTAACTCGTGATTAAATCTCTAAAATTCTCAATTCCATAATTACCTCAATTTTTGCAAATTTTCACAAATAATTGATTTTTAGAATTTAAAAATAGTAAATATTACATCGAGAGAGATTGGGAAAATGGGGGAGGAGTTTTGCTCTGATTTTTAGAAGATCTAGGTAATTTTGTGGTGAAGTTTTGGAAATTTTTGTAGAATTTTTTGAGGTATTTATAGGCAGTTTTTGTAATTTTTTATTAATTTCTTATTGTAATCTAAATTCCACTCAAAATATTAAAATGGGAGTGGAAATTCCACTACCTCCAGTAGAGGCTGAGTGTTGGTTAATGCTTGATATGCATCATTGCTGATCTTAGTACTTACCTAACTTTTGTGGGTCCCACTAAAAAGTAAAATGACCATTTCGCCCTTTTATTTCCAAAAATAGAGAAAAATAGGCACTATTTATCCAAACTTAGAATTTAGTGTACGTAGAGTCATTTCTATTAGTTTTCTAAGTACATTCCAAATATTCATGTTTTAATTCTTGATTATGAGTGAAATTATCATTTTACCCTTTTACTTAGAAAATTATGAATTTTTTATTTTAACTTGGAATTGAACATACTTAATGTCATTTCAAACAATTTTCTGAGTACATTCAAAATATTCACATTTTAAATCATGGTTTAATCTCTTTAAAAGAGAATTTCCAATAACCTAATATTCCAGCCCAAAATTTCTAAAAATTCAAACTTTATTAATTTTTCTCAATAATTTATAAAAATCTGGGGTTATTACAATCTTCTCTCCTTACAATAATTTCGTCCTCGAAATTTGTAATACTACAACCTAATCAAATATACTAGGATAAGTCTTCCTCATTTCAACTTTTGTTTCTCATGTAGTTTCCGCAATAGAGTGATGTTGCCACAGGATTTTGACTAAAAGAATTGTTTTGGTCCTTAACTTCTATTCCTTACTGTCTAAGATCCATGTCGCCTTTTCTTCAAAGGTTAAGTCTAGCTTCAATTCTTTGAAGTATATGAGTATCATTTTGTAAGTACTTTCATAACATGGATACATGAAATACATTGTGTACTTCAGAGAGTTAAGGTGGTAAGGCTAATCTGTAAGCCACTAGACTAATTCTTTCTAGTATTTCAAATGGACCCATGAACCTAGGATTGAGTTTGCCTTTAGTTCCAAATCTCATGACCCCTTTAACTGGTGATATTTTCAAAAATACATGCTCTCCCGCATCAAATTCCATATTTTTACGTCTTTTGTCTACGTAACTCTTCTGACGACTGTGCTATTAACAACCTCTTCTTTATCATTCTAACCTTGTCTATACACTGTTCCACCAGTTCTGACTTCATTAGTTTCCCTTCTCCAACTTCACTCCAACAAGTTGGCAATTAGCATGGTCGTCCATACAATGCTTCATATAGTGTCATACCAATACTTGCCTAAAAACTATTGTTATATGCAAATTCTACTAATGGAAGATGTTCGTCCCAATTCCTTTTCCAATCTAAAGCACATGCCCTCAACATATCTTCTAAGGTCTAAATAGTCCTTTCTAATTGACCGTTTATTTGTGGATGAAATGCTGTACTGAATCTAAGTGAGATTCCCAACACTTGTTGTACGATCTTCCAACATCTTGAAGTAAATCTCCTCTCTCTATCAGAGATGATGGATAAAGGAATCTCATGAAGGCTTACTACTTTTATGTACAACTTAGCTAGACTATCAACTGACTGGTTTTGTTTAATTGGAAGGAAATGTGATGACTTTGTTAATCTGTCCACAATCACCCAAATCATATCATGACCTTCCCTTGTCTTTGGTAATCCTATCACAAAATCCATAGTGATATTATCCCATTTCCATCTTGGAAGTTCAAGTGTTTGTAACATTCCAACTGGTCTTTGATGTTCAGCTTTTACTTGTTGACAATTTAGACACTTAGCCACAAATTCCCCTATGTCTCTTTTCATATCGTCCCACTAAAAATTTCTTTTCAAACCTTGATACATCTTTGTACCCCCAGGGTGTATAGAAAATTTAGACTGATGGGCTTCTTGTAATAGTTCCTTTTTCAAGTCTATGTTCGAAGGAACCACTAATCTCTCTTGAAAATGTATACCCCCATCTATACCCTTACAAAACCCTGTCTTTGTACACAATCCCTGAGTTACTGTATCCCCTTCTTAGGCCTTGAGGACTCTTTCTACAAAAACTGATTTAATGGTGATGTTTGTAAGTACAACTTTTGTTTGTCTACTTAATGCATCAGTGACTACGTTTGCTTTTCCAAGATAGTAGTGGATGACAAAATCATAATCTTTGATGTATTCTATCCATCTCCTTTGTCTCATATTCAAATAAGCCTGAGTGAAGATGTATTTGAGACTTTTATGATCTGTGAATACACTGAATTTTTCTCCATACAAATAGTGTGTCCAAATTTTTAATGCAAAAACTATAGCTGCTAATTCTAAGTTATGTATTGGGTAATTTATTTCATGTTTCTTCAATTGTCTAGATGCAAAAGCAATGACCTTTCCATTTTGCATCAATACACTCCCTAACCCTTTGCCTGAAACATCACAGTATATTTCGTATCCCCCACTTCTTGATGGCAGTATCAAGACTGGTGCTGTAGTTAACCTCTTTTTCAGCTCTTAGAAATTATTCTCACTTTCATTTGTCCAAGTGAACTGTAATAACCCCAGATTTTTATAAATTATTGAGGAAAATTAATAAAGTTTGAATTTTTAGATATTCTAGGTTGGAATATTAGGTTAATGAAAATTCTCTTTTTAAAGAGATTAAACCATGATTTAAAATGTGAATATTTTGAATGTACTCGAAAAATCGTAAGAAATGACGTTAAGTACGTTCAATTCCAAGTTAAAATGAAAATTTCCTAATTTTCTAAACAAAGGATAAAATGATAATTTTTCTCATAACCAAGAATTAAAACATGAATATTTAGATTGTACTCAAAAAACTTATCAAAATGACTCCAAGTACACCAAATTTTGAGTTCAGACAAATAGTGCGTATTTTTCTCCATTTTTGGAAATAAAAGGGAAAAATAGTCATTTCACTCTTTAGTGGGACCCACAAAAGTTAGGTAAGGGCTGAGATAAGCAATGATGCAATTCAAGCATCAGCCAACACTCAACCTTTAGTGGAGGTAGTGAAATTTCCACTCCCCATTTCAATATTTTGAGTGGAATTTAGATTAAAATAAAAAAATTAATTAAAATTACAAAAATTGCCTATAAATACCCCTAAAAATTCTACAAAAATTTTTCAAAACTTCACCACAAAATTCCCTTGATCCCCTAAAAAATCAAAGAAAAATTCGTCCCTCATTTTCCTAATCTTAATCTTTTTTCCTCTATTTAGAATAGTACAAGAACCCTAAATTCAATTAGCCACTCCATTCTGGATAAAACTTTATAACTCTCACCATCCATATTGTTTTGAATTCTCTTATCTACAAAACTCCTAAGTAATTTTAAGATCCAACGGTTTAATCAACGGGAACACACAAATCAAGATTTATTTGGTTAGTTATGACATTCGACAAGGATTTATTTATTTTGGCATCAATTCGTCATTTCTAAGTATATCAGATAGGTGAATATCATCCCATATTCATTTTATGTCATGTTTCATATTTTTAATTTTACTAAATTTGATTTTCTGTCAATTTTTGGGAAAATCAAGTTCTAGTGAAAAATACCCTCCATATTTGCATCATGGAGGGGTCAAATGAAAAATCTGAGCTATCCAATAGATTCAGAAGGGTCAAAAACCCCTAGGTATGAAATAACAACCAATTTCGTAGAGATGTGATGGCCCAATTTGATGGAGAAAAGAGAGATGGTGATTTGACAATCCAATTTGAATTGTCTCACCATTTACAGGTCACAATCCCATTTCCACTAGTGGTCACTGGTAAAATAGGGAGGGATGACGAGTTATGCCAATTCCACCTATTTTGTCCTATTGTAACGGTCATATCAAATCTAGCCGTTAGAACATGACAAAACAAGCCGAATCGGTGGAACCGATCATCCCATTTTGTTTTACCTATCACCACAGGTGGAAATGGGGTGGTGACCTATAAATGGTGAGACGATCTAGATCGGACAGTCAAATCACCATCTCCCTTTCTTCCATCAAATTGGGCCATCAAATCTCCACGAAATTGGATGTTACTTTATATATAGGGGTTTTGGACCCTTATGACTCTATTGGATGGCTTAGATTTTTCATCTAAGCCTTCCATGATGCAGATATGGAGAGTTTTTCATTGAAACTTGATTTTCCCAAAAATTAACAAAAAATCAAATTTAGTAAAATTAAAAATATCAAACACGACATAAAATGAATATGGGATGATATCTGCCTACCTGATTTGCTTAAAAATGAAGAATTGATGTCAAAATAAATAAATCCCCGTCGTATGTCATAACTCACCAAATAAATCTTGATTTGTGTTTTTCTATTAATTGAAGCGTTGGATCTTGAAATTACTTTGGGGGTTTTATATATCAGAGAATTTAGAACAATATGGATGGTGAGATTTGTGAAATTTTATCTAGAACAGAATGGCTAATTAAATTTAGGGTTCTTGTACTATTCTGAAAAGAGGAAAGAGAAAGAGGGAAAAAAGGGAGAGAATAGGGAAAATGGGGGAGGAGTTTTACTCTGTTTTTTCAAAAGATCTAGGGAATTTTTTTGTGAAGTTTTGAAAGTTTTTGTAGAATTTTTAGAGAAATTTATAGGTAGTTTTTGTAATTTTTTTATATTAATTTCTTATTTTAATCTAAATTCCACTCAAAATATTAAAATGGGGAGTGGAAATTCTACTACCTCCAATAGAGGCTGAGTGTTGGCTGATGCTTGACTTACATCATTACTTATTTCAGTCCTTACCTAACTTTTTGTGGGTCCCACTAAAGAGTGAAATGATTATTTTGTCCTTTTATTTTTAAAAATGAAAAAAAGCACTATTTGTCCGAACTAGGAATTTAGTGTACTTAGAGTCATTTCGATCATTTTTATGGGTACATTCGAAATATTCATATTTTAATTCTTGGTTATGAGTAAATTTATTATTTTACCCTTTTGTTTAAAAATTTAGGAATTTTTCATTTTAACTCGGAATTGAACATACTTAATGTCATTTCGAACGGTTTTTCGAGTACATTCAAAATATTCACATTTTAAATCATGATTTAATCTCTTTAAAAAGAAAATTTCCAATAACCTAATATTTCAGCCCAAAATTTTTAAAAATTCAAACTTTATTAATTTTTCTCAATAATATACAAAAATATGGGATTATTACACTAAAGGCAAGGAATGACCTAGTCGTCCTTAAAACTCACTCCCCTCTATCATACATCCAATAGCATAGACAAATATGGTCAAGATCCCAACCTATTGAGTTCCACTAATCTGCGCACTAGTATCACCATAAAGTACGATGAACTCGAGCGCTTATACAGCTATATACATATATATTGTGCGCATATGACCTGCGTTTATAGAGGTCTTTCCCATCTTCCTAAGGTCCCATGTTCATGCGCCTAACCTTACCATTCCTGGTGTCACCACTGGTATTCTAAGAGACCGAAGCATGTGCACACAATGCATGCAACTTTAGGAAGAATTTTTTGCCTATCATAGATCCTGATTGATGCACACATCAAACATCTATTTTAACGCCAAACTTGGCCTTCTCATGCCTTGAATCATGAGCACGCTTATAGACTAAAACAGTGATAAAAGACGAGCCATTCTAGACTCCATGCTACACATACATATCATGTGAAAACTTAGCACTTAAACTCATTATTCAAGAGAGTAGAATGTCATGCCTCTAACAGCTTTAAAAACATGGAAGGAATCCAACCATCAAGGGTATACAACACAGGCATATGATCACCTATAACAATATGCTAACACTCATCAACATACTACGTAAAACATGCGCACATAGTTTATGAAAGCATACGTACAGAGAAAACCCGGCCATTATTCTAGGACTAAACCATGCGCCTGCAATCAAACTTTTTATAGGTGAACACAAGCCGATCTAGGGCTCTAAAGACTGCATAAAATATCACAGAAGATGCCATAAAAATCATGACCTTTCATGGCCCTAAGACCATGTGATACTTGCATATATGATCTACGTCTAAACTTAGAAATTTAATCATTCAAGAAATTTCTAACAAATGCTCTCTCTCTCTCTCTCTCTCTCTCTCTCTCTCTCTCTCTCTCTCTCTCTCTCTCTCTCTCTCTCTCTCTCTCTCTCCAAAGGTTTGCCTTGGCTGGTCGTCTAATGCCTTTATATAGGCTGTCAAACATTTCTAAAACTTTCTAATCAACTAGCTTGCACGTTTCCATTTCATCCTAGCCTACAGCCATGGTTTGTCTAAATTTTAAGGATTCACGCCATTCACTTGCTATTCCCAGATCTTTAGACATCCCATAGCATGACGTCTTTACATATCTTTCAAATCCTCAAATATCCAGATGTCATGTACTAGAAACTAGTGGATGGTATCTTTGGATCTTGCTAATTCCATGTAGACCACGATTTCAACTCTTTCAGACTTCTAATTGTCCATCCTACCTGTCTGTGCTTCCCAATTGTAGCAAGATTCAAGTTGTGTTTCCCAGTTAGTGCTCCTCGATTTCATCATGGTGGTTGTTCACTGATCTACTCCGTAGCATAATCTCAGCCTCCAACTCCATTTCGTTTCCTAGTATGGGTTGCATCTTAGTATCACGTCTCAGCCCTCTAATCTCTTCAGGGCAAGGTGGGTTTGGCAACCAATCCTGGCCATTCATTTATGACCAGATAATGATGCATCTAGCTTTCTATCTCAGCCATCAACCTTCCTTGGAGTTAGACGTCATTAACTCCACTCTAAGACGTCTTTTGTGGTTACACTTGATTGACAAGCTCGTATCCTAACTATCACATGTAATTATGCCTCACTTTAGCCACCTTTTTACATATTGCATAGCAATTCATGTTAATATCCTAGCCATTTCTCTTAGCCTAGATCCTTACATCGCTACCCTTTAGATATGGACGTATGGAATCCATGCCACCCAATGATGTATCATAGCACCTTGTGTGGCATGGGACATACTTGGATTGCACGTTGAATCTTATCCATTAGTTACTCATGTATTATCAAGATCTTCCAATCTCCAAGTCTAGGATCTGGGATGCCCCATTTGGAACCTCCTAGGTTCCCCTAGTTGGTCCATTTCTCACATATATGTAACTCATTGGATTTTTATTTCGGGGTCCATCTACTCATAAATTGAAATAAAATCTCATTTAGTCATGACATAATGAGTACAAAACTAGAGATATTATAACAGGAGCTTATCTCTTTCTCATATCTCATATGTTTGCAGAAATTCATTAATTAGGATAGACTAGCTTTGAATCTACCTAATGTGTACAGGGATCTATGCGTGCATCAAGTGATGCCAAAGATGTTTTTCCCTCGTGGCTTCCTTTGACCACTCATGCATAGAACCTAATATACCCTAGATGTTTGACATAATGCTTCGTTGCTTTTTTAGCTTTTATAGCAATCCTAAGTATACATCATGCCTTCACAATAGTCTTTGAAAAACTAATTATGAAGATATTCATTTCTACTACTAAGTAAAGTCTAGTTTCTAACTGGCTGGGTGGGATTGGGTGCCAATATCTTCTAATTCATAACCAAGCATCAAACTCATTCTTTGAATATGAAGGTCCTAAGCCTTATCGATGCTCATCCTAATTAAATACAAGAAACACAACATGATCAACAAAAAACCAAAAGAGAGGCCCATGATATGAGAATCCCGCAAGGATTATGGGGCCTACATAGAGCAATCAAAACCGTCCACAATTCTAACTGTTTGAGTGATTTTCATGAAAAGATAAGGTTAGAATTTTTGGGTGCATATTCAGCTGGTGTGCCTGCCCATAGCCCAAATGGGCCTATAAGATAACAATCTGAACCATCTAATTGATGGCCTAAGATCCTATTCGGATAATCTTAAATTTTTTAACGTCTTGAAGAAAAAAAATCCAAGAGGGGTCAACAAAAGTAACATAAGTACCAACACCAAATGAGTGGCTCTTAATGATTCAACTATTATTTTTCAGAGCATTTTCCTTTTCCTTTTCCTTTATATATTTTTTATACAACAGCAAAGAGTTATGAAGGGAACTACCTAAAACTTATCCTAATACCTAAATATATTTGAAATCTTTTCACAAAAGGAAAAGTGCCACCTCAAACCTCCAATAAAGCATTCTTATTTGGTGTTTGCATAAGTAAACCTTGTGGGAGATACCAAAATTACATGAATGGTCTAGATGAATTTGAGATCCAAAACTGTTCACCTTCTCCACTACTCTCTAATTAGCTATATGCTACAAATGTATACGATTACTTCAATCTAGATGTCTCAAATGGGTGTGGGTTGTGGGTCAAATTGGTATAGGTAAATTTACCCATTCTTTTAAATGGGTCATGAAGCACTAACTCACGATCATGATTATACAAAGTAAAGAAGGGCAGTCTAGGTGCATGAAGCTCCTGCTATACAGGGTCCAAAAAAGGTATGGACTACAAGGGTCTATAGTATGCAGCCTTACCTTGCATCTTTGCAAGAGGCTATTTCACACTTTGAATGAGTGACCTCAAGGTCACATGACAACAACTTTACCATCACACTAAGTCATGGACCAAAGTTAACACCTCAATATCTGTCTCCTTGTTTGACACTTTCCACATTGCCCACTACCTTAGAGTTGTTCTATTAGTTAAGAAAAGGAAGAATGCTAAACTAGCCATTATAGGAGGCATGGCCAAGCACAAAAAATTTCTAGTCCTTACATTTGTATGATCTGACTCATTTATCTAATTACTCGAGCTATAGATGCCCAGCTTTAGAGGCTATAACTACTCATGGTCTTTTACTTAGTCATACCCCTATGCATACCTCCACTTGCATTCAAAACGACAAAATTATTACAGTCAATTGCTTTCACCTACGATGAATTTGCATATAGCAAGCAAAAGTGGAAGCAGATCCTACTATTCTATATCATAGTGTCGTGGACTTCGTGATAGATATGTCTCTTTTCTTGTAAGAGTTTGTATTGAGATAATGGTAGGGGTAGTTGTATCTTTATGAATTTAGACGTAGCTAACTACAACATTAACACTTTGACTGAAGTAAAAGGGGTGATAATAATCATAAAGTTAGGGATATGGGTGGCATGGACTTGCTCGTTTTTATAGGGATGTGGCATTGCAGGCTTAATTGGTCCCTCCTCGGTCCACCACCCATAAGGATGGGTCCAAGTCAATGAATATGTGACCCACTACATCTCCAAGATCAAAGGTCTTTGCCGTTCGGCCCCATCCCATTCCCATCTTTGGGGCAGAACAGAACGTCAAATCAAATATGTGGTTATTCTACAAACCGAAGCATATAATGTATGTTCACCTGCACATGCTTGTAGAGAGAGAGAGGAATGTTTGATAAGGCTTTCTATTTTTGAAAATATTCTATTAATATCTTCATTATGATAGAGAGACAATAAGCAAATTTGAGATTTTCCAAAATGCATTAGTAGCAACTATAAGGTATGAAAGAAAATAAATAATATTAGAAAAATGATATACTTACCCTTTCTAATTACCTTCCACTCTCGCACTAGATTTTTGGTCATTTACACTTAGTTTTATAGTTTTGTAACATTAAAGTCGACAGTTTTACAAGTGCAAACAAGAGAGGAGTAGGTCATTATAAGGAGTGAGAATATCATTTTTCCAAATACTATTGTTGAGATTACTATGTAGTTTCTTATGTTTTAGTTAAATTTTACATAAATGGTGTTTTTACTTGAGTTCTAGGTATCCTTACATTTTTCTTAGGTAGTAAAATTTTGATTTTTTAAGAAAATAAGAAATTATTTGGGACATTACTTGTCACGAACCTAGTAGGCTACGGATGAGACAGAACAAAAACGTTGTTTAGAACCGATAGGACAAGATTTTTCAAATACCAGTCCCATCGTGTCCCCTCGCTCACCCCCGTGGTAAGGTTAGGAGAATTCTTGCATAGTTCAGATAATGGTTGGCCAAAATCATGCCTACCTTGTCCCGTTGATATTTCTAGGTCTCTTTTTTCTTTCTTTTCCTGAATAATTAGAAATGCACCCACCGGGTGGGAGGTGGTAAAACAAGAGCTGGTTTATCATTTCCATTTGGTAATTTAGGGGGCCTTTAGATTTTGACTATTCACAGATGTTGGGACAAAGAAATAGTACATGGCGTGTAAATAGACCCAAATAGCATGATGGATTTAAAGTCCAATCAAATTAAAATATGACCTGATCAGCAAGTTATTAGCGTGGATATTAGTGGACCCTTTTTCTTAAATCCAATTTATTAACAAAAATACATGACCAAAGAATATAATCTAACAGACAATCTAGATTTGCATAATTACAAAAACATCTTTTTATCTTATTAATTTTTTGGGCATCATGAAAGAACAAGTTTGTAACTTAATGCAAAAAAAATCAACCTTTTGTTTACCACAAGGTGCTTAGTAAAAAAATTTTAAGATAAATTGAATTTAAAAATCTAAATATTTAAATTTTTATGACTTATTGGTTATTATTTATGACTTATAAATTTTTAAATGATTTATTATTTTTTGAGTTAGGATTGACAATTTAAATTTGATGATATCATTAATTGAGTTTGAGCTTTTTGTTGGTAGTGATGACCATATATGAATAATAATTTTTTATTTGACTTGTTGGTGGCAATGTTTTTTCTCTTTAATGGTGGACACACACAAACCCTTGGTATGAGTCTTGAATTCGTGATCTTCGTGATTGAGATCGGCTTATATAGTTTTCACAATATAGTAGCCAAGATTGCAAAGAAAAATATATAGTTAATATGGATTATGCAATATGCTCTTTTCTGTGATGGTAAATAATTTTTTTTTCTGGTCTGGGATTCTGGGCTCTTCGATAAACAGTCTAACTCTAAATGAATTTGAATCCAAACATTAAAGATAAGATTCTCAAGAATTATCCAATTGGAATCCGATCCGACTAAGATACTATTATATCTTGGCTATAACATAGGTATATCTGATCCAAATCCGACCGTTTACATTCTTACCAATACAAGTTAATACCTATGTTTTTCGCACCCATATCTTAACCCCCCCCTCTTTCTCTCTCTCTCTCTCTCCACTGTAGTTATGCATAGCGCTAGTAAGGTGCTAGATTATCTGCTATTAATTAACTAGTGAAAGCGACTATATGCTAAGAGCAAAGGTGATAGAGAAAGAGACAGACCATAGAAAAGCTCAAAGTAGGGCCAAAGTGGGAGGTTGGACTCAGAGAAAGGTTGATCTCTCCACTGTAGTTACTCATAACACTGGTAGAAAGAGTACTTTATATGTTGTGTGTGTGTGTGTGTGTGTGTGAGAGAGAGAGAGAGAGAGAGAGAGAGAGAGAGAGAGAGAGAGAGAGAGCGACAAAGTGGGTGAGCAGACACCCATCACTGAAAAATAAGAAGGTTCATTACCTTGTATTTAATGGGCAGAGAGACGGAAAGAGGTCGGCACATTATTCTCTCGTTCTTGAGGAGCAAGAGATTCTAAGGGGTTGAATTACTTCATGTGTAGGTGTGAAGAATCTTAGGGCATGTTTGGTATCTGATGGCCCACAGTCCCAATCACCCAAAACATGAGAGTCCCTCTGGGTTTTTGGCGTTTGTAATGGAGACGGAATCAAAACAAGTAGGCATTATTTAGGCCCCATGTCCTGCTTGGATGCAATCGAATCCTTCGACTTTAACTAGCTAGGTCTTGGATAACTGATGTTGTGAGGATTACGTAAGGCATTTTTGTTTTTTGCTTTTACAGTTTTATCACCTCCAAGCTATGGTACTTAATAGAGGAGAATGGAAGAACGAGATTCATGTGGCCAACCCCTAATCGGGATAAGGTCTTGATGATGATGACGAGGAGTTTTATCACTTAGATCGAGCTGTGCGGTGATGGAGAGGGCTTTTCTCCCCCATCAATAAAATACCCATTCCTCAAAAAAAATCAGTGAGTAACCATTAACCTCGCTATGAGGGTGATCCTTTGCACGAATTAAGCCTTCTTAGAAATTCTGTATCTCTTCATCCTACAATAGCAATGGTTGATCATCTGCATGGGACTAGGGCCATCCCTAGTCAAGTTTATAAGATGAACAGGCTCAATTGCGCACACATGTGCCACATCTAAAAGCTATCTCTGACCAGTCGGTGATTGTCGGCCTTGTCCATCTTAATGAAAAATCTCTACTTGCGTTTCTAAGACGGATCTCATGCCCAGCTAGCAATAAGTGGTTCTTGAACACGAGAAACATGAAGAAAAGGGAGGAAAATGTTCTCTTTTGACTGTCAAAATTGAAATATCTGTCACAGCAAGTACAGCAAGTGAAGTGGGTCGGTGTGGTCATGAGAAAGCTGTCCCCAATACTGGGTCCTTCGCATTGATGAAATTCAAGCCAAACATTCCTTTTCTTCTTTGGTGTTGCTCGAGAGAAGAAGAACCGAAATGATTGACCCAAAAGACTATACTTCAACGTCTCTGTGTAATCATTTTTTGGAATGGGGTGAAAACTTCCCCGTCTCTTTGTATCTTCAAATGATAATCACAAATTTGCTTTCCCGTCTTGCATACGTTGGATAAAAGGAGTTCGAATTAGGTGACAAAAATCACACTGTTTGCTTTCCTCTTAACTGGGTCCTATGTTACTTTACGAGCTTTGAAGCTTTTGCCCGTTAAAACCTCGCTAAACAGGTAAAAGATTTCTAATATCCGTTCCTGACTGATCAAATCCAGTTCATTATCTACCATACGTACTGACTGAATCAATCAACTTCCACTGTAGTGTTCTCCTTGTGCACGCAAGCCTTTCCATCTTTTGTCTTGTATATATCTCTCATTGGTTGCTAGAATTGTGTAGGGACAGTCAACGACAAGTAAATAGATTGATGAGATTGGTGCAAGAATCAATACATGGGTGCGAATTCCTGGTTGTCTCTATTCATGGTTGTTGAAAGATCAGACGAAATCCATGTCCATAAAGGTTACGCCGTAATAATATGGAATATAGGAATCATAATAGCTGCAATAAATTAACTTCTCCATTTTGTCATTAGAAGCCTATAGTTACTGTGCCTTGGTGCAAGCGATAGAGTTATCGTGGTGTGACCTTGAGGTTACAGGTTTAAGGAGTGAAAACAGTCTCTTACAAAATACAAGGCAAAAACTGCATACAATTAATCATTGTAGTCCATCCCTTCCCTCACCCTGCATATACGTGCTGCCCCTAAGCCTATAGCTCCTGTATAACTATAGGACCAAGTGCACTATATTGCTGTTTGTGCTCAAAGCTTAAACAAGCAAACTGACACTGCAATGCTTGCAAATTGATTCCACTGAAATATCTGCTAGTATTCTACAGCAAAGAACAAGGGGTATAACACAAGATACCATAAGAACGGCAAAGAAAGCGCATAGTAATTCTACTGCCAGCCACTGAACAGAATATCAGATTTATAACCAATATGTAGGAAAAGTTAAACAAGTGATACCATATTTTTGGTGGTTGATATGAGTGGAAGAAGACGATTGTGTAGCTAATACTAATCGAGATAAGGCTTTGACGATGGCAATGATCTCACAATCCAAACATATATAAGAATTGGTTAGCGAAAATCAAGTTCTCTTTGGCAGCTTATAACACCTCAAGGATCACAATTGTTAAGCAAAGAGGATGAAAATAGATGAGTATCAGTCCCCCCTTGATAAGAACTCGCTAGCAAAGGTGAGCCCACAGGGATGCAAAACAGCCAATGCCCGCACCAGTGACTCGTGGCAAGTTGTAAGCCAAGAGCATAATAAAAGAAAATGTGTCGGGAAGTGGGTGAGGAAAACAAGCTGGAAACATGTAAAATAAATTGGTGAGGATTGGTACGACCAACTTATATAATCATTTTGTATACTTTGATGAAAATGATGTATGCATTGAACCTGGCAGATTATCATTGGATATATGCCACAATTTGTGGACCTTTCAAATTCTTGGCCCCACTATGGCCGGTGATGAAATGGAGATGCCAGTCTTCTTGTGACAAGTGGCTTTATGAGGTCCATGAGTTAACTAGCACACTAGCATCAGCGGACGACTTCCTCTGCCCTTGTGACACACAAGTGCTTTTCACTAGAAAAATAAGGTTTCTCTATCTCTCTCTCTCTTCATAATATATATAAGCAATGATTAATCAGTTTCTTTATCTTAATCCAATTACATTGGGAAAATGGACTATTACTTCAAAATAAGCTTACTCTCTCTTTCTGTCTAATTGTAAATTGTATTACACAAAGATCAAATTATGAAATCACACCTCCAATTTGAAGGCATTGTTAATATGCTTCCAAGTCATCTTCGATTACCCCATTTTATTAGGAAACATTAGCCATCCAAAACTAAGAATATTTATGTACTTGAGAGGATAATGTCGGCATATTTTAGTCCTTTGATTAGGTAATGCAACTGTGACTAATATTCAATTCCTTGTACTAATGATGTATTTAGTATTTTTTTTATTTGACGGAGAGCCTCAATGCAACAGTAAAGTTATCATCATGTGACCTTGAGGTCATGAGTTCATTGCATGAAAATAGTCACTTGCAAAATGAAAGGTAAAACTACGTACGAGACTCTTGTAGTTCACTCCTTCCTCAAATCTTGCATACACATATGTAGGAGCTTTGAATACTGAGACTGTGGGCAAATATTCCAAGGAAAACACCACAAGCTGATACATATCTAAGTGGAATCCACGCCATTAATTACCTGAAATGTTGCTCATTCCAACTCCTCTTTCACTAAAATTTTCCACATTGGAAAACCCTATCTTTGTTTATGGATGTAAGATCCTCCGAAGCCCACAGAACTAAAGGCTTACAAATCCCAAACAATGGGGTCAAAACTTTGAGTTTGCGGCTTCTCTAAAATACAATTTAACGAGCAAATGGTTTGGATCATCAGACGAGTCTTTTTAAAGGAAAGGTTAAGTTTGTTAATTGGGGTAGAATAGCGCTTTCCATGGGAGTACATGAGAAATAGTCTTGATTGAGATAATCATGCAACTCAAGTACACACCCTGAATTCTGAAGTAAAAGATTATCTCCTAAGAATTATCAAAGAAATGAAATAACCAAAGGCTAGAGCATGTACAAGATTGAACTAAACGAGATGCCTGCACCAAAAGATTATCGGATCAAAACAGAAGGAATCGAGTAACGTTAGCTCTCTTCTGCTATATAACGATGAAACCTGAGTCCAAATCGTCAAACAGAACTCCTTCCCGAGCCACTTCGTCTCCTACTTATTAGCAGAACGAAGGGCATGAATAAAGGATATGCACTCAACTTCATTATGTTTGTTCATATCCCATCAAACATGTACCATAATTTCTATGGCCTTTCTGACTCTCCCTTAATCTATGAGATAGTATTGTAGGAGTAATATAATATTTAATGCCATAACTCTTATTTATATTTTATTTCTTATTGGTGTTGCTGGAAAATCTGCACAGATAAAAAGCAGTCCAAGTGCACAGAACTCTCACGTGTGCAGGGTCCGGAAAAAGGAAGGACTACAAGAGTTTATAGTATGCAGTCTTACCTTGCATTCTTGCAAGAGACTGTTTTCATACTTCAAACACGTGATCTCACGGGCACATGACGACAACTTTACCATTGTGCCAAGCTCTCCTTCATAATATTGGTGGAGTCTCCTTCTGTAATTAGAAGCTGCCATTTGAATTGAACCCAAGACAAGATTCCTGTGGCACGATCTGAGACTTGCTATGCCCCACGGCCACCTCTTACGCTTGTGCATGGCCATATTGGGCCATTATCCTTTCAAAGGAAACTATTACGATCCACTAGCACATGCCATCTGATCATTAAACATGTAGGCTTCAATCATCGTATTCCATGAACGTATTAGTCATGTCCTTTCAATCGTACTATAATTCTATTAGGTAACAGGAGATAACATACGCATTCAATAACTTGATGAGCGACAAGTAGAATTCATAAGCGTCACTTCAGACTGCCTCTCCTTTTAAGGATTATATTACAACCAACGTTCAACGAAAACAGTCCCTTAACTGCCTGTCTTTGAAGCCGTCGACTGTGAATCTACAATATATTGGACGGTCTGGATGGGTGCAAATGGATGGTTTGCTCTTGAACGTTAGTTTTGTTGTGAACATTAATTTGATTGGTAAAGTAAATCCATTGAAGAATTTATTTATTTATTCAGATATTATTTGTTTGAATTGTATATTTTATCAAGGTTCCACTCTGTGGAATAAAATGTCCTTCCAAACAACTCGCGCAGATAAGCCGGGCGGTCGTCTTCACGGACTCATGCGACCGCGGCTGAACATCTTCGCTGGCACTGCCAATGAGATGCGTTGGAAGTGACTGCCAGGTGCCTTCATTTCTCAGTTGGAACTATGAGGCCGCACGCATTTTATAAGCACTTTTTGCACCACTATTTTATTTGTATCTTGCAGTCCCCTTCTCATCCACCAAGCTAATTTTAGCTGCCAAGTCCCCCACTATCCGTCCCAAAGAGACCGTACATTTTCAGGAATGGCACTTAATACATAAATGTCTTTACATGATCCTCTTTTCCTTTTCTCAAACCCTAATCTTATTGTAGAATAGCTTAAACAGCAAAGCACCCAACAATGTCTAGCAGTAGTGTAACTAAATATAGTTGATTGCAAGTCTGAGTCACTAGTTTTTCCTTTGACTACGGAATAAATAATGTGCCTTAGTAAATTGCTTTATAATTCTTTGCTTGTACTTCAAAGAAATTTTTTTAGAGAATCTTAAATTCACTAAAAAAGGAAAATAAAATTAAAAAACCCTAAAACCATGCAGATTGGATAAGTCTAGAAGTTGGAAAATATACCATCCATCACAGGACATGGATGGTAAAAAACAATTCATAAAGAATCATTCAATTAGTATTTATGTTTTGAGCATAAAGATATTGCAAGTCAGCTGAATGCAACTAATCAACCAAAGGTGAGGCCCATTAGTTAAGTTATTTTATTGGTAAAGCTTATAAAATAGACAGGCATAATCAATAATGCAAAGCTACGATAACCTCATTAGGAGAAGAAACAAATAAGGCCCCATGTTTGTATGAGCTTCTCATTAGTGTTGCAAGTCTTAGAATCATAGATATAAATATTTGTTAATAAAAACCTAACCACTTAATTTTGTTTCTGAAATCTGTTTTAAAACTAAAATCTTCATGCCTATCTATTATCCAGCCTTTTTACTAGGGAATTTTTTATTTGCCTAAAAAATATGAGCTAATCTTGATTGGTTGGGGATTCTCTTAGGCCTCCTTTATGAGCTTCATTTTTAGTTTAAAGTTAGAATCTCTTGACATGCAACTTGGTTGGCAGGAAATGCCAAAAATTGATTTCCATATAAGGAAATTTTCTTAGAAAGTATTTTATTGTATGATCTGGGGTAACATGAAAGTTGATAACAATTAAGCTAAAATCTGAACCAAGATAAGGATTATCTAATGCATGAGATTTTTCTCTGTCAAAGTATTAATGGTGGGAGATAACAAATAAATCACTAACAATATATTGTGAGAGCTGCTTCTCTTTGCATTGTGCCCAACTGGTTTGTCATGTGTGAAGTTGGAAAATGGTTAAGGATATTTTAGAGCTGATATTCGCACGGGCACTTTTGATGGACGCGCGGACAGTTTTGGCGCTTTTGCGGGTTTCGCAGGATGTGCCAGTAAATAGATGCTCACTGCTTTAATCGGAAAAGTTAACAAAGAAGCCACTAAAGAAGGGAGCTGATAATCTCACGAGAATTTTTCATAGGCGCGCGGATGATCTTGTCGCCTAGCAATGGACTTCATAAATCACACTGAACCCACCTGCAAGTATCTGTAAGCCGGAATCTTAACGTTCTATAGAATTTCTGAAAGCAATTCTTTAGATTTTGAACTTTTCAGGGGTAATATTCAAAGGAAAGAGCAAAGCAACAGAGAAGAAATCCACAAATCAATGGATACGCAAATAAAAGAACTGGAAAAGATGAAATCTTGATGACCCAAGAACTTCGATCCACCGGTTATAATCAGAATCGGGCACGAGAAATACAATCGAAAGCCCCCGTAGAACCCCTCTTCTTCCCTGAAAATATCAATGCCTCAAATTTCCCATCCTTATAATTGAAATATAATGGCCGCCTCAAAAAAACCGCTGTTCTGCCCACCATCTCACTAAAGCAACCCCAATCAGTATGGCCAAAATCATCGGCACAAAAAACAGCACCACCCAACTCGCATATTTAGCACCCAGAAAACCCAAGCATGAATTTCCTCAAAACAAAGCCACCTCGAATTGCTTGTACTGGTTTTTCTTCTTCCTTCTCCTTCTTCTGCGCATTTCAACAACTTGGAAACTATTGATGAGCAGGTGATAATGGCGAAGGAGATGATTTCATATGGAAAGCAATAGTCTGGATGAACCAACAGGGGGGTTACACCATTAGAAAAGTCTTCGGCTGGAAGTGGAGGTGGGATTGCAGGTACAACGGCGGATTTTTCTCGGAAATGAGTTTTACGAGTTGGGTTCTCATATTTCTCATTGCGACTCCGATGGATTGAGATGCGAGGTTTGGATTTAGTGTTGAGAGTTAGAAGGGTCAGAAGGGATGAAGGAATGCCCGCCGGAATCAGGGAGTGAAAAGTGGCAGGGTGAGGAGGATTGGGTGGAGAATTACACTCGGTAAGCGACAAAAACATCCGTGCGCCTGTAAGAAAAAGGCAATGTGGATATTAGCTCCCAAAAGAAAAGGATGACTATGTATTTATTTTCCTTCTGCATGGGTACTTTGGTCCTATTGCATACAATGGCTGAGATGGTAAATACGACAAGGGATCGGCTGTGGCGTCAGTCCATTCGCGTTTCTTCTCGCCATGCGCGGCAAAGTCCGAGACTCCGCGGGCCCACATCCAGATCCTTCTTTTAGCTGCCGTGCCAAACCGTCAAGTGATCGCCGACCGTTGATTCTGACATCTTAAAGTCGGCTGAAAATCTCTCCCGATTCTCGTATTATGGAAGAATTCAGCATCGATGGCAACAGCGGGTTTGCATTTGTCCTCGTGTGAGCCCTTTTCTCTCAGCTTTGTAATGAAGAATGAGAAGGTTTAGATAAAGCTGATTGGAAAATAAGCTACTATTATTTCCAAAATTATAACCCTGAAAATAATGCTTTCGCTTGCGTGGGTGAAAATGACTCAAATACCCTTACCCAACTTTATAATTCTCACGACTCCAAGAACCAAAACTAGATGATTTCTCAACGAGTCGAGTCTTTACGGCGGTCTCACTGGAAACGACCCTATTAGCTATTGTCTTTCCTTATTGTAAGGTTAATCTTGTAAATACACATACTATGTGTAACCCTAAATTGTAAACAACCAAATATAAATACTACTGAATACATCATCTGGCCGACCCCCAATTGGGATAAGGTCTCGATGATGACAATGATGATGATGAATACATCATCTCACAAGGCGAGAGATTTCAGTTTTCATGGACCTTGACAATCTTTAACTTGACCTGTTGTCATCCCTAGATTCCATTCACTGATGAGGAAAATTATAGACCTTTGTGTTAGAGTGATAAGTCGAAGATTATGAAAAGACTAGCTGGATTACTGAAGATTACAGAGAGATTATAGGGATATTTTGTAATTTTTTTTTTGTATATAAACACTATGGAAAATTATGTAAGCAATCAAAGAGTGACACTTATGTCATTGATGCTCACATGGTATCAAAGCCAATTTGATCTTTGATCTTGTTAATAACAAATCGCCGATCTCAGATCTTGTTCCTCCTTGATTTATTAATCTTGCTATTGGAAGACTGATTGGATAGTTCTTGCTGAAGCAAGTGTTACATTGGATTCCTGCAATCGAGTGAAATGCTGACGCGTCTCAACTGGGTAGACACATTGAGGTTTCAAACCCTGATGCTAACTGGGGAGGCAATGTTATAGATAAAAAATCTAGCACAGGATATCTTATCTTTCTAGGTGGCTCTTTAATCAATTAGAAAAGTAAAAAAGAAGGATATTGTGTCTAGATTGAGTACAGAGTTAGAATATTGAGCGCTTATTGATACTACATTGTGACAATAAAAAGTACCATTTATATAACTCATAATGCAGTTTTTTATGTGCAAACAAACATACATTGAAATAAATTGTCATGCCACTTGTTAGTATTATTAAAATGACACTATTATTCTGTCTTATATCTTCACGATTGATCAAATTGCTGATCTTGTGTTATCATCATTAGCATCTTCAATTTGAGGAGGAATGTTAGAGTGATTATTGGGATTATAAAAAATTACAAAAAAACTACTAGGATTACCGAAGACTACAGAGAGATAATTACGGGGATAATTTGTGTGTGTGTCTATATATATATATATATATATATCATCATCATCGTGATGTAAAACAATGTACACAATCAAGGAGTAAGAATAGAAAATCTTTTGACTCAACATGGGTTAGGATCAGGTTAACCACAGGATAAACGCACATTTGGGTTGGGGCTGGGTCGTCCAAGATTTGCCCTGCTCCACCCGTTGCCATCTAGATGGATATGATTCCCTCCGATTCCAGGGCATGCTGATTTTGGAAACGTACCTCCCAAGGAGAAGAAGTAAGGTAAACAAAGCTGATCCTATTGGCAATATAGTCACTTCACTATCAAAACACGCATATGTCTAGATTGCCCTGAACGCCCAACCAACTGTTCCCACAATGGGACCAGCACTCAAACTTCCACATGATGAAACTACCACATTTGTTAGGTAGCGCCTTAGACGGGGTGTGTCATCTTAGCATCGGTCCCGAGTGAAGGAAATACTGGGAGCGCTGAGGCGGCTTACTACGAGAGAGAGAGGGCCCACGAAAAGGAAATAATGGAAATTAGTCGGTATTGGGCGGCAAATTAAACACAATAAACCTGCTCTCTCCACTTACCTCTTCCCCATAAATACCCCCTCCTTCCCCTCACTCTCCCATCCAATACTGCCCATCTCTCTCTTGCTCTTTTTGTTTTTCCAGAGCTTACTTTTTGGGTCCCCACTGTTTGTTTCTGAGAAAACTCTGGGAAATGGGGAAGGACGTCGAGACAGCCGAGCAAGGCGAATTCACGGCGAAGGATTATACAGACCCACCACCAGCTCCCCTGATCGACACCGACGAATTGACCAAGTGGTCTTTCTACAGGGCTTTGATCGCCGAGTTTATTGCGACTCTCCTCTTCCTTTACGTCACAGTGTTAACTGTGATTGGGCATAAGCACGAGAGTGACAGCACAGATCCCACGGCGCCTTGCAGCGGTGTCGGACTTCTGGGTATTGCTTGGTCTTTCGGAGGAATGATCTTTATCCTTGTTTACTGCACCGCCGGTATTTCTGGTGGGTTATCTCACATAATTCCGGGATTTTCCCATTCCCGAATTTTCTAGCCTGCAAGTTAAACTAAACTGTTAACTCTCTTTCTATGCTCAAAGAGCTGCTTTTTTTTCCTTCCTTTTTTTTCCTGATCTGAAGTTTTAAAGAAAAAAGGTTTAAGTAATAGACGCTGATAAATATATATATATATATATATATATATATATTTTCTCCCCTTTCCTTCTCTCTTTCTCAGTTCTGGTGGGAGTTTCTCTGATAAGTATAGGGAACTTGTCTGTGTTTCAGCTTTTCTTTTTGGGTTTATTTACTTATTTTTCGAAAATGGACAGCTTTGCTTAGCACCTAGAAAAATGATGAAACGAGAAAAACTGTTATTTTTTATCGAATATATTTCAGGAGAACTTTTGCGGAAATAAATACTTTTATCCTAAACAGTTTTTTTTTTGGTAAGCGTCTGAAATATTTTTGTTTTGTGAAATCTTACTTTAAAAAATAAAAAATTTCTGGAAAAAAGAGGCCTACTGGCTCTATGCAACTATTAATTACTGTTTCCATCTAATATTAATTTATTCATACTCAACAAAACATTTAGTTTTTCTTTTATGTAGCAAAAGAGAAACCAAACGAAAACAGAAAAACAAGCTAGCCCGGTAGAAGCAGCTGAAATTTTTGTCTCACCACCTCTTGCTTCAATTATTTATGACTACAAATACACGCTTAATTTATTTTATAAATCGAAGCCTTTCTTCGTGTTCTTCGTACTAAAAGTAAAATACGCAGTAAAAGCTATCTTCAAAAAATCTAATAAAAAATTATCAGTATTTTCTACAACGAAAGCATAGGTTAATCTATTTTAAATATGGTAAATTTTGATCGCCAGCCAATCTAAGCCATTGCAAATACGATGAATGACTTAAAATTTATGGGAAAAAGCTTTTACGAACTTATTGTATACTCCAGGAGTTGAAACCTGTAGATCCAGAGAGGCTCAGATTAGCATGATCTGATGGAACTTGTCTATGATGCGCAGGAGGGCACATCAACCCTGCAGTGACGTTCGGTCTGTTCTTGGCCCGTAAGGTGTCCTTGATCAGAGCATTGTTGTACATGGTGGCGCAGTGCCTTGGCGCCATCTGCGGTGTGGGTCTGGTCAAGGGCTTCCAAAAGTCTTTCTACGTGAGGTACGGTGGCGGGGCCAACGAGCTGTCCCCTGGCTACAACAAGGGCACTGGTCTTGGGGCCGAGATCATCGGCACTTTCGTTCTCGTTTACACCGTTTTCTCCGCCACCGATCCCAAGAGGAGCGCCCGAGACTCGCACGTTCCGGTAAGTTAGCTCTGCAACCCCCCACCCTTGCTTGGATTTCCTTGTTAGCCTACACCCACAGCGTAATACAGTCTATATGTCTTCAGTCAGCCAGGTGCTGGTTCTCATTAGGGAACAAAACTGTGTGGACCCGTACATTGGAAACTATTTTAGTCAGATAATCAAATGGATTATCTAACGCTCTGCAAATTGTAGTATTTAGGTTCATCCAATGCAAAAGCTTTTCTGATGGATGGAATATCTGAGATCCGACCAAAAAGGTGAACGGTCTCGATCATCTAAAATTGGGTGTCACATGGATTTGAGCTGTGCCTGTCTAGATGGTTCGGCCCTATGCAATCGTGTGGGCCAAAAGTATCCCAAGAAACTTCTTTTTTGAAGGATCTTCACCCTGAATTACACCACTCTTTCTTGAACTTAGCCGACAATTTGTACCCTGAATTGAAGGTATAGGATCAGCAGTGGATCACCAATACCCAGATGGCAATTTACACGCCCGAAGGGAATATCTCGAAAATATTTGTAGATAAAGGGCGCGGTTTCATCTCTGGGCTCAGGATAATTGAACTGGATTGCGAAGCAGCAAGAGCATGGATTTTGAGACGCTTACTTTGCGGAACAGGATGAGAGTAAGCTTGCAGTGGAACGAGCGAGCCCAGGTTTTGTCAGTGCTTGCTATCCCACGGCAAGATCTGCGCTTCTGCTCAGCAGAGCCCGAGCCTGGCTTTTCCTTTTCATGGAGAAGCCTTTTCCTCAACTTGCGGTACTGGTGCACAAGTTCTCTGAGATGGCAGTTTTCTCCACGCTGTGCTTTTGGCGGTTTTCGACTTGGGATTGAGATGGAACGTTAGCAATTTGAGTACCCTTTAGCTGACCAACACCACGTGTTTCCCACTTGCCAGATGCCCCTATAAAAGGATACTGGGGCCTGGTTGTCTTTACTCTTTGAATTTACTGGACGCAACTTCTTGTTTCAGAGTCTTCTTTTTCACTACATTTGGAGATGATTTACATATTTGATGGATGATCATTGATGCTGAATTTTGTGATATAGGTTTTGGCTCCACTCCCAATTGGGTTTGCTGTTTTCATGGTTCACCTTGCAACCATCCCCATCACCGGAACTGGCATCAACCCTGCACGAAGCTTTGGCGCTGCTGTCATCTACAACAAGGAAAAGGCTTGGGATGATCAGGTATAATGATATTTTCCTTTCTCCATCATTTTAATCACTCAATACTCTTACGGCTAATTTTGCATTTGGTAGTCAAGTTTATGCCACATTACGTCGTCGTCTCTACGAAATTGACACAGAAAATGGAGGTGATTTACATTGGACGTGTTTTTTTGTTTCAGTGGATCTTCTGGGTAGGTCCCTTCATTGGTGCTTTCGCAGCCGCTGCTTACCACCAGTACGTTCTCCGAGCAGGCGCGATTAAAGCTCTTGGGTCCTTCAGGAGCAACCCCCATGTCTGATTTGCTCATCTGCTTTCTCTTTTAATGGCTGGAGTGAATAATGGAGTGGAAGTGGAAGTCTGTTGGAGGTGGTCACCAAGGCTCTCGTCATCCGTGTAGAGAGGGAGAGAGCCGAGGACCATTGAATTGTAGATAGACCCTTTGGGAGGCTTTATTATGTAATCCCATCTGGTGTTGTACCCTTTGTTTTTTAGCTTTCCTTTGCAATGTAATTGGTGTTGTTGTCGCTTCTTCTGTGTGTACTTAAGAGGGATGGTGCTTCGTAAATCTGGCATGTTGTTTTCCTTTTTCGTTCTTAATTCTGAGTCCTTGATGGGGTGTTTAGCAATCGCAACCTTTCCCTTTTTAGTCTCTTATTGGTGGCCATTGAATTGAAGTGGCTAGAAAAATCAAACCTTTATCTCTATACACTTTCTATGAGCTTAAGCTTTTAGGTAGGCTGGTAATTGAAAAGGTGAGCTCAAATTCACAAGACGCAAAAGTTTCTTAAAGTAGCAAGTCCATCACCTTGTCTTTGTGAGCATTTGTATGGTATGGACGTAGTTGTTCTGAATCATTCATTTCTTAGTAGCATCTTAGATTCGCTGTCTGGGCTCCAAAATCATCTACATTTGGTGATGTAGCCACTACCTTTTGGAGATTAACTGGACGGCTAAGAAAATGGAAGACAATGGCAATCAAATGCCGATGAATGGTCAGAATCGCCAATTTCAGAGATCTGCAGGTAATCTCTCTTCTTAGCTATCCCACTATCTAAAATCCTAATTCAGGATCGAGTCTCATCTTACAGATGGGATTCCCATTGGTATTGGGACATGGTTCCGGTCATACCAAATGTCATTCTTATCACAAGTATTCAAGTGTATTTTCTTTATGAGAGGGAAGGCTTTCAACTTACTAGCTGTGACTGTCTTCTAGGCACCATAACCCCAATTAAAAATGAAGATCACATAAATGGTCCACAAGCTGTGAGAACTCATTGAGAAAAGGGAATGCAAATTTTATTCACTAACCAGGATGAGGATAATCATCGTCTACTTTCTATGTTTATTACCCACCTCCTTCTGTTTTTTTAGCTTACCCCACAGAAAAAAGGAGATGGGCAGAAGGGAGTTCTTGGTGATGGAAACTCATCAGCTGATAGCTACAGCCATGGGTGGAGGCCAGCTTGGGGAAGTAACCCATGGAATACTCTTCCCCATTGGATGAGTGGTCCACAAGGCTTGATATGATTTGACTGGGCAATTGCATACCGCATCATCATGTATTTTTGTAAACCCCAAAAATGTGTTAATCAATAATTTGTACCTTATATGCATCCTATAACTTCTTTATCTTATCACAGTTTTTAGTTTACAGTGATTACATAAGCCATGAGTTCAGTCTAAACATTCTTATCATCGACGTCGCTATCGTAATAAACTTTAAAAAAAAGTGACGCTAGTATCAGTAGTAGCTGAAAGAAACTGCACAAAGTTTACAAGGATTTGTGAGGGATTGCTTTGAGGATGTGGATTGATCACCATCCATTTCTTTACAGAGAAACATTTGAAGATGGTGACATTGTGACCTAGGGGCTTTTTTGAGGAAAAAGTGGGGGAAAGGTGCTGGGATTAAGGGAGTTGAATATCTCCATTGCTTGGATATGGAGAACCTTTAGCTTTCTAAGTTTATAATATGGATAAATAAAGAGCTTAGAACCTTATCTTCTCCCTGTCTGATGACCTTTTGCCCCTTATTTTATGGAGTTGGTAGCCTTCAACTGTTGGCTGATGTTCTTTTGTTTTACTAATTTATAGGGGTATCAAGAGATTGTGGGGGAGAGATGACATTATTTCTTTGTTTTATTTGGAAGAAAGGTAGTTGCATAGAGCTCTAGTTTTCTATTTTGTTTCCAGAAAATACAAAGATAAGACGAGAAATTTCTAGTTGCTTAGAGTGATGTAGACTCTTGGTAGCTTCTGCAATAAGGCATTGAATACCAACTTACGGATTGGGACAGCCCCCCGGTAAAATTTGGGCTTCACGATTGTGCCAATTTGTCCAGTACCATGATGTTGAAATGCCTGGTTGTGTTACTTTTAGGTGTCCTGCGTTGTGCAAGGAAGTACTGTTTAATGAATACCGACCTTGAAATTATCCACTATTTGTAAATAGATATTTTATACATTTCATGTACTCTTACATATAATATTTTCTGACTTTATTTTTATTTTTTATCATGACATGGTCAGACAAGCCTCTGGTTCAAGGCATAAAAACAGCTTCTTGTAAAAATGCAAGACAAGGTTAGAGCTTTGTGCACCAAGAATTACCTTTTTACATCTTTGACTGAGGGGACTTGAAGTCGCATGATTGAGAGTCCAATGAGGGTGCTCAACAGGTGTGATTTTCCTTTTCTTTCTTCTTCTTCCTTTGATCATTATAGAGGATCTTAATTTGCTGGGCTCTACCGTAATACAATAGAATCAACCAATCCATAGATATATAGATATCTAAATGTGTGTTATGACGATTCAAAAAAGATGAAAAATAAGAAACAAATATATTTATGCGGTTTCCTCTAAATTGAGTCACGCCTACGGGCTCACACCTGTTTCAGTATCTCTATGGTCAGAAAATACCACTACAAGATACAAAAGAGTTTTCTATCCTCCGAACCTTAGGATTGTGTGACTAAATATATATCTTGGGAAAAGATATAATTGCCCCTCCTCCCATGTTGGAAAATAGAAAATCATTAACCTTTTTTCTTCTTTTTTTTCTCGGGAGCAGGGTGCTCCACCCTTGAGCCGTTAACAGAGGTGCATCACCTAGTGCATCCTTGGTGAGCTAATCACGTAGTTCGACTTAAGTTGGGGGCTCTGCCCTGCACTCACTATTCGTAATGCAACATAATTTGATATAGGTGCAAATGGATCAAGCCAATCACACTCGAATTCACAATAATGTAATATTAGACCCCGAGCGAGTCAGATTATACAAAACTGGGCTCCAGAAAATTGTGTCAGTAGACGGATATTACTGTACTGTCTCTGTTTAGCACTCCTTTAAAGCATTACCACAGTCTTCTTTTTTTCTGCAATATGGGAGAAAAGTATTACGGCAGGCCAGTCAATTTGTTTTCATTATAAATTTTAGTGAGAAAGAAACCTCTGTGCAAAAATAGAAGAAGTTATTGCCATAGCAAGGTGGCTAGGTGAAAAGCTAGAACCTCGAGGAAGCTACAATAATTGAAGCTTTTGCTAGCAAACAACGTTGTCACGAGACCCACAGCATGTGAAAAAATGGAATCAGTTATCTAGATTTTAAATCATCTGCAGTTGCGGCTATAGCCCAGCTAACACAGATCACCTGATTCTACTATGACTTGCTATCCCAACGTTGAGTTTCATTTCCCATGACTGAAGAAGACAAGTGTGCGACACTCAAGTGGTCCAGAAATGGCAACATCGGGCAATCGTGACCTTTCGATTAGTTTACATTTTGCTTCAGAGATGGCCTCCCTTAAATTACCCACACCGACAATACGCCAATTGGATGATCTTAGCCTTCGTTTCTTTTGATTTCAAATCACGATCTTTTATTGTTAAAGTCTAAAAGGAAAAAATAGTGTTTAGACGTGAGTTTTCACATGTAACCTAAAGGTGAACGGCTTAGATGTAAGAAGACAATGAAACAAAAAAAGATGGTGTCTAGGCCCAGATGTGTCTGGAATAACCATTTGCCTATGCTTGATGCTTTGTTCTACAGTTCAAATGAAATTCCTTCCCCCCCTCTTTTTTTTCTTTTTTTTTTTGTTGGTGGGGGGGCCGGGGGGGGCGGCAAGCAGGGTTTCTATATGGACAATCCCTAACTATCTTTTATTTCAAAAAATTAAAGATCATTACCATTATTCTTTTCCAATCCTGTCTTCTTCTAAAATATGCAATAAATCTGGGGGAATGGAAAAATAAGCTCCATCTCTGTTTGCACAAGTTAGGTTAACTAAAGGGTAGTTTTGGTGCATGAAGCTTTTGGCTATGCAGGCATTTTTGCAAGAAGCTATTTCTATACCTTGAAACCGGAACCTCAAGGTTATATGACGACAACTTTTACAATTGTGCAAAGACTTAAGGTTAACTAAGTTTGTGTAATTACCTATTTATAAGGCAAAGGATTGCTTGTTCAATCAAGGAAGAGCTGGAAACTCGAGAGAGTTCCTAGTAGAAATCTTTGCTAAGAAGCAAAGCGTCACAGTATACGGGATCATGGAATATCCGCTTTGACAAAAACTTATCTAGATATCCGACTATCGATGACTATGAGTTGTTTCCTTGCACTGGAGTCGTACAAACAACTCATTATGTAGATAGAAACTGAATAAGATCAAGTGATTTCTAGAGTGCCAACCTGAGTTGATAGAAATTCACTGACTGGGAAATCGTAGCCATCTGATTTGTTGTCATTTCCATTGAAGTTGAAAGACGAAGTCTTGTTTTAGTATCCAATTATATATAGCCCTAACAAACCTCATCTGACTATAAAATGGGTCCAACTAATGAGGAAGTTAAACCTTAACCCATCTTCCTGGTTTGGTGACCAAAACACAAGAAGTGACCTGGGCAAACGGCACATGTTAGGTAGCCTAAGTTTGCCATGGGCATCTCTCTCTCTCTCTCTCTCTCTCTCTCTCTAACTTTTATTTTGACAACAAGGGTGTATGGTTCACAGTACTGCAAGGGATCCACAGGCTGTAGATAATTGTTGTTAGGCAAAAAGGTCACATGCGACCTAAACTAGTAGATATTTTTCACCTAACACCTTAACTTTTAATTGCATCAATCCATACCCTAAATATTCCATAAATTAAATGTAACAGTCTATTTGTTTTCCATTAATTAGAAGGAGAAGGGTAAGGGCATCACTTAGTCACTGTGTGTTTCATTTGACTTGCGTAGCAACTGAAATAGTTTCGAGGGTTCGCATGTCTGACAAAATCAAACACACAACATGGGTCTCATGTAGCAATGATGTGGGCCTATCTTCTTTTCTGTCCATGTTTTCACTACAACCCCTGCACCACCACCATCGTCAGGACTTAAACACCCCTATTAATCGCTGAAAATAAAACAATTCCACAATTATAGATAGAGAGCCGCAGGACCGTCTCACTGCATGTGCAGCAGGTTCCTTCTGTATACTTCCTTTTGATTTTACCCCTTCCTCTTCATAACCATCCCGCTGCATCTGTAGCAAGTTCCTTCTCTGTTTGCTCATGTTTCTTCCTCTACCCAGCTTCTTTTTGCTTTTGCTCCTCCTTCCTCTTCATCCTTACCCCTTGAGAGAATGAGACTAAAAGGGAGCCTGGTGCATGAAGCTCCCATGTATATGGGGTTGTGGGAAGGGGTGGACCATAAGGGTCAATAGTATGCAGCCTCACCTTGTATTGTGCAAGAGGTTATTTCCACCCCAAAAACCTGTGACATCAAGGTCATATGACAACAACTCTACCATTACACTAAGGTTCCCCTACTTGAGACAATAAGACTGCATAACCTATATTAAGTAGCATCTTCTTCCTCTACATGGTCTTCTTCTTCTAGCACTTGTTGATTCCTTCTTTAGTCCAATTATTGGCAAAACATTATACCCAATACTTCAGATGTATCTATCTATGCAACTTTGAAAACCCTTCTTCTTTGTTGTTAAACCTTTTTCAAACCTAAAATTAGTTTAGTTGCAAACATACAATGCCAATGCCATTTAGATTTCATAAAAATGGCTTAATGGTCATTACTCCCATATTTAAAACTCACTAATGGGTATCTCTTCAATCACAATAGCGACAATCAATGGACGGCTTTATAGCTGGTCAGCTGCAAAGAAAGAGGGAAATAATTGAGTGAAAAATTCTAACGTGACACTTCACATTAGATTGATAACCTTGCCACGACAACCAAACAACCCAAGTAAGCCGTTCGTAATGGTGTTGAGTAATATCTTGACTGAAATAGATCAAACCGATCTTTTTTAGTTTGTTTAGGGTGTAAATTGGTATATCAAAAATTTTGAAGTCAATTTTAAAATACTAATAGTTCAGAGAGCATTTTGGATCCAAGGCCCTGTTGTTATTAGGACTTTGATCTTGCCGATTAGCACTAATTTTCACACAAATGTTGGGTCCCATTTAAAAGTGAAGTCACTAGCTTTGGTTAGGGATATATAATATATGCCTTGCCAGTTAGGCCCTTCGTATTTACTCACATAAACATAAGGGGGTTTATGCCTCTATGCGAAGCAGAGTTCATGAGAGTATTTAAGCCTTGTTTCAGTTACTAGTACTCGGGAAGAGCTTTTTCTGCTAGCCAATCTGCCACGCTGTATTAGGAGGGGCTGTTTAGCAGCTTTCCATCATTTTAGTCTCTCTTGCAGAGGCCTAGACACTCTTCTAGGATGGCCTTCAATAATATCACGTATTCTTTTAGTACAACCCTATGGTCCTAGTATTTCTAGGGTTTTCTTGACCTAAAAAAAAGAAGAAAAAGTTCTTGCGCGCATCTGCATCTATAAAAAGTTAGTAACCACCCAAATATGTGGGTGCCAGTCCAGCTTTTTCTTGACCCAAAATACAGGAAAATGTTCTCGCACATATCTGCACCTATAAAAGTGTAGTAACCGCCCAAATGTGTGGGTGCGGGGGTGCCACTGACGGCCACTGGAATGAACACTCTTCCATGTCCCCATCCACTGGAATGGTACGATCAATCCAAAACAAGAACTTTCAACGAGAAAAATGAAGAGAATCCCATGGGTGGCACGAGTGGAAAAGGGTGCAAGCACCGACCCACCATTGCGGGTTGTGGAATCCTTAATCAGTAGGTGCCAGGTACTTTCTGTTTTGTGCTTAATCGTGTATGTGCACATGCTTTATCAACCGAGACAACCAATTCATGGGTCACAACTTTTCTAGTTCATGCTTCAAGTCTTACTGATCATGCTGTCCCAGGTGTTTGCTATATAGCCATCCCTACGTCAAGAGCACTAGTTTTCAAAAACCGATTCTAGCCAACTTATTCTTAAAATTTAGTCGGGCCAGAACGTACAATTTGCTTATCTATAAGCTTCTTATTAGAGTCAAGGTGCAAAGCGGTTTTGTCCCTTTTCAGTAGGAGAGCAAAGCTAGGGTATAAAAATAGGTATTTTGCTATTAAAAACTCTCAGCCTCTTCGCTAACCTACTCTCCACCCCAGATGCTCCACTCCGTGTTCAATTAATGAGCCTGATTGTTGGTCAGCAGCCCCACCCTATAGAATGAATAAGGAGAGGCCTAAGTGGTCTAGTCCATTACCAACTAGAGTTACTGGACACAAGTGCACACGTATGCCATGGGTTTGCTCTAAACTGCCGAGGGGGTCGTTACATAATAAGTACTGCTCGGACAGTGGGTACAAGGAAATCAAATCTTCACGTAGGTGCATGTTATGTAATGACACAGTTTACGGAGTAGATTTCTCATTATTTTTATAGCTCATGACGAAATATAGCACCCATTAATTAACAAGATAACTTGAAAGGTGTAAAGAGCAATTATCTTTTAAAATGATCATCTCCCCACATGCATGAATGTTGGAAGTTCAGTTGTTCAAGACAGTTTTGATGCCTGCCGTAGTTTTGTTGCTTTAGGTTTAAAAGTTCCCACAAACGCGATTATTTAATGCGTGTTTGGAACCTTTTTTTCTGTTTATTTTTTCTAATTGAATTGAATGATTCTGAATCTGAATTATATATATATATATATATATATATATATATATAATGTTTCGAAATTTGCAAAGAAATTTGTTTTATTTGTATTTGAGTTCAGCAACACCACCCCAGAATTCATATTCTACTTTTTTTAGTAATGAATGTATTAAAATAATACATGTTAAATTTGTCAAAATCTTGTTCTTAAAAACCATTAATCTTGTTTGTCTCAATGTTTATTAAATCTTTCAGAAATAACCACAACCGTGATAAGTTCTCAATACTATTAAATTACAGATTAAAGAATCACAAATATGGAGTGCAAAAACTTAAGTTGAGATAAACACACTGAAAACTTAAATCTATTCAGAAATAAGGTCAGACGATCAAAGAATCCAAAGATGTTATGAGAAACTGAAAAAACAGTCTCAAAGCAAAATTGACAAGAAAGAGAACACCAAGATAAGGAAAACTCTGATAAAGAATAAAAAAAACTTAGCAAAATTGATAATCTTAGGTCTTGGCATTCCAACTAGAACTCAAGAATCAGAGAAGGTAACACATGAAAGACTCCTTGAAGAGAGAATGCCAAAATGAATAGACTTTAAGAGAACCAAAATTAGGTTCTCTTAAAGCTTTGGGAAGAGAAGAAGGTGCAAGTAGGAACTTTTAGGGAGTGTCCTTATATAGTAGAGTCTGTCTTGTACAGCAAGCCTTAAGAAACCTTCCTCTTAAGTTTTCTATAATTCAGTAAGCCCCACTAGTGAGAGTTGGGTCTTGTACATCTGCGCTATCTCTATAGCAACAGACCTACACACTTGATTGTTCATAAAATGCACATAGACATGCATGAGTCCACTCGCTTAAACAAGCTTTTCTTATTATTGAAATTGAGAAGAGGCAAGCTCTTATACGGGGGCATCTCCTCTTCAGCAATTTTTTTTTTTTCCTTATTTTTTTAGGTTATGAAGATTTTGTTCTTTTTTTTCCATCAATGTACTTATAATTCTTAAACTACAAAGGTGTTTTGTGTTGACTACACACTTACCTGTAATTTAACTAAGAGTTTGCCTAGTAAACAAGGCACTTTCACAATTTAAACTAGGCTTTCTAGGCTTACATAGGAATATCTATGGTGTAGATCTACACTAATAAACTTGCACATTATTGATAGCTAAACTACAAGGTTTTCATTTCATGCCAAATGGATAATTCATTAGCGCCCTATAATTCATCAGAAACAAATAGTCACATTTTCCTAGCAAACACGAAAAGAGCTTTTCAGAATGCCCAATCAAGAGAAAGTTAGTGTCAATAAGATGGGCTTGTTATTATTTGTGGGTTAACGAATAAGATTATGGGAACATGGTTCATGTGAGCCCCAAAAAGTTTACTTCTTCCTTACTAAGCACGTTTACTTCTCCTTGTAATTTTTCTTCAATTAAACAATGGGTACACAACTTGGTCCAACTCACTTAATGATCTCATCTCATCTATTTACTCGAATTCAAGCCCATGAAAAACTCCAATCCAGAAATTTTGGGCCCCGCTCGTATTGGTTTCCTCAAGCTTCTGTTTTTCCTTTTAAAGTAATGCAAAGCATAATTTAACGACCCTGAAATCCCACATCTCTTGTGGATGGGGTAAGCATTCATCCAACTAGAAAATTGTTCTACTGGGAAACAAGAAGATTGGGCCTTAAGAAACTTAACTACATGGAGAGCCCAACTACTTTAATCAGGAATCTTACATCTTAAAGTATGTTTAACATTAAAAAACCACTTAAATTAGGAAACTAACAGAGAGGGGGTTATCATGAACACATGCAGGCCTAGCTAAAGAGTGTGATCAGCAGGTCCAGGTGGAAGATCTTATAGTATAATCTTAGTCCTCCTTTTGAGGGGCTCAATCGGCCCAACATTTGGTGACTATGAGACTGCCAAGAAGCCACCTTGACTCTCGTAGAGAACAGCACATGACATTCCGGGCAACGAGTTATGAAAACCAAAAAACCGAGTTTCCAAATATCAACTAGGACAATCTCTTATTGATTCTCAACCATGCCATGAATGCAGAAATATATTTCTACAAACCCTAACCTGGCTCGACGGGCTATATATTTGCTAAGAGACCATTGATGATTGCCCTGCACTCACTTCAAAACCTTGTGAGTTCCACGGGGGGCTCCCTATTTAACAACATATGGACAGTCATGTGAAGTGTGGAGAAACTTGTGAATATTAAAATCTCTCCTTTTCAATGTCATGAGATTGGTCCCCATAGCAGGCAGGAGTAGACGAGAAGATAAATGATAAAGGAGAGGCGTGGGAGCATGAAATACTTTAATGGAACTTGAAGGGGCCTGCCTGCATTCATTTCAGCTTTGCATGTGCTCTTTGTTATCATGTGAAGACGAAAGAAAAGACACCCCCACCTAAAAAATCACTCATCCCAATCCAACTTTGATGGTTTTGCTGGTTCCTCTAGACAAACCCCTTCTCCCCTTCCTTTAAATCCATGTAAGTTCTCTTCATCTGCATACAAAATTTGATAACTGAAATACTTAAAAGAGGCCTGTATTGTAGATCATGCGTATATAGCCGTCTCCTTTCTCTGCAAAATTTTGATCTGATCGACCTGGTTTTTGGTTTTAAGCTCGTATTTGCCGCATCTTGGATCAAACAATTCATTTATTCCTGTCACTGCCCGTGCCTACATACTTATACATACATGTAAGAACGCAAACATGTAGTAGGGCAAGGGTAACGATTCTTTTGAGATGAACATATTTCCTAGCTAGAGAGCTGCTGATAAATTATACGCCAAAATTCAACCCGATGGCTCAACTCTAAGCATCTAATTTACGGCCTTAAATGGGTGGTAGGAAAATATAAACGATGATTAACAATTGGATCACCCTTGTACTTCTCTGGTTATACTTTTCCAAGGGAAAGACTACAACAACCAAGTATGATATAAAAGATACAAAGATATGCATATATATACACCTCTAATACATTCTGCTTTTCCTTTCTTATGAAGATCTCATGATCCTTTCTCACCTGCATTATAACTACTACATAATCTGGAAGGTCAACCTATGCACACAATATGCACATGCATGACTAGAGGTTTGAGGAGAAAAGGATACCACTGTTAAGTACATTTTACACTTCTATGTGCAACTCCTTATTTGATGGGGCACAAAAGTTGAGACCCATGATTTTCAGACTCACAACAGAGACAACATAATTACGGGATTTATTCCAACTGCTAAATGACATTATTGCCCTACAACTACTAGTTCTTCTCTTTGATGATTGATGCCCACGAGTTCTAGGGTCGAGTTGCTCCGTGGCTGAAACAAATACAGAATACACGTTTACTTGGAGTCCCACCAAAACTCAATTAGTGGACCCTTCTTTGCAGCCAATGCTGGCCCTACAGCATGATCAAAGGCATAAAACAGAGCATTTTCTTGTGACTTTTGAAAAAGATTATGGGCAATTTCGGAAACCAAATACACATCACCATTCCTTATGAGGTATGCAAACAGTTACCATCATTTTGTTCCCCTCTTTTAGCCGTCCTTGACATGACCAAAATTCGAGACTAAGCAACAACCACCATCACCACCCCCTATAAAAGCCACATCAAATGGACCATAAGAAAACACTTCAAAGTCCCTACTCTTCTACCATTTCTTCAAATTCCTACTAATTTAGAGAGGAAATGGAAGCCATTGCGTCCTTCTTCCTCCTCCTCTGTTCTGTCTCATTACTCTCAGTTGCTCAAGCTCAAGAAGGATCCGAGTCTCGAGACCATGGCCTAGCACAGGAGACCCCCACGTCAATTTCGCCATCGACTTACGACTTCTTCCACCCAAATGCCTCTCACCCTAATACTACAAACCCATGCATTGCCTCCGATTGTGCCCCTTTGTCTCTTTCATCTTTTTCTAGTTCATCTGCGGAGGAACAAGCTACTCAAATGCATGAAAGTGTCAGGTCGGCTCCTCAGACGAAAGGCAACCAAGTGAGAGCTGGTGGGATCATTGGTATTGTGTTCGGTTTTGTCTTAGTTGTGCTTTCAGCCGTTGGAGTCTACTATGTAGTGGTCACTCGTCGAGCCAACATTAATCGGACCAACACTGTTCAACCCTATGTCTAATTGGCTTGTACTAAGGTGGTCAACTTTTCCAGCACTCCTCTTCTTAGGTTCACGACTTGAGCCACATTCCTACTTTTTTCTCCTTTTTTGTATTGTTTCGTGTAAGATAATTGCATGGGCGACTAATTAAATAGCTTTATATATTAATCACAAGGTATTCAGGCTTGATTCATGAAAATTGGACCATACTTTCCTTTTCTTTTTCTTTGTTCCACTTTCTTTTTCCATTAGTTCTGGGAGAGAAAGCATGAACTCAACAGTGAAGTACAATACATCATAAAAGTTACTAATAAGAAAAGAATCTAACGAATATGAGAGAGAGAGAGAGAGTGCTAGCAACTACTTAGAGCAGAGAATGCTAGTCGGACGCTGCTTACAGTTTATCTCTAAAACCTGGTCTGTGATCGCTCAATTTACTGCTTTCCAGTTGCAAGTCAATAAACTTTGTTAGCATCGGTGACCAAGACAATACAAAATAATCACAAGGCTTCTATTTAAGCGGTCATAGCCAGCTCCTATCATCTAGTAATCCTAGTTGTATCCACTGCTCAGGTTCTTCTCAGTACAATAGCAGAAAATTTAGGCAAGTTCAGGATCAAAGGTTCATAAGATGAATTCCTGGCTGCCCATCTGATAAATGCTAAATTAGAGGCCAATACGCGTATGTTTTCGTACTGAAAACAATCTGTTTCTTTCATTACGGAGCTTCTGAAAATGAATCTTAATTTTCTTGCAGCGCTGGGTTTGGTTAGCAGCTTACTTCTCCTCTTAACAAACCGAACTACATTAAGATAACATAAGATTGGAGTGCTAATTGGAAAATGGTAGATAACAAATGGACTTGCAGTTTCTAAGGTTAATCGTCTGCGAAATCCTATGACAAGTGCAATCATAGAAATGCGCTGTTCATCTAATAAACATTAATTACTTCGAAATTATGAGCCAGTTAAAGTTCTAGTAGGCGCCACTTTTCCAATGATACCAAACCATGTATCTGGACTGCGTGCCATGGATGAGCAGTGCATGCATCAAAGTTTGAACCTATTTAATGTTCCAAGTTTCTTCTGTGACCTTCAAACAGATGGTCAGGAAATTAGAAAAGCAAGAAGAATCTACATCCGTTAGCGATCTCGGGCTACGAAGTACCCACTTTCATTATGGGCCTCCACCATTGTTTCATCCAGGCCATTCATCATACCTAGTGACCCAAAATTCATGTCCATTGAGCGGTTATAGCATCCGATAATTGTGTTTTTGTCATAGTAGTCAACTCCTTTCAGGTGTTCGTTCCATTTTAGCTACCGGAACGGTAAGATCAGAATTTTTGTTAATCTCCCAATAAAATTTCTGTCACTATTTCCAAGAATTTTTAGATTTTAAAAACAAAAAATAATACGGAAATTTACTGGAATTTAGGACTGGTAATTTGATTGGTTGGCATTTTGCCAATGTCATTGATGAAGTCCCAAATCTTCCTACCAAAAGAAGTTATTCTATTAGAGACATGCCTAGATCGGCAAGCCGATTCTATAGACAGAGAAGAGCCTGTCTTCCGGATAGAGGATTACAATTCGGGTAAAGGAAAAGCATAGAGTGTACATTGATCACTGGTTTTATGCTATACTTTACATGCAGTTAAGTTTTGGAGTTGTCTAGGGATTAGCTACATCCATCGGACTTCTTGGTTGCTCTGAGCTCTCCTTGCTTGCCTCGCTTTGGTTTTGAGGAGTTCTTGTACTATTTTGTAGTCATCTTTGGCCATTAATAAAATTCTACGAGTTCATGTAAGAGTTGGCTTTCCAATGCATGCAAAGAAGTCAATGCTTCAATTTATAATTGAAGATTATTTGTTTCAATAGATCTAAGCTGTTCATCTTGTTTGCTATAGCTTCTTTTGAATAGGCTGGCTACAAAATGTCACGATTGTTGGATGCATGTAACCAATTTTATGTAGACTTAAAATCACATTCACTGATTTTTTTAGAATTTTCATAGACCAAAAAAAACATGTTACCATCGCCCAAATGCATTGAGTTTTCATGGGCTCCCTAATTTTGCTTCGTCGAACCTTAAATCTTTTAAAAAAGAAAAAATCATCCTCCACCGGAGAAGAGATCTTCATTGTACGTTTTAAGTGTCAACTCTTACATAATTTTTTTTGAAGTAAACACATACATGCACAATCCCAAAAGCTTAAGCGTAGAAGGTTTTGGTAGATAAAGTTTCATACTTTACCTATAAAAATATTTCTAGATTGAAGCGGGCAGAATAGACCAGATATCTTACCAGAAATTTTCAGGCTATCAGGCCGAAACGAAAAAGAATTGACGAGTGTCATTTTTATATGTTGAATGTACAATCAACGGTTGCTTGATCTCTAATCATCCGTGTTGGATCCCCAAAATTACTTGTTTCGAATGCTGGAACCACTCAATCCGGATGGTTGTCGACTGACGACTCACTGCATCTTCAGTGTTGGGGAAATCAGATGAGAGAGAAGGATGAAACCAAAAATGGGGGCCATTAAGGAGGGTGCCTTGGGGAACTTACAATTAGCCATTAGGTAGCGGAAGAAGTCCAATTCAGCGTACAGGCGCTAAAACACAATACTCAGAACCTATATAGTTGGTGATCTGAACTTCTTTTGGGGATATTTTAATACGTCATGCCCAACAATTTTGTACGGTGCATGATGTTAAACTCCCGTCTAATACTACGTTTCCTGGACGTTTTTTAGACATTAGTAAAGAAGAGGAGCTTTGGTGCAATAGTCGAATTATACTTGGAGGTTACGGATTTAAGGCGCAGAAACTGTTTCTTGAAAAGTAAAATTACGTGTTATTAATTTCTCTCAGTTCATTCCTTTTGTTCTAAGCCGAGCTTTGTGCACTAGACTGCAGTTGTTTTTTTCTTTTCATTTTAGCCATTAGTTTTCACACAAAGTAATAACAGTTAGGATCATCTAACAGAGTGCTCTCCCGTGGGGGACCAACGTGAACCCCAAATTCCGGGACCCACATAAACTTGGGTTCAATGGGTTTGAGCTTAGGAGCTCCACCTTGTCTGAAACCTCAAAAATCAAACGGTTTTCTCTTATTTTTGTGTTCGGTTCGGTGGATCAGTTGAAATAACGAAATTTCCTCTTGAAGAATTCTCTGTCTGTTCTCCTTCTAAACATCTCCGAAAGAGATGCATCTATGGCTTTTTTTTAGAATTAGAGACTCTTTCAAGCTCGATTACTTGAAGAAAGTGGAACTGAATCTTCACAGGATGAAAAGTGACAAGGAATCCTCCAACAATTATAAATTGCTAGACAATCAAAGAGATTCTGATCAGGGAAACGACGACGTAGAAAGATCCAATTCTTAGAGTCATGGGTGAGCAGCAATATGCATAGACTTGTTGATGATCTTTACCTGCTGTTATTGCTGTTTGTGCCGCGAAGGGGTATCTTCTACTACTCTTACTCTTTCAATTCCCTCTATACTTCTCTTGGATTTGTTTTGGATTTTGTTTTATTTCAGCTGGCGTTTTATCTGGTCTTCGCTTAGCTTGCTATCTTGGGTTTTACTTCTGTTTCACTTTTAAGATTGAGCTTTGTTTTATGCCCCTTTTTCATTTTTTAGTGTTGATTTTGTTTTATTTTGAAGTGGGTATCATTTTAGTATATCTAGTTGTTTTCAATTGAGTCTTACTTTGTACATGTATTTGTTGTCTTGTAATGCGGCTTTGCTTCATTTGGGTTTTTCCTCTGATTAGCTCAAAGCAGAAAAATCGTGATGAAGAAGAACTGAAAAATGAGAGAATACTTGGAATTTCTCGCTTATTCTCTGGTGTTTTGTCTTCCGAACCCTCCATTATACCAACTCCACTCAATCATTTCAAGTCTTTGGAGGAACCCCTTCAACCCACTTATGCAAACAAAAAAGACAAGAATTCCATTGACCTACAAGCTGTTGGACATGTGAAAAATAGAGAATTGTAAACAGAAGTAGTATAGAGAAGGCAAGAGATTTAGGTGATTTATTAGTATGACTACATCCACAGGCAAAGGCGACCCATTACTAGATACCATAAAGGTCTATAGCCATGACCTTAGAGGGACCTGTGAGCCTCCATTTGTCATCATATATTGGATAGGATTAGAGTATCAAACATAACAAACCTCCACCTTGCAGTATCAAGACACAAGGGGATGCCTTTTGTCTATGTTCAACCGTCACCTTTAATTTTGACCTCTGGTTCATGGCACCACCAGCAAGAGCGAAGATCTAGGCTGTAGTTGAGAACATTCTAAGTCTGTAGCATAATTGAGTTCATAGGACCAACATAATTTAGGTTCTGTATCCCCATTAAATCGTCCAACACTTTCACACCCGGGTGAAATAGCATTTGTTATAGTAAAAGAAAAAAGTTATACAAATTTTTTGTGGATACAGAATGTTTAACACCACGCGATTCAAGTAAAAGATTAGATCACCGCTCTCGGATACAGAAACACCACAAAGAGATACATAACTAAAAAGGAATAATATCTCACCACTCCTTGGATACAAAAACACCATCAAAGAGATACAAGAACTATATGCAGAAAACTAACCACCTTAAGGATAAGATCACTTACTACCTTGGGGATACAAAGTTATGGGTAGAAGGTAGCTCATCACTTTGAGGATATAGATAGCTTACTATCTTAAAAACACAAAACTAGGTGCATCACCACACTTGGACTTCTCAAGTGATATAGAAAACGCAAGAGCTCAGATGCAACTTGCCCTCTCAATACTATGGAAAACATGTCCACTTGATTATCAATCTCCAATACATCTTTGATTCAAAACAAAGGTATTTATAAATGTGAACAACCCTGCCGAATAAGCAATTTACAAACCTACTAAGTAACTATCTAATTACGTTAGTTCATTAGGCTAGAGAATACTTTTAAATATGATATACTTGCCTAACAAAACTTTCCTAAACTTGGGTGTTGCCAATTAACACTTGCTAAACATTGGGTAGTTGCCAAATTCATTCAAGTAACTACTAAGTATAAGTATTACAAGTTGTAAGTTACTAAACTCTCTAACTTCCAAGGTAAGAACTTTTCTTTGTCTTTGTAGCTTATAATATTTGACTAGTCAACACTTTTGACCCTTGACCAAGGAAAACTTATAGGAGGTGTTCTTGGCCCAGGTGAGCTAGGAAACTATGGCCTGGTCGTAAGACGTTCACCATTTAGCAGATCTAGAACGTCCTTCTAGGATTCTCCAAGATGTTCTCCTTGATTTAATCCAAAACCTCCAATTAATGGTTACTTTAGGCGCCTTTCAATTGTCTCAAAACACCATATTTGTTTGATCCAAACCATTTAAGCACCCCTTACTTAAGACGTCCATCCTTCCATGATCAATCAAGCTCATAATATCACGATCCTAGAGAGTTTAATGATGCTCTTGGCCGTCCGTAGCTAGATCATCCTTGATCTCTTTTGATCATTGATCTTGGAGTCTTGGGACACTCCCGTGTCACACTTGGTGTACCCTCTAGATACTTAAAAGTATCGACATTACCTGGTGTACCCACTAAGAGACCTGAGTATCCATGTCATTTCCTTCTTTGGTTTCATGTGTAACAACTAACCACATCAACTGTAAATGAGATTTTTAATGTGCCTAATTGGATTAACATTTGGGACACAATATCTAGATGTCTCTCATCATCTGTCCCAAACGATAGAGCCGCTAAAAGCTGGAATGAGCTAATGGAGCAGTACACTCCAACATAGACTCTTACAGTCTAAAACCTTTCACAGCTTTCTGGATGTACTTTATTTGGAACAGATACACTCTACACAACCTCCTGTTCCTCTTTATTTTTATAACCAAAATCTTTTGTGCAAGTGTGGAGCAGGCAAGTCTTCCTTATCATATTCCATGCTGAGATGGTCTTTAACATTTTTATTTCAGAATTCAGATACTCTTCATTGGCAACAAGTGTCTCTTCAGCATGCAAGAGCAAATAGATTAAAGTTATGCTATCAAGCTCACTTCTAATGAAGCTCTGTACCATTATAGATGCATCAAGTCGCTGAAGTTGTTGCCTAGGTGACTGTTTTAGGTTATGAAACAAGTTCTCCAATTTGCATAAATAACCCCCCTTGGCTTGAACTCTCTGACTGATGCATGTAGTTCTGCTACTCTAAGTCGCCATGTAAGAACATTGTTTTAACATCAAGATGTGTCTTTAGGTCAATTATGGAACTTTGGACTATAACATATGATTGTTATGCTTTCCATTGGTGTACTCAACAAGGTCGCAAGTTTTACTTTAGATTAGAGATTCTATCTCCTCATCCATGGCTGCCATCCACAGTCCAGTTTCTTTACATTTTACTGTTTTGTGTAAAGAGACGTTCATTTTCTATTGTCAGCATTTACCAACATGTATATAGTGGGTAGTCTAACTGCTACCTTTAGTCTACGGTATCTGGGTTGCTGCTGCAGCTGAAGGTGCTCAATTGTCTTCCTGATGGAGACAGCTTCAGTGTCTTGTGAAGAAACAGGTGCTCTTTCCTTGCCGAAACCAAGAGTCATACACCATCTCTGTAATATCATGCATGCATATCATCTCCTTGTTTCCATTATGCTTGCTTGCTTGGACGTAGTATACTACACTCATAAAAGTTACATCCCTATTGACTGTAAACGTGGGTGATATAGGTTTAGGATCCCTAAATCTATACCCTTTATCTGCTATCCAAGATAAATACAGTTCTGCGTACATAAGGCAATAGCTTATCCCCACACTGGATCTTCTGAGGGAGCATCTGCCCCTTTATATCACTGTTATAGAGAGTAATGAAAGATACTTTGTTGTAAAGAATGGACTATAGGACTGGTCGATAACACTAATTGCATTTTCCACAGAACTTTCATGCTCCTATTGACTAATTTTCCATCCATTCCTTGAGCTCCATGGGTTTTTACTTTGATGACATTTTGTATTTGAGTCAAACAACAAAGAACAATTACAATGACTTGCTTCTAGTTTTCAGAAGCCCACATCAATTATTTTTTACTTGAAGGACCTAATTTGGGAAGGGTTTAACGAAGAATATTGACGTATTAAACTACTAGAAAATTTGATAAAGGCGATAATCACAGAGAGAGAGAGAGAGAGAACAACTATATAGACTGAAAACCCAATCAAGAAAACTCATAAGAATTCATAACCTCATGAAAACATCAGACTTGTGATTCCAATACACCTTAAGACCCTAGTTAATATTATCACTTGATATGGATTCAATTCTGGCCCTTGGATAGAACTAACTAGCATCCTACAGCAACTCAAACGAAAAACAGCAAGTGTTTGTCGTGTTGCTCTCTAAGGAACCTTAGATACCAACCCTTTAAAGTATAGATTATTTAAGATTAGTCCTTAGGAATAAAAATAGTATTCACATTTTCTTTCACAGCTGCACCAATTGAAGCTTTTACAAAAACAAGCTAAACGGAAAGAGTTGAAAGCTATAAATTATGAGCCAGCATGTCAGTTTTTATGACCAACGGAGCCCTATGGAGACATCATCATGTTGTCATGGTGTTATTCTAGTTAATATTACCTGTTGATATGTACTCAGCATGCTTCCCAATTTTGGTCTATCTTATTTTGCGGTTTGAAACATCTTTGCTATTTTCTCGTATCATTGAACTCTGCCTTGCATTCAAGGAGCTGTGATTCTAGGATGTTTGATCTCTGGTTAAGAGTTCGAATTGGATTAAAAGCTTGAGAACCTTAGTGGTGACTTTTCCTATCATTAGAGGTTGATTTTTTGGTTCTTATCCGGACCTGCTGTGCTTGGTAAAAAAAATTTGTTTGGTCCGAGTCCTAATCACAGTTCTGGGAGGAAATACAAAAAAGGAATTATGTAGTAAATTTTGGCTATCATGCTAACCTGATACTCTTGTCTGAGGGCATCAGGCTTTTCCTCATATTTTTGTATACAATTTTATACTTTTGAATATAGAATTCAAGTGCTTCAACTGGACTACTTCCCTAGAAATATATGTCGCTGCATTTTCATTTATTAAATATCTCTGGATATTATTTTGTTATTTTGATGAGACTTATAAACTGAATTTGTGCAAGTCCTCTAATAAATATGGACATATGTTAGCAATGTTGATTTTTTCATTTACCAGATCATTTTTCATTTCAATATCCTAAATCTTTGTAAATTGGCTTAGAAAAAGCTTATGATAGGGTTCTCATAGAGTTAATATGGTGGGTGTTGAGCGAGAGACTGATGATTTCTCTATTACTACTAGGATTGCACCAAGAATTAGCATTGAGTCCCTACCTTTTTGCATTGGTTGTGGATGAGTCCATGGTACATGTTAATTGCAAATAATATAGTTTTTATTGATAGGACAAGATAGGGCATAAATACAAAGCTAGAATTATAAAATTATGAAGAAATGCTATATAATATAAATGATTTAAAATTAGTGAAACTAAGAGTATATGAAATGTAATTTTCAGTAAGGACAGGAGTGGGTGTGAAGCATCGGTAAAGACTGAGAACCAAGAAGTCCCCAAAAAGACCACTTTCGATACTTGGGATTAATAAATCATGAGAGCAGAGAGATTGAGTGGGATATTATTTAGAGAATCCAAGTGGTTTGGAATAAAGGAGATGTGCCTCTAGAGTTTTGTGTAATTGGAGGGCGTCACTTAAACTGAGAGGAAAATTTTATAGGATGGTTGTAAGGTCAGTCACGCTCTATATATTAGACTGTTGGGTTGTTAAGGAACAACTTATATATAGGATGAGCATAGCCGAAATGAAGATGTTGAGTTTGATGAGTAACAAGACAATAAAATATAGAATTAGAAATGAAAACATTAGAGGAAACTTAAGGTAGCACCAATAGGTAACAAGATAAGAGAGTGTAAACTTGTATTGTTTGGACATGTCCAACAGAGATCGAAAACGGCACCGGTTAGGAGTGAGTTAATCGAAGTCGAAGGCTTGAAAAGGGCAAGGGAAAGGCACAAAAGAATGTGGATAAAAGTTGTAAGAAAAGATTTTAAAATTTTTGGACTAAATAAAGCCATGACACTTAATAGAGGAGAATGGAGGAACGAGATCCATGTACGAACAAGATTCGCATAGCCAACCACTAATTGTTATAGGGCCTTATATGATGATAATGATCCTAAATTTTTGTTAAGTTTTTGCTGCACCAATAACATGTATGAACTGAATTTATGTCTTCACAAAAACAAAATAAAATTATGCAATAACTACTTCCACCGAAGAACACCCGCCTAGGATACTAATCCTCTTCTGATATTTCAATTTCTGTTTTCCTCTACAGCATGTCATGATGAAGAAGAGAAGTTACACTGCAATCGAAACGGTCATGTCTAAATGATGACTATTACTAGCAAACATAATCAACCCATTGCCTTTATAAGTTTAGTCATGGTTTAGCCTTGAGTAATAAATTTATGAACTGTCATTTGTAAAAACATGTTATAGCGGATCTTGAGTAATAAAAGAGGGCAATTTGCAACAAAATTCAAACTATAGCTATTTCTCGTGCAAACTTTGTTTAAAACTTAATTAGTCCTCATGCTCAATGGTTTTTGTTTGTAGAGGCGGCTGTATGGTGATAGTTCCATTATCGGTGCTAATGGTGGTAGTTGTAATATGGAGTCTGTCAAAAAGCTGTGCATGCGCTTAAGTTAGATTAAGAATATCGGAAAGTATTGTTGAGAACATATCATAATTTTGAGAAGCCCATTGCCTACATGACAGAAGTGCTCAATGACGCTACGAAGGCGGAATTATGCTTTTTATTCAGTGTTTCGCGTTGCTGCCAAAATGATATTTCCTAGAGGAATTCGATGGTTCTTCCTGGGTAAAGGGGAGTGTATGTCAGGTGGAATGGAAATGCGTGGAGCCATGGAGGACCTCCAAGCCGTCTAGCCGAGATTCTCTTGGTACCGGAGCTTCTCTCTCTCTCTGAAACACAGTCCATTTTACAGCTACCTAACTTTGAGTTTTGCCTGATTTGAGAAGCAATTGACTGCTTTACTAAATGCCATTTTTGTCAGTTGACAAAATGACATTGATTTTAACACTGAAGTTTGATATGTAACAAACAATAAACACATCCGACAGAATGAGCTCATCACAATGAATCCTGGGAGGTGCTGCCATCTATCTTGGAGTGATCCTTGTTGAATGTATATGCAATGCTAGCTGTCTAAATTCCAGACGGAGTGGTTGTAAATGATTTCCACATTTAAGGGGGAAGAAACCTATTGCGTACAAAGTTGGATCATGATTTTTGGGCTTGGGTATCTGTGACTAATTTATTTCTGTCAGATGTAGTTTTCTGATCAAATAGTTTGAATTGCCGTAAGCAAATCCTACCTCTGATGGACTACGGCACAAACAATTATTCAATAAAAAAATGTCAGCCTGGTGCACAAAGCTCCCACATATATGGGGTCTGTGGAAAGGACGGACTACAAAAGGTTTATGGTAGACAGTCTTACTTTACCTTTGCATTTTTGCAAGAGGGTATTTCCACACCTCTAACATGGAACCTTAGGGTCACATGATGACAACTCTATCATCGCGCAAGAATTCTCAACAGTATGAGCCAAAGGAAATAATATTATTTACGGCACTGGAGTAGAGTAGGCATCTACAATTTGCATTGCCTGCTTGTACGATCAATCGAAAGTCAGTTCCCGAGTCAGGAGTGAGCAAGTGAGCCTCTATTCAAAGCCTCGCTCTACTAATGAAAGAGCACAGCATAAGCCACCGCAACTAGCAAGCTGCAAGTGACGGACTCACTCTAATTGAAATCGGAAGAGGAATAATGTAATAGGAATATAGGACCTGCAAGTTAGCTGTGGCATTTTTGTTTTACTTTTACAGTGAATTTATTGCAAGTCTCATTAAAACCCTTTTGTTGTATGTAAAACCAAAATGAAGTCCTTTACCAGGTGCCTATTAAAGCATTTACAACATCGTAAAGTCCTTGTAGCTGTTTGCGCTTTTCGCGCTCCACATATTCTTAGCAGAACTTGTTTTAAACAATAAGAAGAAGTTTTTGTGTTAGAATATGAACAAGGGGTAGAGGAAAATGATAATTAGCCAGTTTCATATCACGAAGGTTTGTTGCTGCGTGAATTTCAAAAGTCTCCAACAAATTGAACCTCCCCAGTCATTCAAAAGTTCTAAGGGGGGTTTATTTAACGGCGTATGTTTGGCGTTTCTGTTGGCATATCTCCTGCAATATTTCTGATGACATCTTATGTGATATCTGAGATATGTGTCATATGTTTTGTGATATATTGTGTGATATTTTAGATATGTGTCATATGTTCTGTGATATATTGTGTGATATATGAGATATGTGTCACATGTTCTGTGATATATTGTGTGATATCTGAGATATGCCATTTTTCTGTGATATCTCTAGTGATATCTTTGGCGATATTTTTGGTGTTATCTTTTCTGTGATATCTCTAGTGATATCTTTGGCGATATTTTTGGTGTTATCTTTGCTTGCAATCAACAGATGCAATATCAACAATTTTTCAGTTTTTGGACAATGAGAATTTAAACTCTAGCAGCCAAAAATACTACTATTATTCTGTAATGCTGTTCGGAGAGGGAGAAAGAGAGATCATATCCGAGCAGTTCCTGTGTTTGCCACTCTCATCAGAGTAACGGTGCAGTTTGTAGTTTCACCTTTGTGGGCCAGGAAGGAAACCTCCCACATAGAGGATGCTCGGAGAACAACCAAAGAAACACCAAAGCACAAAACGAGATCAGTACATTCACTCCCACAGTTCCAGAAGCAAAACACCCTCCCTTGCTAAGCTATCCGCATCAAGAGTTAGCAAATCACCTGACGTGGGGAAATCAAACTTGCAGAGTAAGATTTGCTTTGGAAGCATCTGAAATTCAATCTCACTATTGCATCATTCATCCTCTCAAAATCTGATAATGCTGCCACTTCTAACACGCGAACTATTTAGCCCATATGAACATGGGAAGGAAAACCGTATGAAGCTAATATTAAGCAAATCGTCTGAATCTTGACACCAGCCCATCCGATTAAAAATAAGATAGAAAAGCACAACTGCTACTACATGTTCTACGAGGGATATCATACTTCGTTAACAGAAAATATGATTGATTGAAAATATAGTGGCCACTTATTTAGTGATCCATAGAGTTATTTAGGAGGCCTTACTACAAATGATCCATGCAGTAATTCTCAACCGCCCAAGGTAACTCAGCCAATATTGGAAACTAACAAAGATCAGATGGATTTCGTGGGATCCATAAAAAGGATCACCTTGTTTGAGATTGGAGGCAATCTGGCTTTGCTGATTCCTTCGAAGCAGCAATTGTAGCAGCTTTTCTATTAAGTTGTGAAATCACACTGGCCTTCTCTCCCTCAGGCACTAGGACCTCAAGTGGGTTTTTGTATCTTTCGTCTTAGTTTAGGTACATGAAATCATTAATTGTGAACTTCGGGGTTTTGTTGTTTGACATAGTAGATAGGAAATTCTAACTATGTGCCTTTTAGAGGAAAGTTGAAGCTTGTACCACCCTAGCTCTCTAATATGTCGCCCCTGCCGATACAAAATCTTGGCTCCACCCTCGGATGATGGGATGGACTAAAGGCAAAGATTTCACCTTCAAACATGTGTTTCAATCAGCAAATGAGGCTGCTAATAATCTAGCTAGACAAGGAGTGGTAAGGACTGATATCAGACTTACACACCACCTGGTTCTAAAAGGAATGAACAGCAGCACAAAGATTAGATTTCAACAGTCAATTTCGATTATAGTGACTTCACATGTTTCTGTGTTGACTGCAATTCATTTTGTTCCAGTTGCATGCTTTCTCCCATCAATTCATGATGCTCTAATTTCTTTTCAGTTGGAGTGAGATTTGATTCTCTGTTGCTACTAAACTGTTCATATACAGTTCTCTGGCTTTGGTGGGATGGGAGTTGGTAGCTTTTTGTGTTAGGGGCTCAGTCTTTAGCCATGGCGATTGATGTTTTTTCTTGAGTTGTTTTTTTCTAAACAGCTATAATACAGTAAGATTTTTTTTTTTTTTGTAGAGATTCAACAGTAGAAAAAAAACAATGACAAAAAATGCAGCCTCAACTGCTTAACCTCTGAGCTTCATTGCTTAATAGTCCAATCTTCACATTTCAATAGAAAATGGAGCCTCAATTGCAGATTTTGATCATTTCTACTCAAGTACACACATACAATGTGAATGAAAGGATTCAATTCACAAATTCAGTCTTGCAACATGCAAATCGAGAAAAGGGAAACATAAAAATTAATCTTCATCCTATTCATTGCTCTTATATGAAACAAGTGTATCCTCATGTATCTGCAGAAATCACAAAAGAGAGAAATAAGTCTACTGATTAACACTAATAAGCTTAATGATTCACTACACATAGACTTTCCTCAAATAACATAAGAAGGAATATCAGTTCTACCTTGGTATCAAAACAATGCAGTTTCACCATTTATGGATTTGTGATCAGCTTTGCATCACTTTCAATCCAAATGAAGGGAATTGCCACTTCGGTGTGGGTATATGCTAACACATCAAACACCTGGAAATCAAGGAAGTGCAATCACAAAACATCAAAGAAGAAAGTGAAATTCAATACAGTGAGACAGAGACTGAAAAAGTTCATCAAGACATGGCAAGTAAGTAAATCAAGATGCAATTTGATCTCTCTCATATTTCTTTATCACTCTTTTCCCTCGAGCCCCTGAACAATGTCTCCCACCACCAAATCATATATAGAGACCTTCTATCTGTACCCATCCCTAGTCAGCTGAACAGATATCTTCTTTTTCTCCTTATCCAAATCCTTGAATTGCAATGATTGTCTATAGTCACTAATTGCAGTAACAGTAACTACTAGGAGAATGCTTAATAAGATTCCTAACCCATCATACATGCCCTTTGGCCACCCTTCAGTCACAAGTCCAACACTAATGGAAACCACAGCGCAAACCATGAGAATTATCAGAGTCAAGTCCTGTAGTGCTTCCCATACAAACATCCAGAAGCTTCAAGGAGGTTTCTCAACATATCTGTTGAAGCTATAAATCTTCTGTCTGTGAGGTATATCACCTGTACTGACAACATCCTTCAGTGAAACAGAGACTTTCTGTGCTATCCCCTCTACTCCGTGATGGTGTTTGAAGCTCTTGAGATCATGCCCACGGACAATGGATGCAAGCTCATTAGGGTCAATGTAAAAACCAGCTTCTGCAACCTCTGCAGAAAGCTGGGTTTCAACTTGACTACTAGCTATATAGAGCAAACATGAACACAAAACTCAGGAAAATATACCATACATTCAACCCTTCGGGTACATAGAATGAGTTGTGAAGATCATACCATCGACAAAATGAAGTGCTGCTTTTTGGACGTATAGAGCAACTCGAAGTTTTTCCTAGCAGAAGATCAAAGCAATAATAAGGTTAGGGTAGCAGTAATAAGTTCACTACTTTCAACTTTCAGAAAGCAATAGAAAACTTTGCTTGATGGGATTCTTTCAAGAAGGGGTTGTCATAGATAAGATAGTAGTGAAATCACAAAACATGGCAAGTAAGTAATGCAAGATGCAATTTGCCGCATAACGGCTTCAATCTCTCTCATATTTCTTTATCACTCTTTTCCCTCGAGGCCCTGAAATTCAAATCAAACAAACACATGTAAGAGGATTAAAACAAGGCTTTAAAGAGCAAAGATTCATCTTTTTTCTTCTTGGTAAGTAGAATATTACCAGTTTTCAACATACTCTTTGTCAGTCTCCATATTGAAATTCCATCTCACAAACTTCACTATAGTCAATAGCGTTAGAAGGTATGTTGCGATGAAGGTTTTCACGCCTTGGTCTATAGTCAATAGCATTAGAAGCCCATATTTCTTTAACTTGGTGAAACTTCGAAACTTCCTTCCTGATACAACGAGTTCTTCAATTAGCATAGCAGTATCTTAGTAGATGAAGTAAATGTAGTTTTTAAAAATAAATTTTACATAATCTAGAGACAATCATTAAAATGATAATAACAAGTAGAAGTCCACAAAGGAGATATGCTACTGCATTGAATGATGACGACGGGGCGTTAAATACGAGAGAGACATGGTCGCTCCCTCTATCTTGTAATGCATTGGTGGACTTCGACACTACATTTTGATCGAACCTCCTATCATCCAATAGCTCTCTCTGATGCATTGTAGTCCCAATTGGTGGTAAGATTGGTAGCTCTCAACTGACATGTAGTCATCAAGCCAAATGAACCATCCTGTATGTTGTTCGTTAGCAAGGCAATGAAAGTACCACTTGCCACTGTTAGGCTTTGAACACACCTGGAGTAATAACATAGGCCCTCAACCGCATGCGATCGACTTCGTTCTAAGATTTCTTTATTGAAGGCTAAGTTCTGCTTAGGAGAGCTATACTACTCACACTAATACGTTGCTTGCAGTTACATGTATTAAATTTGTCAGTTTGTGGTATTACTATATACTTTGCCCATTTATAATGTTCTGTTTGATCCAACAAATGATTGCTTGTTATGTAAGCTCTTCCACATATTATGGTTGTCATGTTTTTGTGCCCTTCATGTTTCTGATCTGAATGCTATTTTTTAATGATTATAGGTAAAATGTTATTGGCTACATTGGTTTTGTTTAATTTTGTTTTAGTGGAAAGAAAGAAAGCATACCTTGCACAATTTCACAGAATACGATTCATAAGATAACAAGCAGTTAAGGCACTTATATTAGTGGAAAGAAAGAAAGCATGAATCTACAAAAGAACTTCATCTCCAGATTGATCTACATTGATCAATAAATGAAACAAAGATATTCATAATACAATAAGGATCTCATTTTTAAGATAATCTAAAGACATGCCTTTTCAGAAGATGCTGCAAAGTGCTTGTTTATCCTTATCATCTTTATCCTTTTAATATTTTCCAAAAAACTTTCTCTTAGAGATATCTCTGTGCCCTCTAACTTGGTTCTACAGTGAATAGAATCTGAAAATAAATTCTATAGTGAATATCATTTTGCAAACTCATTCAGTGAATAGGATCTGAAAATAAATTCTGCAGTGAATATCCTCTTACAAACTCATTGTCTCACCACAGTATATTATCAAGCACAACGGAAGGAAAAAAAGGAATATCTATAGAACACAAATTTTCAGGAGGAAAACCATCACTTTTGCCTTTCTTAGAAATCTCTGAACTTCCAAATCTGGGCTGATAGTTATTGGATTTTCATTTATCATTTTTATTTTTATCAATGGATGAATTTTATTAGAAGATGGGAAATTTACTTCAAAGCAATGGCTGATGACTACATTGTCCCATCAAATCTTGACAAGTTGCATTTGAAATAAGGAAAAGCAAGCTTTCATTCTACTAGCTAGTTTTGTATTCATCTACTTGGGAGTAACCCAGCTTGGCCTACAAACTACGGACCGTGTTTGTTTTCCCATATTTTGCTACTTTGCATTGACACTATGTTCAAATAAGAAAGAGTTTCATTCCACTAACTAATTCTGTGTTCATCTATTTGAAATTATCCATACTTGTTTTACAAACTGGGGACTATGTGTGTTTTCCCACATTTAAGAGTAAACAGGCTTCCACAGTATAGTGCACATGCAGTAGATTTGAAGCATCCACTAATCAGATCCAAGTAAACATAAAAAACTCTGGAAGATCCCACTTTAGATAATTTCCCTGCTTGGGGATTGATCCAGACTGTTTATCTGATTTCTTCTATGTGGATATCTAGCAGCCAAAAAATCAACCTATTTAGAATATTCTAGCTACCAATTAAAAGTCTGCCTTGTCACTGGTTGGAGTATCAGAATCTCTGTATAAGGCAGTTATCCACATTGATGTTTGAGTGCTGCAAATGTCCTAAATGCATGACTTTTGGGCCATTGGATACAAAATTTATAATTGAGTCATAAATTCATCATCCAGTTACTTGCAAGGTAAGGAGTTTCATTCATGGGTTATCCTTGGTCAATTCAATAATGCCAAGATTAATTTATGAGATGCTGTATCCTGGCTAGTTTAGTAAAAGATTTAAGACAGACTAGTTCAATAAAAGAGAAGTTGAAGCAGGCCAAAACAAGTAGTTTTCTCTTATTTCATACAATAGCAAGGTTGCAGACATCCTGACTACAAACCCATTAAGAGAAAGACATTGTATCTTGTATCTTGTACTAGTTTCATACAGTGAACAAGACCTTCACTATATCAGTTTAGGACTCATGAATTAATAATGTTTCATGCACTCAACAAGATCACGAAAAGTCCAGAAGAGGGAAATTTAGACAGTAGAATAGGCAGGGAGAGGAACATGGTAAGTAAGCTGAAAGACTCCATACAGCATCATTTTTAGGTTTACCCTTAAATCAGCTAGTTTTACCCTTAAATCCGAACAAAAAGTGCAAAATCCACAACAACTCGCAGACCAAGAACTACAGAATATAGATCATTCCACAATAAAAGAAAAACATACCTTGCAGAGAGAGAGAGAGAGAGAGAGAGAGAGAGAGAGAGAGAGAGACCACTTGTGCAAGATTGCAGGGAAGTTGTATTTTACCCTCAACAATCTGGGTTTTGTGCCGAAGCAAATCTATGGTTTTCAGTGAAATGCTATATTTTCTCCCAACTAATGCGAAGTGGGTTTTTGCAGGCGACCAAGATAGATCTCGTGGAGTAGCTGCTTTTGGAATGTTTTGCTAGTGAACTTTTTCCCCCTGCTTGTCAGGACTTCAATCCGGTGCCCGCGAACTGCTTTTCCCCCTTGCTTGTCGAAGACTTGGATAAGGTGCTGGAGAAATATTTTTCCCCTTTGCTTGCCGGGACTTGGATCTGAACTCCGGCAAAGGGAACCTGCTTCCTGCTCCGCTTCGGGCCTTCCTTTAAGGGACGAAGAAGACACCCTCTCTCTCTCTCTCTCTCTCTCTCTCTCTCTCTCTCTCTCTCTCTAAAAAACCTTCATTTTCATTTGATTTTTCTCTCTTTAAAGAGGAACAAACTTTACATTGAAATAGGATTTGGCATATTTGAAATAACACCAAACATATCAACATGACAAAAGTTAAATAAACTTGATATTTTGAATATGCTAAAGATATCATGGTTAAATAAATATGATATTTCAAATATGCCAAAGATATCGCAGTTAAATAAACTTGAAGGATTTAGAAGGCTTTTTGTTAAGCATAGTATTTTTTTTCTCTTAAAAGTCTCAAATTCCTCACCTTAGGTCAATTAGGTTAATTCTAAACAGCTAACGAGAGCTCTAATGTCATGTCTAACCTGAAAGCGGATGGGAATAAGATGTCAAAAGCATCTGCTTAGGGTCAGATTGGACTTTCTCTTTTGGCCTTGGTTGCCATCACTCTGAAAGCTTGATTCAGAGCTCTCTAAATCATTTCTAAGTGACGTTAGGGGTCTAGCTTAGCTCTAAGCCTAGGATAGGACCTTGTCAAGGAACTAACTTCAAATAAGGTGTACATTTGAGATATGCCTACGCCGTTCAATAAACCCTCCTAACATTCTCTAAATTTCTATAAAACTTTATCCAATCAAACACAAAGTTAACAAATAATTTGTAAAATTCTAACATGATGTTAGTCGTTCTTGAAATAAAATGAACTGATGTGAGATGATGTGATATGACATCTAGCTTGAGATAACCAAATTGGGTATAAGGTGACTTAAAATTCAACTTAAACTGAAAGTTAAGATGAGATGATATTCACACAATTCATCTCAAGCACCACTAATAATGAGAGGAAGAGATGATATTTCACCTCATCTCAGCAAAAGCACCGTTAACAGTAATATGTTCTATATTATCTCATATCACATCAATCATCCCATCTCAGCCACCGCTCAAATATAATGATTTTGTTGAGTTACAAGTTATCGCTTTGAATTCACGCGAGACTGTGAAATGTGGGAATGCTACCAAATGTGGGAATGCTACTAAATGTGGTAAGGTTTGGAACTCAGGAACGTAAAGGCTGCTGGGGACCAAGGATCATCCAGGGAGGGCAGGAACGTATTCTTCGATGGCTCCAGTCATCCTGTGTATGCTACAAGCAATGGAAGAATCTTGCCGTGATAATAAGAAACGGTAGGTAGGTAGCTGACTCCATACGTGCTGTCCCCGATCACATTAACCACCAAACAACCACTTCATTGAATGATTCACCCATCGCCATATTGAAAACCCAAACGGGTTTCGCCCACCCCAAAATCGAAAATTGGCAGAAACTTTCTGCAGCCCACTTCCCTCCTCAGACTCACTGCCAGCCAGACATTTTTCCAAGGCCAAGCATGGTGCACCCAGTGGCCGAAGCGGACGAGCGGAGCATCTTCGGCTCCCTCTCCGCCTCCGAATTCTACACCCGCCACTCCGTAGCCCACTCCTCTTCCTCCTTCCTCAACTCCCGCGGCCTCAAACTCTTCACCCAATCATGGACTCCGCTTCCACCCAACAAACCCGTCGGTATTGTAGCCCTCATCCACGGCTTCACCGGCGAGTCCAGCTGGTTCGTCCAACTTACGGCCATCCACTTCGTTCAATTAGGGTTCGCCACGTGTGCCCTAGACCACCAGGGCCACGGTTTCTCCCAAGGTCTCTCCAACCACATACCCGACATCAACCCCGTAGTCGACGACTGCATTACCTTCTTCGACAAATTCCGGGCCGATTGTGATCCTTCCCTCCCGAGTTTCCTCTACGCCGAGTCTCTCGGGGGCGCGATCGCGCTGCTCATCAGCTTCCGCGACGGTGGGACCCGACCATGGGACGGGCTCGTTCTCAACGGCGCCATGTGCGGGATCAGTCAGAAGTTCAAGCCACCGTGGCCGCTCGAGCACCTTCTCTCGTTCGTGGCGGCGATCGCACCCACGTGGGAGGTGGTCCCTACGCGTGGCTCTATCCCGGACGTTTCTTTCAAGGTAGAGTGGAAGCGGCGGCTCGCAAAAGCTAGTCCCCGGCGCAGCCTGGCTCAGCCGAGGGCTGCTACGGCGCTTGAGCTGATGAGGGTGTGCAGGGAAGTCCAGAAGAGGTTTGATGACGTGGAACTGCCGTTGCTGATCGTGCATGGTGGGGATGACGTGGTTTGCGATCCGGCTTGCGTGGAGGAGCTGTACAATCGCGCCGCCAGTAAGGATAAGAGTATTAGGATTTATCCGGGTATGTGGCATCAGCTTGTAGGCGAGCCAGATGAGAATGTAGAGCTTGTTTTTGGTGAAATCGTGGAGTGGCTTCGACAGCGAGCCGAACGAGCTGGAGGTGGAGTCGCGGCTTCCGGCTGACCAGATTCGGGAAGATGGGGCTCTGGTTCCATGTAGCCCCATAGTTTGGATTTGATTTGCAAGTAGCCCTTAAAGTTCTATTTGTTCGTAAGTAGCTCTCCGACTTCTTTTTCTGTTCATCCGTAAGCCCCTCAGACAGAAAACTTCACTTAAACCATTAAGTGGAGAGCAATTTCTTCATTTTATCTTCTTCTTCTTCTTTTAAGTGATTAGCGGCTGTTCTTCTTTTTCTGGTTTAGCTGTTTCTTCAATGGCTGTTCACTTGCTGGCATTTTGATTCCCAACCATTTGTTGTGTTGTGTGTTTTCTTCAAGGCTATCATCCAAAATCAGGTTGTGCGTTGTTCCTTTTTTGAGGATTTTTCTTTACATCTCTGTGTTGTGTGGGTTTTGGATTGAAATTTGCCACTGCTTGTGCGTGAAATGTCTTCCTTTTTTAGTTGTTTTATATTCTATACGATGAGCTGAAAATGAATTTTTTTTGGGTCTTATGCTGTGGTTTGAATTTTTTATATTCTGGATCTTAACTGGTTGGTGATCTTGGTGACTGTATGGTCCTGTTTGTCATCGGAGTATCAATCCATGGATTCTGATTTTTACCCTGCTATTTGTAGCCTTAAGACACAGATAAAATGGTTTAAGATTTCTAGTTCAAATTTACCTACATGTTTAAGGCTGCAAACAGCTGGAAAAGAACAAAATAATTTCCAAGGTAACTTAATCCATGGTTTGTTATTATTGGGCACAAAACAGACCCATAGGGTATCCTAATGGATCCCCCATTTTGTTTCTTCTTTTCTTCTGGATGACCCAAATGAAACTTCAAATCAGAGCCATTTTCTTCAGTCAAAGGTGGCATATTCTGACAACTTGAGAATGCTTAAGATGATATTACTGCATACATTATGTTAGTTTGGAATCAAAAACTCATTTCTTGATATGCCCTGCCTTGATTTCAGAAGATAGCAGTCTCCTTTTCTATTTGTTTGATTGAATCGTGTAGCAAGCTACCCATTGTTGGCAAGACTTAAAGTTTGATAATACTCTGCAGAAGATGAGTTGACTTAATCAAGATTCAGGCAATTCGATGGAATGTCATGGTTTTTCAGTAATGGCAAAAAAACCTGATCTAGTAATTCTGTCTGCTTGAAAATCTAGAACCGGCACTACAGAAAGATGATATTATCTTTTCGGACTGATATACTTGATCAAGCACTTGAATGAGCTTGGAATTTACTCAAGCTCAGACTTCTATTTAGTAGAAATCAAGTTACTTGCTTAAGCCTTACTTGAATGTTCCAATTGCAGTGTGAAAGGGAGACACCTCTTCTCATTTTTACTACAAAAGAGATAAACATTAGCATGCATGGATGAACAGTGGCGATGGATTTATTGAAGTGCTACAACTGTGGATCTATGCTCTGCTGTCGTTGTGTGTGCCTCTAATGCGAACTGGAAAGACTAGGCTTACAATGAAGGTCAGAGCGACTGTGGGATCTAGGAGCCCTTGCCAAAGGAAGGAGAGAAATGAGACGGAGAATTAAGAACTGCTACAGATGTTTGGTCAAAGGACCTGACTGACACATTGGGTTAGGACAAAGAAAGGGGTAGGTAGATCAATGGGGAAATCAAGGACAGGAAGTATCCAGGCAGAGTTACAATGTCCCGTGTAGGGCTATAGAGTAGGAGAGATTGAGAGCCGATGGGAGTAGAGGTTATAAGTTTGGCGTTGCATGTCAATCCTTGGGAGGTTGGACCCAAGTCTTCCCGGAACTCATACCAACTGTTTCGATTAAAAGAAGAATAACAACTGAAAATGACATAAAATTCCTTTATTTAACGTTTCAACTGGAACTTTCTGTCCAAAAGGCTTACAGGCGAGCAGAAATGGAAACCAGGGGGCTATTTTTCAATACATCAAACAAAGAAAGCCACATGCGAAGTGAAGGTAAGTTACAGGGGCTCAATGCGAGGAAGATGGTGTATAATAGCTGATGATATTGGGGAAGATGGTGTACGAGAAAATGTTACGTTTGTATTGTTATAGTCCATCCCCACATGGATAAAACCAATCTGAATAAACATGCAAACAAAGGAAACTACCAGATAAGGATTATCAAACTTATCAGAAAAGGGTCATCAGATAAAGATTAAATTAATGTAGAAAAGATCAAGTTTTTCTTTGAACTCGTATAAATTGGAACTAGAGACGGTGTTGAGAGCATCTCTTGTAATTGCCTTCTCATAGTGAAAATTATATTCTCCTTCTTCCCATGGATGTAGGCCAAATTGGCCGAAGTACATAAAGCTACTATGTTGTGTGTGTTTGTGATGATGTTTTAATTCTAGTTTACGTATAACATGTATTGGCTTTAGTTTGGTTGTTTGGAGCTAGTGGTGTCATTGCCCTTTATCATGTACATCCTTTTATCCTATCCTAACAATGGGCGCTCCACTAGAAAATACACAAAGTATTAAGAAAGGTCTACATGTTATCGTAGAGGGCGGTATGGTCTGTCACTAATAAGCTTTACCCACCAGAGAAGGATGCACTTCAAAAGTTTCAATGAAATGAAAAGCTTCTTTTGATCCTGTGAAGGCCCTACAGGTACTCAAATTCCATTTCAAAGCAGAATAATTTATTAATCAAGAGTCCCACTCTTGAGCGTGAGACTAAGTTTATGCACTATTTTTTATGCATGATAAAACCTTCATCATGTTTAAAATGGCTTAAATTGTTTACGGATCAAATTTCACATTCATTGGATGCTTTTAGCCTGTGTTTTCATGACCAGAAAACATATGAACATTCATTTTCATTAATTTTTTCAAAGTCCCAAGACAAAAAGTTAGGATCATGCAAATGCATTGATTTGTAATGGCTTTCCTATTTTTGGCATTTTTCCAAGAACATGATGAATGGGTTAGATCTAAAAATGATCATTATGCATGAAAAATGAAAGGCGAAGACTTCTTCTCGTGTGCAAGAGCGTGGCTGCCTACTGAACTATTAATCTGTTAATCATTACAAATGCACATTCTATTGAAGCAGACGTATCAATGACTTCTCTTATTTCACAACCACAACATCATTGGAGAGGGTAAATTTGAAATGCCAAACAGGGTTTTTGTCGTATCAATCCCCTGGTGACATGTAATTCTTGTTATGCACAAGTATTTGTATACGAACGAACAACAACGGAAATCATAGAATGTACTGCAACATGGAGATTATAACCAAGGGTTAATGACAAACTACTTAAACAGGGGTCACATTTTAAGGAATCCCCGGGTCTTTTCCAGCTGCGTGAGCTGAGAAAGATTATAAGGCCCAGAGTGCTATCCACAGCCTTGTTGCGTAAATGTTCACAATCAGATCAAGTGGACTTTCTGAATATGGGTTCTCTCTCCTGCAAGATGTTTAAGCTCCTGTTCTCCCATCAAGCTTATCAGTGATACTGACTCTTAAGATTCCATGAAAAAAGAACGCAAAGAAGTATGATTTGGTTGAAAAGACAGTGGAATTAAGGGCCAATGCTATATAAGGTATTGTTAGGTGAAGGGACTGTGAGTATATTGCAGTGTAAAAGAAAAGCAAGCATTTGCGATTAGTTTGTGAAGCATTATTAGGTGAACAGAGACCAAGAGTATGCAAAAAGAGAAACCAACAACCACAGGTATTACTATAGAAGCTCTTACGAGTGAAGACAAACCAACCTGAGAATAGCTAACCATGAAAGAGTGGCTTAAGTATTCTATTTCTGTTTTGAAGATGACGGGTAGGTGTTTAAAGAGCAACTATATAAAACCATACAGAAGTAAAGTTTAGAAACTTAGGGCGAATTTGGGAATCCCGTTTCTGGTATTTCTCTCATTTTTGTTTCTCTAGAAACACCAGAAATGGATTTGACAAATTCTTTTTATGTTTTTTGAGAGACTCATGTGTGCATATCCCCCCAGAATGGGGAGAAATTGCATCTTAGTTCTGCTTCTAGGCTCCAGAAACAGAAAACGTAAAAACAATTGCCAAATGCACCCTTAATCACATTAGTTTTACCAACTGCCCACAGTTACTTTGAAGTATTTCCTCCCAGTGTTTTGTGCTTCAGATTCTAATATGTCAGCTGGAAAGATGGGCATCATAGTTCTATTAAAATCTGGTGAACTGCCAAAGATGAGCCAATTCCCACTCAATAATATTCCTGGGATTATTTGGAAAATGCAAATTGCACTCGGGTAACCAGGGTCACAGTGTTACAAGTAAACACTAGATCTCCCTTAGAGCATTAGATCAGCTTCTCAGTAGAGTTTACGAAATGAGAAGACAACAGAAGAGATCTTCAAAACGAAGGGACATTAAATTGATAGTAATTGTAAGCACTAAAGAATCGATGGGACACAAGAGGTACCGAGAGCATGGTAATTTAAATAAGAATTTGAAGATCACATCCAACTAGAAACTGGAAAGAAAATAGAGTCCAATGAATAGTGAAAAGCATTTCTGGTTCTACCTTGAGATTATAATCACAATTTTCTTTCAAAATGCCATGTGACCCACTTAAACTGCACTCAGATTTCACAGAAGAGCAAGTAAAGAATAATGCTAAAACTGGAACTGTAAGGACCACTGTTCACATTGGGATGACATTTTATGGCCGTAGAAAATCCTGGTTGTTGAACAACCTCCCCTTAGTTATTCTGTTCTTGTTTATGGTCCTACTCATGAGTTCACTTGAACCAAAGGGCTCTGAAAGAATTCTTCTAAAAACAAGGTGGAATCTCACTGGGGCTAGTGACAAAGGTTTTAGACTTTTATCGATAAGAGTCATCATCATTAGAGGGAAGCTGAAATGCAATAGAAGGGGAGTTGTTATTCTTCAAAAGAAGAAAAATGGGTCGGATTCTTGTCCATGCAAACAGATGAGAAGTACAGGCTTAGAATTAAGGACAGTAGGCATTTTCCATCAAGTCTCTTTTCTTTTAAGGACAAAGGAAAACGGTAACTTAGACAGTACAAAAAATAGGAAGCGGATAATACAGGAATGATGAAAATTTTCATAATTTCTGCTCCCAGCAAGTTAGATCATCCTAGCTTTTACATCTAGTAACATCAAGAAAGCAATGTTCACTAAGAGAAACAAAAGAAATCAAGAAATAGGAGGCGGCCTGTGAGACATGCCTTTGCCTTGTTATAGTAAACCTGGGCCCTCGAATGGATATCAGTAACCACATTGTCAATTGTACTACTCAAACAGTCAGTTGATAACGTCTTGGATCTCAATCAAGGCATAAGAAATGGCAGGTTGAGTAAATACCCAGCAGCTAACTGAAGAAATGAATATGGACCTACTTGTCAGTTTGAAAATTACTGGGATGACTGCTGTTCCATTCAATTTTAATGGGGTTTCATTTTTTCCTTGAATGGGGAGTGGATCAGCCAGTTTTGGCACAGGGTGTAAATAATTAGCAGCCAGGTCACGTAATAGTGAACCCTATAATAGATTTTCATCTATGATCTCAGAATCTTCAAATTATTATTTTAACACATTAGAGTTTCAGATAATCAATATGTTTAGGGTTGTCATTGCCTGATTCTGGTTTGGTTCCACACACAATTGGAACCAGACCATATTCGAGTTCGGTTCCAGACTATATTGAAGTTTGGTTCCAGTTTTAAGGCCTACAATTATACTTCATATCCAATCTGGTTTCCCACACATACCAGTTCTACAACGTGAACTAATTCTATAATGCTTCTCTAATTTGATGGAAGTAGTCATGGTCATCGTCGTCGTCATCATCAAGACCTTGTTCCAATTAGGGGTAGGCTAGATGAATCTTATTCCTCCATTCCTCTCTATTAAGTATCATGGCTTCATTTAGTCCGAAAGTTTTTAAATCTTTTCTCACCACTTCTATCCACGTTCATTTGGCCTTCCCCTTACCCTTTTAGAACCTTCTACTTGTATTGCCTCACTCCTTCTAACAGGTGTCGTTGTTGGTCTCCTTTGAACATGTCCAAACCATCTAAGTCTAATCTCCCTCATCTTGTTACCTATTGGTTCTATCCTCTAATTTTTTTATTTTTAATTATATCCTTTCTTGTCTTACCACTCATCTATCTCAACATTCTCATTTCAGCGACACTCATCCTGTGAGCATGATGTTCCTTAACTGCCCAATACTCTGATCCATAGAGCATGGCCTGCCTTATGGCCATCCTATAGAATTTTCCTTTTAGTTTGAGTGGCACCCACTGATCTCACAAAACTTTATATGCACATCTCTATTTATTCCAACCCACTTGGATTCTTTGGGTAACTTCCTTCTCGATCTCTCCACTCTCATAATCATTGATCCTAAATACCAAAAGTGGTCTTTTATGGGGACTTCTTGGTTATCAATCCTGACTGGTGTTCCACTCCTACTTCTCTCCTTGCTAAAATTGCATTCCACATATTATGTCTTAGTTCAGCTATTTTTAAATCCCTTATATTCTAATGCTTCTCTCCATAACTCTAGCTTTATGTTTATACCCTCCTTTGTCTCATCAAGTAAGATTATATTATCTGCAAATAGCATGCACTAAAGAATCTCCTCGCGCAAATGTTTTATTAACTCATCTATAACTAATGTGAAAATGTATGAGCTCAATGTAGATCATTGGTGCAATCCTACAATGACAGAAAAATCACCACTCTCACCACTAGTGGTCTTAACATTTGTTATTACTCCCTTATACATATCTTTAATTATGTTTATATACCCCTACGAAACCCCTTTATCACCCAACACCCTCCATATTAACTCTCTAGGGACTCTATCAAAAACTTTCTCTAAGTCGATAAAGACCATATGGGGGTCTTTCCTCCTCTTCCTATATTTCTCAACTAATTGTCTTAGTAAGAAAATAGCTTTCATGGTAGACCTCCCAGGTATGAAACCAAACTGATTCTCTGATACACTTGTTTCATGTCGTAGCATCTTCTCAATTACTCTTTCAAAAAGTTTCATAGTGTGGCTCATAAGTTTGATCTTTCGATAATTAGTGCAGCTTTGTATATCTCCTTTATTCTTATAAATTGGTACAATAGAACTTTTCCTCCACTCATCAGGCATTTTTTTTAATTTTATAATCTTGTTAAACAACTTAGTCAACCAAACTACCCTAATATCTCTCATATGCTTCCAAACCTCTATTGGTATACCATCGGGCCCCATGACCTTTCCTGATTTCATCTTTTTCAAGGCCTCTTTCACTTCAGGTATTCTAATCCTATGTTCATATCTATAATATCCAATGTTATTTAGATTTATAGAATTTTCAATCCCTATATTCTCAGAGTCATTTTCATTTAACAATTTTTGAAAGTATGTTTCTCACCTTTGTTTAATCTCATCATCTTTGACTAATACCCTTTGATCATCGCTTCTAATGTACCTAACATGATCTAAGTCCTTAATGTACCTAACATGATCTAAGTCCTTACTCTTCTATTCTCTTACTTTTGTAAGTTTAAATACATCTTTCTCACATTCTCTTGTTCCTAGTCTATTATAAAGCTTATCATATTCTTTAAGTTGAGTCTCACTTACTACTCTCTTAGCAACTTTTTTAGTATTATTATATTTTTTATTATTTCTAGTCTTTCGATATGCTTTAAAACACATCCATTTTTCTTTAATAACTTTTTGCACTGTTTCACTCCACCACCATGTTTCCTTTACTATTTGTCTTTTACCTTTAGATACTCCTAAAGCATCTTTTGCCACTTTCTTAATGGACTCAGCAATATTAATCCACATGCTATTTACTTTTGTTTTATAGTTACAATTTTCTTCTACCATCAACTTATTTTTGAAATAGGTTATTTTCTCTCCTTTTAAGCTCCACCACTTAATTTTTGGATACCTATTAAGTTCATTTCCTTTCTTTCATCTTTTGATATGGATATTCATAATCATTAACCTATATTGTGAGGTTTAACTCTCACCTGGTATCACCTTACAATCCTTACACATAAATAATTCATTATTCCTAAGTAGAAAAAAGTTTATTTAGCTTTTATGAAGTCTACTTTTAAATGTTATTAGGTGTTCATCCCTCTTCTTAAAGAGTGTATTTGCAATGGCCAGGTTATATGACAAAGAAAAATCGAGGATATTCTCCCCCATCTTATTTTGTTCACCTATACCATATCCTCCGTATATTTTATCATATCCTTCCTTTTCTTTTCTTACATGGCTATTTAAGTCTGCTCTTATAAATATCCCCTCAATTTTGGGAATTTCTTGCATGACTCCCTTCATATCTTCTCAAAACTGTCTCTTGATTATCTCTTGTAACCCTACTTGTAGTGCATATGCACTTATAACATTTATAATATGCTATAATTCTATCACTAATTCTTTTAACATCCATAACTTTATCCTTTAATTCCTTATCCACTATTATTCCTATATCATTTCTGTTATTATCCTTTCCTACATACCATAATTTATACTCATCTATTTCTCTAACTTTAGCCCCTTTCTACTTGTTTTCTTGGATACAAGCGATGTTGACTCTCCTATGTTTTATCGCATCTATTAACTCCAAACTATTGCCTGTCAATGTCCCCATATTCCATATGGAGATACAAATCTTATGCTCTGGAGATATCTTATTTACTATCGCCTTTCTTGACTTCCATGGCATGAACCCATGTCCACTTTTTACTACACGTGGGTTCTGATGCAACGCGTTGCTTCTAAGGGGACGCTCTAACAGCCCTTGCCCATTTTTCACTACACCCGAGATCCGATGTAGTGCTTCGCTTCTGGGAGAATGCCCTATAAAATCCTTGCCTATTTTTCACCACACCTGGGATCCGATGCAGTGCATCGCTTATAGGGAACGCCCTAACTTGAGGGAATGTCAGTTTTCGATTCATGTCATGTTATGGTTGCCATAGTTTTAAGAAGCTAAAGATGATTTTTATTTCTTCCTTACAAACTAATATACAAATGCATATTCATTTGCAAGCAGAAAAGAAATAACAAAATCATCTTTAGCTTCACCCTTGCTAGCTGGCACCTAACGCAAGGGTTGTCATATTTTAAGAAGCTGGAGATGATTTTCATTTCTTCCTCACAAACTAAATACAAATGCATATTCATTTGTAAGAAAGAAATAACAAAATCATCTCCAACTTCTCCCTTGCCGCTAGCACCTGACACAAGACCCTCCTCCTTTTTCATCCAAGCTTGAGATTGGCATTGGCGGAGTTGAAGTAGTAGTCATGGTAAACAATTAAAAAAAAAAAGGATAGCCCGGTTCATGAAGCTCCCGCATTTGCGAGTTTTGGGGAAGGGGTAGACCACAAATGGTAAACAATTACTACCATGAAAAATGTAGGCTTCTCTTGAAAAATCATTCAATGTAGCACATGCCAAAATAAATGTGTTATCATCTATGATAATTACTCAAAAACCTTCGTACCATACCTCTCATGCATGATACTTGTGACGTCATATTTCTTTTAAGGTTACCTACAAACAAATATCATTCAGGCACATACCAATCTCAAGAAAGAACAATTTAGAAGTTAAAAGTTTATTTTTTTAACTCTACATAGACTTAGAAACTCATACTTTTGTTGGCCCTCAATTTTTTTCCTTTTCTAAGATAAACTTTACTAATTGTTAAGTTAGATTAATTGTTTTTTTCGAAGTTAGATCAGAAATGCTAAGGAGTGTCATCATCCAACTGAGTATTGCACATGAAGTCAAATGAAAGTAAGAAACTAACTCCAGCAATCAATCTAGTGTTGTGACTTGTGAGTTGAGACTTACGACAGAAAAAAAAAAGAAAAGAAAGAAAGAATATCCAAGCATTGAATGAAGACAAAAGACCAAAAAAAGGACTAAGTAAAGAGTCGGAGTTTTGGAAGAAAATCATGTAATTTATTTTCCCTCACTAAATTTGGTTGAAAAGTATAATTTGCCTTACTAAGGATATCTTTGGTCTTACAAAATTTGAGCTAAGAAGGCAAATTTACCTTTAGCTAAACTAAAGTTAAATGTAATTTACTAAGGGTATTATACTCTAACGGTCCAATTTCCGGTTCCATTCGGATTCTTCTAGAGTAAAAGTGGAACCAAACCAATTAAATTAAATTCTGCAGACAAAGAATAAACTGGACCGTCACCATCGGTTCCAACTGAAGGATCAAAACTTAATTTTCGGTCAAGTTCTTGTTGGTTCTTTGCTTCTTCAGTCCTCGCTGACATAGTTAGGCGTGTCTCATTGTTTATTATCTTTGTCCCATCCTTCCTTTTCAAGTGAGATTTTTATTTTATTTTATAAGTATGTGCAAAAATTTGAACCCAGAACCTCATGCTTGTGAGAAAGGCACATAACCAGCTTGGCTAAGTGCTCTATCTTGGTATTCGAACATGAGACCTCCAAAACCACAACGACAAATCCCAACCAACTCTCCTAGTGATCATGATCAAGGGAGACTTAAACTTCTTACAGAACGTTATTTGGAGAGATACAAGCACAAATCTAAAAAAAATTCTGTGAATGTACATATAATATATTTAAGAACTATGTTAAGATTGGTCTGACTACTTCCAGGGCAAGTGCAAAGAAAAAGAAGCCATTCGAGACCAAATTATCAGGCATCTCTGCTATTGGCTCAGTGATGCAACATAATTCAGAGGATATGCTACGAAAAACATCCTTACAAGTTGGAATGAAGTTCGGTTGTCTACAGTGATGAAGCAAAAGCCTCAACCAAGCTGGAAACCTCCTCCTATGGGTTTGATATAGCTCAACTTTGATGAAGCTTGCATTGGCAAACCAGGGAACTCAGGTGTGAGTGGCCTGATCTGCCACGATCGGGTGTTTGTTCACTGGTTTATACCAGTCCTACAAGGATTTCAAGACACACATGCAGTGGATATGAAGGTTGTTCTATCAGGGTAAAAATCTGCAATCACAATGAATTTGATGGCATATTGTTGTGGGTGACAGGAAAATGTATAGCATGGATTGCTGACGGCAAGAAAGCCCCTTGGAGGTTCTCGAATTGCATAGACCAGATGTTTTTAAAGAGGAGATGGCTGTGGAGTTCAAGCCTGTCAGACTCTGAAAATTCTGCTGCAGATAGCATCGCTCATGGAGGGTCACCTTCAACATGGTCAGAGACAGATTCTATTATTATTGTTTCCTCTCCTTTTCTTCTGCTCGAAAATGAAAAGTACTCTATGTTTTCCTTCATTGGAAAACGGCGTGGATCTCTGCCCAAGATTTGTTTAGTCTCGCTGAATGGTTGTATTGCCTGATCATCTGAAAGAAATACATGCTAAAGGTAATTTGATATCTTAGCCTATTTAAGCTATTCTGAATATGATGAATGACATAGATCTATAAAATAAGGGCTTAGACTCCTTCACATGCTCTACACCTAATGGGATTCCGAACAATGCCAGGGCTAAAAGTGCTTTTGATGGGAGGTCAGTCCATCTTTTAAATTTAGAGTCCAAAATCAAATATTACATCTACTCTGTCCTATCTTAGATAAGCCATGATCTAAAGTATCACCCGTTGGATGATTCTAACCACTAGAAGAGTACAAGAATGTGATATTTGGTTCTCTCTGTCTCTTCCAAGAAAGTTTGCATAGCATTGTTGCGGCAAACTTTACGCGGCCTCTCAATTATGTTATTGACTACTGCAGGGTAAGTGATGATGCATGTATGAGACTTGTAGTGCAGTGATCTAAAGTATCCGTTGCTTGTAGATGCTCAATAGTTTATACAAATGTGGCTATCTAGCACCATGGTTAAGGAATGTCAATTCACCGGTTAACTGCTACTAATAGTTGGATTTATCTCTCAATCGCTTCACGCTACGTACATACGTCCATCATGCCGCGCCAGGTGACGAACATCCCAACCCCTCTCTCTAACTAACTAACGCCCCACAAATAACAGAAATTCAAGCAAACGCTCAAGTCAGGAAAGAAGACAATGCCCGCTTTTGTAGACGCGTGGACGTTGGAAGTTCCAAGATCTATTGTAGCTGTCTGTTTCTTCTCCTTCTGTTTATTCATATTTTCCATCTCCCTTCTTTTCCTTAGCTACATGCCACTTTCAAGCTCATGACTGTCTAATTTTTCTGGCATATTCCTTCTTTTTGGTTTTGGCTTTTGATGCTTCCTGGTTGAATGTTGAGAAAATAGCAGAAAAATGGGTGGGTTTTGGTTTGAATTTGTCCCTTGGTTGTTCCTGATTAAACAATACAATTTAGGCTTTTTTTTATTGATTTCTTTGAGCAAAGAGATGGATGCGTTTACTAGTTTTCATGCAATGGTGTTATGCATATTTTTCCATTTTTGAAGAGAACAAAGACAGACAGCTTTTCACAAACACATTAACCTCAGCTCAGGCAAGATTACGAAACTGAGTATATTATTCCTTTTCTAACTTAATTGATGAGGAAACAGCAGAGTGTTTCTTGATTGAAAAGAAATGAACAACTTTTGTTCTAGTTCAGCTCGTGGTCTGTATGTTGACAGACCCTACTAAACCTTCTAGATTTCTTGCCTAGTTCTAGTGAAGTCACTAGTATTACTGTTCGTCTGCTGAATCATTCTACTTACGAAGGGACCTTCAATGAAAGAGACATAGTTATCTAAAGACAAACAGTATCACCATTGTATTGATTGCTCTATTAAGTGGGTCTAGAGAAAAGAATAGATATTGATGGTTTCTTTTAATGTTTCAAGACGGATGTGTCTGATGGTGGGCTTGACGGGTCACTGAGGATGTCGGGTATGCTATCTGATTCAATTATGATTGGACGAAGCATATCACAGTGTGTTCAAAGAAAAAGGATAAAAAAGGGCAGCCCAGGGGTGGACCACAAGAGTCTATAGTATACAGCCTTACCTTGCATTTTTGCAAGAGGTCGTGTCCACACCTTGAACCTATGACCTCAAGGGCACACGACTACAACTCTACCATTGCAACAAGGCTCCCCTTCAAAGAAAAAGAATCTAGAGTGCTTAAATGAGAAATCCAGGTTTTGTATGCTGGCCGTAATGCAACTGGAGTAGTGTTTGATGTTTGTACAGGATGAGATGGATACTAGTACTGTAGGGAGCAACCATGAACTTGAAAAACTGGTCTTAGATTTAACTGAAACAAGAAAACGCATTCAGAGACGACACGAGGAATCTGAACTTGCAATTTCAGGAAAAGATAGGGAGTTAACTGAGAGATTGGAAGATGAATGGAAGCTTAAACAAGTTTTGGAAACGAAAGATGAAGAACTGGGTTACTTGCGCACTCCCCTTGAGCTTGAAAGGAAAAAGAGTGCGAGAGTGAGGGAGCGTGTTTTCAGCTATCAGATCAGTGGGTATGATAACAGAGACAATGATTTCTATGAGTTGAAGAATTCTGTAGAACAACAATTTTGGAGTATTAAACAGAAAGTTGAGGATGGGCTGGTGCATTTAATGAATGAGGTAAGGAAAATGAATCCAAATCCATCCACTACAGTGAAATTAGAAACTGAGTTGGATCTGGTGGAGGAAAATAATGGACAATGATATGGAGGCGTTGTTAGAATAGCTAGTCATAGTGTGGCATATGATCCGCTTTTGATGAAGGTCTCACGAAATTATTGTCGGATGTTATGTCCAGCAAAGCTATGATCCTCCTATGGGTAAAAACTGTCCAACACAAGGGCAGAAAATGAACAGTTGGATCATCGAAACGTGGGCACCACAAGACATAATCAGCCACATAGTATTATATATTTTCTTTATTTTTTGTGTGTTGTACGTATTCAAACCTCCCTTCATATTTAGAATAGAGGTAAAGGATGGCGGAAAAGGGAGCCAAGGGCAGAAAATGAACAGTTGGATCATCGAAACGTGGGCACCACAAGACATAATCATTCACATAGTATTATATATTTTCTTTATTTTTTGTGTGTTGTATGTATTCAAACCTCCCTTCATATTTAGAATAGAGGTAAAGGATGGCGGAAAAGGGAGCTGCAATGTATGCCATGGAACGGAGTGTTGTTGTACAGTCCATAGTACTTTCTGGTAGTGTATTTTGTCTCTGTTTATATTTTGAGAATGTTTGGCGAACAAGGGCTCATATCCTGGCAGGGGGAAATAGAGCAAGTAAGAGGACTTTTTGTAATACCCTAGGTTTTTTAAACACAAATATTCTTTGTAAAAACCCAACTTTTTTTTTTTTATCTCCTTTTCAAAAACCAAAATCTTCTTCAAACATTATTTTTAAAATTCTAGAATCATCATCATCATCAAGACCTTATCCCAATTAGGGGTCGGCCTTTAAAATTCTAGAATGTCAAACCCAATTACGAAAATCAGGACTCACATCTTGAGTCCTATACACAACATTTAATTTAAAACACTCCTAACCATTATCAATCCATAACACAATCATAAATGTAAAGGTTCACAATGATAAATGTCTAAAACATAGTGCTTTATTATATCAAAAGTCCAAAACAGAATGAAATAATATTTTTTTTGCAACTGGTGTCTCACTTTGTAACTATTTTTTATCTTTAGCTCTTTGATCTCCTAGTCCTTGACTTTAGCATTTCTCCAATTATTAGCCAGGTCTATGGTGATTTGAGTATATGATAATACCCAATAGATAAAACCAAAACTACAAAATAAAAAATTACAGTATACAACCCCCAAACATTCAAATTATTTTGAAATCTAGGTTATATGCAAATAAACCTCATTATTAAATTATCATCAGTTGGTCAATACAATGCATCATACCACCATATAAGCATCAACATACAAATATACATCTTTACCTATATAGATAATATATAATCAACTTGACAATTCAAGTATAATCATGATACATTAAAATTGTTGAAGTAATTATATGAAAATAATCATCCAGGTACACTGATGCTTACAGCTCACAAGGATCATAAAAAATAAAACATTATGAAACTCAACTATGCTTATGCACAAACTTGCCACAATGTGTGCCCTTTGGTATCCTAAAGGTACTACCACTGTATCTTCACGAAGAAATACGGATATATCTCAAAAAGATGTCATGATCACCTCCAATGGTTGTACCTATCACAGCAGTCGAGAAAAATAATGCCACTCTGTGGGCGTGGATACCTTATCATTTCTAGTGGTTGGAGATGAGGGGCCAACCTGTCAAAATCTTCTGGCATAGCTCCCCTTAGGCTCATTAGCCTATCTCATATAGAAACTCACCGTGCATATAAAATCATAAGTAACTCTTTTTCAAACCAAAACATAAGTGCACGTCATAGCTCACTCTCAATCTAAGTCAAATAATCGATATCTCGCTTTGAAAACCATTTTCAAAATATCAAATCATGGCACAAATTAGGCCAAAATCAAGCATAATATAGTTTCAATATTATCATTGAAAATGTGCCATTTTTCAGGTGTTATTGCATGCTCAAAAACTAGTTTTGTTTTATACTTTCAAAACTAAGAGTTTTCTCAAACTTGAGAAAGTTGGAAACTTAACCCATTTCCGGAACTACTCAAATTTCAACATCACCATTTTCCAAATAGAATTCTCATTCAAAATCAATAGTTTTACTTCAAAACCAGCAAGCTAAACCATGTAAAAGAATGCCTCTTTTAGGACTTAGAAAAACATCATACGTTGGATTGGTTTTCTAATCAAAACTCGCATGCTAGAACAATTTGTTACAACATGCTGAAACCAACTCAATAACACATGAAAAACATTTAATTTCAAAGTATGAATTTCACATTTGAAAATCATTCAAAACCCATCATGACACACCTAGGATTTTAGATATGTAAGAGACTTGAAAACGATCCAAAATCAAAACATCGCTGGGTACAACTTAGCATTATTTTTCATGCATAATTGGTAGGTCTCAATGATTCTAAAACAATGTATGCAACCTTACATAAACACCCAACTTATAGAATGAATCTTGAGGATAATAGTCACCTAAACCAATAAGTGCGCACATGCATAAGAGGTCTAAATTTAAGGTATATATAACACATCATATACACATGTATGACATTAAACTTAAACGCAGTTGGACATTACTTAGAATTTATGCTATAATAATAAGGTTATGATGTCTAACACCAAGGCATACACACTAGTAATAGCATGTCATAATAGTAGTTTAATCTATGCTAAACAGTTATTGAAATCACATAGAATTGAACTAGTAAATAGCATAGAGACAATCAAACTTAAAAATATATGCTAATATATATAGAGAAATATTACATATATACCTCTATATTTAGTAGGTTTTAGCCTCAAAAAATATTTAATCATTATTAATTAGGATTAGTTCTATAATTTTGGTGATCCAAGGTACAAAGCACACAATTGATAATTTTATATCTCAAAAAGAAATTTCACCTTCCAAGCTACATTGTGGATTCACATATGCTAATTATGAAGTTTAGGAGTTCATAATGATTATTGGATATCAAAATCAAAGTCACAATAGTAAGAAACCCTAAATGGAAGATTAAACATTATTAGTTTAAAAAAGGGTGTTCATATCAAAAGTAGGCTGACAAAACTTTCTATGCATGCCACCACCTTAGAAAGCTTCTAAAGGAAGGTCAAATTATATACAATGAGATCACATATAATAGGAGCTTCTAAAATAAAATAAGTTAGAAGATTGAAACCCCGGTAGATGACTTTCCTCACTTTCTCTCTCCTACTAAACCTAAGAACAAGACCACCTAAGAGGGAGCACGAAATTTTCATGCAAAAATTTTAATTCAGACTCAATTTTTAATGAAATACATGAAAAATAAAGAGGATTGGTAAAGAAAATGAGGAGAAGAAGAGAGAGAATTTATGAAAAATGTACGATTAAAAACCATCTTACTTTTCAAGCATTTAAAGGTTAGTATCTACCCATGTAGATACATATTCTAAGTAGCCAATGAAGACACATTCAAGCAAGGGTGAACTAATAAGAAGCTAGATTACAATGAACACCAGATTAAAAGACTATTGGTAGAGGGTTTTTAATAGGGCTACACACCTATTTTCAAGGAGATTCATCCCTACAAATAAGGAAAAAGACGTCCAACCCATGTGAAATGCTATTGGCTAGAAAAAACATAGAAAACTTAAAGTGCATAAGGAAATCTATAAGGAACCTAGGTCATCTACTCTAGAGCAATCCAATCCAATAGTGGAGAGTAAAGAAACCTTAAAAGTTCTTTTTAGATAAGATTACTTTAACCAAATCTCAACCAATTAAGATAAGATGATGATGATGATCTATGGGCCAAGAGTGAAGCATTGAAAAGATAAAACTCCTAACCACCTTGCCCTTGTTAGGTCAAATCGAATTTTAAGGTAAAAGATATCTCTATCCTTCCTTAACATCCAATCACTACAACCCAAGACATTTTTAAAGTCTATAAAAAATGATAATAGAAGTTGGTTAAAAAGAAAATTACTATTGAGCAACTTCAAAAGTTGATAATGTTTTAAAGTTGTTTAGACAAACGACTTTAAAATCAAGGACTTTTCAAGTCATCTAACTAGACGACTTGAAAAGTACAAAACTTTTGAAGTCACTTACCTAAATGACTTGAAAAGCACTGAACTTCTGAAGCTGTTTACCTAAATGACTTGAAAAGTGCTGAACTTTTGAAGTCATTTAAAAATAAACAACTTGAAAAGTACTCAATTTAGTAAATTTTTGAAAATAAATATGATTTTTGGAAGTCGTTTAGGAATAAGCCACTTCAAAAGTGACATACTTTTGAAGTCATTTAGCACTAAACAACTTCAAAGGTATTTTTTTTCTTTTTTTTTTAATTTGACATTCCCAACACTATCACCTGTATACATTCAATTCAACATAACATACTTCTTACAATCTATATATACATGAAAAATAAACATCCACTACAACATTCACATCTATCTTGATACACCTGATACTTCTTATAATCTTTAGACACATGAAAAACAAACATCCACATCTTTCTTGATACACCCATTACTTCTTACAATATAACACCTAATACATTCACTTCCACATTGGGTACAAAACATCCAAATTGATCATTATCCATCCACATTTATGTTGAAAATACTTTATAAAAGAAACCACAACATATGCATTTACTATAATATCCACATTCACTTCGTTTGTAAATCTATACACATTCGCATTTACTTTCCCACTCTAAGCATCTCATAAAAGTTATATAATTCAATGAATATATTGAAAACCAATCGCTACATATTCACTTCATCTACAAGCTCCAAATTCACATTATACATACTCATTGTTATTAACAGCAAGTACATAGGCCATTGTAGTGTAACATATGCAAGTACGGGTCGATCCCACAAGGACTCGCCTTAATAATTTGGAGTTTAAATAAAATTTAATGGTTCAAAAATTAAAATTAAGTGACAGAAATTAAATGAAAGTGCAATCAAAATTTAGATATATAAAAACTACAAAGGTCTAACTAAAAAACATAGAACTTTAACTAAAAAAACAAGAAAAATATACTTTCCTAGCTTTATCACTGTGAATTTCTTCAAATCTGATAGCATTTCTACATCAGTTCATTCCACTGTTCCCAACATTCTTAATATTGTCCATCGTTCCTTTGTTGGAAATTGATAATTTCACAACGAAGAGCATTTGTTTTGTGAACAGGGAAGAACTTGTTCTAAAACTTCTTAGACAATTGGTCCCATGTATTTATGTAACCTATCTCAAAGGAATTAAGCCATGACTTTGGCTTTGTCCTTAAGTGAGAATAGGAATAGCCTAAGCCTAATAGAATTATCTGAAAAATTTTAGAATCTAAATGTGTCACAAATATCAAGAAACTCCTTGATATGTAGGTAGGGGTCTTCTCGATCTCGACCATAAAAAGGTGAGGAGTAATTGAATGACTCCCGGCTTTAACTCAAAGTGGTCAGCGTCTGTAGGAAGTAATGCTATGCAGGATGGGATATTAAGTTGTAGAGGGGCATAGAAATCTCTAATTGTTTTGCACTTGACCTCTGCTAGTGGTTCATCCAGGGGATAGGAACATGGTTTCTTTCCCCTTGTCTTTGGTTGCATTAAATCTCTAAGTTGAAAGGTATTAGCCTTGGGTTCTGAGATCGACACCCTTGCGTAAACTACCCTAATTTAAAATGTCCTAATCTATATGCTACCTCTAACTCTATGTGATGCTCAAACAAAAGGCACAATCAAATAATCCTTAGGCTAACAAGCAGCAATATTTTGACTTTCTTGAAAATGTGTGGGGACAATGCTTTTAGATTAGCCTAATATAGTTCTCCTCTTCTCTTTCAGATTTGATTACTACTTACCAGTTAGGTTCTGCTTTAAGGTGGTTAATATAATCCTTATGTTAGGAGGTGTTTAGACCTCAATGAAAGGCTTGAAAAAATCACTTGGATTTTAAAGCACTCACTATAACCATAGTTCTCAGAAGCCATTATAGGGACAATAGATCATGTCCTATTAAGAGGGTCTTATGAGCATGTGATAGCCCTATAGTCTCTTTTAATTAATTTTAGATTAATTTGAAAGGTAAGGTTGTGCACTTATGGTGGTTATCCTAAGTGGCTAAGAAGTGGTGATAAAATCCACTCTTGATCTTGTGGGGTTGGGTGCTCTTACTAATTAATTTTCACACTCTATATTAGAGTGATCAACATATAAATAACCTTAAAGCATTAAATGTACCCTAATAATGCAATTAAAGGCAATAAACTAATGGAATTAAGTGGCTAAGAAGTGGTGATAAAATCTATTCTTGATCTTGTGGGGTTGAGTGCCCTTACTAATTAATTTTCACCCTCCATGTTAGGTCGATCAACATATAAATCACCTTAAAGCATTAAACATGCCCTAATAATGTAATTAAAGGCAATCAACTAATGGAAAATCCCAAAAATGCAACAATTATCAAATATGCTTTCTATATGCAATTATTCTACCAAACAATGAAAAAAAATTCTAAATACACACCCTAATCTAGGAAATAAAAGGAGTGAGAAAAACTTACAGCGTATTTTCTGATGAGGATCAAGTGTGGGCCACCTTATCCCACACTTGCCCTGTTTTAATACAACCCTTTTAAAATTGAAATTAAAAATTGCAACTTACAATGGTCCTCACTACAATATTCACTCCAAAAGAGGAAAAAGTCCTATTCTAGAAAAGTAGGGAAATTCTATTTATTTGATTAAGCTCCACTTGCTACTTTTCATCACTTTTTAATTTTCTAAAAAATAAAAATAGCAATATGTACCAAAATTAAGAAATAAGGTGATTATGCACTAAGAAAATAAAAAAAAAAATGCACCTAAAAATGCCTAAAATGCTAAAACAATGCGATTCCTAAAAAAAATTATTTTTTCTTTTATTTTTTTGGATTTTTTAATTAAATTTTATGAAAACTTCGTTGTGGGTCCCTGGAAATAGTGCCAAAAATGTGTTGTTAATCGTATGTGCACGGGCCATTGTAATGTAGTATATGCAAGTACGGTTGATCCCATAGGGACTTGCCTTAATAATTTGGAGTTTAAATAAAAATTAATTATTCAAAAATTAAAATTAAGTGGAAAAAATTAAATAAAAGTGCAATCATAATTCAGATCAAAATGACAGAACTTTAACTAAAAAAATAAGATAAATCTACTTTCCTAGCTTGATCACTACCAATTTCTTCAAATATGATATCATCAACTTTGACCAACCTTCATCAACCTCATTTTGGTGTTTTTTATTAAATATCTAACTAATAGATTAGGGAGATTCTCCAAAATTTCGAAGATCTAGTCTAGATAAGGATTAGTCTAGATAAGGATTTTGGGTTTTAACAACTTAGATCTATTTTCTGAATCTTAGATTGAAGATCAAGAATGATAAACAAGCTATAAAATGTCCTAAAAACAAGATTTGGAAGTTGACTGAAAATCAGATGCAAAACAGATGAGAAATTAAGAAATCATGTTTATTAAAGTAGAACCGTTGAATCAGTTAAACTTTATTTAAAACAAGTATTGATAAAATAGTTCCTAAATTAATCATGAGTAATGCAAAACAAAGATATGCAAAACAAGAATAGAACAATAACAGGATGAAAATGTAATTGAAATTATTGTGCTATGGGCAAGATTAGAATTTTCACCAAAAGTTCCTCTTTTTCCCGTAAAACAGAAAAACTTGACGAAATAGAGGAAGACAAAGACATCAAAGAAGAGAGCAGAACAGTGATGATCTGGGTTGCTAGTGTAGTGGAGCAAAGACTAGCTGGTGCTGTGAAGCAGTGAAGAGATAAGGCGAAATGATGATAGAGGTGATGGTGCTAGGATAGTGAAGGAGAAACAGGGAAGGGGTTGCTGTCCAGGTCTAAAAGTAGGGGTGGCATTGGGCTTTGGTGTGGTCTGGCGTGGTGTGTGAAGGTGGCATAGCAGCAGAGGGGAAACCGATAGTGCTAGAGGTTTGGTGTGGAAGGGAGACAGAGGGTAGCAGGGAGCATAGTTGAGGAGCCGATGAAATCGGTGTGGTGGGTTAGAGAACAGAGGGTAGACAAGAGAAGTGGGAAAGGGGTTGACTGGTTTAGTGTTGTTAGGTTAGGCAACCTACAATTATGTTGTGCCTATTTAGAGAAAGAGAGAGACGGGAGCTAAGAGAGAAACAGAGGAGAGAGAGATAATTGAAATAGAGATTGGGTGCAGGGACTCATGCGCAGAGAGTTGGTTAGTGTAGTTTGAGCAGAGCTGTGGGTGATCAGGAAGGAAATTGGAACTCGATTTCCTATTGGAAACTAAGAGAGGAAAAGAGAGAGAAGTGGACAATGTGGAACGAGGGATAGGAGAGATTTATGCTGGCTAGGTGAGACAGAGAGATTGAGAAAGAGGGAAAGAGGAGAGCAGGGAGATGAAAGAGATGGGTTTGGGCAGTGAAATGGAGATGGAAAGAGACAGGGCATGGAGAAAAGCAAAAATTGGAGAGGGAGAAAATGAGAGATGGAGATAAGAGAAGGAGGAGGAGGAGGAATACAGGAAAAAGACAAGAAAAAATTGATGAAAACAAACTGATTGAAAAGAATAGGAAAAAACAATGAAGAAAAAGGAATGGCAAACAAACGAAAAAAGTCTTCCTCCCAACTCTCTCCCTAGTTCCTTTTTCTCCTCCTATATATCTTCCCCATACTTTTAATTTTATGCTCTCCTCACTTTCCTTACAGTGAAGAGTTAGTTTCCCACTAGGAAACTTCCACTCCCTTTAATTATGCAACTCTTCATTCCAAAGTTGATTTCTTATTTAGGAAATCTTATCCACGATGTCTAATTAGAATTAATTTTCTTTTAGGAAGGCATCCCATCTTGCTTTGTGAGTGATCTGATTCATTCAATGCCTTTTTGGATAATCTGCATCGTTGATTTTTTATTTGACACTAATCAACACAATTTGAGCCATCTAGTATCCAATCCAACTGATCTGCACCATAGAATTAGCCATCCAAATCATGATATGTTTGATCTAAAAAATATAAGACTAGATTAGAGTCATCTAAACCATACATTAAGCATTTTCTTAGCTTGGATGATCATCGGGCCATTAAATTAGATAAATTAACTGTTAGATGATCAATTTAAGCTAAAATTCATATTCTTTCTAAAAATTACCAAATTAATTAGTTAGATGTTCTAATTAAATGCTAAAGTAGGGGTATTTTGGTCAAAATTTAACACTTAACACTCATTTATTCTACACTCCAATTTTTCACTCATTCATAGCATAAAAAATATATATTGCAAAGAAAATAATAAAAACTAAAAGAACAATGCAAGTGAATGAAAAAATACTTTATTATATATTATACATTCATGTAGTTACTCCAAGTGATCTAATTGAAACTCGCTACATACTCAACCCATTCAATTCGTCTTTCATTGAGGTTTACTCTGAAGTAATGCTTCTCATTTGCCCACTTAGAAAGCACAGTAGCTTGTAATATAACTTATTTAATTTAGGTTACATTCTTTTAGCTAGATCCATAAAAAAACTATAGAAAAATATAAGATTATGAAAAGTAAAAAGTGTTACCTTTCTCAATTGGGAGATAGAATACTATCAAATATGAGGATCCTCATGTATCTCTCGACATAGTACTCACACTCCCAATCAGATTGTTGTCTAAGGCACTGTGCAACAAGGACAATAAAAAGAATCCATAAATATCATTTGTAATATTATAAGTTTAATTAGTGATAAAATAGAGTAATTAACTATTTTATATACCTTGACATTCTTTCAACTAAGTTTCAGTGGTTGTATAGTCTCAATCATATTAGCCCATTCAAATTATAATCTACAAATTTTAATTTCAAATGCATTATAGATAAATAACAAATTATTTATCTAGACATAATACATGAAAAGAATAAATTCTTATGTACTTATAATTTCAACGAGGGAAGGACGGATGTGCGCTGCACAAGAATAAAAAAAGAAAGTATGCTCACTATGCACATCCAAAATGAGGAGCATCCAATGAGCCCTACATAGAAAGTCATATGAATTGTAATTAAGTTTAACAATTCCTAAGTATAAAAATAAGTTTGCAAGAAAACAACAAAACTAAAACTTATCTGCTATTGTAGGGTATCATTAAGCCATGTCCCTGAGAACAGCGACGGAAGCATGGTAAAATATCATAAACACTCCTTTCTATAGGCCATTGCTCCATCGCTCTAGAAATGATGCCAAGCTCAAGGAATTGGTAAAGTGTACCCTCAGCCTCAATCAGTCTAGTCACACCATTCAAGAAGCTGCATAAATATATATATATATATATATATATTATTACTTATACCATGAAATATAACATATAAATGTCAAATATTTTATAAGCAAGTATGTGCATATACCCCATGTAGGTGACAATGTGAAGGTGCTCGAGTTGATCCCATCAGCAAACTCATAATAGGTCATCTATCATAAGTGGCACTTCAACAACATCCTTGGCAAGCACTCCCTCCTTGATTTGTATAGGGTTGATTGACATATCGTCGTTGATGAGACTATAGATTAACCTTAGGGAACGAGGCATATTAGGTGAGACTTCCACATGCTCCTTAGGCGGCTACTATAAAATATGTAATAAATTTCAACTAAATAATATTAATTAATAAAGAAGACCTAATTTATGATGAAAAAAAAAAAACAAAGATATATACAAGTACATGTTCCATTGGTGTAGGAGCAATAGGTGATACTGCAAAGGTAGCTTAGATCAATGCCACATGTTGTTGTTGGTTAACCGTATAAAGTTATTAAACAATTAAATTGAGGTCTCTAGCAAAAAAGTATTGATGAGGAAGGTAGTATGATAAGATACATATCGTGGACTCTATGGGAATGATTAGTGCCTCTGGCCAAGAGACGTGATATGCAATTGCCTGCCCAAAGATTATAATATGTTCCATTTCTAAAGCGAACGGTAGTTAGTCATTAGCATTCAAAGCTATGGTAATGGACACTCGCTTAGTATGTAGTAGCATACTAATTCCAGTCAAAATGGTTGATTCATGCTCATAGCATGGACCAACTATCATGATGTTTTGATGGGAATCCAGGGCCAATAGGCATTGACCCACATGCAAATTAGATATACAATAAAGAAGTTGAGATAGATAATTATTATAGGAGGACAATGAAAATTTGTTATTTTGTCTATAAATATACCTCCTTGGTTGGAATTTACTTTTCATGGGGCACAGGATGTCCTTCATGATTTTATTTACTTGGAGAATTACAGCTCGCATTTGATGAATGTACAAGGGCATTGTGAGAATTATGTGTAAGGGATGGAGAAACCATCATCAAACCTTCCTCACACAACTGACTAAATATATTTGTTTTTATTTTCTCAACCAACTCATTGTAGGCCTCCTCATCATCTTGAAATGTAGGTAAACGTACTTTACCAAAGAATTTAGAAGAAACAATATCGGACTGCATGCCCCTAACTTAGCTAGGGTGGTCCTTCTTATTGCTCGTAGATTTATACATGATGTCCTCGTTGGCAACAGTGCTGCTTAGAGTTCTTGTAGTTGTGCTTTCTTGGATAAGAATGTCCTACAAAATTTAATTAGAAAGACATGATCATGCCATTTAATTAATTGTATACAGTCTATAAAGAGGTGAAACAACTTATAATGTGATAAGTAATTTGTACAGACTTTCATCTAAGAACTTGTTGCTAGTACGGTCCACCAAATGCACCATCTTCCAGAGGATGGAGCAATCAATGGGTTTCATAGTCCCAGCTTTCTTTTTTTGCCAAGTAAAGATACTATAGTTAGAGAACAAAATGTATATAATTATAGTAGCATTAATTTGAAAGGGATAAATTGTCACAGATGCTTACTTCATGCTCTTTTAAATAAGCATAGCCCAACCTAGATAGGTGGTGGTGCATATATGTTGCATGTACCTTTCTTCCCCTTGCACTCTTTGACACACACCCCCGCGAGGGGTCCACAGTAAGAATATTGTCCGCTTTGGGCCAGGGCCCGCACGGCTTTGTTCTCACCCTGGCTTCCCAGGGTAAAACGCGTTCTTACTATGAGGAGTGATCCCACTCCTTATCACCCAGCCCAGCTCCCCTCTCCAGGTGGTATGAGACTAACTCTCAACTGTCACCCCCTCGGTCTTCTCTGCTTTGCCACCCCTCACAAGGCCATGGTACCTCACGGTGCCTAAGCCGGCAAGGCTAGATCTCTTCCCTTTAGGGGACATATGCCCTCGTGTGACCGAGGCACGCATGGCTTTGTTCTCACCCAAGCTTCCCAAGGTAAAATGCATTCTTACTGTGAGGAGTGATCCCACTCCTTATCACCCAGCCCAACTCCCCTCTCCAGGCGGTATGGGACTAACTCTCAACCGTCACCCCCTCGGCCTTCTCCGCTTTGCCACCCCTCACAAGGCCATGGTACCTCACGGTGCCTGAGCCGGCAAGGCTAAATTAGAGCCAGTCTCCTCATGGTGATGGGTGGCTAACCGCATGCGTGCCTCGGTCACACGAGGGCATGTGTCCCCTAAGGGGGAGAGATCTAGCCTTGCCGGCTCAGGCACCGTGAGGTACCATGGCCTTGTGAGGGGTGGCGAAGCGGAGAAGGCCGAGGGGGTGACGGTTGAGAGTTAGTCCCATACCGTCTGGAGAGGGGAGCTGGGCTAGGTGATAAGGAGTGGGATCACTCCTCACAGTAAGAACACATTTTACCCTGGGAAGCCAGGGTGAGAACAAAGCCGTGCGGGCCCCTGCCCAAAGCGGACAATATTCTTACTGTGGACCCCTCGCGCTATCACTCTTAGCCTACACATTTGTACATACATAATCAAGTGCAATAATCGGATGTTATATGTAATTAATTAAATGAAACATCGTTTCTACACATGCCTCAATGAAAGTATGATTCTGTACAAATGCATTCCAAACTTCTTGGTCAATGACATCGGAGTAAATGGCATGCACTATGTACAACCTCGACAGATTGTTGACATATGGAGTTATGTAATTGTGAACGAGGTAATTCTTCCATTTTCTCCATTGCTCACCAACTCCTCACAAAGCACGCGTCTTCTTATCATGATGCACGTAAAGGAAATTTGCAAAGTACATAATAAATTACTATATTTGAAAATAAGGCATTTTATAAATTATATAATACATGTTATTAATGTTTACCTACCTTCACCATTTCCCATATTGATTCTTTTGTAAAGGGTGACACAAGTCTCGAGTCATGAAATGTGATAGGAATCATGCTTTTTACTATAGAGCACAGGAAACTACTATAAGAGGTTGCACTCTCACCTATCTCTTATCATTTACTATTGTATTGGACAGTTTCTTTAATTCTCTTAAACTTTCTCTTAATAACATTTTCCATTATTGTTTGCCCTCTTCCCTTTCTCTTTTGAGTGGTGATCATGTTGACCTCTTGTTTGTGCTCTTCATTTTAGTTGTAATCTTCATTTTGATGTTCTTCTCGTTCTGTCATTACTACAAAGAAGAACACAATGATATTAAAAAAATGACATACAAAAGGCTCTATGTTCTAGCATAAACATGCATCATTGTTTACTCATTTTTCATTCTTGAATTGCATCAATTTTATTTAGAAACAAGCATGTATTTGCTTCAATTTAGTCCCTTTTAGTGCATCTAAATTCTTGAGAATTTAGTTACCACTTGTCCTCAAGCATATACACACACCTATCTTTTGTTCTTAAACATGGTTAGGTGAAATGGAGTTATTAATTCTCAAGTTATTCAATGGCATTTAAAAATCCTAAGTGTCATGTTTCTTTTCTAAAGATCAAGATTTTCAAAGAAATGAGGCTACATTTCTACCAAAAATCTGACTGAGTCTCCTCTGTTTTTTAAACTTATTCATTTTATGCATGCAAATGTGATTTTCCTGATAAATACAGTTTAAGTCAAATAATAATAAAGGAGACTCTATTCCATCTATTCACATAAACATATAATACCTAACATATGTGGTAAACAAACTGAAAGCAAATCAGATAAAGGATGCATGAAAATATAAACCCGCTTAGTATAGATATTTGTAAAAGTAAACTTACTAAAAACTAAATAAAGTACTATTTTGAAGATGCAACAACTTTAAGCATATATTGCCAGAAAATATTTAAGTTACACAAATCGTTCATAACTAACTTGGAGGTGCATTGTAAATACTACTTCTTATAGATAGCAAATGTGCAAGGGATCTCAGTAACTCTATCTTTGAAATTCATCCTAGCAAAACTTACTCTTTTGCCTTTTACTGATTTGTACAATTGGACTAAGGCAGTGCTTTGCTTATTAATTTATGGATGCCTTAATAAACTCAAAATTCTAAAAATCAGGTTTTTTAAATCTCCATCAGATCTCTCTTCTACATCAGATCTTAAAAGATATGATGATCTAAACAACACAATTAGAACTCACTTTTTCTTTGGATCTCAAAGATTACAATGATTTGTAAAAGGCAATCAATATGTCTCTCTTATGCCTCTAGTTCCTTTGCATCTTAAGTAGTGTGATGATTTAGAAAATAATTAGATCTCTCTTTTCTAATAACATATCTAGTTCCTTTGATAGAATAGAAGTTCTAAAGGAGAACCTCCATAAAGTTTGCTACTGCAAACTTGATGGATTGTCGAAGAGTAACGCTTATGTTTCAAAGACTATCTTCCCATAATGCCTTGCGAGAGATTAGTATTACAGAAGCTTGGGAGAATGAGAATGCTTGATGTTAAGTTAATGACTATGAAGGGATCTTCAAATTAGGAGCCAATGATCTATGTATCTTCATAAGTACAAATTTTCATTAACTAATTAAACAATTTTAGAAGACAGTCACCCCTTGTAAGATCAAGGGTTACAAATCCCATAAACCTTTCAATAGTCTTTAAGTAGAGCATTGCGTTCACATCTCTTAGTGGGAAGGATGCATCCTTCACCGAGTTTATGAATATAGCTTGCTAATGGTCATTCATAAGATTTCTTAGGGGTTGAACAACCACATCTAAGGTACTATATGTATTTGATTGACATTAAGCTTCCAAAGTTTACTTGTGCCACAAAATATTGTAGAAACAGACTACTATAGAACTAAAGAAATGTGATAACCAAAGAAGTACAAAAACTGTAGTAATAAAAGAAATTTAAGCAATATATGATGATTAAATTATGAAGTGGGAAGGGTGTGTGTGTGTGTGTGTGTGTGTGTGTGTGTGTGTGTGTGTGTGTGGCTCATCATAACTCATCATAAAACAAGATTTCATATTTGAAAGTGACATCTCAACAACCTATCTGCTATAATTTGTTGCCTGTTTTTACTAGGAAATTAGTTATTTTCTAAATATTGTAAAATAGTTCTAATGTTTATCCTTGGATAGTTATTTTCAATTTGCATGAAGCAATTTGCCCTTCAAAAACAATTGACTAGGTTCTCTAAAAAGCAAAAATGGCTCCAACTTGTCTTACCTCACTCATTCAATTAGAATTGAAATAGTTGCTTGTTTTTAGAATAGCTAACTTGAAACATTAGCTATTATATGGAAATAACCTAAATGTATGTGTTGAAAGTGACTCTAAGAATAATGAATTGTGATTATTGGATTTTTTTTCTGCTAATAATTTTAACTAGTCTTATTTCCTTTGGTTCCTTTTTCTTAATTTTTGTCTCCGTGTGTGTGTTTTTTTAAAGTAACAATAGGAGACTAGGAACACCAATGGATGGAAATTCAATAGAGTAATAGAAAATTGATAACCCACTTCAAAGATTAAAGCATTAGAAGGAGAGTGCTACATGCAACTATCACACAAAAAGCCAACTAAAAGCAATCTCCACAGCAAAATGGAACCTTTAAAAAACAAAGAAATTGTTTACTCATGATCCTTCATAAAGATGACAACTTTATAGAAAGCCCAATATATGTAACTTGTGGATATTGTTCATGGACTAAATGTTCTTACCTTGTCTTCTTAAAGTCTCTAAATCACCACATCCTACTTAAGATGAAATTTTCTTAGAAAAAACAAGTAGTAGTAGATAAAAGGGAAAATCAATACTTGTGATGAAGAACAATAAAGCAAATCAGTAAAGGTCCTAGAACTAAAAGGATACCATCACAATGCGTTGCCTATACTAAATGAAACCAAAGATAGTGATGAGCTAATAAGATAGCCTCTTCAATGTCCTCTTTAGCTAGTCCCTAAGTGTGTGTCTATATATATATATATATATATAAGTACAAAATAGAGATGGTCGCTAAGGATACCGGCAACAACAATGCTAAGGATATCAAAGACAAAACATGGGTTATAGGTAGAATGTATCTCATCCTAACAGAATCATGCCTCATCTACTTTAGTCATGTTCATATATTCAAATGAAATAAGAAATATTCCCAATCATACATACTCATCCATGCACAAATCCATGAACTAGATTTTGAATATCTACTTGAAAACACTTTATTATTCCTGTTCTCCTCTTTCTTCTCCCCCTTCTTCTCTCGCTGTAGGCTTTTCTAACTTGTGTGCGGGTCTGGGAGTCGACAACGGCCTAGATGCCCCCTCTTTCTCCTCCTCTCCTCCTCTCTTTCTCCCCCTTCTTCTTCTTTCACTTTTTCTTCTTCTCTTTCTTCTCTCCCTTCTTCCCTCACCATTAGCTTTTCTCTGGTATGTAGGTTTGGGTGTCAGTGTCAAAAAGCTTGACGACCTGGATTAGCCCCTCTCTCTTCTCCTCTCTTCCTCTCCTTCTCGCCCTTCTTCTTCTTCCTCTTTTTCTTCTCTCCCTTCTTCTCTCACTATTGGCTTTTCTCTAGTATGCGGGTCTAGGCATCATCGATCAGCCCCTTTCTCGTCCTTTCTTCCTCTTCTTCTCCCTCCTTTTCTTCTCCTCTTTCTTCTCTCACTATCAATTTTTCTCACCTTGCGTGAGGGTCTGGGCATCTTTAGCGTCGAACGACGACGATGGCCTAGATTGGTCCGCTTTCTCCTCCTCACTTCCTCTCCCCACTTTTCTCTCTCCTTTCTTCTCTCCGACTGACTCTGCCAGGGTTTCCTCTTGTCATGTTTTTTAGAATAGACTATTCTCTTTTCGTCAAGCACTAATGACTAAAGTGGGAGGGGGTTCCATTATCAAAATGGCCCACTCCTTTAGTTATTTAATAAATAAATAAATAAATAAGACTTTTCAAGTCGTTTAGGGATAAACAACTTAAAAAGTACACCACTTTTAAAGTCATTTAGCCTTAATCGACTTTAAAAGTGGTGTACTTTTGAAGTTGTTTATCCCTAAATGACTTTAAATATCTTTATTTTTTACTATTTACAATTATATATAATTAATTATAGTAAAAAAGGAGATAAATGCTACTCAATTCTCAAATTTCTACAAGTGGGACCCATTATGCAAAATTACCAAAGTACCCTTTTTAAGAACAATCAAAACTTATTTGTCCAAATTTTGATTTCAGCAAACTTGGTGTCCTTGAGATCATTTTTCTAAGTACAATCCAATATTGTGGGTTTAACATTTGATTTGATGTCTATATAATTTTTATTTTCTAGAACTCCAAAAATTGAGAATTTCAAAAGGATTTTTGTTTCACTCCGATTTTACATAATTCAAAGTTTTTGTAAATTGCTATTTAAAAATCAAAGATGTTACATAATGATTCGTGTAAATTTAGTTGATCATTCTTGGTGGTCAAATCCATATTTTCTTACCATTCAAGGTTATTGTTTTAATAATGATATGGGTACTGCATAGATCATCTTATTTGTTTCATTACTGGGTCAACAATTTTTTATCCATTTTATAACAATTTTGGGTCAAGAAACTTATTGGTAGCATCTGATCATAGCTCAACCATCACCAGTACTATTTCCACAATTTTTGCATCATTGTAATCATGCAAAAAAATTTCAAGCATGCATGACACAAACATAGATTATGTGTGTGTGTGTGTGTGTGCATGAGACAAACAAAAAAATACTAATTAGCAACACTCAAAATTCGATATCGACTGTAAATATGTGAATGCAGTTCCAATTCATAGTTAAGATTTCGTTGAGGATAGCTATAACCCAAAGTACCCATCTTTTGAAGTGTTAAAAGTACCCCCCCCCCCACTTTTGAAGTCATTTAGGGCTAAATGACTTCAAAAGTGAGGATAGTTTTCGAAGTAGTTTAGCCCTAAATGACTTCAAAAGTTCTTTTTTTTTATTTGTGACATTCTCAGCATTAATTACCACTTGTATAGAATTCAATATTGTTCCTGGTCTAACAATACACATGAAAAATAAACATACATTCACTTCTACATTGGGTACAAAACATACAAATTCATTATTAATTATCCATCCACATTTACCTTGAGAAACCACAAAATTGATTCATGCATTCTTTGTGTGTGTGTGCACACACACACATATAACAGGTGAACAAGGAAATCAAAGTTTTTTTTTTGAATAATTAATCCTCATTTATCATCCTTTTATTACATATGTATATATGATATATATAATCACATATATAATATTATTCATCTAATTTCAATCCATATAGCTCATGACAAAAGAGCCAATTATAAATATGAAATTATATTGCAAAATCACTAATACAGTCCATACACCCCAACTATATTGTTTTCAAACCCAAGCTCCCTCCTCACCATTATTACACACATAATCCTCATTCTCACTATTGATGGGATTGTTTTTGTAATAGAAAGATAATCTATTTCAAAATCTCCTAGGTCTTCTTCATCATGAAAATCCTTCGAAGAGGACGATGAAATAGTTGATCATCTCTTATCACGTCCATCTTGCACATAAAATACTTGTTTTGCTTGAGATTCCAAAATAAATTGATCATTTTTATAGCCGATCCTGTTGAGGTCAACCAATGTCAATCCAAGGGCTTCAGTTTTGATGCTGTCTTTGTTGTGTTCCACCCAATCACACATAAACACGACTACAATTCTGAAAGTATAATCCAAGGTCCATATCTCTCTTATAATCCCATAATAAATATCATTCACCATTATTAGCATGTTATCCTTTGAATTCGAAAAGAATGTAGCATTAGCAACTACGCTAACCCCACTATTCTATTGTACTCTTGAGTTATCAATGTCTATTGTGTAAAAGCAATAACCATTGATGGCATATCTAGCATATTTTATTACTTCTAGTCATGGTGCCATTACCATCCAGCCTAAGGGTTCGAATATACCGTTGCCTGCTACTTCTCACTAATCTTAAATCTATCTACACACATATTAAGTAGGATATATGATTATTGCAAGTAAGATTAAATTTATATACATATATCTAGAGTGTAATTTATTAATTAAGTGTGAATTCTTTGATTTTACCTTTTGACGAAGCTAAGTATTAAAAGTGCGACAATGCTCAAATTGTAGCCACTTTTATTTCTTTGCGTAACTTAGATTCTTTGCCTTGAGGACACACACACAAATTAATAGAGCGATCAAAGAAAATATAACTATCAATAATTATTTTTTACCTAAGTGTGTGATCAACTTACTCAATGTATGGTTGGAGTTCAATATTTTGCAACACATAAAGATGAGCTTGGTCTAGTCAACGATCGATACATGAGCACTCGATAGAGGTTCGCCAACCTTGAGATCATGACATGCAGTCGATTATTTCTTTTTTGGGATTCCAAACCCATCCACTTCTAATATGTACTTTGTGCAAAACTCCATTGCTTCCTCTGCAATATAACATTTGGCTATACATCCCTCTAGCTGGTTGTCATTACGTACATTCCCTTATAAAATTTTCATGTACCTCTCAAACGTGTAAGTATATCGTAAGTAAACTGGCTCACAGAGTTTGACCTCATCAATAAGGTGCATTGTTAAGTGTACCATGATGCCAAAGAAGGATGATAGGAAGATTGTCTTAAGCTCATATAAAGTTATCACTAAATGACTTTGAATTGTAATTTTGAAACATCCACCACCTGCTTGTACAAAGCAATAAAGAAGTAGCAGAATTTTATAATACCTGCCCTAACTTTGTCTAATAACACTGAACATATTGCTATATGTAGAAGTTGTTTCATCAATGCATGGCAATTGTGAGATTTCATCCCCAACAATTTTAGGTCTTTCATGGAGATAAGGTTTTTAAAGTTTGAAGAGTAGTCATTTGGGACTTTTAGCTCAGACATGGTTTTACACACTATTCTCCTCTCCTCTCGATCAAGCGCATAATTTGCCTTAGCAAGTATGTTCCTCGACTACCCCTATCCTCTGGATGCAACCTACTCTTCAAACCCATCTTCATAAGATCCATTTGAGCTACAAGTTCATCCTTTGTTTTGTGACAACTTAGGTTTTTAAAACACATTTTCATAAATATTTGCAAAGGTAGGCCCTGAATTTGAAAACTCTTTTAAAATACAAGCAGTGGAAACATATTTTCTTTGAAATTGATTTGTCAAAAACCCGAGTGTCACCTCAAATTACTTATCTTACATAGATTTTTGTATAAAATAAACTTTCTATTGAATATCAATAGAAATACTTTTATTAAAATTAGGATCGATCCAGTGGTTCCAATATAGAGCCCCAGTAGTCATTACATACCTTGTCCAAATATTACAATTCAAATTACAAAAATAAATACAATCTTCCTCAGAGTAAATACCCTAAGCCATAGTTCGCTGATGATTATCCACAAGTCTTGAGCTTTCAATTTTCCTTAACTATATCTGAGATATTGTAAATATTCTAACATTTACAATATCTCAGCAAGTTATGCTTATAGGGTATTTAAGAAATATATTCAATATATCTCAAAATCAGTAGTTCAATATATCCATGATATAAATCAATTTATACAATTGGATAACCATTTTATCCTTCACTCATCATATGAATTATATTAATATATATATATTACATATAGATAAAATCACTGAAAATCGTGAATATTGTCAATATCATCAATAATATCTCATTTACAAACTGATTTCCACATTAACAATAAGTGTTAATATATAATCATAACATATTGGAAATCATCCTCCAATACAACGTAAGTAATAACTTTTACCAAGCATCTCATCATACCTTAAAATAAGGCATCTCATCATGCCATAATCAATTGCATCATAATGCAAAATATTAAAGGACTACCATGCTCGCAGTCTCATTCCATACAATGTGCTCGAATAACTATATAATACTCCATTGATACCATGATAGAAAATACAGATCCATGTTTATATGGGGGAAACCATGGCTGTCACAGTGGCAGCCTTCCCATAATTGTCCCGCCCAACGTTTTACCTCTCTTTGGGCGTGGTATCATCATCATAATCAATTTCAAAGAGTGGGTGGCCAAACCCTCACAACTCCCCTAACATTGGCATTCCCAGGCATAAGCCTGTCTAAAAACAAAATCACAAGCCTCTATGCTTGTATGAAAAATAATATTTCAATACTTACAGACTATGTGTCTAGTTATAACAGGGAATGCCTATAACTCCTTAAGATTTGGGGGTCCAACTTATATAGTTCAAATCTTCCCATTCTACCCATTAAGTAATTTCATAATTACTTAATCAATCCCTTTGTATTCATTTCAACATCATTTGTTATCTTAAGTAATTTTATAATTACTTAATCAATCCCTTTGTATTCATTTCAACATCATTTGTTGATTCATAACAATTCTAAGGCAATTATAATCAAAACTCATTTATCAGGATAAGATCATGTGTAAAATACATGTATCTTATATATTGAATATATCCTTAAGGTCTACGTACCTTAACTTTCAACCATCCATCTTCTCATTGATGCTGATCATCATATCCTTCATGTATCTGTAAAATCATATGCATACAGTCATTCCTCAACTCATTTATAATTCTGAATTTTTCATGTGATCATCCTTGCATAGGATGAGTTGGATCTTGTTCCTTGGATCATATTGTTCAAAGGTCTAATCTATTGACCTACATTTGAATCTAATATTTATACTACTTCAAAACATACATACAATATTATGATTCTTATTATTATTGATCATTCAAGATCTCTTATGGATCTTGTTTGATCTTTGATTATCTTCATTACCATTTTTATTAGGATTAGATAGTTTACTATCCTTTTATGATCTTATTATTATTCAACCAGGTAATGTTTTATTGATTGAAGATAATTTATGCACTCCTAATTGTAGACAGCTCCTCCTTATTTTAGAATTGACTAAGGCTTACCAGTTAAAATCTGCTCATAGAATAATTAATTCAATCCTCATGTAAGGAGGCGTTTAGACCTTACAAATGTCATCAGAAGGTGAGGGAAGAGCGAGGCTCTATTAGAGAACCCCCTTAACCACTATGTTCAACATTTACTAGGGTGACCTTAATTCAACCTTTATAAAGTTCCTATAAGCATTAAACCCTAATTACTCTTGCTATTCAATTTTAATTAATTAAATCCATGAACATTTAAAATGTCATTCATGGGGTTTATTACTCTCCTAATTTGGGCCAAGAAAATGATATTCCCTATATTGTCCTACTAATTGTAGCCCTTACTATCATTAAGTTCATATCCATATTCTTTGTAGATGTTCATCAATATATATTTTTATTTAATTACATTTTTCATGTAATTTACATAATATGAACAATTAAAGTGTAAATAAATAAATCTAGCAATTAAATCTACTAAGCAAATAAAAGAACATTTACAATAGAATTTAATAATTCACATGCTCATTTGAATATATTATCTTTATTCATTTTGATCAAATGATCATATTTTGATTTCTATTCATTTTCATCCCATTAAAGGCTTTGATCTTGATCTTTCATTTTTATTAATATCTATCACATTTTCTTAACGTGATATCATCACTAGATCATTGATGCATCTCATCATATGATCTAATCTTTCTTGATCCAGAAGATCTTAAGTCAATTTATCCAAATCAAGGCAATAGATTACAATCTATCTAAATTAGCCACATTAGGCCATTCATTTCTCATGATCTTATCATTAGATCATCATCCATACTATTTTATAGTTTCTGATCATGCTGGATTAGTCAGATAAAGTATATCCATGATTCTTTTTAAGATTTCTCTTCCACTAAAGTTAAATTTCTTAATTCATCCTAGATCAGTCATATCTAACTCTTATTCTATGTTCCCTCATTACTAGATCACTAATGGATCAGAAATCCAAGGTCTGATCATGTCAAATTTGACTGATCTTGGGAATTAGTACCTCTTTTTGTAATTTATAGATTTTTACAGTGAATAAAACCTAAATTTTATGTTTCCATAAGATTCTACTCTTCACTAAGAATCCATAGCTTCTTTTGGATCTTGATTTGGAGTTAAAGTGAGCTATGAATTGCATTTTTAAGATTTCATATCAAAATAAGGGCCCAGATTCAATCTAGGTTTACAAATCAATGGGTTGGTCAGCGGCCCGCCCCGCCACATTCCATCAGTGATGGCCGGTGGTATAGGGAGGGTGACCTAGGATAGTCGAGATGGTCCGATCTGAACCGTCCAATCAACTCTTCCCCATATCAACGACCAGATCTTATTGAAATTTCACTATGAATTTAGATTAGGATTTTTGGGGTCCCACAATTCCATCCAACGGCTCAAAATTCTCATCTAAGCTGTTCCTTGGTGGTTCCCATCTAGGGTTCACCGGATCTGTTTCACCGGTGAACCAATCGCGGGTGAAACGAATTCAATGGTGAATCCTGGTTTTTTGATCGAAAATGAAGGGGATTTTTACTGGGCATTGAAGGGAAGTTGGCCTACCTCTTTTCTTCCGATGGATTTGTGCCAGAGACTCCGATTTTGATGTTGAAATCTAACGTTGAAGTACAGTCAGTGCTCACCAGTTTCCATCTGCCAATGAGCCCTCATCGGAGCCAAAGAAGGAACGAGGACAGAGGAGAATTGGAGCGGAGAGTAAGGGGAAAACGAATCCAGGGTTCCAGGGTGTTTGCCAGTGTCTGAGGAGGGAAAACGAAGACAATCTTGCCGAGATAGGGAAAACCCTAGTTGGCAGGGTCATCTCCTGAGACACACCAGGCTAGCATAGGCTAATTCCTATGTCGGGTGCGTTTAGGGACCGCCGCTATGGTTGGAAAGAGAAAAACAAAAGGAGAGAGAGAGAGAGAGAGAGAGAGAGAGAGAGAGAGAGAGAGAGAGAGAGAGAGAGAGAGAGAGAGAGAGAGAGAGAGAGAGAGAGAGAGAGAGAGAGAGAGAGAGAGAGAGAGAGAGAGAGAGAGAGAGCCTTGGGGATCTGTGTAATTTTGTGCAGCCTGAAGGAGGGCTAATTATAGGGTTATTTTGCATTATTTTAATTAAAATTTTAATTATTTTCATTTTAAATAAAATTTCACTTTTCTTATAAAAATAAAAGCATATTCCTCATCATATTTATTCTTCATCATTGATATTCCCTGAGCTGGCTATCCACCAGCTCACCTAACTTTTGTGGACACCACACAAAAGTGAAATGACCATTTTACCCTTATGGGTAAATGTAAATTTACAAAAATTATGAAAAATAGGAATTTTTCACCCGAGCTCAGATTTCAACATGCTTATAATCATTCTGACTATTTTCCCATGAATGATTCCAAATATTTATGTTCCAGGGTGTTTTCCAATGTCCAAGGAGGGAAATTGGAGATGATTTTACCGGGCTAGGGAAAACCCTAGTCGGCAGGGTTGTCGCACCTGTCGAGTGGAAGGTGCATCTAGGGACTGCCACTATGGTTGGGAAGAGAAAAACAAAAGGAAAGAGAGAGAGAGAGACAGAGAGAGAGAGAGCCTTGGGGATCTATGCAATTTTGTGCAACCTGAAGGAGAGGTATTTATAAGGTTATTTTTCCATTATTTTAATTAAATTTTTAATTATTTTCATTTTAAATAATTTTCCACTTTTCTTATAAAAATAAAAGCATATTCCTTATCATGCTTATTCTTCATCATTGATATTCCCTAAGCTAGTTGTCCACCAACTCGCCTAACTTTTGTGGACCCCACACAAAAGTGAAATGACCATTTTACCCTTATGGGTAAATGTAAATTTACAAAAATTATGAAAAATAGAAATTTTTTATCCCAGCTCAGATTTCAATGTACTTACAGTCATTCTGACTAGTTTCCCATGAATGATTCCAAATACCTATGTTTCAAGACCTAATTCCTTTTCAAAAAATTAATATTATATTAAATATAATATTCCACCTTGATTTTCATAAAAATTCTAATTAATTTTATATAATTCCAAAAAAATTGGGGTTTTCACATTTTTTTTCTTGGGATATTAAGCAAGGTACCGGTTAAGCTTTCACATATATTCTTCTCAATGTGCATGAAATCAATCACATGACGTAGAGAAGTAATTTCTAGTATGCAAGCCAAAAGAATATTGATTTCTTCTTCCAACAACTCCTACAATTACTTTCACCTCTACCTTTACTTGAATTCTTCTTTTCTTATAAGACATTAATGTATTCTACCTACTCCAATAAATGTTGTCCTGTCAACATCTTTCAAGGTGTCCTTATCTCTACACTACTATTAAATTCTCCATTCTTAAAGCAATATGGATGGTCTCTGTGGACCATCTTTTGTGGCCCAGGAATGTTATTTTTCTACCATATTTAAGTCGTACAACACATGTTTGATTGCTATAGATAGGACAAGCATTGTATCCCTTCACGTTGCATCTCAACAAATTACCTTACATAGGAAAGTCACTTATTGTCTACAACAATATAGCCTCTAGCATGAATGACTCTTTCATGTATGCATCATATGCTTTAATACATATGTCCCATAATGTCATAAGAACATCGATCAAGGGAGAAAAGTACATGTCAATGTCATTCCCTAGCTACTTTGGACCCTATATCAACACAGCTAATATTATGAACTTCCTCTTCATGCATAGAGATGTGGGAGGTTGTAACAAACTAATATAACAGGCCAATAACTATACTTGCTACTCATAAAACCCTGAAGATTAATCCCATCTATAGATACTGCAAGTCGTAGGTTTCTAGGTTCTTCACAAAAATTAGGCCACACGAAGTCTATGAGCTTCCATGCCGGGCTATTTCCAGGATGGCATGAAAATCTATCAGCTACTCTGTCCTTGGCATGCCATATTAATTTCTTCATTGTTTCAATTATACAGAACATTCTTTTGAACCTTAGAATAGGGGGAAGTGTTGATTATTTTACCACAAATGCATAGGCTATTTTAGTATAGCTAGTGCAAGTACTAGTCGATCCCATGGGAACTCGACTTAAAAAGATGGAGTTTAAATAAAAATTAATTTTATCAAAATTAAAAAAATTAACAAAAAATGAATTATAAATTAAAATCTATTTAACCAATGAAAGTTATAAAAATCTAAATTCAAAAAGATAGAAAATTAACTAGAAAAAAATTAAAATTTACTTCCCTGGCTTGATTATGATAAAATTCTTCAAAAATGACATCAAGAACATTGAACAGCCCTCATCAATCTCTCCTTGGTATTTTTGATTAAAGATCTTATAGCTAGATTGAGCATATTCCCCAAAATTTAGAAGATTTGGGCTAAAGAGTGATTTTGGATTTTGGATGGTTTAGAGCTGATTTTTTAATTTCAGATTGAAGATTAGAGATGATAGATCATCTAAGAATTATTCTAAGAAAAATATCTAAAAATTAATTAAAAATTCTAATGAGAAACATAAGAGAAAATGGAGAGATCTTGTTTGTTAAGGTTAACCATTGATTAGGGTAACCTTAATCAAATCTGAGCTAGATTAGACAATTCCTGGACAAACAGAAAAAGGATAAAGAAAACTAGAATAGAAATAATGACACAGATAGAATTAAATGAGGGATGCAAATGGAATTAAGGATTAAGTGCTATGGGTAAAACTAGAATTTTCCAACTTCTTTGATTTTAACCAAAAACAGAAACAGCTGCCCTAGGAAGACGATGTAGAGGAGATTGGAAAGAATAGTGGGAAAGGAGGAAACTTGGGGAAAACCTTATTTGGGTTTTCTCCTATAGTGACTAGAGAAGGTGCCGATGTGGTGACTGGGGAGACGACAAAGATAGAGCCAGAGTTGCCGGCTCTAGTTGATCGGAGAAGATGACCAAAGGGAGAAAGAGATGTCAAAGAAGAAGAGGGAAGAAAGGAAAAAGGGGGTTGTCAGTTCTGATTAGTCAAGCGAAATTGTTTCAAGTGCTAGTGTTGTTTTGGCAATGAGAGCAGAGAGAGAATGAGAGGGAAGGAGAAGCCGGTGCCTAGGGGAGCGATGAAAAGATGTTGGCTAGTAGGTGAAATAGGGTTTTCAACTGGTCTATTGATGGAGCAGAAGATGGAGAAAATGGAACAATTGAGAGGGAGAGAAGGAATGTGGGAGAAAGGAGGAAATAACAATAAGGGTTTTCGACCGGTGCGGTCTTGTGTCGGAATCAGGGGTTCGCCGATTTTGCTGATGGAGCAGAGAAAGGGGAAGGAGTTGGAGAAGGTGAGAGCATGAAGGACAAGGAGGAGCTGAGAGGAGAGATCAATGAAAGGGGGTGGTCTAGGTGGTCTAGGATGGCTTCAATTGCATAGCCGATAGAGAGGGAAAGAGAAGGAAGTTCTGCTCGGTAGATGTGTGAGGAAGCAAAAAGAGAGAAACAAAGAGGGAATGAGGGTTAGGTTTGGGGCTTCTATCCTTAATGTGGACAATACAAGAGAGGGGGGACAGGAGAAGGAATGGTGCAACTAGCTAAAGGAGAAGGAGCACAAGGGAGGAGCTGCCTTGCGAGCCTGTAAATTCTTTTTTCTAGTTGGAAAAAGAGAAAAGCAAAAACAGAGAGACGAGAGAGAGAGAAAGAGAGGAGGAAGTGTAATATCCTCAAATTTTAAATAATTAATTAAATTTTTAAAAAAATTATACATAGAATTTGATATTGAAAACCCAAAAAATAGGAAATACACGTCGATAGGAATTGAACAATATAAAGAACGGAGAAAACAGAGCTCAAACGGAGAAGTTATGAACCGTTAAAAATAGAGGGGTAGTTTGGTAATTTAGAGAGGCCCAAAATACAAGGGGTTGTTTTTTATAACAGCCCCCCCTTCTACCCCCTTCATTTTCGATGCCGATGCCACCAGAAAGGAAGGTCGACTGGCATTAAAAGACGACCTTTCCTCCTCCCATCATGAGCTCTCGCTCTCCTAGACCCTCTCATCCCCTCATTGTCTCCATCACGTTCCTTTCCTAGGGCCATATCCTCTGCAAATCTCATTTTTCAGGCAACTAGGGTTTTGGCAAAAATGCAACGTCAAAAAACCCCAGAAAAAGCCCCTTCGGCAATGTCAACAACTGCCCGACTTACAACGTAGGCCTCACCCCTCTTTCCCCCTTCCAATTTCAGTATATGCATTGAGTTTGCGTCCATCGAAGTTGAAAAACAACTAGGGTTCATCGTTTTCCCAAGGACTTGGTGTACCCTACTATAATCGTAGGATTAAGTCGATGAAATCAAGTCAAAACCATAATCTGCACATTCATCTGGTGCGTGACAAACCCAAGAACAAACCCTTTAAGTTTGAGGGAGATCCAACAGCTGATGACCCTAAAAATCACAAAGAACAATACATAGGAGAATTTTAGGAACGTGAGAAAAATCAAGAAAAAACCTTAGTTTTTGTCAAAATCAATCAAAAGAAGTGTTAAAAATAGAACATACATGAAATTCTGAGCAAAAGACTGCAAAAATCACAAATTTTGGGCACCTGTGGGGTCACTAGTGATGACCGGACTACGGTCGTCGTATTTGGCGACGACACTCACGTTGACACTCTATCGCTAATGCTGGGACGCATTATGAGATGCCCCAACCTAGACGATGCACGGGTGTACGTTGTTGCGCACAAGCATCGTGCACGCGTGCAGGAGCATCCCTACATGCTGCCACGGGAAGCCAGGATGCTCGGCGTCTTGGCGACCAGGACGCACGCAGAGGTGCATCCTGATGACCAGGATGCATGTGGCACATCCTACAACGCGTTCTAGAGCGAAGCATCTTGGGGATGCCAGTTTACGCCACTAGTGTAAACCGGTGCAAACAATCCGCCTGAACCCCAATAAATTTATATGTATTAATTTATGAAGTCTTTTCACTTAAAGCTTGATTTTGGGAGCTACAGAGGTCCAAATCATGATCGAAAACATATGTTGCGATTGTCTTGACGATGTGGACCTAGATTGGACTTGAAAACCTACATTTGACCACTTTTAAATTAGTCACATCATAAAATAGTATTCAATAACTTAGAACCAGCCAATCAAAGGGTGATCAGGCCCCAGGGCTTGAACAACGAGATAACGTATGACAATAAATAAGGGTTCTAAGGATCATATTAGGTGTGAGTACTCTAAAAAGTGATCTAAACCATTGATCTGAACTAAATCTTAGGAAATTATTGATCTGAGGATGATCTGACCATCAGATTAAGGTATAAACATTAGACACACACAAAAATGAACAAATGAACAGGAGATTGGACTAAATTATAACAAGTAACTTTGGGACTAAGGACAAAATCATAATTAGAGATCTTAAAGGATGATCCAACGATTGGATCACCATAGATTCCATTATGATGAAATAAATAACACAAAATAGTATTGTGGTACTGACAAGTACATTTGAACGTACAAGCTAAGAGGATTATACGCTTGAGTTGGGTGATCTCACATCGAGGTAGGTGATGCAATTTAATGTTATGTTTTTATTTTAAAAACCTTGCATTATCATGGCATCATGATTGATATCGATTTAATTGCACTTGTTTATTTAGTCTACGATTTTGTGAGACTCAAAGTTTTATGTTATGATCGATATTAGATTTCGATAATGTATTGAATGAATTTATGATCAATGGTTTCATGAGATTAATACTATGTATTTATGCATAATTAGAAATTATCTTCTTTATTGCACCACTAAAATTGATGGGTTTTCATAAGGATGACAGTGGAGGCTTGGTGGCCAGTCCTTTGAGAGGCTAACCCCAAGATGAGGGGCGTGCCTTGGGGATTGTGAGACACGAGTGCTCCTGGTTTTTTGAGACACGCAATTTCTGTGTTTTGTGTTTTATGACGGGTGCTCTCACTCGGTGGATGCCATGCTAGGAGGGAGTAAGGTCAGCCACCCACCCTCCGAAATTGTGATGTGATTGTCATATGATAGACACCTGCCCACATATGGCTTTCTATAGGTGTTTGGTAACATGGATAGTCCACACTACTGGTCCAAGCCTTGCCATATGGACGGACGTTAAGTCTCCCATTGTGGTGTCGATGGGGAGCGGCAATGGTTGAGACCCTGGAGGGTTGCCACTATGGCATGACGATCCATACTCTTGTTCTGTATGCTTGCATGATGAGCATGGAGATATTGAGGTATGCCTGAGTGCGATGACACTCAGAGGATTGATATGGGTACTCATGATCTGTGATATGAGTGTATGAGACACTTGTGGGGCCCACGTACCTTGGGGTGCCCTGTTGTTATTGTATGCTCATTTATGTTAGATCATATCATGTCTTAAATCCATAAGATGCATGTTTTATCATATATGATATCTTAAGATTTTATTGGCATTGCTTATAATAATTATATTTTCATTGAAAATTGATTTACTTATTATATCAGCATTATTATTCCATTTTGTTGCATTGTTATTACATCAAATGTCTATATACCTACCAAGCATTGCTTGCTAAGGCATTGTGTTATTGTTGCAATGCCATAGATATTGAGAGAAAGACAGGACTGATGGGAAGTTGAACGAATAGTGATCGAGAAGTCTTATTAGGAGGTATGCTCTGATTCCACATGGACTGTATATACATATCTATTTTATTATACTTGATTATATTGTTGTGGGAATGTGGCTGCTAACTGAATGAGTCTGCGAGTAGTAAAAAACAAAATTAAATGTTTACTTGAAAAAAAAAATTTTGAGTCTTGAGTCAATGGTTGACCTTCGGGGTTTTCTAGAAATGAAATTTGTTTGGAATTGTTTTTCAATGTTTTGGTTTTCACAATTTTAGGGCCTTGCCTTTTGAAAAGTTTCATTAAAAAGTGTTGAAAATCCTAGGTCATCACAGGAAGTGGCAGCCAACTATGGTTGAACAAAGAAAGAGAAAGGGCAAGAACTGAGGGGAGAAAGAGTGAGATAGAAAGAGATATATATATATATATATAGAGAGAGAGAGAGAGAGAGAGAGAGAGAGAAGAGGGAGAGATTCCACCAGCCTTCCACCTTTTTTTCTTCAAACTTCTATCCCTTTTATAGATCTTCCAAACGAGTTTGATTTTGATTCAAACTCTTCTTTTTTCTTATCCAACTTCTTTTCCTGATTATCTCAAAGTTCTTTTCTTTCTATGCAATTTCCTTATTTTCAATTTGACTAATCTGCAAAAGATAAGACTAAATTAGACTCATCTACCTGTACATTACACCTCTGATTAGTTCTGATAATCATCTGACTATTAAAATTTTCAAATTAATGGTTGGATGGTCAATTAGAGCTAAAATGCAAATTTTCAAAATTGATTGCTTAGATGCTAGATTAAGGGTATTTTGGCCAAAATTAAACACTTAACATACCCCCCAACCAACATCTTGTTAGTCCCTAGCAAAACATGGGAAAAACCAAATCACAAAATTTCAAAATTTTATTTTCAAGTCAATTAATTTTTTCTTAAAGAAGTATCTTCAATAAATATATCAACTTTAGCAAACTAATAAAAATAAATGAAGAAATCAAAACCCTACCCATATGCTAAAAACATTCCATTTAAGCTTAGATCTCAGAGAGAGAGAGAGAGAGAGAGAGAGAGAGAGAGAGAGAGAGAGAGAGAGAGTGTGTGTGTGTGTGTGTGTGTGTGTGTGTGTGTGTGTGTGTGTGTGTGTGTGTGTGTGTGTGTAACATAGAATAATCTTTATCTTTTAGTGGATTTCTAACTTTTTAACTCCATATAAAATATATTTTGACCTCAATCCTCACTAATAATAGACACTCAAAAATAGAACTCTTAGATAAAGGGTTCAACTCATATCTCTCTCTTAAATATATGAGTAGAGTAAATAAAAGCAAATTTATCTCATATATTTTCATGAAAGAATAGGAGTTACTAAGGAATTTTATTTTTGATCCCTTTAGAAAGGATAAGATGTCATTACCCTTAAACTTTTAGAAATACTACTCTTTAAATCCTATCTTTTCATATCCTCATCAAGACTATATTCATCCTAGAATTAATTGGTCTTTAACTGTGATGAAATGTGGGCTTAGGATAGGGTACAAAAGAAAGGGTATAAAGGATATTCAAAGTTTCTTCAAAAATAATTAGAAGTCATCTACTAAAGTTGACAATTCTTCTTTGCTTTTACTAAATTGAATATTTGTTTTTTCACTTTTCTGCATTCTTCAAACTTTTTTTTTCAACACTTTTGAGTCCCTTTGAAGAACATTTCCTTTCTTGATATTCACTTTTCTACTTTCATTACAACTAAAAAGCATTTTTGCATTCATCTCTAACTTATTTTAGAAGAAGAAACTAGGTGATGGATATATTATATCGAGTTGATATGGGTAAAGGTAATTTGGGTGAGCAAAGAAAAGGCTTATATAAAAGGTTCAATTTGGGTAACTCGTGGTAAAAATATTTTTGGGTAAGCTTTATATCTCTAAGCTAACAACAAGGATGGCCTAAATCATTTTCTAGGTTTCCTAAAATCTATTAGATTCAATGAACTTCTAGAATTTTAAAGGTAAAACTCTAATAATTTAGGTAATTAGCCAAATTTAAGAGTTGGTGGGATCAAATTTACTTTAAGCACACTAAATAAAATTAGGAACATTTATATAACCTCTTAAAAAAAATTGAATGGATCTAGAACTCACTCAGGTTATAGGTCTCCACTAAATTTCCTTAGGATCTCTAAGTTATAACTACTTATCGAACTAAACTATGTATAAACAACTACATGTACAGATGTGATCTCAGACTTTGTTTTCATGGAATACTTTCGCAAATGAGTAAAATAATGAATTAATTATATTCAATTCGATTAATAAGCCAAAATTATATAGACTATACTTTAGAAAATTCAATTCTCATCATAGTGTAGGAATTGACCTAAAAATTTTTAATTTTTTTTAAAAATTAAAGAAATCATCTAAAAATCTTTATAAAAAAAAAATTGAATCTGCTATAATTCTATACCCCCAACCTAAAAGAAACATTGTCCTCAATGTTTAAAAAGTAAGACCTAAAATGAATATGGGTGATGTAGAACACTGAGATTCTTTCTTGATCGAAAGGAATTCCTATAAATCCAACGAACAAAGTAAATATAACCAATATAAGCAGAGGCAATAGAATTGTATTGTCTAATTCATGGGGATATATAGGAGTGTTTTTATTGTCAAAATAAGTACTAAGGAATCGTATTAGATTTCGTACATTTCCATCAATTTGATATGTCTTACTCAAAAAAAAGGAAACCTTTTTTAAACTTTGGGTTGCCTCCTAGAGAACACCTAAAATGAATCTTCAGCCAAACATATCTCAATTTACCCAAATCTAGACCTAGCTAGTACTGAGTTTTCCTAATCCTAACAATGAAATGGCAAGATTTCTCACGCCACTTTAGAATCTCGTGATGGTCAATATTTTTCTCCACCCACTATGACAGAGTAAACCACCATGATTGTAAATTGAGTGGGACCACTCTGATGATCCCCCATCTTCAAAATTTCTTAGTAGTCAACATATTTCCTCAACCTTGAACATTTAGGTGGTGGTATTATTATGACAATGTGAACTACAGTGAATTTAAATTCTGTTGGACTGTATGGAGGTGGATGGTCCTTTTCTTGACCAAATTTACGAATAATAATGACCATTATATTTCCTCCATTTCCCTTACATTGTCCTAGAATTGGGGTACAAGCTGAATTTGCCCTTCCCAAAGAGGTTGTTTGTGTATTAATAGAAGAGGGAACATGACTTTGTTTAAACCCTAATTATTTTCTAATATATACCCTAGAGTTGGTTAATGTAGGACTAGTACATCAATAAACTCTTTCTCTTCTTGTTTTATTAGCACATGTAAGGTTTTAAGTGGGCCTAAATTCCTATTTAATGGTTATCTAAATAAGGTCTGTAAGTCCCAATCAGGTACATCTTGTACATTACAAGGCTCAATTGGAATATTAGGCTTTGTAAGGGTTCTACTCTTGCTTGCCATTAAGAAGTGTTTATTAGTGGCACAATCTCCAACAATTCCTTCACCTCTTCAATGGATGTGCCTTCATCAATTTCATAAAAATAAGCAAGACATGAATTGAGTGGTTCTGGGTTGGAGTTTCTAAGAATTCCTTATCTTCCTCAATGAATGTCTCTTCCTTATAATAATGACTCAGATCTGCCTTAAGTATATCTATTTTAGAGGTTTCTATGGATGGTTGTAGACTTTGTAGCTCAGAATGATCACATGAAATTTCCATCCTATCATCATTAACAAATGGCTCCTCATTATTTTCATTTGGTTCAAATTCTCCAAACCTTTCCATAAGTGCAGCATGTAATCGATTCATCTCTTCATGACATTATTTAGTCAATTTCATAAATAACCTAAGGGTTTCATCAAATGTGTCTTCCTTCTGTGTTGAAGGCATCCACTTGAAAGGCACATACTATTATGTCATTGGAGTACTAGAAAAGGATTGATCAGGTTGGAACCATGATTGTTGTCCTTAGTTTCCACAATAATTCTGGTAGGGTTGATTCGGGTAAGACCTTCCTGGTTCTTCCTGATATGGTTGACAATCCTAAAACCATGGTTGTTCGTGATACTTAGCACATCTATTATAGTCTTGGTAATTTGTCTCAGGATAGTAGTTATTGCTAGGTTTTGTGAATGCATGAGATGCATCCACTGGCTCTTGATAATAATCATTATATGTAGAGTTATATCGCCATGCAGGAATGGGATATTATGGTTCAAGATAAGCATAGTAATTATTGTACTTAGATTTCGATATATCTCAGTATCTTGCATTGAGACAAATAACATATCCTATGTACGAGTCATTCTTTATCCATCCCCTTCTTGATAAGCCATTGTAATCAATCTTTATATGCAACAAAATAAATTGTTGTATACAATGAATGGTACTTTTGTTTAACTTTGGGGAAAACTATCCTAAATAATTCAACCTAGAATGATGGGTAATGATAGAGCAGAAGATTCAAATAACCCTAAGGCTAACAAGCAGACAATTTGATTTTCTTGAATTTGTGTGGGGGAGATGCTTTTAGATTAACCTGCTCCCCCTCTCTTTTAGATTTATCTACTACTTACCAGTTGTGTTCTGCTCTAAAGTGGTTAATACAATCCTCATGTCAAGAGGCATTTAGATCTTAACAGACATCAACAAAAGGCGTATGAAAATCACTTGGATTTTAAGACACCTACTATAACCACAATGCTTAGAAGCCACTTGAGTGACAATAGATCACATCCTTTTAACGAGGTCTTACGAGCATGTGATGACCCTATAGGTCTCCTCTAATTAATTTTAAATTAATTTGAATGGCTAGTTGAGCACTTATGGTGATTATCCTAGGTGGGCCAAGAGGTGGTGAAGAAATTCACCCTTGATCTTATGGGGTCGGATGCCCTTATTAATTAATTTTCACACTCCATGGCAATTCAATCAATATATAAATCACCTTAAAGCAATAAATATGTCCTAAGAATGCAATAAAAAATAAAAAAAATTAATGCAAATCCTAAGATACAACAATTATAAAATATGCTTTCTATATGCAATTAAACTACCAAACAATACAAATTTACTTTACTAATGCAAAATCTAATCTAAGAAAATAAAAAGAGTGAGGAAAACTTATAATGGGGTTTCTAATGATGATCAAGTGTGGGTCAGCTTATCCTACACTTGTCCTATTTTAATACAACCCTTTTAAAATTGGAATTAAAATTGCTAGTTATAATGTTCCTCACTACAAGATTCACTCAAAAAAAGAAAAAAGAAAAAGTCCTATTCTAAAAAAGCAAGAAAATTCTATTTATTTAATGAAACTTCACTTGTCAATTTTTTCACTTTTCAATTTCCTAAAAAAAATAAAAATAGCAATAAGTACCAAATTCAGGAAATAGAGTGATTATTTACAAAAAAAATTAAAAATGCACCTAAAAAAGCCTAAAATATTACAACAATGCAATTCCTAAACAAATTTATTTTTTTAATTTCTTATTTTTTGAATTTTTACTAAATTTTATGAAAATTTTGTTGCAGGTGCCTAGCAACAATGCCAAAAACTTGTTGATTATTTTACCGTAAGTGCACAGGCTATTGTAGTATAGTTGATGCAAGAACAGGTCAATCCAACATGGACTTGTCTTAAAAAGATAAAGTTTAAATAAAATTTAACTATCTAAAAATTAAAAGAAATAATAAAAATTAACTAACAATGAAATATAAACTAAAATCTATTTATCCAATGAAAATTATAAAAATCCAAATTCAAAAAGGTAGAAAATTAACTAGAAAATAATTAAAATCTACGTCCCCAACTTGAATAAGACAAAATTCTTTAAATCTAAAATCAAAAACTTTGATCAACCCTCATAAATCTCTCACTACTATTTCTGATTAAAGATTTAATGGCTAGATTGAGCAGATTCTCTAAAATTTAGAAGATCTAAACAAAAGAGTGATTTTGGGTTTTGGACAGCTTAGATCTAATTTTTGGATTTTAGATTGAAGATCGAAGATGATAGATCAACTAGAAATTGTCCTAAGAACAATATCTAAAAATTAATTAAAATTTTGATGAGAAACATATGAGAAAATAAAAATATCTTGTTTGTTAAGGTTAACCATTGATTAGGATAACCTTAATCAAATCTGATCTAGATTAGACAATTCCTAGATATATAGAATAGGGATAAAGAAAACTAGAATAGAAATAGGGACATAGATGGAATTAAATAAGGGATGCAAATGAAATTAAGGATTAAGTGTTATGAATAAAATTGAAATTTTCTAGTTTTTCTAATTTTAACTGAAAACAAAAATAGCTAACCAAAGAAGATGATGCAAACAAAATTGGGAAGAATAGTGGGAAAGGAGGAAACTTGGGGAAATCCTAATTTGGGTTTTCTCCTACAATGATTGGAGAAGGTGTCGGTGTGGTGACTTGGGAGATGACGAAGGTAGAGTTGGAGTTGCAAGCTCTGGTTGATCGAAGAAGACGATGAAGAGGGAGAGAGAGACACTAGAAAAGGAAGAGGGAAGAGAGGAAAAAGGGGTGATATCGGTTCCGATCAATCAAGAACGATCAGTTCAGGTGCCAATGTTGTTCCAATAGAGAGAGCAGAGAGAGAATGAGATGGAAGGAGAAGCCAATGCCTGGGGGAGTGTTGAACAAAGGATGGCCGGTAGGTAAAGAGGGTTTCTGGTTGCTCTATTGCTGGAGCAGAAGATGGAGAAAACAAAGAAATTGAGAGGGAGAGAAGGAATGAGGGAGAAAGGAGGAAACAGTAGTGAGCAGGGTCCAGCTGATGCGGTGTTGCATCTAAATTAGGGGTTTGTCGATTTCATCGGTGGAGCAAAGAAAGGGGAAGGAGGTGGAGAAGGTGAGAGCATGAGGGAGGAGGAGGAGCTGGGAGGAGAGATCAGTGAATGAGGTGGTTTGGGATGGCTTCTATTGCACGGCCGACAGAGAGGGAAAGAGAAGGAGGTTTTGCCCAGTAGATGTGCGGGGAAGCAAAAAGATAGAAGCAGAGAGGGAGTGTGGGTCAAGTTTGGGGCTTTTGTCCTTAATGTGGATAGTGCAAGACAATGTGGACAGGAGAAGGAATGGTGCAGCTAGTTAGAGGAGAAGGAGAACAAGGGAAGAGCCACCTTGTAGGTCTAGAAATTCCATTTTTCAATTGGAAACTGATAAAAGTAGAAACAAGGAGACGAGGTATGGAACAAGACAAAAAGAGTGAAAGAGAGAAATAGAGGGGGAAGTTTCAGCCGGCTACGGTTGAATAGAGAAAGAGAAAGGGCAGGAACCGAGAGGGAGAAAGAGTGAGATAAAAAGGGATATATATATATATATATATATATATAGAGAGAGAGAGAGAGAGAGAGAGAGAGAGAGAGAGAGAGAGAGAGAGAGAGAGAGAGAGAGAGAGAGAGAGAGAGAGAGAGAGAGAGATTCGACCAGTCTCTCACCCTTCTACCTTTTTTCTTCAAACTTATATCCCTTTTATAGATCTTATAGAGGATTTTAGTTTTGATTCAAACTCCTCTTCTTCTTATCCACTTTTGTTTCCTAATTATCTCAAAGTTCTTTTCTTTCCATGCAATTTTTTTATTTTCAATCTAGTCAGTTTGATTTCAGTTTGGTTGATATGCAAAAGATAAGACTAAATTAGAATTATCTAACTATACATTACACCTCTAATTAGCTCTGATGATCATCTAACCTTTAAAATTTTCAAATTAACGGTTGGATGGTCAATTAGAGCTAAAATGCAAAATTTTGTGTAAATTTCATAATTGATTGCTTAAATGATCTAATTAAATGTAGATTAATGGTATTTTAGCCAAAATTAAACACTTAATAGGAAGTACCATAAAACTTTGCAAGAATGTCTGTAAATGTCTTAGTTGAATCCTTCTTTAACTTCCATCTTGGCTGTCTACAAGTTGGGCATATAGTTTTATCCTTGTGCTCCTTTCTATACAAGATGCAATCTTTGGGATACACATATATTTTCTCGTACTTCAACCCTAGTGCAGCCAGGGTTTTCTTTGCCTCCCATGTGGACCTCACTAATTTATTATCATTTAGTAGATCTTACCCACTACTTTCAAGACTTCTATAAAACCTTGATCTAAAAAACCAAATCTTGATTTCAGGCTGTAAAGTTCTACCACTGCAAACAACTTCATATAATCTTTACACTTACGGTACAACGGCTCATTAGCTTCTTGTAATGTAGTATGAAATTGTTCAGGGTCATCCTGGAAGTCCTCATATGCATCTCAAAATATCGGTAGAGCTATACTGCCTCCAACATTTCCTACAATGCCTTGATCATATCTTCTAGACCTTGTCGAGGACCTATGCAGAAGTTCTTCTCCATGCCAAATCCATGGGTAATAGCTTTCATTGATTCCATTGAAGCACAAGTATACTCTTAACACCCCTACAGTTACTTTTTCAAGTTTTCACATTTTGAGCATGGAAAACGCGTGCGATTACGATCAACACCCACCCTAAGTGTGAACTCTATGAAATTTTCTATTCACTCATATTCTTTTGATGTTCTTGTCCCAGTCATCCAAGCATATTTGTCCATTATCACAAGAATGTGAATGGAGACTTGTTAGACATGAAAAGATTAGGTTAGACAATTTACCAAACACTACATAAACAAGAATTAGAAGTATTTGAAATAACTACATTATATAGAAATTTTCAATTAACAATGAAAAAAAAGAAAAGAAAAATATAACAGATAATTCAAAAAGAAAATTAACTTTAAAAACAGAAGTTTTTAACCATAATCTTGTAAAAATTCTTCAAATATGCATAATACATATTAGACAAATAAAGAAATACTAACCAACACTCAAAAAATCGATATCGGCCCCAAATTTGTGAATGTATACGTAGTTCCAATTCAAAGTTAGGATTTGGTTGAAGATCATCAAACAAAATTCGGCTTAGTTTCTGTGTATAGATCAAGAACGTAGTTGAAAAAAGCACGGTGAAAGTTGACGAAATAACTCTTAAAACAGACTTGCAAGTTTGAAGTTATTTAACATTAAAAGACTTTAATTTCATTAGAGTTTTGAAGTCATTTAAGGAAAAATACTTTAAAACTTACATATTTTGACTTCAAATGTATAGATATATATATATATATGTATGTATGCATATTTGATTTTTGTACATTACAATATCTTACATAAATACACAATTAAACCTATTTTTTTATGATACTCGGTGTTAATTCATGCATTCTTTACATGCATGTGAATAAGGAAATCAAATTATTTTTTCCTAACATCCAATGTTATATATTATTAGATCTTATTAATACAAGATCAAAGAGTGAATCTCTTCTTTTTCATCAAAATCTGGCATCCTAGTATTTAGCTAACACCATTCTATGGGGAGAGAGAGTGTCCTGCAATTTCCTCGACCAAAACTTGATGGTATAACCACCACTCTTCATCAAGCCATAATTTTGGAAGAGAACCACAAATCATAATGTTGAGGGTTATAAAGAGAAGCAGTTGTTGTTTGCAATGAAAGTATACGATTTTTGTGAAATCAAGACAATCTAACACACTTCTTAACCCCATCATGTGTAGAGAGAAAACTCACTTGATCTATAAAATGAAAATATAGAGAGTTAGTAACAAGAAAGCAATTCGTGCTTGAACTTATTTCCCATTCCATTCTTTTCTTTTCTTCTTTCTTCTTCCATGTCCATGGCTGCACTTAGTTGCCACACATCATCCATGCACACTTTTTGTGTTGTTGCACGCATGCATCATTCGTATACTTAAATTTTGTTTATTTAGCTTCTATCTTTCCTAGATTATTTGCACTTCACCTTTGCTTTTCATTTGCATGCATAATCAATCTCTTCCATGCATATTTAATACTTAGTTTTCTTTTGTTATTCTTAGAATTGCATACATGATATTTTTTATTTTAGGAATCACACACATTCATCATTCTTTGCTCTTAGTGTTGCATGCTTCATCCAGTCCCATGCACATCTCTCATGCATATCTCCCTCATAAACATCCCAGACAACTCTTTTCCATAATCCATCCAAGCATTCATCTTAGTTTCACATGCACATTCCCACTTGTAAGCCCACTTCTCTCTTGCTTATTATCTCTCACTCTCCCTTCCCTCTATCATACTCACACATCACATGCACATTCCCACTTATATGCCCACTTCTCTCTTGCTTATTATCTCTCACTCTCCCTTCCCTCTATCATACTCACACATCTTCCTCTCTATCCACTTTCACTCACACACCCTTCGCTCTCTTAGTTGTATGTGTGGTTCATATTACTTCATGCATCATTCTTTTCTTCTTCTACTTTGTTTTTCTTTTGGGGTTTGGGGTTTGGGATTTAAGGAGAATGAAAGAAGCCTTGTACCATTCTATGAAGCAAGAGGTCTTTCTCATCCTAGAGATAAAGGTTGAGAGGGATCACAAATCTTTCCAAAAAGCCACTCCAATTCCTAGCCAAGGGCTTTATGCTAAAGGGTAGAATCACTTCCACCGATAAGTACATATCTCTTACATCTTCTCCTAAGGCTAGAATTTGGTGAGTCCTAAACCAAGGTCCACTTTTATCATGTTTATTTTCTTTTCTTTTATTTCAATCTTAAGGTAGGATGTCTTCTCTATAGTTGCCCCTAGCTGTAGGGTGAATGACCTCTAATCTCCTCCTTATCTCTCTCCTTAAAAGTTACCCTCTTTATTAAGAGTTTCTAGAAAGAGTTTCTAGCAAGGAGATGCAATAAATTGTTTTACACTTTCATTCTATTCCTTCTTGTTAGGCACCTCTTCTCTTAGTTGTCCTAGCACTTTATTCCTAAGGATTTTTGGATAAGATTTGATTTTGGATTTTGATATGTTGGGCTAAGGAGATGAGAAAAGCATGGTAGTAAGTTAGTATATTATAGGTTAAAGAGAAGTACACAAGCTTCCTTTTCAGAGTATGATTCTATGCAAGACTGTTGAGTGATACAATAGGAGGGTCCTACAACATAATTTAAGCGTGAGAAGAGGTTTTAATTACTTTCAATCAAATCCTTGTAATCTTTCCATTAATAAAATAGTTCCTCTTCATTCTTAGTCAATTTGTTTCCTTAGTAGTTAATTGGTTCTAACTTTAGTTTCTACATGTTTATTTTCTTGTCTCTGTCTTACTTTCTTAGTTTCCTTTCATTGTTAATTGCTTAATTAGATTGTTTAAGCGGAGAAGTTGCAACCGGTTTCTGCAGTGATGGGATAGCAAAGAATGAGGGGAGGTGCCGGCCGATTTATGCTGGTACTGACGGGCAGAACAGAGGAGGCAGTAGAGGAAAGACATGCTGATTAGTCGTCATATTGGCAGTTTATTCAAAATGAGTGGTTTTAGGCAGCACATCTAATCTGACATCATCACATGACAGACATGATAGAAATTGACGTGAGTATCATACTTTTCTTGTTCCTACTCCAGCTCTCCATTACCTTAAATTCAAAAATGGGAAGTCCACGTATCAGTAGTGGAGAGAACCAAAACATCACGAAGACCAAGGGTTTGGCAGACTGCTGCCTGGTTCTGGTTGGCATTCCCCCACAATTGGCCGATAAATTCAGCACCTTTGGAGATTGAATGATTTTTCGTGACAGATTAGTAATCATTAGGAATGGGTCCCAGGTCCTGCGTGACCAGAGGACATAATTTTCTTGCTCAGGAACCGGTAGGGCAAATCTTGAACATTTACGAGAACTCAGGCCTAGCTAAAACCTTGGCAGTGGGGATAGAGAGAATTGGTAAAGGGAAAGCTTGATCAATGGACTGTAGATGATAAGAAATAGTTTTCTTTGACATTTCAGTGGCTGTAGGTTTATACTGAAATAGGTCAAGTTACTACTGTGAGTTTTCACCGATGAATATGTTCCTTTCTTCTCCCTGTAAATGGCCCAGTGACATTGGTCAAGTGCTTGTTTCTGCCGTTACATTCACATTGGCCTGGCATGTATTGATTTTTCCTCAAATGCAATTTATCGGTAATTGAAAATGAAAACTTCAATTTGAGTCTTACTTGATTAGACAAGGGAGGGTGTAAACATATAACTAGATTTATGGAGAGAAGCATAAGAATCTAAAAGAGTCACGGCCAGGATATGCTCTACCAGGACTTCTAGGAGGTAGATCAACCATTCAGAGCAGCCCAATTTCGGAAACAGGTGGATGAAAATCTGAACAGGGACCAGCAGTATCAATCATCCTTCCCACCATGTCATCAGGAAGGCCAACAGGCCTGGATCTTTGACCGGCTCCGGCTGGATTTAGTGTTGACTGATGAGGCGATGGTCTATTATGACCAACGCCTCGTGAAGACCTGTCGTGAGGTATTGGACCAGAATCAGGATCGAACCCAAGGGGACCCTTGTCATGAGGCCTAATCAAGCAAAAAACCATGTCGATATTCTGCATCCTGAACACCAGCCACGCGCTTAGCTGGAACCCCATTCATTTTCACCATTTTGACTGGGCACCAGAAAGCTGTGCCAATGGAATCTGCCCAACAGGGCCGCGTGGAAGAGGTCTCTGGCTACAGATCCCGCTGGGGGATCAGCTGCTCCTGGAGGTGGCCCCCCCAATGGTCTAGATAAAGTTTAACCTTGGTGCATTCCAAGGTTACCAGCATGCGGTAGGGCCATATGACCATGGCCACGCCCTTGAGAAGTAATAGCCTGTGGTTCAAAACTCTTCTGAGGACGACCCAAATGGCTTGTTCCCCTCTGAGTTGCTGGTACCACTGCTCAGGAGTTGCTGCTTGAGAGGCCAGTTGTGGTTGTCCATTTGAATTTACTTCACTTGAACCGTGTCCAGACACGGGCTGAACCAGCCACAGAGGATGGCTCTTGGGAAGCAGGCACAACTGCCTCGTAGAATCTTGAATCTGCTCAGAAGCAGAAATACCACTATCTGTTTCTTCTGCTTGAGGCTGTACACCCTGTAAAATGAAGATTAACTGTCCATTAGAAACAATGAGTTACTATATGAGTTGAAGGAAACAAATGCCAAAACCTTCAGACACTCACCAGACAGTCCAGCAAGTTCCTGCACTTGGCGATGCACGATTTGTGCTCCACACCTTTTGCATACCACAGGCAAAGAGCCAAAGGCACACCCACCACAGTGAGCACTACACACTGACGATGGACCCTGCCACGTGCATCCGCTCCTGTGATAGAGACAGTGTACTGCTATTTCACCTATAGCATCGGCAACTGCTTTATTTGCTTCAATCAATGGCTGCAGATATTTTATATTATCACGTCATAATACAGTTAAGGGGTGTCGACCAAAATTTGAGAAGCAGTAGAAATCAAAATAAGGTATAGAACCTTGGCATCCGCTTCTGTCATGAGGTACCCATCATAGGGGCAGGCCCATGTGGTGCTTACAACATAAGTTAGGCATGGTTTGCAGTACAAATGAGTGCATTGGGTTCATATTGCGTCATTTGGAAAGACAAACAGGCCATGCCCTTGAGAAGTAATAGCATCTGTTTCAAAACTCTTATGAGGACGACCCAAATGGCTTGTTCCCCTCTGAGTTGCTGGTACCACTGCTAAGGAGTTGGTTCTTGAGATGCCAGCCATGGTTGTCCATTTGAATTTACTTCACTTTGACCTTGTCCAGCCACGGGCTGAACCAGCCACAGAGGATGGCTCTTGGGAAGCAAGCACCACTACCTCATAGAATCTTGAATCTGCTCAGAAGCAGAAATACCACTATATGTTTCTTGTGCTTGAGGCTGTACACCCAGTAAAATGAAGATTAACTGTCCATTAGAAACAATGAGTTACTATATGAGTTGAAGGAAACAAATGCCAAAACCTTCAGACACTCACCGGACAGTCCAGCATGTTCCTGCACTTGGCGATGCACAATTTGTGCTCCACACCTGTTGCATACCACAGGCGAAGAGCCAAAGGCACACCCACCAAAATGAGCGCTACAAACTAACGATGGACCCTGCCACGTGCATCCGCTCCTGTGATAGAGACAGTGTACTGCTATTTCACCTATAGCATCGGCAACTGCTTTATTTGCTTCAATCAATGGCTGCAGATATTTTATATTATCACGTCATAATACAGTTAATGGGTGTCGACCAAAATTTTAGTAGAAATCAAAATAAGGTACAGAACCTTGGCATCCACTTCTGTCATGAGGTACCCATCATAGGGGCAGGCCAGTGTGGTGCTTACAACATAAGTTAGGCATGGTTTGCAGTACAAATGAGTGCATTGCGTTTGTATTGCGTCATTTGGAAAGACATGCAGGCGACAAACAGGACAGATGTATTCTCCGGCAAGAGTTTGAATATTCAATATGCACTCATTATCAAAACCCATAATGGTCAGATATTGTTGGCTTCAATCCAAAGCATCAGACTAATTAATGTAGAAGGATGATACCCCTGCTTGAGATAAGGGTCAGCAACTAACAGCACTTTCACTGGTTAAAAAGAAATGAGTATTTTAAATAACAAATCGCAACTAAGGAAACCATGCACATGATAGCATAAATGAACACAAACCAGTTTGTGGAACGCCTAAATGTGTACAAGAAACACAGGTTCCGACAGGCATGGAAGTAAACATGGATAAGACAAGTCCAAGATGTGGTCAGGAGAAACTAGGCGTGAGCCATTCCAAATAAAATTAAAATACAGTTAAGTCAGCTAAATGACAGATTACTTAATTCGCACAGATGGGAGTAGTGACAAAAGACAAGTAGAGATGAGCAACTGGCTGATATGAGAACTTGTTTAGGAAGCATGAAAGTATTTGGGGGGAGGGGGGGTGTGGTGGTGGTATTCATCAACGTGCCAAGAAAATGAAGATGTTGGTATGTCTCCAATTGAGTCTAAAATTTCTTAAAATTCTACAGAAATTGTGACAGCTAGAAAGAAAAATATGTAATAGAAAATATGTAGTATTCTTCAGAGTGGCAATGGCTTCAAGCAACCAGGAAATATGACCTTTACAGACACCGGCACGGCTAAGCTGTACTCAAGAGAGGATATCCTCTGGCATGGAGTAGATCATAAAACCATCAACGATAATTTTGAAATCACAGTCCACATAAAATCAGTTAGTGAGAAAGATTTGTCTTTTACAGTCAATAACTGCATAACAACAACCTGAAAGCTAAAAGCATTTATATGGTCCAAAGCACCTACATGTCTCCGATGGAAGTTATCGATGAGCTAGTGATCCAGCCAATCTAAATCTTCAGTAATAGCCATAGCTCCATGTTCCATTAATCTAGAGGAACCTAATGCCTACTCCCACAGCTCTCATAGCCAGACTTTCTCGACTTGTTGGCATCTTCAATTGAAATGTGTTCCTCTGAAGATCTACAAAATGGTGCCAAAGAAAGTAGTGTGACCATCACCATATATATCCATGGTAACCAGAACCCAAGAATTAACATTTGGATAAACAGAGCATATAAAGAATACAAAAGCAGCCGAGACAATGCTAACAATTTCTGCTTGATGCTCAGGACCATATCCATGGCCATCTTTTGGTGCTCCCTTGTCTGTGAATGCAAATCCAGGCCATCAACTGTCTTGCGGTCAATTTTGCATATGCAACACCACCCCATGCTCCCAGGTTTCCTCTTCCTTGAATGATCAAAAGAGCCAGCGGCCCCTGGTAAAGAAGAAGAACATGCACAGCAGATTGAGAGACCAAATTTCTTTCCCTTTCAAATTGCAAACTTGGGTAAACAAAAACAAGCAAACAAACAAAAGTCTACATATATACTTGTATCTACAACAAATGTAGCTGTATAAATACAAACAAACAAACGAAAACGAAAGGCAAATATGTAGACACATATGCTAATTTCCATCAAGAAAATGCACATCAAACAAACTTGTAGAAGACCAAAACTAAGTGCAACACATCAGCTGCTCCAAATTAGTTGAAGAGAAGTCGAATAATCCACCTTCACTTGGGAAACCTTGCAAAGGAAAACTGCTCCCCAATACTGGCTCACCATTACAAATGTGGATACGCAAATTGCCACCCATTGATTCACCAATGCGCCTATGTGAAGACCAATCTCCTGGAACCCTTGATTCACCTATCCGGAAATTGCTGGGAAAGATACCAAAACCAGTTGCCTCACCCTTACATAAGTGAGCTGGTACTATTGGTTCCGCCAACCGCAAGTGACTTGGCAAATTATGGGGGCCCAATGGCTCTCCCACAGGTAGCCAGACAGGACATCTCCTGGAATCCAAGAACTGCTGAACTGCTACCAAATCTGCCCAATGGAAGGCCAAGATATTGTCTACCAGGACTTCTAGGAGGGAGATCAACCATTCGGAGTAGCCCAATTTCTGAAACAGGTCGATGAAAATTTGAACGTGGACCAGCAGTATCAGTCTTCCTTCCCACCATGTCATCAGGAAGGCCAACAGGCCTGGATCTTTGACTGGCTTCTGCTGGATTTAGTGTTGACTGATGAGGCGGTGGTCTATCATGACCATAGCCTCGTGAAGACCCGTCGAGAGGTCTTGGACCAGAATCAGGTTCAAACCCAAGGGGACCCTTGTCAAGAGGCCTCGTTAAGGAAAAGTAACTTTCGGACTTGGGCAATGTTTCACCTTCCAAATGAGTTGGCCGAGGAAATTGCTTCAGGTCTTCTTCAAATTCTCTCCAATCAACGAAGTGTCAACCTGGCTCCACTGAGAAAGATTTAAACTGCTCCTCCTGCAGTGGCTTGAACCCATCCACATGGATAGGCCCATACCTGTCCTCTGGCAGAGCCCTGAACCTTTCTTGTGATAAACCATGTTGGTATTCTGCATCCTGAACACTAGCCAAGCCCTTAGCTGGAACCCCATTCATTTTCACCATCTTTGACTGGGCACAAGAAGGCTGTGCCAATGGAACCCGCTCAACAGAAACAGAGAGTTGTGAATCTGGTTGCCGACCTTCATAGCGACCTACCTCTTACTAGCAAACATTTCAGCTTCCATGGGATTAGTAGGAAGTGATCGACCCCTTTGACCTTCAAGGCCGTGTGGAAGAGGACATCTGGCTACAAATCCCCCTGGGGGATCAACTGCTCCGGGAGGTGGCCCCCCCAATGGTCCAGATAAAGGTTAACCTTGGTGCATTCTAAGGTTACCAGAGTGGGGTAGGGCCACATGACCATGGCCACGCCCTTGAGATGTAATAGCATCTGGTTCAAAACTCTTCTGAGGACGACCCAAATGGCTTGTTCCCCTCTGAGTTGCTGGTACCACTGCTCAGGAGTTGGTTCTTGAGATGCCAGCCGTGGTTGTCCATTTGAATTTACTTCACCTTGACCTTGACCAGCCAGAGGGCCTGAACCAGCCAGACAGGATGGCTCTTGCGAAGCAGGCACCACTGCCTCCCAAAATCTTGAATCTGCTCAGAAGCAGAAATACCACTACCTGTTTCTTGTGCTTGAGGCTGTACACCCTATAAAATGAAGATTAACTGTCCATTAGAAACAATGAGTTACTATATGAGTTGAAGGAAACAAATGCCAAAACCTTCAGACACACACCGGACAGTCCGGCACGTTCCTGCACTTGGCGATGCACGATTTGTGCTCCACACCTGTTGCATACCAAGGGCGAAGAGCCAAAGGCACACCCACCACAGTGAGCGCTACACACTGACGATGGACCCTGCCACGTGCATCCGCTCCTGTGATAGAGACAATGTACTGGTATTTCACCTATAGCATCGGCAACTGCTTTATTTGTTTCAATCAATGCCTGCAGAAATTAAATATTATCACGTCATAATACAGTTAACGGGTGTCAAGCAAAATTTGAGAAGCAGTAGAAATCAAAATAAGGTACGGAACCTTGGCATCCGCTTCTGTCATGAGGTACCCATCATAGGGGCAGGCCCGTGTGGTGCTTATTACATAAGTTAGGAATGCTTTGCACCACAAATGAGTACATTGCGTTTGTATTAAATCTTTTGGAAAGACAAGCAGGCCATGGCCCTGAGAAGTAATAGCATCTGGTTCAAAACTCATATGAGGAGGACCCAAATGGCTTGCTCCCCTCAGAGTTGCTGGCACCACGGCTCAGGAGTTGGTTCTTGAGATGCCAGCCTTGGTTGTCCATTTGAATTTACTTCACTTTGACCTTGTCCAGCCACAGGGGCCGAACCAGCCAGACAGGATGGCTCTTGGGAAGCAGGCACAACTGCCTCGTAGAATCTTGAATCTGCTCAGAAGCAGAAATACCACTATCTGTTTCTTGTGCTTGAGGCTGTACACCCTGTAAAATGAAGATTAACTGTCCATTAGAAACAATGAGTAACTATATGAGTTGAAGGAAACAAATGCCCAAACCTTCAGACACTCACCGGACAGTCCAGCATGTTCCTGCACTTGGCGATGCACGATTTGGGCACCACACCTGCTGCATACCACAGGCAAAGAGCCAAAGGCACACCCACCACAGTGAGCACCACACACTGACGATGGACCCTGCCACGTGCATCCGCTCCTGTGATAGAGACAGTGTACTGCTATTTCACCTCCAACATCGGCAACGGGTTTATTTGCTTCAATCAATGGCTGCAGAAATTATATATTATCACGTCATAATACAGTTAATGGGTGTCGAGCAAAATTTGAGAAGCAGTAGAAATCAAAGAAGGTACAGAACCTTGGCATCCGCTTCTGTCTTGACGTACCCATTATAGGGGCAGGCCCGTGTGGTGCTTACAACATAAGTTAGGCATGCTTTGCAGTACAAATGAGTGCATTGCATTTGTATTACGTCATTTGGAAAGACAAGCAGGCCAAGCCCTTGAGAAGTAATAGCATCTGGTTCAAAACTCCTCTAAGTTGCTGGTACCACTGCTCAGGAGTTGGTTCTTGAGATGCCAGCCGTGGTTGTCCATTTGAATTTAATTCACTTTGACCTTGTCCAGCCACAGGGGCCGAACCAGCCACAGAGGATGGCTCTCGGGAAGCAGGCACAACTGCTTCGTAGAATCTTGAATCTGCTCAGAAGCAGAAATACCACTATCTGTTTCTTGTGCTTGAGGCTGTACACCCTGTAAAATGAAGATTAACAGTCCATTAGAAACAATGAGTTACGATACGAGTTGAAGGAAACAAATGTCAAAACCTTCAGACACTCACCGGACAGTCCAGCATGTTCCTGCACTTGGCGATGCACGATTTGTGCTCCACACCTGTTGCATACCACAGGCGAAGAGCCAAAGGCACACCCACCACGGTGAGCTCTACACACTGACGATGGACCCTGCCACGTGCATCCGCTCCTGTGATAGAGACAATGTACTGGTATTTCACCTATAGCATCGGCAACTGCTTTATTTGTTTCAATCAATGCCTGCAGAAATTAAATATTATCACGTCATAATACAGTTAATGGGTGTCGAGCAAAATTTGAGAAGCAGTAGAAATCAAAATAAGGTACGGAACCTTGGCATCCGCTTCTGTCATGAGGTACCCATCATTGGGGCAGGCCCGTGTGGTGCTTACAACATAAGTTAGGCATGGTTTGCACCACAAATGAGTACATTGCGTTTGTATTAAATCTTTTGGAAAGACAAGCAGGCCACGGCCCTGCGAAGTAATAGCATCTGGTTCAAAACTCTTCTGAGGACGACCCAAATGGCTTGCTTCCCTCAGAGTTTCTGGTACCACGGCTCAGGAGTTGGTTCTTGAGATGCCAGCCGTGGTTGTCCATTTGAATTTACTTCACTTTGACCTTGTCTAGCCACAGGGGCCGAACCAGCCACAGAGGATGGCTCTCGGGAAGCAGGCACAACTGCTTCGTAGAATCTTGAATCTGCTCAGAAGCAGAAATACCACTATCTGTTTCTTGTGCTTGAGGCTGTACACCCTGTAAAATGAAGATTAACTGTACATTAGAAACAATGAGTTACTATATGAGTTGAAGGAAACAAATGCCAAAACCTTCAGACACTCACCGGACAGTCCAGCATGTTCCTGCACTTGGCGATGCATGATTTGTGCTCCACACCTGCTGCATACAACTGGCGAAGAGCCAAATGCACAGCCACCACAGGGAGCACTACACACTAACGATGGACCCTGCCACGTGCATCCGCTCCTGTGATAGAGACAGTGTACTGGTATTTCACCTATAGCATCGGCAACTGGTTTAATTGCTTATATCAATGGCTGCAAAAATTATATATTATCACGTCATAATACAGTTAATGGGTGTCGAGAAAAATTTGAGAAGCAGTAGAAATCAAAATAAGGTACAGAACCTTGTCATCCGCTTCTGTCATGAGGTACCTATCATAGGGGCAGGCCCATGTGGTGCTTACAACATAAGTTACGCATGGTTTGCAGTACAAATGAGTGCATTGTGTTTGTATTGCTTCATTTGGAAAGACAAGCAGACCCCGCCCTTGAGAAGCAATAGCATCAGGTTCAAAACTCTTCTAGGAGGACCCAAATGGCTTGTGCCCATCTGAGTTGCTGGTACCACTGCCAAGGAATTGGTTCTTGAGATGCCAGCCGTGGTTGTCCATTTGAATTTAATTCACTTTGACCTTGTCCAGCTACAGGGGCCGAACCAGCCACAGAGGATGGCTCTCGGGAAGCAGGCACAACTGCTTCGTAGAATCTTGAATCTGCTCAGAAGCAGAAATACCACTATCTGTTTCTTCTGCTTGAGGCTGTACACCATGTAAAATGAAGATTAACTGTCCATTAGAAACAATGAGTTACGATACGAGTTGAAGGAAACAAATGTCAAAACCTTCAGACACTCACCAGACAGTCCAGCATGTTCCTGCACTTGGCGATGCACGATTTGGGCTCCACACCTGCTGCATACCACAGGCAAAGAGCAAAAGGCACACCCACCACAGTGAGCGCTACACACTGACGATGGACCCTGCTGCGTGCATCCTCTCCTGTGATAGAGACAGTGTACTGCTATTTCACCTCTAGCATCGGCAACGGGTTTATTTGCTTCAATCAATGGCTGCAGAAATTATATATTATCACGTCATAATACAGTTAATGGGTGTCGAGCAAAATTTGAGAAGCAGTAGAAATCAAAATAAGGTACAGAACCTTGGCATCCGCTTCTGTCTTGACGTACCCATTATAGGGGCAGGCCCGTGTGGTGCTTACAACATAAGTTAGGCATGCTTTGCAGTACAAATGAGCGCATTGCATTTGTATTACGTCATTTGGAAAGACAAGCAGGCCAAGCCCTTGAGAAGTAATAGCATCTGGTTCAAAACTCTTCTGAGGACGACCCAAATGGCTTGTTCCCCTCTGAGTTGCTGGTACCACTGCTCAGGAGTTGCTGCTTGAGAGGCCAGTTGTGGTTGTCCATTTGAATTTACTTCACTTGAACCGTGTCCAGACACGGGCTGAACCAGCCACAGAGGATGGCTCTTGGGAAGCAGGCACCACTGCCTCGTAGAATCTTGAATCTGCTCAGAAGCAGAAATACCACTATCTGTTTCTTCTGCTTGAGGCTGTACACCCTGTAAAATGAAGATTAACTATCCATTAGAAACAATGATTTACGATATGAGTTGAAGGAAACAAATGCCAAAACCTTCAGACACTCACCGGACAGTCCAGCAAGTTCCTGCACTTGGCGATGCACGATTTGTGCTCCACACCTTTTGCATACCACAGGCGAAGAGCCAAAGGCACACCCACCACAGTGAGCACTACACACTGACGATGGACCCTGCCACGTGCATCCGCTCCTGTGATAGAGACAGTGTACAGCTATTTCACCTATAGCATCGGCAACTGCTTTATTTGCTTCAATCAATGGCTGCAGATATTTTATATTATCACGTCATAATACAGTTAAGGGGTGTCGACCAAAATTTGAGAAGCAGTAGAAATCAAAATAAGGTATAGAACCTTGGCATCCGCTTCTGTCATGAGGTACCCATCATAGGGGCAGGCCCATGTGGTGCTTACAACATAAGTTAGGCATGGTTTGCAGTACAAATGAGTGCATTGCGTTCATATTGCGTCATTTGGAAAGACAAACAGGCCATGCCCTTGAGAAGTAATAGCATCTGTTTCAAAACTCTTATGAGGACAACCCAAATGGCTTGTTCCCCTCTGAGTTGCTGGTACCACTGCTAAGGAGTTGGTTCTTGAGATGCCAGCCGTGGTTGTCCATTTGAATTTACTTCACTTGAACCGTGTCCAGACACGGGCTGAACCAGCCATAGAGGATGGCTCTTGGGAAGCAGGCACCACTGCCTCCCAAAATCTTGAATCTGCTCAGAAGCAGAAATACCACTATCTGTTTCTTCTGCTTGAGGCTGTACACCCTGTAAAATGAAGATTAACTGTCCATTAGAAACAATGAGTTACTATATGAGTTGAAGGAAACAAATGCCAAAACCTTCAGACACTCACCGGACAGTCCAGCAAGTTCCTGCACTTGGCGATGCACAATTTGTGCTCCACACCTTTTGCATACCACAGGCAAAGAGCCAAAGGCACACCCACCACAGTGAGCGCTACACACTGACGATGGACCCTGCCATGTGCATCCGCTCCTGTGATAGAGACAGTGTACTGCTATTTCAACTATAGCATCGGCAACTGCTTTATTTGCTTCAATCAATGGCTGCAGATATTTTATATTATCACGTCATAATACAGTTAAGGGGTGTCGACCAAAATTTGAGAAGCAGTAGAAATCAAAATAAGGTATAGAACCTTGGCATCCGCTTCTATCATGAGGTACCCATCATAGGGGCAGGCCCATGTGGTGCTTACAACATAAGTTAGGCATGGTTTGCAGTACAAATGAGTGCATTGCGTTCGTATTGCGTCATTTGGAAAGACAAGCAGGCCATGCCCTTGAGAAGTAATAGCATCTGTTTCAAAACTCATATGAGGAGGACCCAAATGCTTTGTTCCCCTCTCAGTTGTTGGTACCACTGCTCAGGAGTTGGTTCTTGAGATGCTAGCCGTGGTTGTTCATTTGAATTTACTTCACTTTCACCTTGTCCAGCAACAGGGGCTGAACCAACCAGAGAGGATGGCTCTTAAGAAGCAGGCACCACTGCCTTGTAGAATCTTGAATCTGCTGAGAAGAAGAAATATCACTATCTGTTTCTTGTGCTTGAGGCTGTACACCCTGTAAAATGAAGATTAACTGTCCATTAGAAACAATGTGCTACGATACGAGTTGAAGGAAACAAATGTCAAAACCTTCAGACACTCACCGGACAGTCCAGCACGTTACTGCACTTGGCGATGGACGATTTGTGCTCCACACCAGTTGCATACCACAGGCGAAGTGCCAAAGGCACACCCACCACAGTGAGCGCTACACACTGACGATGGACCCTGCCACGTGCATCTGCTCCTGTGATAGAGACAGTGTATTGGTATTTCACATATAGCATCAGCAACTGGTTTATTTGCTTCAATCAATGGCTGCAGAAATTATATATTATCACGTCATAATACAGTTAAAGGGTGTCTAGCAAAATTTGAGAAGCAGTAGAAATCAAAATAAGGTACAGAACCTTGGCATCCGCTCCTGTCATGAGGTACCCATCATAGGGGCAGGCCCGTGTGGTGCTTAGAAAATAAGTTAGGCATGGTTTGCAGTACAAATGAGTGCATTGCGTTTGTATTGCGTCATTTGGAAAGACAAGCAGGCCTCACCCTTGAGAAGTAACATCATCTGGTTCAAAACTCTTCTGAGGAGGACCCATATGGCTTGTTCCCCTATGAGTTGCTGGTACCACTGCTCAGGAGTTGGTTCTTGAGATGCCAGCCGTGGTTGTCCATTTGAATTTACTTCACTTTGACCTTATCCAGCCACAGGCTGAACCAGCCAGAGAGGATGGCCCTTGGGAAGCAGGCACCACTGCCTCATAGAATCTTGAATCTGCTCAGAAGCAGAAACAGCACTGTCTGTTTCTTGTGCTTGAGGCTGTACACCCTGTAAAATGAAGATTAACTGTCCATTAGAAATAATGAGTTACTATATGCGTTGAAAGAAACAAATGCCAAAACCTCCAGACACTCACTGGACAATCCAGCATGTTCCTGCACTTGGCGATGCATCATTTGTGCTCCACACCTGTTGCATACCATAGGCGAAGGGCCAAAGGCACACCCACCACGGTGAGCGCTACACGCTGGCGATGGACCCTGCCACGTGCATCCGCTCCTGTGATAGAGACAGTGTACTAGTATTTCACCTATAGCATCGGCAACTGCTTTATTTGCTTCAATCAATGGCTGCAGTAGTTATATATTATCATGTCATAATACAGTTAATGAGTGTCGAGCAAAATTTGAGAAGTAGTGGAAATCAAAATAAGGTATAGAACCTTGGCATCCGCTTCTGTCATGAGGTGCCCATCATAGGGGCAGGCCCGTGTGGTGCTTACAACATAAGTTAGTCATGGTTTGCAGTACAAAGAGTGCATTGCATTTGTATTGCATCATTTGGAAAGACAAGCAGGCCACGCCCTTGAGAAGTAAGAGCATCTGGTTCAAAATTCTTCTGAGAAGGACCCAAATGGCTTGTTCCCCTCTCAGTTGCTAGTACCACTGCTCAGGAGTTGGTTCTTGAGATGCTAGCCATGGTTGTCCATTTGAATTTACTTCACTTTCACCTTGTCCAGCCACAGGGGCTGAACCAGCCAGAGAGGATGGCTCTTGGGAAGCAGGCACCACTGCCTCGTAGAATCTTAAATCTGCTCAGAAGCAGAAAGAGCACCGTCTGTTTCTTGTGCTTGAGGCTGTACACCCTGTAAAATGAAGATTAACTATCCATTAGAAACAATGATTTACGATATGAGTTGACGGAAACAAATGCAAAAACCTTCAGACACTCACCAAACAGTCCAGCATGTTCCTGCACTTGGCGATGCATGATTTGTGCTCCACACCTGTTGCATACCACAGGCGAAGAGCCAAAGGCACACCCACCACAGTGAGCGCTACGCACTGACGATGGACCCTGCCATGTGCATCCGCTCTTGTGATAGAGACAGTGTACTGGTATTTCACCCATAGTATCGGCGACTGCTTTATTTGCTTCAATCAATGGCTGCAAAAATTATATATTATCACGTCATAATACAGTTAATGGGTGTCGAGAAAATTTTGAGAAGCAGTAGAAATCAAAATAAGGTACAGAACCTTGGCATCAGCTTCTGTCATGAGGTACCCATGATAGGGGCAGCCCCATGTGGTGCTTACTACATAAGTTAGGCATGGTTTGCAGTACAAATGAGTGCATTGCGTTTGTATTGCGTCGTTTGGAAAGATAAGTAGACAACAAACAGGACAGATGTATTCTCTGGCAGTAGATTGAATATTCAATATGCACTCATTATCAAAACCCATAATGGTCAGATATTGTTGGCTTCAATCCGAAGCATCAGACTAATTAATGTAGAAGGATGATACCCCTGCTTGAGATAAGGGTCAGTAACTAACGGCACTTTCACTGGTTAAAAGGAAATGAGTATTTTAAATAACAAATCGCAACTGAGGAAACCATGCACGTGATAGCATAAATGAACACAAACCAGTTTGTGGAACTCCTAAATGTGTACATGAAACACAGGTTCCGACAGGCATGGAAGTAAACATGGATGAGACATGTCCATGATGTGGTCAGGAGAAACTAGGCGTGAGCCATTCCAAATAAAATAAAATGCAGTTAAGTCAGCTAAATGACAGATTACTTAATTCGCACGGATGGGTGACAAAAGACAAGTAGAGATGAGCAACTGGCTGATATGAGAACTTGTTTAGGAAGCATGAAAGTATTCGGAGGGAGGGGGGGGCGGGGGGGTATTCATCAACGTGACAAGAAAATGAAGATGTTGGTATGTCTCCAATTGAGTCTGAAATTTCCTAAAATTTTGCAGAAACTGTGACAGCTAGAAAGAAAAATATTTAATAGAAAAGAACCACAATTATGACAGCAAAGAAGACACCATCAACAGAGAATGGCACACTGTAAGCAAGCCTCTGAGCAACTAGATTGTTAAAAGATACAGGTAGCAACTTTACAGTGGCACCCAAAATTCATCTTTGAAGAGATTAAAAGCATTGCATTACATTCGAAAGAGATGACAGAGTCTACATAAAAGTGATACAGCCAAACAAAGTAAACCAGAATGTAGAAGTGCAGAATCCAAATCCTACGTAATACAAATACTTACAGTATCCAATTCAAATGATTGTGTCAAAAGAAATAAAAGAAAACCAAAATCTACCCGAGTGCAGAACTCCAATCCCTTACCATAGAAATAATTAAAACTTGCTACCAAGAAGATTGTGTGGAAATGAAATCAAGAAACGAAATAACATGGAGCAGATAGACAAACAATTAACGTATGAAATAAAAAATGAGCCAATAAAAAGACCAAGATAAAAAATTGAGCACTAGATACATATCCAATAGACACGAAGGAAAAATGACTGGGGTGGTTCACCATATAAGGAAAGAACTCAAAATACATCAAGAATATCATGATTATCAATCCAAAACCAGAATTTATAAGAATTCAAGCCCTCCAGATACCGAGGTGGCCATTGCCATGATTTGGCGCTGCTCCATAAACGATAAAAACCAATGGTCTGTGGACATCCACATGTAAATGAGAAAAGACAGGACTGCAATGATCGACTACAATATCCTAAAACTACTATTCTAATCCACGCTAGAAAATGCAGAATGAAGTAAAGCATAATTCACAGCCACTCAATCACAAACCTAAACCTTAGAAAAAACAAACTGCTTAGAACACCAGCAAGAAATGGATTTTTACATAAATATGATAATAAGGAAAAATCAAAGAACTCAAAGAGAGAAACTCGGATGGCTAAAATTGCAGAAGAAATCAAGGCAAAAAGAACCACAAAGAACGACAGAAAAAAAGCCCAATAAAAGAACCAAACATTGAAAGACAAATATGATAACTAACACCTGCCATGTAAAGGAAAAAGCTGATAACAAAATCATAACAAAACCCTCGCCCTGAAAGATGAATAGCAAATAAAGAAGAAATGAGGTTTCTGTACCTCTCTTGATCAGTCGAGATATTCCAACTCGTGAGACGAATCGTCTTTAGGGTTCTTGAGTCTATATCACTGACTGCTTGCGCGGCAGTGATGCCTCACAGATTCGAACGGTACTTGGCAGAAGAAAAATGGGGCCAAAAAGGTATATATGAGTTCCCCCTTTGTTCCCTCGTATAGATTAGTACTTTTGCTAAAATTACATGTGGCTCGTAGATTCAGCTCCATGCATAAAACTAGCTCCGATCCGATGGCTCTTGTAGTTTGGGTTTCGGTTCATAAGAAGCCTGTAACTTATTTTTGTCTTCACTCATAAACCTTTGGAACTGGAAACTCCAATTACATGGTTGAGTGAAGGGTTATTTTATTATTTTATCTTCTTCCTTTAACCGATTAGTAACTACAATTTCCTCCCTGGAAAGTTGTAATTCAAAACTCTGAGTTAAAGAGGAGGAATTTCTGAAATGGTTGGTAGCAAACCAAAGGCAGTTTTGCATAAATCCTTGTGGTGACATTCTTCTTCCTGATTTTCATAGAACCAAGTTCTGAAGACTTTCAAGTGACAAGGACGTCTTCACATTTTTGGAATCTAAGGTCTCTAAAGGATCTACATGGCTTGTTCCATCAACTTATTCTCCTATGGTTTGCCTACCATCCGAAGTTCCAGGCAATTCCATCTGGAGATCCAGTTTGTGGCTAATCTCCATTGCTGAAACATTTGAAGGAGAATGAAAAGACATAAAGCCAGATAAATATGTCAAGTAATGTTTGAAGAAATATTTCTGATATTTTTATTGACAAAGAGAGTCAATCAAGATCTTGTTAGCTACTACTTCAGCGAGGACATCTGCTAGTTGATTCATAGACTTCACAAACGAAAAAAGCAATGATTCCAGCTTCAGTTTTTCTTTGATAAAATGTCTGTCAATCTCCCCATGCTTCATCTTATCGCGTTGAATAGGATTATAAGCAATCTCTATAGATGTCGTGTTATCACAATATACATTCATTGCCACTTTTGGTTTAAAACCTAACTCATTCAACAAATTTCTCAACCAAAAGTTACTCACATACCCCAAATGTCATACCTCTATACTCAGCTTCAGCACTTGATCTTGCTACTACTATTTGTTTTTTACTTCTCAAGTGACAAGGTTCCCACATACAAAAGTGAGTATCCCAAGGTAGACTTTTTGTTGTCAGTTAAACTTGCCCAATCAGCATCTGTATAGCCTTCTACCTTTAGGTGATCGTGATTTGATAATAATAAACCTTTTTCCAGGAGCATACTTCAAATATCTCAATATGCACTCTACAGCATTCATGTCAGATTTAAGTGGATCATGCATGAATTAACTCACTACACTTATTGCATACACAATGTCTAGCCTAGTATGAGATAAATAAATAAATTTTCTTATGAGCCTCTGGTATTTCCCTTTATCGGTAGAAGTTGAGCTTAAACACTAAAATAGCTTATGGTTCTGCTCAATGAGAGTACCAACTAGCTTACATTCGAGCATTCTGGTCTCAAATTACCCGCCCTCCGAATAGGACATGAAGGTGTCTCCTGATCCGACTCTCTATAGGGGAATCTCCACTCACTACTTCCCCTAATATCCTCTCTTTACCACATTACCACATCATGGGGGTTTACAGGGGATCCTAGAGGCTTGCTTGGAAAGGCTGCTATACTATATCTTTAACTCAACTCTACTCTACTATGCCCTAGTAGCCACTAGACTCACTATAGTAGTCTATCCTGCTGCCCTTACTGAAATCATTACTCTTCATTCTCCTGTGCTCTTATATTTCCATTAGGGTAACAAAATGCCATATTTTAATTGGGCTACCTCAATCCCAAGGAAATATATAAGGCCTCCAATATGTTTCATTTCAAACTCAAAAGCCAAATACTATTATAACTAGAAATAGCAACACGATCATCACCTGTTACCACCATATCATCAGCATAGATAATCAAAGTAATGATTTTAACTCTTCTATGTTTTAAAAAAAAGGTGTGATCTGAGTTGTTTTGTTTGTAGCCGAACTTCTTCATGGACTTGGTAAACTAGCAAAACCAAGTTCTCAGGGTCTGTTTCAGCTCATGCAAGGCCTTTTTTAGTTTACAAACCATTGTTGTATCTGAGTATTCTTGTATACCTAGAGGAGGATCCATATATACTTCTTCAGTAAGATCTCCATGTAAGAAATAATTTTTTACATCAAACTGAAGAAGTGGCCAATCTTGATTAGTTGCTAATAAGATCAAATATGTCTAAATTTTTTTAAAATCCAGGGTATAGATGTTATAAGTCTGACATTTTTCAGGGTTTTTTAAGCAATTACTCCTCTATTTTCAATTAATAAAAACTAGATATTAACCCTCCTGGCTCTCGTAGAGCCTAACTTGTCTGCCCTAGGTGCCTTACTAGCCAAGTTGGGGGATAATGTGGACATATATTTCATTTTTATTATTATAGACTGTTGTATTAGCTAGTAGATCAGCAACAAAATTTCCTTCAAGGAATAAAATTTATTTATGTTTAAGATAGCATAAAGTCAACATTCTTGCCCTTATAGCTTCCTTATGTGGTTTGCTCTTGGACTTTACATGCAGCTAAATACATGTGGACCCAATTTGGATGATCTTAGCCATTGTTATTATGGAGTGAGAAATAGACACTAAAAGAGTTCAAACTTAAGATCAGTGATAAAATCTTTGTTTAGGATCATATGACGCATAAGACCATCACTACATGAATTATGGAGGATGAGATTTAGTGCATAAATTAATGGTTCATATGGATTACCAAAATATAGGGCCCATTTGTACTTTCATAATAATAAAAAATTAGTGCAGCGGATATTTTATGAAGAAAACTACTTAGAACTTGCATCCCTAATTTCTATATCTACTTGAAATCTCCCCGACAAGGGGAAAAGTGTCATCTCTAACCATGCATAACAAGGAGAGACGACCTTGTTGTATGTGACCAACTGTGGATGTATTTTTATATCACATCAAGCGTCTTTGAGTTTTTAAATCATGACCATTTTCTACAGAAAAATTAATAGTTAAAAGTTTCCAATGGACATAAATTTCTGCGCGTAACTTGAATAAAGAAGACCAAAAAAAAAATGAAGAGATTCGATAAGGAAGATTGAAAAAATGAAGAGGTGCAATGTCCATAAGTGGGCATAACTATGCGGGATATCAAAATCATTTGATTTCTCTTTTCATTATTTATTAATGTTGACTTTTTTAATATGAAATATTAACTTATACAACTATATGTTTTTTTTCTTTCTCCTATTTGACACTTGGAGTATACTCAAGAAAAGAGGAAAGAGTACATGCCTCTTTTTTTTTGTATGCTAAAACATTTTTTTTAGATCTAAATCATTCATCATGTGAGGAGTAGCTTACAAGCTAGATATTTAGTTCATGCCCATTAGGTGTTTTTGGCCTATATTTTTTAGGTCAAAATCACAACCATCTATTTTTGCTAAATTTTTCAAAGACCCAAAGCAAGTGATTAAGATCATCTAAATGCATTGCTTTTCCTTGAGTTTTTAATTTTTGTATTCTGAACATGATGAATAGCTTACATATTAAAAAAAAAAGTCTTACTGTGCACACAAATAAAAAAGGTATACTCTTCCTCTCTTAAGCATGCACTCTTATAGAGACTCTTATAGTGGGTTACAATTAGAGTGTTCAATCATCTCTATTTGGGCTTTGCCCAAATTGATTATCACTACCTAATACTTGATCCACTACAGAAGAAAACTTATGTATATTTCTCATCTTCTAGATTTGCCATTATTGATTTATCAAAAATTTGATCACATGATACATTGCCAATTTTATCAGCATACTAAAAATCTCATTAAAATTGGTACAAAAACTGATATATGAAGTATCAATAGGGCAGCCTCGGTGCACGAAGCTCCAGCCTGTGCAGGGTCTGGGGAAGGGGTGGATCACAAGGGCTTAAAGTACACAACCTTGCCTTGCATTTTGCAAAAGGTTGTTTCTAAGCCTTGAACCTGTTACCTCAAGGTCACACGATGACAACTTTTACCATACCATTGCACCAAGGCTCCTCTTGTATGTGAAGTATCAATATTAATCAAAATATTAGATGCATCAGACAATTTGTCGAATATTTTGAATTTCTCATGATAAAGTGAAGAATCTTTACTTTTTTTTTAATGTATTTTTATAATTTCACTCTCCATTATAGATAATTCTTTGGTAGACCATTAGTCTTGGTTTTTGAGAGGGGATTTTTTTATAATAGAACCTCCAACCAGGTGCTTTTTTTAGTTTAATTTTGATATAATCACCCATACTCACTCAAATTGAAGCAAAACTTTTTTCGGGGGTGGGGGTGGGCTTGAGGGGAGGGGGTTACTTTTGATAATGAAACCCCTAACCTTGTGTTTTCATGAGTCCAATATTGATAACACCATACATGCTCACTCAATTTTTGGTTAGTATTTGCACATCCATAAAATGATGCATGCATGTTCTAGAGTTTGGTGGGCTATAATATAAGATTAAATCGAATGAGGCAAGAACATCCTACCTTAGTAGCTCAATATTGATTGATCCAAATAATTTATTTGATAATTCTTATTATGATAAAGCTATTTTAAAATTCTAGCTATTACAAATTAGAATTGCCATTGATATGACTTTGGGGTTGTAGGAGATCCTAAATAAAAGGTACCCAGGAATGATGAGGATCAATCAATGTGGGCCCGCCCAATGAACATATTTGATATGAACCATCTATTTTAATTGTATATTATGATGTTAAGAATACAAGTTAGATAATCATGGGTAATTCCAACCATCCATTTTTAGAATCTTATGGTTAGCACCTATATATTATGATGTTCAGAATACAAGTAAGATAATCACGAGTGATTCAAACCATCTTTTTTTGGAATCTTATAATTAATACCTATGTTAGTGGTTAATCTTTATCGGAAATAAAGTAAATACTTGCATTATTTTAAAAAAATATGCTTTTTCTATTATATCTTCAAAACTCATTTGCATATATATAATTAAAATTTTTTTTGGAGGGATGATAATGATAATCCAAATAACATTAAAAGACTAATGATTTATAGAAAAATATAGCATAAAACTTTTAAATAGAAATAGATATAGGAAGAATCACAAAAAAATTACCTAAACGAAAATCTAATGCTAAAAGATATAAAATATTATTACCTTTTTTTAGTCCAATATAACATCGTTATAAAGGTTTTGGGTCCAAGTGCAACATGCGAGTGATGCTGCTATTTTCCACAGTTGTACTTGTTCCTTGATTAGGATATGCTCCTACGAAAATTGATATTGCTGGAAAAAAAAATACAAATTAGAAAGCCATTTAATTGGATTTCTTCTCCAACAACATGAACCACGAACATGGACTCTTCTCAATGGCTTCACCCTTCCCACTGATTAATAGGCTTCTGGACCAAAAAACCCTAGACTTTTGGAAATGTTTCTTTTACCCCAGATTACGAAATAATTCAATTGCACCCTTGATTTAAATGTACTTACTAATCGTATCGTAGTGCGGATGCTATTTGGACTCCCTTTAGGTAAACAATTTACATAGGATGCCTCGCAGTTATTGACCGGTCATGTATAAAAAGGAGGCTAGCCCGGTGCATGAAGCTCCCGCCTATGTGGGGTTCGAGAAAGGGGCAGACCACAAGGGCCTATAGTAGGCAGCCTTACCTTGCATTTTTGCAAGAGGTTGTTTTCACGCCTTGAACCCGTGACCTCAAGGTCATATGACAACAAGTTTTACTGTTGCGCCAAGGCTCTCCTTCCGACCAGCCATGTATATTCCATGTAAAAATAAACAAATCATAGACAAGGAAGAAAAGGAAAAGCCAGCCTTCTGCTCAACCATTCCTGCAGTTGATGGTGTTAAAGTGAGGCAAGGCTAGAGGATTTGGGTGCGGGTTTACTTTCTCTCTCATTGTCTTTCCTTCCGTGAATCATCCCATTCGTGAAAAACATATAAAAAGGAAGGCAAGCTGCCCAAAAATCAAGGGGAAGGGGAAGCCAACATGTTTACCGTGACAAGGCTTTTCTTGTTGGGTTCACACTCATGTGGAGTCAATTGTCAAACAGTTTATATGTTTTGACAAATTTGTATCAACAGTCACCTGCAAAAAGAAAAACTAACAGCCGCATCAAAAAATCAATGGTGGATGCTAGAAAAATTGAAATCGGCATTGGCCAATCTAAATAGTCAAAATCCAATACCAGATCAATGGTGTTGTCAATATTTGTTGTGCCATAAAGTTTAACAATCAGATCATTTGAACCCTATAAATACGGGAGATCCGATCTCCGGTGTATGGTAGAAGATATAGATTTGATTTAATCTACGAGAGAAAGAGAGTGGGTGAGTTGAGTAGAGAGAGGATCTGATTTGATCCTCCTCCCCCTCTAGTGTTATATGTTTTAGATAGTAATAGTTTCTCTCTTCCCGTAAATGTAGGCCGGAATTTGGCCTAACCACATTAATCTTTGTGCTGTGTGTGTGGTTGTATCTTGACATATCAGAACCAGATCATTGAATTTGGCTACTAAATTTGCATAGATCAGCAAATCTGACTTTCCAAACAGTAACTCCTAATAGTGACTTCAGATGAGTGGTATCAGAGCTTCCCCAACATTTCTGGCTCTAAATTCGGTAATTTGTGCTTCTGATTGCCACTCCACAATCCTCTCTAAAAGCTCCAATTTCTCTTCTCAAAACCCTAGTATCTTCAAGCAAAAAATGGTTCGGAAGGAGAAATTTGCAACACTGCTCCAAAAATCTCTCGTCAAGGCAAACGGTATGTATGTCTCCATCTCCTTTTGCTCTCTTTGCTTTTGTTCCTTGTTTTGTTCACACAGAAAGATGTGGGTCTTGGGTTTTACTTTGCTTTCTCTGCATCTTTTTTCATTTACAAATGAGTGGTTACGTCTCTTGCACTTGTTTATCTTTTCGGCTTCATCTATCGACTTTAAGTGTGCAATCGAGCTAGGTTTTTAATGTCTGTAACTTGGTTTTCTAGTTTTACTTGTTACTAATCCCACTCTCCCTACTTTTTCTTCCACAGGAGATTTCAAAGCACGAAGCGGAGGAGGGATTTCTGCTCTGTTTTTTCCCTTTGTTTGGGGATGATAATTAACCTCATTTCCTTGGTTATACTTTCTATTTATTTTCTTTTTTCCTTTTTTTTTTTTTTGAATGATAGTAGATTATTTATTCATCCACTGGGCAAATCTCCTAGTAGGCAACAGAAATGGCTATTCTCACAATTGAGGAGAACAGAACAGGCAGGAACAAGGAGTAGTCGCTCCGATCCATAACAAGACAAGATGAAACAAAACAACAGAGCAGCAGGTGTTCTGCCCTGCACTACCGAAAACTAGCCACACAAACACAAATCAATCTTGCGAGTGCTTAGAAATTCCCAGCTCTGGCAAGTTAATCCCTTCAGGTGCCAGCGTTTCTGCTCGAGAATTAGCAGATCGCCTCACATGATTGAACTGGACTTGCAAATTCCTCAGCTGGGTCGCCTCAATCCAAAACCTCCAAGGAGGATCATGAGAGTTGCTGATCCAAGACACAACCTTTCTGGAGTCCCCTCCACAGCGCACTCTAGGTGGATCAATTTAAACGAAGTTAAACTGTCATTTCATAAAAGGAACGACCGAACTTTACAGTAGGGTAGAAATGAAAAAAGTCGAAAGATGGGAGATTTTTTGTTTGAAATGCCATAAGCACATGATAGCGGACCCGACGCCCTGTAATACGACTTACGTGGACTTCTCATTTGTTTATGATGTTATTTTCCATCTAAAATGAGGAAAATAGCCCTGTCCTTTTATAGAGACACCCCCACTCCGACGCATTGTTCGCCATAAAAGAGAAGAAGCGGCATTTCGACCGGAAATCCCCGAAACTACAGTGACACACTTCTTCCACGTGACAAGTCACAACTCGTAGTTCGCACCGCAATCACACCTCCCACGCGGAAACATCGAGCTGTGAGATTGACTACCTCTCACGTGTCATCTTCCACCACTTTCAGACCTCGAGATCGATGGAAAAACCCTAACACACCCCCACTCTCTCCTCTGCTTGTCCGAACTCGTCACGAAAATGTCGATACGGATCCTTCTCGTGCTTTCAATTTCGGCTCTACTTCTCATCCGTGGATTCTCTGCCACTGCTTCGAAAGAATCGTATGACGATCTCGAAGATCTGAGTTTCCTCGAAGATGATGATGAATCTCCGGTCGAGAAACACACCGTTACAGATCCCGATCACATCTCCGACGACGATGATCTCGAAAATTATGACGACTTCGACGGATCAGATTTCGATCACGACGAATCGTACTCGCAGCTTGCCGTCGATGAGAAGGATGTCGTTGTGCTAAAAGAGGGGAATTTCAGCGAATTCTTGGAGAAGAATCGGTATGTGATGGTGGAGTTCTACGCGCCGTGGTGCGGACATTGCCAGGCGCTCACCCCGGAGTATGCTGCAGCCGCAACGGAGTTGAAAGGGGAGGCGGTGTTAGCAAAGGTTGATGCAACTGAAGAGAATGAGCTCGCGCAGAAGTATGATGTGCAAGGGTTTCCGACGGTGTTGTTCTTTGTCGACGGTGTTCATAAGCCCTACCCTGGCCAAAGGACCAAGTAAGATCTCGTAATTTGGGTTTCAAATTTGCGGATTATAGGTAGAATTGATTGAGTGATCCAGGGGATTTGTTTCTACAGTGTTGATGAATTGAATGTTTTTGGTTCAAGAAAGCAAACTCGTGAACTTGACGGTTTGGTTAATCTGAGTTGATCTTGAATCCTTGATAGTCTAGGAACGAGTCATGGCTGGTTTCTGAAGCTCAGGATTTGTCTTTAGGGATAATTGGAAAATGCTAAAGGTGCTTTGATTTTGATGTTTAAGGTTAGAAGTGAATTTTTTTTGGTTTGATACACGAGTGCATGTTTAATCAGCTTGTTTCATGTTTACGTCCAGGTAAGAGAAGTAGTTAAATTATGCTTTTCAGAAAAGATTAAAAAAAGAGAAGTCGTTAGTTTGAGTATTTTATTGATAAATTGGTTGAGTTGTTATCTATCATCTTGAAAGGTGCCCTGACAAACAAAATGACTTGTTCTGAAGTTCTTGATTCGCTTCTGAGAGAAAATTGCTTTCAATTGTGTTCTAATTGCCGATATTAAATGGTTGCTTACAAGAATCGTCTGGCTATGGTATTTCAAGAAGCTTGTTGTTTTGTTCTCTGTTTTTAGTTGAACCAAGAAGTTCTACGTGCAAGTCCCCGCTTACCTACCAAAAGAAAGTTGTATGGTTTGCCTAGTTTCAGTATAATTGAAACTGTTGCTGCGAATCTGGTTAGCCCCACTCATTGCTTTTGTTGGTCAAATAACAATCAGTAATTACTACGTACATTTATTAATTATAAGTCTCACAACTTCACATTTAACCAATATTTAAAATATAATTGAAGTCTTTGTCATTTGGGGCATCAGGTTCTGAGCACTTGCCTGTGCCTTGTGTGGGTCTAGATAACAAGAAGGTCATAGCATTGTTGGTCCCTGAATCTCTCTGCAGCTATCCAGTAATGAATGCCAATTTGGCATACAACTAAACATCAGGCAATGAACCTAGGTCAGATTGCCAGCTATCATCTAGGTGCTGAAACCAGTGGCATTTAGTTGATAATAGATAGTATTTATAACTTCGTTTTTGTAAAAGTTTTGGTAAATTTGAAAAGGTTCACCTTTTGGATTTGGAACTGAGTTTTGTAAATTTGAAAAGGTGTTTGTAGAACCTCATATGCTTTGTTTGGTTAGTAGTAAAAAGAAATAATAATTACCTTTCCTTTAGAATGTTGATGTTATTCCAAAGGGGGGTGAACTGGGTCCTAAATGAAAAGCTTTGAGTTCTTTCGCGTTATCATGTTGGAGAAAAGATATAAGCAGAGAGCTGTGAATTGGCGACTCTCCATAGATTGAATTTTAAGAAAAATGAGGAAAGGAATCAATCACACAAGAAGACATCAATTTATTGAGGTCCAGCCAGCCTATATGACACCTACTTCCTCTCTCTCAAGGATATCCACTTCTTGAGGATTCCTCTAACTTACGGTAATTATATCCCAAGACTTACAACTTGCTTGGTTACAGCAACCAGATTGAGTACAACCTACTCAAATCTAAATCCAAGGAACTATTCCATTTTTTATCAAGAGAATCATCTCCCTTTATAATCAAATGATCGAATAGGAAAAACAGAATTCTTTCTACAAAAATTCAGCTCAAAGTAAAAGATAGTAGAAAAGAGAAAATATTGACTCTACCGAGTTTTTGAAGAATTACTCTGAACTTTGGTTGTAGAGGAATCAAGAATTTTTGTTGCTGAGCTGTGAGCATGAGATTTAGAGCTATCAACCTCTGAAAATGATCTTTAGTGGTGGCACATTCCTTATTTGATATTGAGCTTTCAAAGCTTGAAATAATACTTGAATTTTGCTTGTTTTTCTTGCATTAATCATTTCATATGGGCCTTGTATTCTTCTCTGAGTCTCATAGATCCATTGTACATTTAACCAGAAGATCTAGTGCTATCGACCTATGAAAATGATGTTTAATGGTGGCACATTCCTTATTTTAGTTTGAGCTTTAAGAGCTTGAAAGAATACTTGAATTTTGCTTAATTTTCTTGCATTATTCACTTCATATTGGCCATCTATTTTTCTGTGAGTCTTATAGATCTGTTGTAGATCAAACTTGAAGTTCTTCCAATGTTTCTTAGGGTAAAATAGCCGTTACAAACAGCTCTATTTGCATTTATTGTAGCTGTTAAGCTACAATTCTTTTCTTTTTACCTAACATTTGACTATGAAATAATTCAAATTTTATCAACCAAATTGAAGATCAGCTCTGTTCATCTTGAAGTTCAATCAGTCTAGATTGTGCCTATAAAATTGCAGCTCAAACTATTAATGAACAAGAGAGATCCATAAAAAACATCTATGCAGTGTCTGTCAAGCCACATTGCTGCTGTCTGCTGACAGGCAAGTTGTCCGTCTACAGCAGCTCTGTTTTACAGTTTCTGAAATTCTGTTGTCAGTTGCTTGGTCTCTTTTTCTTGCTCATCGACAGGTGACTTGTGAGTTGATGGGTGGTCATATGAAACTGTGAGAAAGTCTCAAAACTTGTCATTTGAGCAAAAAAAGATAATGGCCCAAAGAAGATCATTGTCATTGATCTTGAGATCATCCTGAAACATGTGAAATCATCAATGGATGCAATCAATGGAATTGTGAATTCGGATTGATTCAATGGTTTATCTTGGACTATTCTAAGAACAAGAGGCTCATCAAGGTCCAATACTCCTTTGTCAATGGTTTTGTTATCATCAAAGCATCTGGTGAGAGAGAGAGAGAGTTGAGATTGATGATTTTGTTTTAAATTTCTTTGCTCTCTTGAAATTTCCTTTATAAAATCTTGAAAGAAAATATCCATTTACCATCACTTTAATTGAAGTTGGCTTATTGTTTTGAAATTTTGGACTTGGAATTTTGGTCATCTTCTGTTTGAGCTTGCTCAAATATGATTTGTCATCATTCTTGGCAACATTTTAGAGAATAATGATATGTCACCTTTCATTCAAAAATGATATGTCACCCATGTTAGGTTTTGATCTCCATTTGATTATGTGAACTCAAAGTTTGGTTGAAACTTTTAGTTTTGTTGGTTATTTGGAATTTCCAAAGCAAGTTTTATGAAAATGATATCATGTTTATACATCTCTGAAAAGTCAGCCTCTTACAAATGTAATCTGCAGGGATGCCATTGTGACTTGGATTAAGAAGAAGACAGGACCTGGTATCCAAAATATAACCACAATTGAGGATGCCGACAAGATATTGACTGCTGAGAGTAAACTGGTTTTGGGCTTCCTTGACTCTTTGGCGGTACTACCATTATCCTTTTTACTAGCCACCCACAACTTATGGGGACATTTCAACAATTACAATGTTATGACTTATAAGAAAGTTTCAGAACATGACTTGCTACTCACAAACCATTTTAAGTACCAAGTACCTCATTGGTCAACTTGCCTTAGCCATAGCGTTGTTGAGCAAACTTGAAATAAAGTTTTTTAAGTTCTCAAATCTAGGAGACTTAAAGCTTTGTTTGCGTCCTGAATGTGTACATTCCTTTTTCAGTATCCAAAGAACTTAATTGAATACTTCAAACTGGAAGAAATTGGGGCCATGTCTCAAGCTTCATTAACTCATAAATTTTGAATTGTTGAGTTGATTCCCAGCCATCCCCTTTGTGTCCAAGTCGAGCTCCAAAATTTTAGTCCTTGATGTATGATATTACTTGGTTTCCTAGAAGGCAAACCTTAATTTATGATTAGCATTTTAAGAGACAGCAAAATATCTTATAACTCATAATTAAGTTTTATTCCATTTATGAAACTGCTGCTTATTAAAGAAGATGCTTTATGCAAGGTTATTTTAGTCAAAGATTGTCCTTTTGTTGATTTTAGTGAAGATTGTCCTTTTGTTGATTTTAGTGGCATCATTTCGCTCGTGTGGTAAAGCCAAAAGACAATAAAAGATTTCAGATCTGAAATTTCGGATGTGATGAAGAAGGTTCCTATTTCTCTGGAAAAGCAAAAAGTTTATGAGGTCCCAAGTCCACACTTTATGGTTTCACTGCTTCTGCCCGAATGTTGTCTAATTCTGAAACCATTGTGATCTGTCTTTTCCATTCAAAATGACCATAATTTCTTATGAATTTCCATAGTGATCTCAGTACTATAGAGTGCATTAGGCCTCTTTGGTAGATTGTGAATCCTCCTTGTCTAAACTATCAATAACTTAATAGTTGTGTCATTCGAATTTGACCTCTTCATTTTATATTCTGCTGATACCATATTCTTCAAATAACTGCATAGTCTCTTTCAACTTGTCTCCTGTTGAACCTACAGGGTCCTGATAGTCAGGAGCTGGCAGCTGCCTCCAAACTTGAAGATGATGTGAACTTCTACCAAACTTCCAGTCCTGATGTTGCCAAGTTATTTCATATTGATGCTAGAGCTAAGCGTCCGGCTTTGGTCATGTTGAAGAAGGAGGATGAGAAACTAAGCTACTTTGGTTGGTATCTAATTGTCTTCTACTTTGTTGAGGTGCCTTAACATAAGCCTCAAGGAGTACTTGATTTATGCAGAGCTTTCCCATTTCTGCAGGTGGCCAATTCACTAAATCAGCAATTGCTGACTTCGTCATTTCCAACAAGCTTCCTCTAGTGACCACTTTTACAAGGGAAAGCGCTCCTCTAATTTTTGAGAGTGAGATTAAGAAGCAGGTAACTCTATTTTGCTGTATGATATCATTGTTACAAGTTTATTCTTGGATTATTTCTTTCATTGGAGGATTTCAAACTGATTATCACTTCTGTTTTCTATTTTCTTTTCAGCTTTTGCTCTTTGCCACTTCAAAGGATTCTAAGAAGGTTTTGCCAATCTTTCAAGATGCAGCAAAAATTTTCAAGGGGAAGGTAGGTCATTGCATCTGTTCATGTATTGTTGGTTAATCTTTGTTTGACATGAACAAATTTGCCATCAGCATTAAAGAATTTGGGCTCCATTTGGAGCCCATCCTTTAAATTTGCTATCTTGACATGACTGAGTCAACAAAATTCTTCCTTTTGAATGGTGGGAACAGTTGCCTCTAAGAAGAGGGTGTTACATCACCAACAATTCAGACTTATTCTAGAAGGAGGAGGTAGTTAGAAAGAGGAGATGGTTGCAACAGCAAAACCTGTATCACTTAACAGAAGATATGCCAGGAGGATCAATTGGTTATAATCCAGCTGGGGAAGAGATATAGTAAAGTGGTTGGGATATCTCAAATATGCAGTTAATATCCAATCTATTGCAATCTATCCAATCTGTTGCAATCTGTTGAAAAGGATTACAGATGAAGGTTGCACGGTTGAGGAGAAGGGAAGAGATAAGGGGAAAGGGGGGAGGAAAAAAAGGGAAGAAAAGAGTGGAGTGAGGAAGTGCAAAGAAGGGAATTTGGTTCCCTACTTCCTCCAGGTTTTACATATAGTTAACAGAGTTTTAGTGCTTGTTTGCCGTGGAATCCCTTGTAATTCACCCTTACAATGAATAAATTGCTTTCTATATCCTGTTGAATGCCCTTTATTATAGAATCTGAAGCCTTAGACCTATCAATGGTATCAGAGCTTAATCCGATTCTGGGGTATGGTCAGAACTAGATCGGAAAGAGTAGAAAGCATGGAGAAGGAGATGGAGAATGTGAGGGCAGAAGTGGGGAACATGAAGGAAGATATTGGGAGGTTGCAAATGAATGTAACCGCCATTGGGGAGTTTTTAGTCGAAATCACTTGGATGCGACAACGGCAGGAAGGTGGTGATACCGTACCAACCCAGGCTGGAGATCGCGGAAGAACCGGGGTATCCGAGGTGGGAGAATCTTCGTGGGACAACCATCGCCCGCCGGTGCTGTCAGAGAACCCTAGATTGGAGCCGCGACGGTTGGATCTCCCGATCTTTGACGGAAGGGATCCACTAGGGTGGTTATGCCCGGCGGAGCGCTATTTTCGGCTGAATCACCTGACGGAGGGAGAGAAGGTGACCGCTGCATCTATTTGCTTGGAGGGAGAAGCCCTCCACTGGTTTCTCTGGTTGGACGTGAGGTCACCCTTCCTCTCGTGGACCACCTTCCGGTCGGCCATCCTCCAGTGGTTGTGGCTGTCGCAGTCCGATGACGACTACGAGGCCTTGCTCTCCATCCGGCAGGCTTCGACTGTCGCCGACTACAGGTGGAATTTCGAGCTCCTATCGGGCCCCTTGGTGGATTTGCCCGAAGAGGTGCTGAAGGGGGCTTTCCTTAACGGGCTTAGAGAGGAATTGCAGGCTGAAGTGAAAATGTTTAAGCCCACTTCCTTCATCGGGCTTATGGACCTAGCCCAGAAAATCGAAGAAAAGAATGAGGCCCTTGAGTGAGTGCGAGCCCAGGGACATCGAAGCGGGTCTGGGCCCAAGTCAGCATCCACCCACGGGCCTTCTATAAAGAGTCCCATGTTCGAATTTGGCCCACAGGGGCAAAACCGACATTTCCACCCTCAAACCCTAACCAGGCTGCCAGAGACGAAGATGGATGTAAGGTTTCGAGGAGATCGAGTTTCCCGCAACGCTGAGTCAATCCCAGGTCGGCGCGACCCTTTCCGACGGTTATCCGAGGAGCTGTAGCAGAAGAGAGCTATGGGACTCTGCTTTCGGTGCGACGAGAAGTACTCCCCTGGGCACTGCTGCAAGAATAGTCAGCTCCAGGTGCTGATTTTGGGTGAGGAAGAAGAGGAAGGCGAGGTCCTGTCTAACCCGATCACTGAGGAGAACGATTTGTGCAAAGACAAAATCACCCGACTGGAGCTTTCGATGCAAGCCCTAGTCGAGATGTCAGTAGCAGATGTCATGAAGATGAAGGGGTTTTTGGAACATTGGGAGTTCGTGGTCCTGGTAGACACAGGAGCATCCCATAACTTCATCTCTCTGAAACTGGTGGATGCGTTACGAATTCCGGTAACCCTCACCAAACCTTTCGGAGTGCAGGTTGGAGATGAGTACTGCATCTGGGGAAATGGGGTATGCCGGAATCTCCTTTTGCATCTTCCTGGACTCGTCATTCAGCACCACCTCCACTCTTTCGATCTGAGTGGAACCGATTTGGTACTCGAAATGGCTTGGTTGCAAACGTTGGGGGAGGTTTTTGCGAACTACCATAAACTGACCATGCAGTTCAGTGTGCAAGGCCAAATGATAACTCTACGTGGCGACCCCACTTTGTCGCGCTGCACCATATCCTTGAAAACCTTCCAGCGAGCCATATCCTATTCTAGTGAGACCTATGTAGTCGAATACCAAGGCTTGCAAGTCGAGAAGGACCTGCCATCTCCTGTTCAACCCCAGGTGAAAAAACTCTTGGAACAGCATTCCCATATTTTCGACCAGCCTCTACACTTGCTAGCTAGCCGTCCACAAGACCATGCAATTCGGGTCCAGGACCATGCCCAACCCCCTAACATCCGGCCATATCGTTATCCACACTGCCAAAAGAATGAAATTGAGCGGATCATCAAAGAATTATGGAGGGCCAGCATTATCTGAGCTAGTACGAGTCCATACTCAAGCCTAGTCCTATTAGTTAAAAAAAAGATGGAGGTTGGTGCTTTTGCGTCGATTACCGTGCTCTCAACAAAATCACCATTCCCGACAAGTTTCCTATTCCGACTATTGATGAACTATTGGACAAATTGGGAGGCGCTACCATCTTCTCTAAGTTGGATCTTCAATCTGGGTATTACCAAATTCGCATCAAGGAGGAGGACGTTCCAAAGACAGCATTCCGAACGCATGAGGGTCATTATGAATTCTTGGTCATGCCTTTTGGATTGATGAATGCTCCCTCCACCTTTCAAGCTCTTATGAATAACATCTTCCGCCTATACCTTCGTAAGTTTGTGCTGGTATTTTTTTATGACATACTTGTCTATAATGCTGATATTAATCTCCACTTAGAACATTTGACCACTGTATTGCAACTGCTGGGAACTCATAAATTGGTAGTTAATAAAAAGAAATGTTGCTTTGCCCAACCCAAGTTAGAGTATCTAGGCCATGTCATCTCAGCGGCAGGGGTAGCAACGGAGGGTTCTAAGCTAGACTGCATGCTCAAATGGCCTACTCTTCATGATGTTAAAGCTTTGAGGGGGTTCTTGGGTCTCACTGGATACTACTGCAAATTCGTTAAGAACTATAGAATTATTGCTGCGCCCCTTATCAGTCTACTCAAGAAGGACAATTTCCATTGGTCCTGGGAGGCACAAGAAGCTTTCGACGAGCTGAAGAGAGCCATGACTTCTATTCTAGTCTTGGCTATCCTCGACTTCAATAAGCCTTTCATTCTGGAAACTGATGCGTCAGGGAAAGGTATTGGTGCAGTTCTCATGCAGGAGGGCAGGCCAATTGCCTTCTTCAGCCAATCGCTTGCCCCCCGTGCCCAATCTAAGTCTGTATACGAACGAGAGCTTATGGTGGTTGTCTTAACCGTCCAAAAATGGCAGCATTATCTGCTGGGCAGACAGTTCACCATCCTTACAGATCAAAGGAGCCTTCAATTCCTCATGAACCAACGAGTACTCAGCAATGAGCAGCAGAAATGGCTTATCAAACTGCTTGGGTTTGACTTCAACATCTAATACAAACCAGGAAGGCAGAATCGGGTGGCCGATGCTCTCTCTAGACGGGCCTCTACGCTGGTAAACCACTGCCTCTACGCTGCTTCACTACGCATCATCCTAAGCTATGGCTCCGGTGGATTCCTTGGGCCAAATTTTGGTACAATACCACATTCCAAGGAGCTGCTGGAATGACCCCATTTAAGGCATTGTATGGCTGCGATGCTCCCACCTTATTACGGTTGTCGGATGAGGGGTCTACGGTAGAGGCTGTGAACCAACAGCTTCGAGACTGAAATGACATCTTACAAGGGCTCAAAGCCAACCTGTTACTGGTTCAAGCCAGAATGAAGTCCCAAGCCGACAAAGCTCGTAGGGACGTTCAATTCCAAATAGGAGAACCTGTCTTTCTGAAGCTTCAACCCTTTAAGTTTAAAAAATTGGGTAAACAACCCAATGAGAAGCTTAGCCCCCCCTGGTTTTATGGCCCTTATCCAATCCTAGAACACGTTGGGGAAGTCGCCTACCGCCTGGATTTACCACCTATTGCACAAATCCATCCAGTTTTCCACGTTTCTCAGCTGAAACAGGCCCTGTCCAGCCCTGCCCAAGCCCAACCACTACCTATTGGTTTAACGGAAGAATTGGAATTAGTGGTGCAACCTGAATCTATCAAGCAATTTAGAATCCTTCCAAATGGTCAGAAGGAAGTTCTGGTAAAATGGCAGCATCTTCCAGAGTGTGATAACACTTGGGAGCTCTATGAGGTACTGAATGACCAGTTTCCCTCCTTCCACCTTGGGGACAAGGGGAAATTACTAGGGGAGGGTATTGTTACATCACCAATAATTCAGACTTATTCTAGAAGGAGGAGGTAGCTAGAAAGAGGAGATGGTTGCAACAGCAAAACCTGTATCACTTAACAGAAGATATGCCAGGAGGATCAATTGGTTATAATTCAGCTGGGGAAGAGATATAGTACAGTGGTTGGGATATCTCAAATATGCAGTTAATATCCAATCTGTTGCAATCTGTTGAAAAGGATTACAGATGAAGGTTACACGGTTGAGGAGAAGGGAAGAGATAAGGGGAAAGGGGGGAGCAAAAAAAAGGGAAGAAAAGAGTGGAGTGAGGAAGTGCAAAGAAGGGAATTCGGTTCCCTACTTCCTCCAGGTTTTACATGCAGTTATCAGAGTTTTAGTGCTTGTTTGCCGTGGAATCCCTTGTAATTCACCCTGACCATGAATAAATTGCTTTCTATATCCTGTTGAATGCCCTTTATTATAGAATCTGAAGCCCTAGACCTATCAGAGGGGGGAAAAAAGAAGAGAAAGAAAAATTGTGGCAATATTTGAAACTTGGAGCTTATATTTTATGTGAGATGGATCCATATTATACTTGGCTGGGTTGTAATGGATTTCTGTGCCATTTTCTTAATTTAGATTTCTTACCATGTTTATACACGTCCTGCTTTCTAAAATAAAAATCTACTTAATAGGTAGCCTCACATTTAGTGCGGGTCTATTGCAGCTCATCTTTGTGTACGTGGAAATGGACAACGAGGATGTCGGCAGACCAGTTTCAGATTACTTTGGTGTCGGTGGAGACGGTCCTAATGTGATTGCATTTCTTTCCTCCCACCATTTTCTTCTATCTGATGTTAACTTCATTTGAAGTTTCTTAATTGTCAATGTATTCATTTGCTGTCAGGTTCTTGCATACACAGGGAATGATGATCAAAAGAAGTATATGCTAGATGATGAAGTAACGCTAGACAGTATTAAGGTAGCATATGAGAATGAAATCTTCAAACTTTCTATGCTTTGGCATTTTGATAATGTTGCAGTGGGAAGAATAATCTGTTACGGTGGCCAATTTTGCACTTGAATACAATGTTTAGATACTTGGCACTAAGTGGAAGCTGAATTTTCAGTTTCTGAATTAAACTTGCAAGAGATCCATGGTTAACTCATTGACCTTATCAAACATTTGGACTATGGCCTTGAACTTCCAGCACTTGTTTAAACCAATTAGACTTGTTCCACCAGTTTTGAGTCCACAAACAAAAATTTCAAACTATTGGGTGCATACAGCGCGTATTAGAGATCTTTAAGTGATACTATCCGAAAATTCCATCTCAACTGCTTGTATTATTGTATAATCATTATTTATACGACTTCTCCTGGAGTATGCCAATTGATATTTGTATCTTATGCTATGACTCGGTTCTTCAGGCCTTCGCAGAAAGTTTCTTGGAAGACAAGCTCAAGCCTTTCTACAAGTCAGATCCCATTCCTGAGACCGTAAGGAACTAGATTTCAGTACCCTTGTGTTTGGCTTTTGTTTGGCCCTTTTCAATTCCTCTACTTCAACGTCCTTTCACTAAATTTAATTTCTTGGTTGATGCAGAATGATGGAGATGTGAAAATAGTGGTCGGAAACAATTTTGATGAGATAGTTTTGGATGAATCAAAGGATGTTCTTCTTGAGGTAAGGCTTAGCTTGCTCTGGCTAAATTCTTCTTCCTGATCTTTTTTATTCAGGGGCATAATTTCTATCTGTGGCTGCAAACCAGATCTATGCACCATGGTGTGGGCATTGCCAGGCATTAGAGCCAACTTACAACAAGCTTGCCAAGCATCTTCGTGGCATCAATTCCCTTGTCATAGCCAAGATGGATGGAACTACAAATGAGCACCCTAAGGCCAAGGTCAGGAAGTTTCTCTTGTTCTAGCAGCCTAAAACAAAGATCTTCTTCCACAGAATAAAGAGTCTTTGCTATCTGCTAGATTGATTAGACAAGGAAATTGACTTTTTAGTTCTGGGTTCAGCTCGACCTGTCAATGAAAACTTTTAGATTCACAACAGATGTCGTTATCAAGTTGGCTGATATTTCTGTAGAATTAGAGTTTGGACTTGGTGTATAGAGTTAACTGATTTGAGTTTATTTGCAATTCTCACAGATTCTACACAATAATGGGTCTTGGTTGCTGAATGGTAGGGCTAGATGGCATCTTACTTACTAAATTCTAGATTTTTTTGTAAAGGAAAGCTGCTCTTCAAAAACCCATCTGAAAACTAGCTGGCTGAACTTGTGAATTTATTGGGTTGACTTGGTTGTACTTCCTACTTGGTTGCCTGGATGCAGCAACTGGTCTGAAATTACGACTGGGAAAATGTCAGCTAAGCTAGTTATCACAGCATAAGAAGAAAAAAAAAAAAAGGTTCAATATCACCCTGTTCTATCTCAAAACATCATCTTGAATCCACAAGACAATAAAGATACTAAAAGTTCCATTGAAAAGATGTGATAAAACCTTGCCATGCCTTCAACTTAAATAAAACATAAAGTACCAAATAAGAAACAAAGTAGCTAGACTCCAAAGAAATCTAACATAAAGTTGCAAATTCTAAAATAATAAACCCTAACTAAATAAGAAACTAAAATATAAAGAAAGATAATTGCTTGGTCACTAAGCATCCTACATTACAAGCACTTCACTTATTGGCTGCATGAGCTGGGCAATCAAGTGATATATCTCTTTATACTAGGTTTTACACTTCATATGAGGTTTTTTTACAAAGATCTTCTGGCCATCAGTTGATTCTTACCTTGGTTATTATGTTTTGCATTCATCAACTTGACAAATTGTTCTAGCTGTGATAGGGAAAGAGTTACATGCCTTTTTAAAGCTATTATGTCAAGGGAAAAGTATCTCTGGTCCTGAATTGGAGTCTGACTGGAGTTTCTTGAGCTTTATTTTTATTCAGCTTTATACTTATCAGTATCTCCGTTTCAGGCGGATGGGTTCCCAACACTACTATTCTTCCCAGCGGGAAACAAGAGCTCTGGCCCAGTGAGTTGAGATTAATGGGCTATGAACAAAATTTATTCCCTCTCGGCCTCATCTACTTGTTTACTTCTTGTAAGTCAGTGTTAATCATTTACTTGTTTTGGATTTGGGCAGATTAGTGTTGATGCAGATAGGACTGTGGTGGCATTTTATAAATTCATCAAGAAGAATGCTGCTATTCCTTTCAAGCTCCAGGGAAATACCTCAGGCACTAAAGCAGAAGGTGAGAACGCGTCCGACAGAAGCAAAGAGGATTTGAAGGACGAGTTGTAAGGGTCTGTAGGTCTGTAGGTGTGTAGATGTATCTCTCTTTATTTATCAAATAGGAAGAGGAAAATCCCTACTGACATAGGTGAAAATAGAGGAAAAAGATAGCAGATGAGGTTTTCAGGTTCTTCCTCTGCAAGTTTTTGCATGGAAGAATCTCTCAAAGCCTCAGATGTCCTGTGAACTCTATTGGAAAGGCATGAATAAGTCTTTGTTCTGCTCATATTAGTGTCACCACCATATCTATTTTCTGTAATCCTTAAACTTGGTTGTCTAGCTACTGCCAATTCAGAACTGAACTAGATATGCGGAAAGATCTTATCCATTGGTAGATGTGAAGCCAGCTTCCAATCTTTTCTCTTTTGGATGGTGCTATTGAAATAATACCAACAGTTTCGGGGAACCGATACAAAGGCAGCTGTTAGGATAAGATTTTGAACCAGCGCCTTATAACTTTCTGGTCTGTACATTTCCCAGAGTAGTAGTTTGAATTAGAGAAGATTCTGGTTTATACTGTGTACTGATGTTGTCTAGCTGATGAGCGGTTGGGCTCACCGGAGTTGATGCGGCCTGTCCCTTTTGTACCTTTGTCTGAATGATTAGTATGCACTGGAAAGTTAATGAAGATTGGTTCTTTATTTGTTGCACTACCATCTATTGGATGAAAATGACCATTGATACCTTGGGGATGGGAAGTGTTATTTTTGCAAGAAGGGTCCAAGGGAAGCTATGTAGTGAAAGCTCGTATTTTTCCAAGGTCCATTGGTTTGGAAATTCAAGCCAACTTAGTAACTAGGAGAGCCTTGGCGCAACAATAGAGTTGTCATTGTGTGACTTTGAGGTCACGAGTTTAAGGCGTGGAAATAGCCTCTTGCAAAATACAAGGTAAGGCTGCATACTATTGGCCCTTGTGGTCCACCTCTTCTTTGGACTTATACTTGAGAGCAAAGCTATGTAGTGAAAGCTCGTATTTTTCCAAGGTCCATTGGTTTGGAAATTCAAGCCAACTTGAGTCAGTAATGAGAAATTCAAGCCAACTTAGTAACTAGGAGGGCCTTGGCGCAACAATAGAGTTGTCATTGTGTGACTTTGAGGTAACGAGTTTAAAGCGTGGAAATAGCCTCTTGCAAAATGCAAGGTAAGGCTGCATATTATTGACCCTTGTGGTCCACCTCTTCTTTGGACTTATACTTGAGAGCAAAGCTATGTAGTGAAAGCTCGTATTTTTCCAAGGTCCATTGGTTTGGAAATTCAAGCCAACTTGAGTCAGTAACGAGAAATTCAAGCCAACTTAGTAACTAGGAGGGCCTTGGCGCAACAATAGAGTTGTCATTGTGTGACTTTGAGGTAACGAGTTTAAAGCGTGGAAATAGCCTCTTGCAAAATGCAAGGTAAGGCTGCATACTATTGACCCTTGTGGTCCACCTCTTCTTTGGACTTATACTTGAGAGCAAAGCTATGTAGTGAAAGCTCGTATTTTTCCAAGGTCCATTGGTTTGGAAATTCAAGCCAACTTGAGTCAGTAATGAGAAATTCAAGCCAACTTAGTAACTAGGAGGGCCTTGGCGCAACAATAGAGTTGTCATTGTGTGACTTTGAGGTAACGAGTTTAAAGCGTGGAAATAGCCTCTTGCAAAATACAAGGTAAGGCTGCATACTATTGACCCTTGTGGTCCACCTCTTCTTTGGACTTATACTTGAGAGCAAAGCTATGTAGTGAAAGCTCGTATTTTTCCAAGGTCCATTGGTTTGGAAATTCAAGCCAACTTGAGTCAGTAATGAGAAATTCAAGCCAACTTAGTAACTAGGAGGGCCTTGGCGCAACAATAGAGTTGTCATTGTGTGACTTTGAGGTAACGAGTTTAAAGCGTGGAAATAGCCTCTTGCAAAATGCAAGGTAAGGCTGCATACTATTGACCCTTGTGGTCCACCTCTTCTTTGGACTTATACTTGAGAGCAAAGCTATGTAGTGATAGCTCGTATTTTTCCAAGGTCCATTGGTTTGGAAATTCAAGCCAACTTGAGTCAGTAACGAGAAATTCAAGCCAACTTGGTAACTAGGAGAGCCTTAGCGCAACAATAGAGTTGTCATTATGTGACTTTGAGGTAACGAGTTTAAGGCGTGGAAATAGCCTCTTGCAAAATGCAAGGTAAGGCTGCGTACTATTGACCCTTGTGGTCCACCTCTTCTTTGGACTTATACTTGAGACTTATGCACAGGGAGGGGCTGCCTGCTGCCCTTTTTGAGTCAGTAATGAATCTGGACATGTAAAATTGCTCTTCTGACAACTGTAATTCTGGTTGTAGAAAGTTTGCAATACCGCCTCCCCAAAATCTGGACTGTATCCTGTGTTCGGAAACAGCATTGTTAGTGTTACGATTATGCAATAGAAAAGACTTTAGCTGTCTATAGCATAAAGCAAAAGAAAGGACGAGGACCGGCTATGATGCAATGGGATCTAAGTCGTTCATCATGTTTGATGTATCGAAAATAGGCTATTTATAAGTAATCAATCAATTAGATTATCTTAACCACTCGTACTAGGTATTTGAAGGCCTTGTTTTTCAACTCAAAGGATTATAAAACAATTTCACATACCATTGGTGGGCTCCTTTGTGTTCCATACTACGAGTTAGCTCTACCTAGGATCATAACCTCTAACCCATTCTTCTTATTCAGGATCCTTTAAATTACTCTATGCCAAAAGCTACTTCTATTAGATGCTTATGCCTTATATTTCTGTCTGCTTTGAATTACAATCATTAAAATAAAAACAGAAGTTAGAATCATCTCGATTGACATGATTTTTCATTGGCAGGCCCAGACAAGATGGGCACCTGAGATCCAAGAAATAAGAAATAAGAAATAAAAAGGCAAGTGTGGAAATAAGACTCCTTCTTGGCAATTGAAAATACCAGCTTAAAGCAACCTACGGTGGGGAATTTGTCTCTAGCCTACCTAAAGACTATGATATATCGAAACGATGAACTGCATGCATCCATGCCTGAGAAAATCAGAAGAAAGAGGCTCACACTATCTACTGCAGTGGCTGCGCATGTTTACATTTGGTTTGCCGTTTAGTTGCCCTATTTTGTGTGTCTCGCTCTCTTCCTTTCTGTCTACGACGGTGGAGTATTTGCAAAGAAATGGCATGAAAATCGGCATCACATGTTAGTTTCTTGTAATGCAAGTTAAGGCTGTATACTATTGGTCCTTTGTGCCTCCATCTTTTTTTAGAGACCCACAACAAGCTACTTTTTTTTTTTAATATTAGCTTCTTGTAGGATATTAAACGGCCACGGATGAAAAATCACCAGTGTAGATTGCCCAACTTCCACATGAGTCAAGGATCTCGTTCACTTTTGGTTAATCAAACTCGTTCATTTGATAGTACATTGCTAAGGGCATGCAGAGCCTATTCTTCCAGAAGGGCCTATGATTCTTGCAGTGGAGAATTATTATGAATTGATTTACCAAACTCAAATCACCCGGCAGAACAAAGTGGCTAGAGCATTTGAATGCATTCATATCTTGTGGGTTACCAAAGTTTTGTATATAGACATAATGAACGGCTTAGATCTTATTTAAAAAAGGCTCAACGGTAGAGTGTATCTCACCAGGATTGCAAGAGCTACCGGCCGACATATTCTCAAGTTCAATGATTAATCAAGGGCTAGGATTATGGCAAGGATGGGAAGCGTGACATAAAGAAAAAGCAGAGCGCAAATAACCGCATTAATTACCGCCGTACAAACACCCCCCAATTCTATCTCCGCGTTTTCTCGGATTTGCACTGAATCTGAATCTGGGGGGATTGTTTCAGATCTACGGTTCCAGATCCAATTTCTCGCTCCTTGTACTACTACTAGAAGTGGTTAGTGCAGGCTTTGGATCCGTCTTCCGTAACATCGCATTGATTCCATACTTCTCTTGTACTTCAGCTGCTCTGCGCGACTGTTCGTTGATTTCTAAAGTTTCAGGAATTTTGGACCTCGAATTCTCTATATCTGCCGTTTCCTCGCTTTAAATCGATCGCGTCTCTAGAGCTCCTCTTGACAGCTTGGTTTTTCTGCTAGATCTAATAATTTATGGCCATGGCGAGATTGCCCGCACTCTGTCTTTCTCTGGCATTGTTACTGCTCTTTTCCGATCTTTCTATTTTAGCGACTGCCGGTCGTGCTCCATCTCCTTCTCTGCACAACAGATCGCATTCGTCGCCGGTAAAATCTCCTTCTCCCGAACCGCTAACTCCTCTCCCTTCTCCCGCCGATGCTCCTTCTGCAACTTCATCGCCGGTGCTTTCGCCTAATAATTCTCCTCCGGCGCCTCCCGCGCCCGAGAACTACCCCTCTCCCTCTCCATCTCCAGCACCGGCGGCCAGTGACATCCAACATGAATCCGACAATATCACTGCAGATGAGGAGGAAAAAAGCTCTTCGGGCGGACAGAAAGCCGGAATCGTGATCGGAGTCATTATCGGTGCGGGAATCGTTGGACTGGCTGGAATGGTGTACAAGAAGAGGCAAGAAAATGTCCGGCGATCTCAGTACGGTTACGCCGCGAGAAGAGAGCTGCTCTGAGATTATGAGATCGAGGTTTTCTCTAGGGTTTTAGAGATTGGAAACGAATATTCATTGGATTCGATACTTTCATGGTACGATTTCATTTTTCTTCGTCAATATACTCATCTTCTATCACCGATTGTCATCTACTAGTGAGAGATTGGGATTGTTATATCTATGGAACATTTTCTCTTTTTTTTGGCTTTCCCATTCCAAGCTTATTAGTTCATCTCCTTGTACATTCAGGGTTTTCATGTAGTCTCTTGTAATTCTGCTCTGCTTGCTTATACGGATGATAATTTAGTTTACTCTTTCTGCTCTGACTGATCTTCCCCCACTCTTTTGTCGACTGTACAGATTTCTGTGTAATTTTTATGACATTTTTGGTTAATAATTGTTATGGTTTGAATATGTGATTTATGACTCATGTTAGTAGCTTTAAGGAAAGAAAATGTTATTTATGAAGTGGCCAGCTTTAAAGATCTGACTTTTCATGACCAATGACCAAGTTTAAGTACGAAATAACTAATTAGGGGTGGCAAATTGTGGCTGCAAGTTGTGTTTGTGTTGTGTCGAGAATGACCCATTATAGTATATGGGTCGATATGAATATGACCGATTAATAATTGTGTTGAGAACCTGTGACTCGAACACGATATAATTATTAAACAAGTTGACACGACACAACTAGTGTAATACGATTAGAAGAATGTACAATAACTAATATCCTATAAGAATATATGGAGGTTGATTTTTCAAAAACCGTACGAATATAAGATGGTTTTTGAAAATCCATCCTATATTTCTATAAGAGTGTACGACGATTTTTAAAAACCCATCTTATATTCCTATAAGAGTACATGCCGTGTTTGAAAACCCGTCCTATATTAAAGGTTTTTCAAAAACTATAAGAATATAGGATGGTTTTTAAAAAACCGTCCTATATAGGAGTATATGACATTTCTTAAAACCCATAATATATTAATGGCTTTTCAAAAATTGCAAGAATATGGGATAGGTTTTTAAAAATCGTCTTATATTTCTATAATAATATAGGATTGTTTTTGAAAAACCATACTATATTTTTAACACGATTGGCTAATAGTTTGCGAGTTAGATGAGTTAACACAATTAATTAATACAAACAGGTCAATACGATGGGTCAACATTGATTGACCCGAACATAACATCATTTTTGGCTTGTCAGATACGAACACAATAAGACTCGACCCTAACCCGCTAAATTCATGTCGTGTTCGAGTTGTATTATCGTGTCATGTTATATTTTGCCTACCCTATAACCACTTACAAGTTGGAATTGGTCCATAAAAAATGTGTCCCAAGTTGACTTCAGATTCTTGCCCCTGTAATCCATACGATAAAGCCTTTTTTTTTTTCTCTCGTTTGTAAGTGAAAATAACACTAAGTGATGAATTAGGAATGATTTGGTGCGATAAGATCTCACAGTAAGGATACGTAGGAATGGACTTATTGGATCTGCAGTAGTCCAGAAGCAATGGGAATTTGTTAACATCTGGGAAATTTGTCCTAAACTTTTTCAGTGTGTATGATGAAAATAGGTGTAAGTATTTGTTCACATTGCACCACACAAGATATAAATATCAGATAGAGCTCCAGTAGCAAGCTGTTGGCATGAAAATCCCCTGTTTGGACATATACCATTACTAATAGGCAATATGAATGGCCATTAGATTGGGAGCCTTGGCGCTAACGGTCCAAGCTATTGGCATGAAAATCCCGCGTTTGGACGCATTACCATTACTAGTAGGCAATATGAATGGTCATTAGATGGGGAGCCTTGGTGCTAACGGTCCTCTACTGTCCATAGTGTGACCTCAAGGTCATGGGTTTGAGGTGTGAAAATAGCCTCTTGTAAAAAATGCAAGTTAAGGTTGCTTACTATAGACCAGTTGTGGTCTACCCCATCTCTAAACCCCACATACATGGGAGCTTCATACACCAAGCTGCCCTTTTTTGTTGTGGATCATTAGAGATCTAATATGGTTTTAATCAAACAGAAGGTTTGAATCACCATAAATACAACACACTATGAATTTATGAGATTGTGTGTTAATACTTTATCTTATACAGTTGCTAGCAAGCAAGTTGCCTACTCAATGCATGAGCTAATAATTATGTTTTTCTAGAGGTGAAGCCACTGAGGAGTAATTTAAAACCAAAAGTCATACAATTTTTGTAAAAACATAAAAAAATTAGCCAAAAAGGAATGAAAAGCCTATTGTTTAGCATTTCAAGAAGTTCACGTTTCAATCCTTTCTTTACATAGCCTAGTGTAGATTAAATTTTCATAGATTAGGCACCTCCAAAAGTGGCTATGACCATTTGAGACAGAAAACCTTGTGTTGAATAGTACCGATAAATAGAATTTAGAAAAAGGTTGAATAAGGGAACATGTGGTTATAAAATTTACTTAGTATATTATGTTATAAACAAACGTGATTAATTTATTTTTGCAAAGCTAAACAAAGAATTATAAAAATGAAAAATGTGTTTGTAGTCTAAAATAGCTTGGTTCACTTTCTCTAATTAAAATAATACGATTAAGATTTGTATCAAAGATAAAGTTTTGGCCAATATAATTCATATTAGCATGTGTAGATTTAGACAATAGACTATAGAGAATTATGGATTTATACAAGTACAAAGAATAATATGTATTTTAAATTTGTACCAAATATAAAACTAATTTGGATAACAAATGATTATAAGGTGTTCATAGTTTAACACTAAGTCTATAGAATGCACTTTCAAAATTCAGATGGCATTTTAAGTATGCCACTAATGCTCCAAAGTCTTCATAGATATGCCTACTTGAGCATGGAGGAAAAGCTGATTTTACCTCATTGTAGTAAATATGTCGTGTTAAATTTCTTTAATTGAACTACTCTATATTCTATATTGACTTTAATCTTACTCTTTCGTTTACAAGTTATAGTTGCCGTCTTAAGTGTCCAATCTATTATAATATGTAGACAAAGATAAAATATTTTAAAGGAACTACAACTTTACACACATGTGGGTAGTAAAATAATGAAAATCAGTATCGATCAACTTACTAATTGAAAGGAAGAGCAGAAATTTGATTGGAGAAGTTTGTTTAGATTGACCTTATAAAATAGATTGAGAGAAGAAGAAGAAGGAACAAGATTAATCATGTACAAAAAATAAATACTAATACAACACTCTTGGATTCATTCGTAAATTTTTAAGTAATTATTGGACACCACTTGTAATACAATTGAAAATTTATTCTAAGAAAAAGGCCCAATTATATACGCTTAAATCCATAGAATGGTTGTGATCGAGAGACCTAATTAAATCATATTTATAATGTAGATAGAAAATAAAATAATATATTTCTTTTGGAGGATATCAATCAACCAAACCCGAATCCTGGAGAAAAAAATGGAAAAAAGTTATAAAATCTTGTATAGACAAAAAAAATAAAATAAAATCTCTTCCATTTTTAAAAACATTTTCATAAAAATGTCACCCAATATATCCAAATTTCAATAGAAAGAGAACATGAAAATACAAAATTTCATCTACTATTATGTAAAAGATATAGTAAGAAATAAAAAATAACCCAACATTTTTGAACGATAAATGTCAAAATATATACAATCTAGATATATAAACATCAAATTTATAAGCGCATATTGGGCTCTACTTGTAATATAATTAAAAGTCTTTCTAGGAAAAACTCTCAATTAGGTGTCAGTAACTTTTTGATTTTTCAAGAGGTAAAATTAGCAAATCCTAATGTCTAGATGTTTATAGGCCTCATCCTACTTCAACATGTAGAAAGGAAATTGGACTGCAAACTAGATATGCTGAGAATATATCATTCTCTATTAACAGAATAAAAGTTGAAGAGAAATGATATTCCACCCCTCCAATGTACTTCTTCCCCCTTTTAGTTTTTTGGACATTTAAAATTTATTTTGGGTTTGTAGTGTAAAAATTTGTTCTTTTCTTTTATAAGCAAATAATTACAAAGCAAACTACCAAGTGTAAAAGTTAACCACTACATGTAATAATACTAAGAGTTCCTGTGAATCCCTGCAAGGGTAAGAGTAGATGCTCAAGAGCATTGAAGAGCTCAATGTCACTTAAGTGCTTTATCATTTTTCTTTTTCTTTTTTCCCAAATATCTAAAATGTTTATCATGTTGGATATACAAAAATTAGTTAACCAATGAAATATCAATGGATTGGAATTATCCTAACCACTTGTTTTTAGGTCATTGAACTTTTTCAAAAGACAATTGGTTAAGACTTTCAATTTAAAGAAACACAGTAAAAGCATCTAGTGGACATGAAATTTGATATTTAGCTCATTTGAGTCTTGCAGAACATGACGAATGACTTAGATCTAAAAAGAACTATCACAATACATGAGAAAAGAGGTGCCTATTTCTTCCCAGGCTATGACTATCTACTCTCCCGGGATTCATACACCAAATATCCAAAATACATAGGTGCCATGTTAAGTGAATGGACGGGCGGGGATATCATTTCCCTTTAACGAATCACAATGTTGTTTGATGCCCCTTCCAAACACAAATTTATTTCTACCTCTCGTTTGCACGTTCGATTTCTCCATCCGATAAACAATGTGCCCTTCCTGCCAATTGATTTAACAAGGATCTGATCTGTTTTACGAATATAACCAGGGAGGTGACTAAAAGTTGAATCGGTGAACAGCAAGAGCCTTGATATGGTTAGGTTGTAGCCCACAATTCTCTCTTGCCAAATGATTCGAAGCATTTGATTTATGAGGAGTTTATTTTCCAATTTTTTTTATGGGTATGCTATAGCCCGAACCCACAACCTCTTGGGACAAGGCACTTAACCAACCAAGGATTTATTGGTGGCTGTAGACCTGCTGGTTTTCAGTTCTAGATGTCCATTTAAACGCCACCAAATGGAGAGGCTACAATAACTCCGGGGAGGGTGAGGCGGACAGAAAAGTGGCCCGGGGTGCTTACTTTTTTGTACTTTCCTACTGTTCACCTGATTCACCCCGACCCAGATCCGCTGAAGGTGATGCCTTTCATCCAAAAGAAAAAAAAGACCTCCAAGAACCTTGTTTTCCTATCATTTTTGGCTTTAAATTGAATGGTTTCTGTGTATTTCGTTAGTCCCTCATCAGGATTCAGAGAGAGAGAGGGAGAGAATGCTATATCCCTGGTTTTTGTTTATTCAGAAAAATGGAAAGTAAAAGATGCAAAAGATTGGGATCATTGTATGGACGGCTAAAAAAAGTACAATTCGGCAGATTTTGAGTGATTCGACTCGTTGGTTAGACTTGCCTTAGATAGTCCATGGCTAGAAAAATGATTTATAATCTTCACAGGATCTGTTTGGATTCTTCACAAAGTGCCTTCTCTTTGCTAGTTGGACCCTCTCCATATCCAAAACTGTCTGGACAGCAGGAATTGCCCCACAGATTGCTGCCGAAATTGAGCATCCACGGATAGAAGTAATGGTTTTCCAGCTAATGAAAGACCAACAGCTTCTTCATTCCTCGGACGTCTACTTGTATCCGCTTGCCGTCTCTTTGTAGGAGAGGAGTTTCCCTTCCTTGCAAACAATGAAGGGGGAAATGGCATAACTCAGTCTATACAGTCAAGGCCATCTAAACAATCTGGCTACTAGATAGAGGCTAGCGACACTTAGTTCCTGCACTTCTTCATCCTATCACGGGGATGTGGGGAAGGGCTGCGGTTGTCTACTTTGATAGCAGAGTGCAAACTAGAGATGCCAACTTGAAGACGGATCATTTTCTAAGAGAATGCTAGGTCGAACCTTTTGGTGCTGATTAGATGATTCTAGCCCCACGATCCATCTATCCTTGTTTAGGGCTTGCTAGGGAAAGCAAAATTAGTTGATTTTTTGTTCTTTTTAAATCTCATGAACAATGCAAGATTTACTCAGCATGGGACTGAACGTGTTGAGCACATCTTTATGGTCTAAAGACCAACAGGGTCAATTTACACAGTCAAACATGTGGGCTTTCAGGAATTATCATGAACTTGGATCTAGACAATGAACAAATCGTCCATCTGCATAAAGGGAAATCGTAGGATGGGAGGGTTCTACCAAATGAGCTCTTTTGAAAGATGTTATCTCTTTGATTACTTAGAGTCCTGATTAAAGTTTAAATATAAAAAAAATTACCAATTGCGTTTTATATGGTATTAGTATATGAGAAATACTAAATAAATGCATAATGGAAGCATTGTTTGTTTACCTCACTCTTGCAAGATCCAACTCATTCATATTATTGCTCCAACTTTGGATGGCTAGCAGGTAAAACTTAGATGATTTTAGCATGTAAAAAGTTTGTACTTGAAAACGAACGGGTTAGAAACTTTCATAAATAATAAACAAATTAGAATCATTTAATCCACGTGCATTTTTATTAATACCTATTAAGCATCTAGAAAGCTCCCACATATGCAGGGTACGGGAAAAGAACGGACTATAAGGGTTAATAGTATGCTGCCTTGCCTTGCAGTTTGCAAGAGGCTATTTTTTCAATTTGAACCCATGACCTCAAGACTCCACCATTACCCAAGGCTCCCCTTCCTCCCCATGCGAGAGCTAAAATGAAGCAGTTTCTCTCTCCATCTACCTATAGGTATAACCCTTCCTATTATTCTAGGAAAAGAATGCTAGATAGATGCTCCTCTGGTCCACTTTTTTTAAAGGGATCCCACCCGTTCTTACAATTGTTCTACCTTTTGCTGTGTAATAAATAGTGGATTGAACGATTCTAATGTCAAATTTTGGATAATAATAAAAAAAGGAAAAAAAAAGAGTAGAATTGTTTTTGAGAAAAGTAAAGGCCAATTTGGTCATTTCAGAATAGTTCCTCAAATCTTTCTACCTCCCGGCCCGGGCAGACTTACATATAGCCATCGGACGCTCGTTGAATTGTTTCTTCACCGATCCCGTTTCTACAGGAGGTCCGTTTCCATCTCTCTCTCTCTCTCTCTCTCTCTCTCTCTCTCTCTCTCTCTCTCTCTCTCTCCGTCGTGCTTCCTCCCTCTTTAGTTCTAGTTTGTATCGGGGCAGCAACAAATTGTTAGTCATTTCTCTTTCTTATTGTTTTTGACTTTGGTAAGTAGAAGGAAGAACGCTCGTCTTCTTCCTTTAGTTTTGTTTCTTTCTTTGGGATTTCTAGAGTTATTATAGTTTAATTTTCATAGAAATAGTTTGAGTTGTATCGCTTGGACTGCCCTTTTCTTACCGCTGATCTACTGCTATTATTGATGGATCTGTGTGCTAACCTACACTGTTTTGTTCACATTCTCTACTTACAATACTTTCTCTTCAAATTCAAATGGATGCTAGATTTGTTCAATTTTCTCAGAAGCGGATTTCCTTTCTAGTTTTTTCTTATGTTGAGTGTGAGCTGCAGATGGTAATGAATTCTTCTGGATTTCAGTTTTACTGATTAGTTGATTTTCTGCTCCTGATCAAACGCTTGTTCTTTGATCTCGAAGCTGAAATGTGCTGCTTGGAATTTTATGGGTTTGGATCGAACCGTTGATTTTGATCATTGTTTTAGATGGGCTCTCTTTAACTTCAATTTTTCGTTATCATTTGATTTTTCTCTGGATCTGTTTTTCAATTTTACGATATTAGGTTTCAGAAAATACTCAACATCCTTGACTTGGACTGTATTAGTTTCACGCTTTTTCTCTTCCCCGCGGTACAATTTCCGTTGTCCTGAGCTGATGTGAGAATTGTGTGATGATCTTCTACATTTTGATTCGCTATTAGGTATATCTTCTTTAAAATTTGATGGGTTAACAGAACTACCTTATTCTTATATATCAGTTCTAGGTATGCTATTGATCTTTATGCTAGACATGTTACGCTGAAGCTGATTGAGATCTTTTTCCTTTTTCCCATCCTTCTGAGAAATTAAAAGATATTTAATAGAAACCTGGTACAAGCAGCCTGCCTACATGGTACAAAATCTGTATTCAGTTCCAGGTCACCATCTCGTTAGGGCTCACTACATAATCTGCTAAATAGTTGACTCTGGTAATTTCTTATCTTTATCTTTCCACATGCTTGAATCTCATATTGCTGTCCGCTCTCCAGTTGTCAATAATGGTTGGAGAAGGGCAATTACTCATTCTTAAGACCAAAGAGTCGGGCAAATCTTCCTGTGGTTCACATAATTAATATTTCATTTTTAAGGCTAATACTAGATTAGAAATGTATTTTCTAGTGATTGAGTATTGTTTGCAGCATTTTAAGGAGCAAAATTTCAAAATATTGGCAATTAATTTCTAGCTTGTGCCATTTAGTGGTAAGTTCTATTCCTTCTGTTCCAAGCATTGCAGAACTAGTTTTTGGGACTAAGGTCCATTTGGACCCTCTGGACATGAACTGAGTGTTACATGTCCTTCAATCTAGTAAAAAGTCTCTCTTTATGAACTAAGTGTCGCAAATGATTAGGAATTTTGGCTGCGAAGCGGCCACTTAATGTTGGAGGCTTGCACACCAGATGATTTTAGATTTATAGTTTGTATAGAAATCTTATTCTCCTGGAAAGGTTGTCTCATTTATTTAATACAGCTCCTTTACCCTGTGATTATGGCCATTAGTTTGTTTTCTTCTCCTATTGTTTTTTATGCTGTGTAGTGTAATTTTCTTTCTTGCCAGATTGGAATTGATTGCACCTTTTCAGTCATTTTCATTAAATGCATCTGACTATACAAACACTATCGTCTTGGATCATTTTAACTTTCTCATGGATGGCTGGGCATTTTCTGTTTTCCTTCTCAAACTTTGTAGTTTTTGTACCACCAATAATTCTGCCCTGAGGTTTATCACTCACATGTTCATACGTAACATTTGGCCGACCCCTAATTGGGATAAGGTCTTGATGATGATGATGTTCATACATAACATTTGCAAGGGCTAAGCAAGTTTGATGTCCAGTATATATTGGAAAAACTGAATGATAACCAGGTATAGCTTGTTCGAGTTAGTATTGTAGTCAGGGCAGCATTGCACCTTCTCTTGCATGTGGCTTTTCTTAGCCATCCCAATCATCTGTGCTCCTGTGGTTGTTCAATTCTCTCATAAATACTTTTCATTCTTCAATCTCCTTTTTGAATACCTACACAAGAGGTGGTTAAACATTTGTTCTTATTGTAGTCTGTTTAGGACTTAGCCATCTAGCATATCATAGCTGTGATCGTTCCATGGTTCCCTGTGTACTTTGAGAGAAAGCCCATTGCCTCGTTAATTTACATATCATATTTTTTCAGTTTTTTCCATTGTATATGTGGAATACTTGACAAACAGAGAATTCAGGGTTCTCGTGTCATCCTGATCAGGGAGTAGGAGAAATCATGCTTAACAAGAAATAATGGCTTCTTGCAGTTCCAGTTATATATATATTGGCAAACTATAGAATAAGTAAACTACAGTTATTAACCAAATAAAGAGAAAGTTGCAACTATGACTGCAAGCAAAAAATTCTGCTGTATGTACATCTAAAGAGGACATGAACCACTTCTTCTATAAATGTACGTTGCATCTGGCTACCCAATTGATTTTCATATATTCCTAACCCAGGCCAAGAATATAGCACTTAGATTCAACTGAATTATAGCATCTTGCAATGACTTTATTTGCTTGTGTGCAAACAATCTTTCTAACACCTCTACGTTGATGAGTCAATCATGTCAGAAATTATTTTGAAGCAAATTTGACATCGTAAAATCATGCCTCTATTAGGGTGCTAAGTTTAATTAATAGTTGGACATCAAGTTTTTGGCCTCCTTTAGGGATTGTAATGGTCACTTGCACAGCTACATCTTCCTGGGAATTTATATTGTGACTCTTTGCTTTCTTTTCTTACCATCTTATATTTGTTTCCATTTTCTTGGACATATTGATTTATTGTTAGATTTCTGCAGGCATTTCTAGGCAAACATGGAATCCAACAGGGGTCAAGGTGGAATTCAACTCTTGCTGGCTGCAGAGCAAGAAGCTCAACACATCGTCAATGCTGCCAGAAATGGTGATCTCTGTCATTTCTTTTTTATGTTCTTACGCTTCATATGCCAGAGAAAGTAGAACTGATACTAACTTCTTCAAGAAAAGCAAATCCCATAAGGCATATCACGGACATGGCAGTGAAAAACTTTCTCAGTGGATGATATGATCAGTACTCATCTTTACTATAAGTGCACATCATATAAGGCCTTTCGGTATTTGTGACCACTACTTGAAAAAACTGGCTAAACTTGTCGCTGCGAGGTGGTTACTTTGAACAAAAGCACCCCGCAAAATTAGCTTTATGTAATTGAGTTTTTGCAAATCATGAATGCCCTACTATCTTCTTTGATTGTTCTCTTGACACCTGGGTCACATAGATGTCTCCACAAACACACCCATTATGTACACACTTGTCTAAGGCTGGGAAGGGGAAGGCATGGATATGGTTACTGGGGTTGGATTAGTTTACTCCTTTGCTTGTTATTGGCGTCATGTATTGCTAGCTTATTCTTTGTATGTATTTCTGCGCACTTGGATCTCGTGAATGTCTTGGCAATTTTTGATTGTCTGAGACTGACATAATGTGTAACCTTTGCTCAGTCCTCTTCTGCATTTAAGATGCCTGTCTCAGACAATCGAACTTTGTAGAGACCAGTTAAGATGCCAGGCCAGTGACAAATGTAGACTGTTTTTAAGTTGCCATTCTGCTGATATAATCTTGGAGTCGTGTGCATGGCATCTCATTTTAGTTACATATGTATGAGAGGAATTCTGATCTTTTGGTTGCTTGGCTTTCAGCAAAAATGGGTAGACTGAAACAGGCCAAGGAAGAGGCTGATAAGGAGGTCGCTGAGTACCGTGCTCACATGGAAGCTGCATTCCAGAAAAGACTTGCAGAGGTAAATGTCGATCATCCCATTGCTTGACTTCCAGCAAAAATGTCGATCAACCCATTGCTATATATCTTACTGCATTATTTAATTTCTGATTCTCTGTCACTTCAACATCAAACAGAGCAGCGGTGATTCAGGAGCAAATGTTAAGCGCCTTGAACAAGAAACTGAAGCGAAGATCCAGCACCTGAAATCTGAGGCAGCCAGGATATCACCTGAGGTTGTTGCCATGCTTCTGAAGCACGTGACAACTGTGAAGAACTAGCTTGACATAGTATAAGGTGTTAGGATTAAACCCTCTCCTACTTGCAGACTGCTCTGTGATTTTGTCTTATGTATCCTATGAGGGATGCTTATTCCCATCTGATTCACATTGTTATCTGTACTGTAACGGTTGATTTCAACCCGTGTTTATTCGAGTGGAATAACTCCGTTTTCTTTGGTATCAAGCGTTGAAAAGTTAGAAGAAGATATGATACTCCTGATCTTCTGTTAAGGTGAAAAATCAGAATCTTCTGTTAAGATGAAAAATCAGCAGAGCTACATATTTCACATTAGTTGCACTAAGCCATATCATGGAAGAAAAGAGGAATAACCTCAAGATGCTGCTTCAAAATGGCATATTGTGGCCAGGGAGCTTCTATTGCAATGCCTGAATTGTCTACGACCAACTGCAATAGACATCGTTGACAATTAAATTTACATGATTACTTTTATATTTTATTTTCCTTGAATGACAGCATCTTTTTTCTTTTCTTTCAATCTTTTCCCTTGTATTTTTCCTTCTTAAACATTGACGCAAGTACTTGCACCTGCACCCTTGAACGACCTCGAACACATGACCTGCGTGATTGAGGCTCATTCTTGCACATGGCACCACACTCACATGCCCTGAATAACAGCACCACGCTTACGTACCTTGGATGGCTGCATCTATTACTTGTTAATCTCGCCATAAATCCAAAATAAAAGATTGTATCTATATCTGGTTGCAGACAAGAGTTACTTCTTTCGTTTGTACAGAAGGTCTGAATCCAAGGTAGGCTGCCATCCCAGTAGTGGGGCATGACATCTATGCCAATAACGGGTCTGCGCAAGTGTGTATAAATATTGGAGGGTATATATTAGTGAAAAAAGGAAAAGAAAAGGAAAACACAAACTCTTGATTGTGAAACAAGGTAATTAACCAACTAAGCTAGGTGCTCAGGCGGTAATAAAATTTGTTGGGCCAAAAAGAAAAGTTGAAGAGGAACTAGCTGGATTTCAAGTTCCAAGCACTCAATTTTGAAACTCACTAGTGGCTAATTTGTGTTACTCTCTCTCTCTCTCTCTCTCTCTCTCTCTCTCTCTCTCTCTCTCTCTCTCTCTCTCTATATATATATATATATATATATATATATATATACATAATCCAAATATCATATGAAAGGTGAAAGGTACATGTGGGGCTAAGATGACTAGTGATGAAATTGGTTTTGCACATATAGATTATCACATGTACGAGGGATAAGAGAAGTAGAACTTTAAAAAGCGAAAATAATTTTATTAGATTTTTTATTTAGGAGTCCACGGTAAGTGTTTTATTAGGATTTTTAATGCATAGAGAGAAGAAGAATTTTAGACTCTAGAAAGATATTTTAAAGAGAGAATAGGAGATTTCCTTAGATTTTGATAAAAAGATTTGGCAAGTGTTTTACCAACAAAAAAATGAAGAAGAAGAAGAAATAGCAAGAGCTTTACTTTTAGAAATTTAGAAGAGAGAAATATATTTTATTAGATTCTTATAAGTCATATGTCTTAATAGATACTTGCTAACGATAATTTTGATAACATTATTGTTAGATAGGCATAAAACCTTGAAAGAAAATATGGGCTCCATAGAAATAGATCATTATCTCTGCATCAATGGTACATGGGCTCATAAAAACGGAAAGAAAAGAGATATGCTGCGATCCAAAACATGTGCTCGAGAGCCAAACTTGGAGCAACAATTTTCCTTTTGTTACTTAGAGTTTGAAGAAACTACATAAAAAGCACTACTTGAACTTTCAAGAACTTCAAGTTCTTAGTTCCACATGAACTCAAGTTGTAAAAGTCTATTGCAAAGTTTGGAACTAAACTAAAAGGGCAGCCACAGTGCACGAAGCTCCCGCCTATGCGAGGTCTGGGGAAGGGGTGGACCACAAGGGCCTAAAGTTTGGAACTCAACTCTGACTTGTAAAACTCTACACCCTTTTCAGAACTCGAAGTTTTTCTAGTTCCACTTCGGAGTTCCAAAACTCTGAGCCTTAGAGACGAACATATTACTCGCCCGTGTATGGTCTAGAGAGTGAGAAAGAGAGTGAGTGAGTGAGTGAGAGGAGAATTAAGTGGCACTTTTAAGAAGGGTTCTGAAGAATGCACTGCAAGCTGTCCTTTTTTTCTTTTTTTCCCCAATAATCTAAGCTGTTCATATGATTCAATTGGTCTCAAATGTACTAATAACCAAATATCTCAATTAGTAGATGACTTCAAGAATTTGTTTATAGACTTCTTTTAATTGTCAAATAGATGTATGAGATCAAAGGAGAACAGTAACTCCAGAAGTTATCAAGGAAAGGCTTAGAGATATTTTTCAATGTAAAGCTATAGCCATAACAAAGGAAGGGCAGCCATTGTTACTTACATCATGAAAGAGGACAAGCAACCAGATATTTTATATTTGGAAAATGATAGTCTCTTCCCCTGAATTGACATACTCTCTCACCCCGGATTTTTGGGGATTTATGGTTACTCTACAATTTTGAAAGGTAAAAGTCAGCCCTTTACAACTACCAAACGTAAAAAAAAAGTAGTCAAGAGAGCAAGAATATCATTTTCCTATGTGCTTTTGTACTCTTTTTCTTGGGAAAATTTCCACTTCCAATTACCCTAGAACTTTGAGCTGCTTATGGATACTTTGACGAGTCTTTGCTTGTAGATGGTTTGAGTAAAACTTTCTTGCTCTAGCAACAACTACAAAAATGCTTTAGTACCATTGTCTTCTTCCCCTCTTTACCAAAACCCTATACAACAAGTAAATCATATTTCAGGAGATGTCTAAGCATTGGGATACTAATTCATTTTGGCATCTTATGAAATCACAATGTCCACATTTAAGAATAAATTATGAGTAAAATAATATTTTTACCAATGATATTAACCCTAACTCACATAGAAAAATAACAAATTATTATGCACAAGTGGATTAGAGTTGTTCAATTAGACATATTAACAATGTTTAAATGGACTTCATTAGTACAACCTTCAACTAGAAAGGGACATTTCATTGCACCAGTGAATTGCATGGCAACTCTAATCCAAGCCTATAGACTTTCCCTACATTTGTAGTTTGCTATTTTGTCCATGCTTAATGTCCAAAATCACATTACTTGGATATTGGAATGGTCTCATTGGTGTGATCTTTAGTCTAATAATGATCAAGGTGTGAGCTATCAGAACTAGGGGCAGCAAAATATGACACGACACGATAACATGACATGAACCCGACACGAATTTAGCGGGTTCGGGTCGAGTCTTAGCGTGTTCGTGTCATTTTCGGGTGACCCGAAAATGACACGCCAAAAATCGTGTCGTGTTCGAGTCAATCAATTTGACCCTTTGTGTCGACCTATTTGACACGCGACCTATTTATTCATCACCTTGACATGATTCTAACCTATGAAATTGTTGAAAATATAGGACGGTTCTTGAGGAACCGTCTTATATTACTCATGTAATATAGGACAGTTCTTGAGGAACTGTCTTATATTGCTAGTTATATAGGACGGTTCCTGAATAACCGTCCTATATTGTTAGTTATATAGGACGGTTCCTGAATAACCATCCTATATTGCTAGTAATATAGGACGATTCCTGAAGAACCATCCTATATTACTAAAAATTAGATTAAATGCTAAAAATTAGCTAAAAATCATTAATACATGAAGATTCAAGCATGAGTAAGCTATATATGTGGATAAGAATAGGTATTAACTAATAAATATAAAAAATAACAAAATTTTCCTAATTTTCGTAACTTAATTTTTTTGGAAAAAAAAAACTAAATTACAAAAAAAAGAAGAGATGAAAACATTATCATACATGAATACACAACATGGGAAAGCTCTATATGTGGATAGAAATACTTTTCAATGAAGAAATACGAAAAAACAACGACTTTTTTTTATAATTTTCGTAACTGATTTTTTTGAAAAAAATAGTAAAAAACCTAAAAACAAACTCAAATCTAAAGCAAAGAAATATAAAACTCAAATGGAATGTTTCTCATACACATAGAACTAAAACCCATCAAGATCTATGAAAAATAGTTAACGAAAAACAAAAAATTTGAAAAAAAAAATACAGATTATAAAATTTGTAAATACATACCTTTTTTTGCTTAAATTTGTGAAAGATCGAAGAGGAATGGTCGTTTTCACCTTCTCAGACTAAAACCCATCAAGATCTATGGAAAATAGTTAACAAAAAACAAAAAAATTGAAAAAAAAGGGTACTGGCTTTTATGATTTTTATAGAACTGTATACAGATTGTAAAATTCGTAAATACATACCTTATTTTGCTTAGATCTGTGAAACATTGAAGAGGAATGGTCATTTTCACTTTCTCAGTAGTTTGGATCGTTGGAAGATTGAAAATTTGAAATTAGGGCTGATCAAGGTGAAAAATGATATATAGAACAATATAGGACGGTTTTTAAATAACCATCCTATAATATATATATAATGAAATATATGACGATTTTTTTAAAATCATCCTATAAGTTATATAGGATGGTTATTTTATTTATTAGAAAGTTATAGGACGGTTGTTCACATGTTGTTGCATAACCGTCATATAAGCTATAAGAGTTATGTATTTAATTAATCTTAGTTGAGGATGTGTTTAAATAAAAATAGTTATTAAGTATAGAGTAAAGAAAGAGTTATGTAATTAACTCATCTTAATTTCCTTAAGGATGAGCTTAAAAAGACAGAGTATATATGTAATTAACTCATCTCAGTTAAGTATCAACTTAAAAACAAAGTTATGTAAGTAACTCATACTGTCATACTCAATTCAATAGTTTTGAGGTTGAGGATAAGTAAAGTAAGTGTTATGTATTTAACTCATCTGATCTCAGTTGAGGATCAGCTTAAAAAAGCAAAGTTATGTAAGTAACTCATACTCAATTCAAAAGTTGTTGAGGATAAGTAAAGAAAGAGTCATGTAATTAACTCATTAGGTAAGAATGACTGAATGAGAATAGAAACAGTTATGTAATTAACTTAGTAGCTTGAGAGTTGAGAATGAGTATAGAAAGAGTTATGTAATTATCTCATTAGTGGATAATGAGTATAGGAAGGGTCCGAAGGGAATAATTATTAGTATGTAATTAAACTCATTAGGAGAGGTAAGAATGAGATCAGAGAATAGGAGTTATGTGTTGAATTAACACAAATGTTGAATGATATTACTAAGGGAGTTACTAAATTTTACTCTACATGAATGATGGATCAATGGATTATGGATGAATGAGTTATTCTTAATATATTATCATCAATTGGGAGTTAGAAATGAGAAACAAATATTGACTTATATGAGTTGGATACATGATATTCATGAATTTGATTAAAAAGAGATATATTAGATCAATTGGTGATGACATGTGAAATTAACATAAGAAAATCATTAGCATTTATAATTTTATACAATATTTGACAGTCAGTTAGTCTCTCACTTCACTTGTACTTGTACAGGTTACAAAACTTGGTTAACTAATTTTGTATTAAGTGTGACTTGTAAGTTTGTAACTGATAATGTGTAGCTAATCTTAAAATGTTTGATAAGAAAATTAGAGACAGTGTATATGTGTAGCTAAGTCTTAGGTTATAACTTATAGTTATAGCAAACAACCGACCAAGGCAGGGGCTTTAGCTTAAGACTTCTAATTCAATTGGATAATTGGATTTGGGCTTACTTACTTACATACAAAAAGACAAAACAATTGCCTTGAGAATTAGTATATAAAGAGTTATGTAATTATCTCATTGGTGGATAATGAGTATATTAAGGGAATAGTTATTAGCTATGTAATTAACTCATTATGTAAGGTGAGAATGAGATCAGAGAATATGAGTTATATATTGAATTAACACAAAAGCTTATCAAGAGAGAATTAGAAGGATATTGATATGATAACTTTGGTAAAACTAAAATTAATTATGGATTGTGGTTTATACTCTATAGTGAAAACTGAAAAGAAGTGGCATTGATGGTAAAATGAATAATAATCATGAGAGAAAAAACACATGTTGAATGATATTACTAAGGGAGTTACTAAATTTTACTCTGCATGAATGATGGATCATGGATGAATGAGTTATTCCTAATCTATTATCATCAATTAGGAGTTAGAAAAGAGAAACAGATATTGAGTTATATAAGTTAGATACATGATATTCATGAATTTGATGAAAAAGAGATATATTAGATCAATTGGTGATGACATGTGAAATTAACATAAGAAAATCATTAGTATTTATAATTTTATACAATATATGATAGTTAGTTAGTCTCTCACTTCACTTGTACTTGTACAAGTTATAAAACTTGGTTAACTAATTTTCTACTAAGTGTAACTTGTAAGTTTGTAACTGACAATGTGTAGCTAATCTTAAAATGTTTGATAAGAAAATTAGAGACAGTGGGTACGTTAGCTAAGTCTTAAGTTATAACTTATAGTTATAGGCTTCTAGCAAACAACCACCAACTAGGCTAGGGGCGCTTTAGCAGCTTAGCTTTAGCATAAGACTTCAAATTTAATTGGATATGGGAATTGGGCTTACTTACATACAAAAAGACAAAACAATTGCCTTAGACTAGATTGACTTAGTAGACCTAGATAATTATTAATTACTTAAACCTTTATGTTTTCAATTTTCATTTTGTTTTCCCGCCACTACAAGGGGGGCCCACACGTCGGATCTAACATCAAGGACTCAAAATATTTGACAAATGATTGAAGTGTAAGTTTCATTAACTCCACTTGCTACTTGCCAGTTTGGAATTGGAGGAAAGAAAACTATCTGTCCCTGTCAGGTAGGCCGGCGCCAAGGCTAGGCCGTTTGCCGGCACAAGCAGACTGGTCACTGGAAGTTTGACACATCACAGTCACACTCACACTCACAGATTGGTAAAGTACTCATAAACCATATTCATATGTGTAAAATAGGACGGTTAGTCCTTAACCGTCCTATATTCTTATGTAAAAATAGGACGGTTAGTGCATAACTGTCCTATATTTAGACAATATAGGACGGTTATTTCACAACCGTCCTATAAAACATAGCATATAGGATGGTTATTTCACAACCGTCCTATAAAACATAACATATAGGACGGTTATGATATAACCGTCCTATGTTTTGTGGTTGGTTTGGCTCCATTCACTTGGGAGCAGTTTTTTTACTAAGTCATAATAGAGAAATCGAGTCGTTTCATGTCGTGCCGTGTATCTAACACAACTCAGTCAATTAATCGTGTTACACAGGTCGTGTCGTGTTATTGTTTTTAAGAACTAGGTCGTGTACGAGTCATAGGTTTTTGACACGACTATTAATCATGTCGTGTTCGTGTTGACCCATAACTCTAATCGTGTCGTGTTTGTGTCGCCACAAACACGACCCGCCAACCCAAATTGCCACCCCTAATCAGAACAGCAGTTTAGATCAATGACCAAGTGTGGTGCACTATGTAAGAACATGGTCCAAAGCTGCATCAGTGTGATAACATTCTTGGCATTAGGCCTAGTGGAAATGAATGGTATTAGATGATAAAACTGAAAAAGAATCTCTTTACTATATACCAACGACTGTACATCTAAATACTTAGAAAAGTAAGGGTTAGGGATAATCAAATGAGTATAAATTTTTTGGGGCATGACCTATATAAAATAGGTCCTTGAAGATGAATGGCTTGGATGTCCAAAATTTAGATCTCAATTAACTTTATATATATATAGTTTATGATATAACAAATCATATTTCTTTTCTATTTTTTAGTTTATCATCTTCATAGTAAATATGAAAATCGTTGAGGAGAGAGAAAAGAGGGCACTAGTTGTCCATGTAGATATTATGATGTCCACATATTGGCAAAGCCTAAGCAGTCAACAAATTTTATCACATGGAAATCCGCGGTTAGGATTTCATGACATCCATGGACAATGTTTACAAATATAGACTTTCAATACCAAAACCAATATCCTAATCCACAAATATAGAGGTTTGACTCGATATTGGAAGATATTGATTCACAAACAAGATATTCTCATTGTCCATGCATATAGCCTTGGACGTTCCTACATCCTAATTGACAATCACCTGTTAGGTGTGTACTCTCTCTCTCTCTCTCTCTCTCTCTCTCTCTCTCTCTCTCTGTGCAATAACGAATGCATGCTGATCTTATATCCTACTACTTTGGCAGTCCAATCCATGAAAGACAGCTACGTTCCTGTAAACATTTATGCATCATAAAAACATTGTTCTTGAGCTACTAGTTAAACATTATATCAGCAATTACATGGGCTTTTTGAGTCTTTGGCTTATATGCTCTATAAAGAGTTACACCATGCAACAAATCTGTGCTTGATATGATCAAGTAAGCAAGAGATCATATCTCATATCAAGAGATTAGGTGATCTCGCATATCAAGAGATTAGGTGGTGAGGATAAAATTGGCGGAAGATTGCACGAATCTGTTCAAGCTTGTTAATAATGGATCGATAGATATGTGTCAGGGTTGCATCAACCATTGAAGTCGTTCAAGGAAGAAGATGGTGAAAGAAGCAAAAAATAAGAGGCAGTTTTTAACCTTAATTTGGGGGTCTTAGGGGCATTACGTCAAAGTAGAGAGCAAATAAGGACCCTCTACAGTTAGAGACCTATCAAATGTTCTAAAATGGCTACAACTTGTAGGAATTGATTGAAAATAGAAATTTTCCTTTTTCTCAGGCACACCGTCTATTTGCCACTTCAAAAGCCAAAAAAAGGCTCATAAAGTCATCAACTAGTAGACAATTTTAGAACTTGGGACATCTAGACAGGGTAAATCAAGCTGGGTGGCTTGGATCACTAAACCAAAAGATAAATTGAGACCCACCATGCATTTTTGTGGAAGCTGTCTACATACTTCCATTTATTCCGGGTGTACTATAAAATTCAGCTTGAGAGATAGAGGTCGTATCTTAGATATGCCATACCCCAAATAATAATAATAATAATAATAATAATAATAATAATAATATCTATTGGATAATAGTAGCCTATTGTCACAATGTTCCTATCTCCTTGGCCACTTGATCATGCAACACTCCTGCTACACTTCAATGTATGAATTCCAATCAGCCTATTCAAGTGTTGCTTAGCTCCTTAGGCCACTAGAGTAATTCACTCACACTTAGAAAGCACAAAAGAGTTTTGGGGATAAAGAACTTCTATTACATTCAAGAATGCTTACAACTTTTGAGGCGATTTGCAAATAAAGGACTCATCCCCTTATTTTAGGTTGCCGTCTCCTCAACCAATGGTCAAGATCATATAAAATGTCTTATATCCAACAAATATATACAATCCTCTAAATCCATCTTTACAATATTCTAGCTACTCTAGGTTGCCAACAAATCACATGTAGTTCAAATGCCATTATTCTATATCCTTTTCAATAAATTGCATTGTTAGTTTGGATTTTTATATTTCATTATGTATCCATTCTATTAGATTTGGTTTGAATAACAGATTATCTATTCTGTTCTGTGTCACTAATTTTTGCAAAAGTAATATTTGTTTGAATTCCTTTACATTGTTATCTAACCTAAGATGAAGTTGAAGAAGTTCCTTTCCATTGGTTATTTGAGTTTTGTTTATTGAAGATCTTTTAATTATCCTATTAATATTTTGAATGCAAATGTTTGTAATTGTTTGTTATTTCTTTTTGTTCAAAGTTGTATATTGATGAATATAATACTACTTAATGATTTTAATATACAAGTGTAATGTACCTTAATGAAGGCTCAAAATGTTTGTTTGTGGAAAATACAAACAACGATTTAATGATTTTTTCCCCCTCGTTGGTCATATAGCACAATTGGTTGCAGACAACAAGGTAGCTCTTCTCATTTCACTTGTTTGAAGGTTCAAGGTCGTACTTTGTCCCTTGTTAGGGAGATTTCAAGTAGATTTAGGAATTATGATAGTATCTTCTAAGTAGTTTGCTTTATAATTCTTAGTTATAATAAAAGAAAACACTAGTTAATAATGATGACTACAAGTTTTGTTTTGTAAAAGCTTGTTAATATTTTGAATTACCAAATTATCTACTTGTAGAAGTTAAAAGAATATCTCAATCCCAAGATAAATGTAACAAACATAAGGAATTTTTCTAAAGAGAATATATGTTGAGATTCTCGAGAAGCTACTATCCATTGGCAGCCCTAGATTAGATAAGAAGAAAGGGAAATAGTTGGTAATAAAGTTAAAACTCATAATAGATTTCTAAGAATACTTGATATATAAATATTGCCTATTTTTATCATATACATAATTGATATACACACATACTTACATATATACATATGTCCACTGTAGAAAAATGTCGATATTCAAAATCAATTCCACATCCATCCTCAGATAGAATTTTCCATTCCATAGCCTATCATTCAAATTGTTTTGGTTGTTATAGCAGATAATCCATTCCAATTGGTAAGCCTACTATCTACACAATTCGAAAGACTTGGACTTTCTAGAGTCGGGCTGTGAATGTAGGCCTTGCCTCATTGTTTCATGTCCAGTATTTTATAAGCCAATCCTGAGGTCTGTGGGCTCATCTGTAAGCCTCTCGTAATGAAGCCATGATACCATTCAGGTTTAAGTTTAAAATGCAAGGTCAAACTTCTTACACTTTCTTCTATAATTTTATATTTTATTTTATTTTTCTCTTGTTTTAATTATAAGACAAGAATTACAAAACAAATCATGTATATACTCTCAAACACTCTCCAAAATCCAATCTCCCACCAAAAGAGAAAGTAGAGTCGGCTAGAATAATTCACTGGTTGATTACATACATAAAATATGATGCAAAAGATGCAAAGAGAAACAATATCGCAGTTGGGCTTGAAATCCAGAACAGTTACGACTACAACTGTCCCAGAGGCTTGGTGATTTCAACCAGTTTGTCCTCTGGGTCAAATCCTAGATGGGCGATGCCATAAAGGTCTACTCCGATGGATGATCTCAATCCTCTACCAAGTTAAAATTTAAAACTCTACTATCTAGTTTTCACCGTCCAATTTTTAACTAAAATAACAATTGTTACAAGTCCACCGATTGGAAAAAGAATTTTAGTGCATGTCCTACAAAAGTCCAACAGTAAGAAGATTCTAGATCACCAAATATCCAAGCTCCGTATGTTATTTTAGCTGAAATTGTGAATCTAATTTAGCACCTGCAGACACAGATACAGGAAGAAGAAAGGAGAGCCTTGGCAAAACAGTAGAGTTTTCATCGTATAACTTTAAGATTTTGAAAACAGCATCTTACAAAATACAAAGTAAGACTGCGTACTATTAATTTAGACACTGGAAAAAGAAAAAAGTCTCAAGAACTCAACACTTTCATTTTAACTCGCGGTTCTTGTGGGATCCGACCAGAAAGACGGTTTGTCACAACTCACTTGGCATGCTGCAGATGGGTTGTCATGGGAATATGCTATTCACATTGTTTTTGATGTGGGAAATGATCACTTTGCCATTCTCTGGACGCATGTTAGCCACGCGCTGAAAGCGCTATGTCAGATCTTAACTACTAGCTAGAGCTCATGTCGTTTTCCTGAAAGTAAGAAAGAATTTCCTCAGATGACAGATATCTAGTTTCCATTTCGCTGCCACATTTTTCATACGAATTCTGGGGCTACTGGTAGCCAGATAATACGTTTTCTTTCTTTACTTTTTATTTGGTGAAATTGGCAGGTGGTTTGTGAAAAGTTATGGTCTGTGGATGATATGATTTATCGGTACAGTATGCTATTCATTCAAATAACTCGTTATTTCTCAAAGGAATAACAAGAACATACATATAAGGGGGATTTATTCCCCAAACACGAGGGATAGATGGTACAATGTAAAGCTTACAATAGCAGCTTCCACAGATTATGTTCCGCGGTTTTCGCTTTGCGTCCGGTGTATTTGGTTCTGCTGTGGGCAGGACTAGATATGTTCACTCCTGAAAGAGGAGCTTTCTCAAGCATCTTGTCTTCCTGTAGCTTTCAGATTTTACTCGTCTGCCGGTGGATCAACCCATCGACCGTGGTCTTTAATCAACTGAATCAACGCATCAGTTGCCTGTTCCATGGCGATTCCCCTCTTCACCACCGTCTGTAAAGCATAACCCACACACCATTTTTTGCTTTTAGAGCTGAAATTTTCTTGCTCACATTAAGCAAAATGGTAAATCTGAAGCATCCCATCTATGAACTGAAAATGGCGTGTCTGATAAAGCTAACTTTGTTCAAGATTAAATACAGAAACTATTCATTTTGTGTCAGGACCTAAACTGGAACATCGAGCAAACGCTCATCCAGTAAGAGGGTCGTTCAACTGCTGAAGCAGACTTAACATCCACACAGGAAGTAGAAAAGCTCAAGAAGGTTTACAAGTTTCAGGACATTCAATAGTGATTAACTCATCAATAGAAATCAGAACGGAAACTCATCTCAGTTGACTCGATCAAAACTTGGGTCAAACAAGGAAAACACCTACACCAGCCTCGTATGAACAAATAAAATATAGTCAGCCCTTACAACAGTGCATAGCAATAATTGGAACACAAAGAACTCAAGGAGCGCAAATTGGGGACTCAGTAACAATAAGAACTTGCACCATATAAACTCTTCCTAAAACAACTTGCTATAGTTCTTGACTGAGATTTGAGTTGAAATTTCTAACCCTAAAAACTGTTGATTATTAGATAACATTGGTCCCAATGAGTGCGCTTGTGGCTAAACAATCAGAGCTTTTCCGAGGAATTACAGCTGGAGGTTAAAGCAAAACGATAATCCAGAAAGCTCAGAGGCATTGGAATCAAGAGAAAGGACTATAAATGAAGGGGATGTGATTATCTTGCAACGAGCAAAAAACATGATTTTTTTTCATCTACAGACCAATGGAAAGCATCCTATTAGCAATTTTCTTTGTTTGGGAGATGGGCTAAATCATTGGAAAATAAAGTTGCATCAATGGCATATATCATGCCATTTGGCTTCACAAAGAACATACCTTCCCAACATAGAGGTCAATCTTTCCTGGAGCACCACCTACATAACCAAAATCAGCGTCTGCCATTTCTCCTGGACCATTCACGATGCAACCCATGATTGCTATCTGCCATCAACAAAATTTGTCGTTACTCCAACACCAAAATCAGGTTAAAGTTAGATGAACTGAAAAGCTACCATTTTTTTTTCCTTCTTCTGGCTCTTATGAGATTATGAAGGTTCATATCAAGTGTTGATAATTCTGGAAGCAAACTAAAGATTTTCTCTTCTGCAAAAGCTTAAAAAAGGGAACCTCCATCAGGCTTCTTCTTGGACCTACTAACTGAGCTAATAATCTTTGTTTCTCCTGCAATCATTCTTCTCACCAGACCCAACCAGAAAAGGAGAACAGCAGCAAATACAAATACCTTTATTCATCTCTTAACTCTTTAAACTCCTTATACTACATTTCTTCCCATTACTACAATGCACATAGACTGTTCCAGTTGCCCTGCTAAGGACTAAATCCATCAATGTATGCCTAACCAACTATCTTTCCTTGTTTGCTATTTTTCCTTTATGCGGTCTTGTTTATTAGCACCTCACTGAGACATGGAAATGGCACGATTGACTTACAACTCAGAAGTAAATTGTCTCTTAGGCTCATTAAGTAAAGAAGCTATTTAGCAATGTCCTATGGCACAGAGTTCAAGGATTACCGAAACACCAGGCAAGTGTGATGTCTTCTCTCTGATCTCAGCACTTATATCTTGAAGGTCAAATAGAGTTCTGCCACAGGATGGGCAAGAGACGTACTCCTGCAAGCAGATTCAAGTGTGGGGTTTGCTTTCCACCATCAGATAGCTACCCAAAATACATTGAACTGATGTCATAACTGGAGAAAGCCATAGTACTTTTGGGAAAGGAATTTACCGTTTTTTGTGTTTCGCATTCTGCAACCTTGAAGTAAATTGAAGGAAGTGTTTCTTAGAAATTCAAAATCCTGGCCAGGAGCTTCCAAGCATATTCCGTCACCAAAGCCATCAACAAGAAGCGGACCGGCATTGCTACCAGCACTAATAACTAGATCATCCCTACAAAATACAGAACGAATATTAGTTCCCGTAGTACTCAATTGATGACTTAATAAATACTTATGGATCTGCAATTACCTGTGTATCCCTTCAGGAAACTCTAAATGGTGAATCACTGGGAAGTTCAAAGCATTGTCTGACAAATACTCAAACAATCTGCAAAAGAATGAAGCTAGTTAGCTGACATAAAATGAATATTTGGCAAGCATTATCATTTTGTGACAGCTAAAATGACTTGACAGCGCAAAGAAACAAATTTACGATACAAGCAGGAAAATGGCTATGGAAGGTGCTCTAATGCATAAATGTCTCTTTTTAACAGTGCAGATCAAGATTGATAAGATAATCACCTCCTTGCTGCATGCACTCTGCTGGTCCTTTCTTCTGTATATGGTAGATTATGTAGGATCATAGTAATATCCACATCTTTAAGAATGTCCAACGCCTCATAGGGTTCATCACCACAAACAGATACGGTGAAGCGTGTAGCTGAAAGAAATGAGCGATCATGTAACATGGCATATGAAATACATAAATGGAATTCAGTTACTTGATTAACTCCCAATAAATCTAGAAAGTAGAACCTACCTTCAGGCAAGAGCTTATGGGCACCGCTAGACAATTCTTTGAGATTCACAAGGACCATGGCATTTGGCAATGGCTTTGTAAGCTGCTCCGACAAAGGAGTCAAAACTCCCATGCTTATATCTATAAGCCTCTTGAGTGCAAGTCTCTGATTGTTGAACAAAAAGGGAAAATTTTATATCCTCATATATCATATAGTAACCATCCTATGGGCCCTTTTATATCATATAGTAACCATCCTAATTAACAGTGTAACATTGTTAAGAATATTAAGGGATTATTTACGTCGGTGGCATTCCATGAGTGTGGCTCCATTTGCTTTAGCAATGCCACAGGTAATTTCTGGAGGTTTTTTCACTTTAAAATATTATAAAGCCAAGAGATCTGAGGAAGACCCTCACAGAATCAGCATCTTCAACTGAAGGAAGCTCTCTCACAAGGATGGAGTCAACCGTTGCCAAATCCTGCATTTAACATCAGAAGTTTCAAAGGCCTGTTAACCCGTAGCTCAACTACAAAACAGTAGCCATCAAATCACAACAGATAGTTCTTGCATTGAAAAACTAGAATACTCATCCAGACCTTGAATGGCATGCCCACCACAAGCTTGGCTGCAAGTGATTTGTACAGGAGCTCTGGTTTCTGATAAAAAAAAAGGCAGAAAATCAAGATAAGAATGCCCATGGAAGTCCATGAAAAAGTATTTGTTAAACTAAATAGAGAAAGCAATGTCACTGCCCCACAGGAAGCAGAGACGAATACTCTAAACTACAAGAGGCAAAGCAATTAGATCACTGAGAACACAGACCAACTCATGAGTGTGGGAAATTATTTTCTCTCAAATGTATGAAACAAATATAGCGGCATATTAGCTGTTCTGCCATTTAACTTAGTAAAAATGTCACTGTAGTTTTGTATCATTTGTAGTGACCCCCCTTTGATGCTATGATTAATGACAAAAGAGTTTACAAGTGTCACACAAGGCAGCCCCGGTGCACGAAGCTCCCACCTATGCGGGGTCCAGGGAAGGGGCGAACCACAAGGGCCTATAGTAGGCAGCCTTACCTTGCATTTTTGTAAGAGGCTGTTTCCACGCCTTGAACGCGTGACCTCAAGGTCACATAGCGACAACTTTTACCGTTGTGCCAAGGCTCCCCTTTCACAAAAGTGTTTACAAGTGTATGCAGGCCTAAATCGTGTTTCAAACAGATTGAAAGAAGCCCGAAGGTCTTCATATCCTATGCGACAGCAATGGCTCTGTTAAGGAAATAAATATCATAGAAAACTACTAAGATCAAACATTACCTTCAACTGATCCAGAGACACAGACATAAGAACAGAACCATCACGGTGCAGAACTCCTCGGTAGTCCACCTCTTCGCCCTTAGTTCCAACAAAAGAAAGCTCCATGAACCACAACAAAGTTCATAACCCACTCTGGATACTATTAGCATGAAAATTTTAAACCAACCTCCTTCTGTACTGGTAATTGACCAGTTCTCCGCTGGAAATCGAAATAATGTCTATGCTTCTCTTCAAAAGGTGCCTATTAAAAGACCAGGGATTGCTAATGAGCTGGAGTTTCACAAGCTAGGTTTGAGACAAAGACTTCAGAATTGGCAAAGATAGAGCCTTACCACCCCCTTCTGAAGACCTGAAGCTTTCATTCCAAGGTGAGCCAGTCTTCTGCAAGGATCTATCTCTTCCTCTGGTGGTTCTGTGAGGGAAACCCGAATAGTATCACCCAGACCATCCTGTACACAAACAGATTCAACTGGGTTATATTGTGATTGTACAAAGTATTCAACAACATCACAAAGTGAGAAGAAGCAACAAGAAAAAGAAGATATATGATAACCCAGAGGACCCAGGATAAATCTTACATATTTTTCAGCATACAAAATTCATACACACGATGAAGCCCGAATACATGTCCCCCTAATGAAAGTAATGCAATAGTCAATATGACTAGATTCACTAAATACAGGTTATAATCCCAGCAAAACTACCTTTAATACAGGCAAACCATAAGAATTCTGAATAGACAAAAAATGATTAACATGATTAAAGGACGACTTCGAGAGCAAGTACCTGAAGAAGTGTTCCAATGCCAATTGCTGATTTCATCCGTCCATCTTCACCTTCACCAGCTTCAGTAACTCCAAGGTGGAGAGGATAATCCCATCCTTGAACATACATTTCCGCAACAAGTAAGCGGTATGCTTGGACCATGATCACCGGGTTGCTTGCTTTCATTGAGAAGACAAAATTGTGAAAGTCCAACTTCCGACAGATCCTTGCAAATTCAAATGCAGATTCAACCTGTTGCAGGATTACGAAAATATGAAGAGCACTGTGTTTTACAACAAGGTACAGGCACATAAGCCACAATCTGTTTACAGAATTACAGGGATAACTACTTACCATTCCCCTAGGAGAATCTCCATGGTAGCTCATGATACGATCCGAAAGACTTCCATGATTGGTTCCAATGCGCATTGCTCTTCCATACTTCTTGCATTTCTCAACCAATGGAGTGAAAACCTGTTTATTGAAGGACATTCAGATATCTGGTACAGAAAATTATCAGAGGATGCCATGATATAGAATTTAAGAGAAATTTTTCGACTCCATTTAGGTCCATCAAACGGTTACATTGTCTGCTTGGACTGATGTCAAAATGCAAGGCAACGCGGAAAAATGCACGTGTAGATAAAGAAGAAACAAGACACAAGCACATGAAGCAGGAGAATAGATGAGCCACAAGAAAATAGCTAGGCTGGACAATGCAAGGTGCTCAGGAGGAAGGACCAAACTAAGGGAAGTTATTTCCTTCAGCATGCAACAATACCTAAGTTATGAACGGATGCAAAGTTTCATGTACTGAATTGTGGAAGCATATAAGGATCAAATTATATCAGCCATTCTTGTTCAGAATGCAGTCACTGATAATTACCAAAGGCATTATCATGACTCTGCAGATAGACAAGATCCAGACTTATACCACTGACACATTTTTCATGAGATGAAAACTGCTTTTCTGAGGGATATCAGTTTTGTATTCTGTAAGGGTTCTCAACTGGTGTTTCATTAGCTTGATAAATTATAAAGGCTAGAGTTTTTTTGCAGGAACAGGTGCAGTAACTTAACATGTCTTGAAAACCTGAACTTCTAAGTGAACCTAAATGGCAGTGAAATAAGCTCTTTTGACCTGCTCGATATGTTCAAGCTCCTTCTGGTAGTCATCTTCTGTGTACTCCAGCTTCTCAAACTGCGCTCGCCCATCAGCTACAAGTAACTCTCTTAGCAACTGCCGGAATCTGATGATTTGTATAGCAATACTTGGTGGCTACTAAACAATTAGACATATGATGAAATAATGGACATACCAAAGTTTCCAGGGTTCACACGGATCTTGTCAAAGCACTCAGCCACTCTTAATGCAACAGGAGGAGCAAAGTGAATGTCTGCCACCAGAGGAATATTATAACTGCATAAACAGAAAAACACAACTTAGAAACAAACTTCATCGAATAATGTTCCTTTCAGAGCCCTGACAATCAGTAATTGAGGTCTTACTTCTTCTGGAGAAGTGTGTTCTTTATTTCAAAACAAGCATCTGCTTCTTTCTTTCCTTGAACTGTGATCCGAACAATATCGGCCCCATGGTCAGCTATTCTCATCACCTATCATTGAGACAACCACAGCATTTTCATTTTGGCCATCTTAGATTCATTATTATCTTAACCCAAATGTATGTATAATATCATGGCCGCTGTCTGTAAGTAATAGCACTATTTTGAGGACACAAAGGATGCCTTTCATTGATAAAATGATTTCAAAATTTGTAAGCTCTGAAATTGCTTTGTTTGATCTCTATAGGACAAAAAAGAGAATCATAAAAAGTTACATGAAAACATTAGAGGCTCCAGCACTTTTTATAGCTTCAAAAATCAGAATTAGATGTAATAAAACCTAGATTCCCCATTATATCCTTTTTCACTGTGTCACAATAATGAGGAACATGTGTACCAGATTAGTTGCAATAAAGTAGTGGATATAGGAAGGATCTTCATGGTATACAATTGACAACTATGCTAACAGACGAAGTTCAATAGCCAATGAAACCACTAAAAGGAGGCATCCATGGTTAACAGGATACATGAACTTATGTATCTATTGTTGTATATAAGTACGAATAGTCCCAAGACTAATGGTTACTGCAAGGGTGTTTGCATGAGAATATAACACATGCTAAAGATATCATCATTTCCTTTCAAATCCTGAAATAACATTTACAATATAAAAAAGGGCCAGCCATTGCTTGAAGCTCCCGCATATGCAGGGTCCGAGGAAGGGGCAAACCACAAAGGATTTATAGTACGCAGCCTTACCCTACATTTTTGCAAGAAGCTACTTCTACGCCATGAATCCATGATCTCCAGGTCACACAGCAACAACGAAACCATTGTGCCAAGGCTCCCCTTCTAGCATATAGAATCTAGCTTGGAAAAAATTACTAGAAAGAAGAGATAAAGGAAATGACTGAACCTGTTCAACAGTTCCAGCAACATCCTTAGTATCAGTGGTGGTCATAGTCTGAATTCTTATTGGCTGCTCACTGCCAAGAGCTACATTTCCCACCATTACGGTGCAGGTTTTTCTCCTCACAGTCTTGTGCATGGTTTCACAATACTTTTGCCTGGGTACTGCATTAGGGAGAATAGGAACCATAAGATGAAGAACAGTAATACATAAAGAATAAAAAAGTCGTTCATATTGCAAAAAGAAACAACAATTAGCTCCCAACTATTTACATGTGGGACCGATTAAACAAATCTGCTAAGATAGCAACCCAAACAGATAGTGAACAGAAAACCCATCTGGTAAAGCTTAAATGTTCTTCAGTGCAAAGCAACTAACAGAAACAAAGAAAAATTCACCACAACTTACGTAAAGAGGGTTTTCTGCTGGTGACATAGAGAAACACATTAAGTATGGAAAGCATTTTGATTTTGTTACCAAACCAGATACAAAACCTTCAAAATGACTCGATGATGTAAATTTCCCATTGCAACCTTCTTAATACCTAAAGAAAAATATGCTTTGAGAATATACCTAAGAGAGGGCTCCCTTTCGATGCAGGCTGCAATTCAACCATCTCCGGTCCAGGGTTTGAATTTCTTATTGAGGGGTGCTTTGTTGTCTGAGATTTCATCCTTTGCGAATCAGGAAGGCATTTAACCTTCACGAAATCTACACTTTTCACAAAGTCTAAGCCAGAATCTGTGCGCTTCAGACCTGAGAACGAAGTAGGGGCCATTCCTGTAGCCATCTTGGCAAACTCCCGGCCTCACCTCTACACTTGTACAAAACAGGAACAGGACCAATACCAGTAAGGCTAAGCTTAGAGCTTCTGGAAAGCTCAATTCTACCATCCACACAGTTTTAAATGGCCATAGAAACACACAAACCAGAAATCCAAATATAAAATGATTAAAAGAAAAAAAAAAGACTTATTGGAGATGAATAGTCAAACAAAGCAGGAGTATCACGGATTCGATGATTAAGAGAAGCTTTTCAAGAAGCTTAGAAAGGCGATGTTAATGAAGATGGTCTCAATCTCTTCAAGAATTTTTCGCAAAGCAAATAATCTGTCACAAGGTCGTCACATGTGGTACTAAATCCATAGCAAAGTCATCATCTCAGGAACCGCTAAAGACAAATGCTTCCAAGAAGCCGGCAATCTGTCAAATAATTGCTTATACTTGTTTATACAGGGAATGCAATATTTTATCAAACACGAAACCAGTAAAAATTTGCAGAAAGCATCTTGCCGAGAGCTCGGAATAAGGAAATTGCAGGACCGATTCGACCACGATCAGAGGAAGATGAAGATGTGAAATTGAACACGACTCGATCAAACACTTCGCTTCAATCTCGGAAAAGAGAAGAAAAGAAACACAGAACAAGCACGGATTCAATTAAAATACTCAAAAACGAAGAATTCAAGAAGATTGTTACCTGGAAAATTCGGCAGCAGCAGAAGAAGATGAAGAGATTGAGGAAATAAGAAGGATAAAAAGTTCGGCCTCCAGTTGAAGGAAGAAAGGATCTGGAGACAAGCTGGTGGTCGACGGAGATTTTGGGGAAAATTATAAAGCGGATTTTATGGAGGGAAAATGGAGGTAAGACACCACCAGAGGGGAGTGAGACAGAGCAAATGAAAAAACACGCCATTTTCGTATTATCTTTCAATATTCAATTGAACAAAAATTAAATCCAAACACAGGCCTCGCGATTGACCTTAGCTTGTCTCAATCTGGGCCCACTTTTGTACTATACACGTCTGGTTTAAGTCCCATCCATGCCTAATTTATGATAATAATAAAAATTTGATGAATTTTCTCCAAAACTTAGCAAAAAACATTCATTTTTTCGGTGCGGTCCGGATGGTGGCTGTTTACAGTTTACTTAATCAACCACCATAAGTCGTGATGGAGCACAGGATCAGTGGCTCAGATCATTCTATAACATGAGATTTGTACAACTAGCCTGGTGACCAAGATTTGGATTACCGGCGCGAGTTTTGGTAGCATACGTGTTACCGAAATATTTGGGATTCCGAATCCAAGAAACCAACGGGAGCATATTTTGGCTCGGAAGAGACAACAATCCTCTTCTCCAGGGTCATTATGGTCATTTTAACAGGCCCCACTCTGTGGACCGATCAATGGCTTGTGGTTGGCCCACCTGTACTACCATCTGGATAATTCTACTGCAATTAGTTGCACGTGAATCAGGACATATTTTAGGTGCGGTTATAAAGAAAGGTCCCAAATTCTTCACAATGAGACCACGTGAAACTGAAAATGCTTGTACGGAATAACGTGTAGGTGGATTCACACTGGGCTGTTTGAGATGGGAACAGGAAATCGGGAACAAAATTATCCATGAAAATAAATCATGGACAACTCTGTCCATGTATACATAGATTCATGCTTCATCGTGTTAAGATCTTGGGTGGGTCCGGCTTGAGAGCATGCTATGCACGAACTCAAGAGTAACACATAAGGATTACCTTTTCCATGGATAGTTCCTATTAACGTTAGAAAACAAGAATACTACAGAAAAAATGCTGCATCGTGACAAGGGCTGACCCAACTTAGCCCAAGATTATTAGTATAACCCATGTTTGTTTCACAGACCTTAACTCAAGGCTTTTACACAGGAGTCTAAGAAGCATAAGCCAATCCACTGCCGGCTATCCCTGTGTACACGGCTCGATGATTCAGTCACGAGCCCAAACCCATCCTCTCCCTTATCAGCTCATCATACCAAGGGGCTGATGTGGAGACATAAAGATGAAATGGCATTGGAAAATATATATGACATTTGCAAATCAGTGAAAAGGGTAGCCCCGATATACAAAGCTTCCACATATTCAGGGTTTGGAAAAGGAACAGCATATAAGGGTTAAATAGTACGCAGCTTTACCTTGTATTTTGCAAGAGGCTGTTTTCACGCCTTAAATTTGTGACCTAAAGATCACCCGACAACAACTCTACCGCTATGTCAAAGCTAAACGTGTGCGGATCAGTAAGGCTTATTAAATTTAACCTCGTTTCGCAACGAGGGTTCCTTCTTGTCCGGCTCACAAATTGATTAGCCATACATTATCTAAGTGCACGAGACAAACGTGTTCAGTATTAGTTGAGAAAGAGACTGAAGGGTCCATCTCCAATGGGGAAGAAAGATAGAGTTTTCATACCAGAATATGTTGCGTGTGGTCGGAGGAAGCCATTTTACATGTGCCGCTGGAAGGGAGCGTGGAAATCATACAAGTGAGATTCACGTATGCTCAGGTATTTGATAAAACGCGTTTTATTAGATGGTACGGGAGAATTATAGTATATAACCTCTCAAAGCTGAAGGGGAGTCTTGGTGCAACGGTAAAAGTTGTCATCGTGTGACCTTGAGGTCACGGGTTCAAGGTGTAGAAACAGTCACTTGTAAAATGCAAGGTAAGGCTGTGTATTTTAGGCCCTTGTGGTCTGCCCCTTCTCTGGACCCTGCATAGGCAGGAGTTTTGTGCACCTGGGCTGCCCCTTTTTAACCTCTCAAAGCCACTTAACTTAGTGGATATAGAAAAGTGAAGCACCCTCGTCAATGCCTGAGTGTACAAAAGTATATCATTTCTTAAGCATATATTTTAAAGTAGTATCATCATCGAGACCTTATTCCGATTAGAGATTAGTCATGTGAATATTGTTCCTCCATTTCTCTCTATTAAGTATCATGTTTTCATTTAGTCTCAAAATCTTTTCTCTTTTTTAGCCTTTTCTTATTCTTTTGGAACCTTTGACTTAGATTACCTTATTTCTTTTAATCAATGATGTTTTTTTATCTCTATTGGACATGTCCAAACCATTTAAGCCCAATCTCTCTCATTTTGTTACATATCTGTGTTATTCTTAAGTTTTCACTAATGTTTTCATTTCAATTTTTATTTTTTCTTGTCTTGCCATTTATTCATTTTAATATTTTCATTTTGGCTACGCTCTTTATATGTACATGTTGTTTCTTAACTGCCTAACGCTATGATCCCATAGAGCATGGCCGGCCTTACAGCCATCTTATAAGATTTTTCTTTTAGTTTGAGTGACACCCGTTGATCATTCAAAACTCCAAAGATGCAACTTCACTTGTTTCAACCCACTTGGATTATTTGGGTAACTGCCCTCTCAATTTCTCCACTCTCATGAATTATGGATTGTAGGTATCGAAAGTGATATTTTAGAGAGATTTATTTGTTTTAAATTTTTATTGGTGCTCCACTCCCGTTCCTCTCATTGCTAAAATTGCATTCCATATACTCTGTCTTAGTTTGCCTAATTTTAAATCCTTTATATGTAATGCATCTCTACATAACTTTAGCTTTGTGTTTGCTTACTCCCTTGTTTTATCAATAAAAAATATATCATCAGCAAATAACATACACCATATAATATTTTTGTATAGATGTTTTTCTTAACCCAGCCATAATTAAGGTAAAAAGGCTCAATACCTATCCTTGGTGTAATCCTTTAGTGAAAGGAAAATCACCATTACCTCTGCTAGTGGTCCTAACATTTGCTTCCGCTCTCCTGTACATACCCTTAATTTTGTCTGTACACTCATTTTAAAGTATGAAGGAAAGCAATTAATCTGAAGTGGGAGAGACAATTATATTAACAATTATTAATATTAGCTAGACTATGATATAACTAATTTACCAAGTGCAAGGAGTGTTTGCTTTATGTATAGAAAATTTATATAAAATATTTTCTATTTCTGCACTTCATGTAGAATGTAGAAGGGGGCATTTTGTAACTCAATTAAAGAGAATTTCAAGAATAGACCAAAAGTAGACTTTCACTGGCAGAAGAATACAGTTGCTAAAAGTAATAACGTCGTCTCTTCCGCTTCTGTGAATGTGTCTATAACTTTATCATAGATCTGAGTTTTTTTAAATACACGAGAAGCTAGAGATCTCATTTGGCATTGCGCGGCTTCCTTCATTGCACCAGTGCACTTAGGAGAGCAACAGGCCATTGGTTAAGCCACTAGAAGCTGCAGCAGAAGGTACCACCAGACAACTAATCCTAACGGAAGTGTTCTGATATAGTAAAATAAAGTAGGATGAATCAGTTATCTTTGACTTCTGCGAAGGCCATTGCCTCTGATAAGATATTGTATGTCTACTTTGTCTTGTGCCGTCTGCTAATCCAATAACACGACCTTGAAAAAAAAGGGTGGTAATTTGAAAAAGCAACAAAGACTCTTCCCCAGTTGCTATACTCTTCATGTCCATAGTGTAGCTGCCCTTAAATTATTCTCCAATTATAAGCTTCTACTTAATCAAAAGAGGAAGCAGAGGCTTTGCAACTTATCTTTGCCTTTATCTATGTCCTCCAAAGGAGAATCGGAGACTATCAAATATATTTTTCTAACTGATTTTAGCGATGCTAGACGAAAAAGAGAGAAAAAAACATTTTTTTTTTTTTTTTTAAATCTCACACATGCATGTCCAGGACTTAGCACATGTAATTAAAATCAAGTTATCAAAGGTAATTGAATTCACTGCTTATACATTTCTCTTTAATTCCTTATATACAACCCCTTAATTCTAGTCATATTTATTAGTTACTTTACTAGGTTCTCAGTGTAACTAATATGCAGTGCGTGCAATTTATCAAAGAGTTGAGTTGGACCTGAGTTGTATGAGGTTGCATTTATTGTGGAATTTCTAATCCCATAGTTGCAGTAGATGTGAACCTCTTTTGGTCTGAACCGACCTCGAGACGGCTTTAATGTGCGAAAAGCCCAACCCTTCCAACATACTACAGCCTAGGCGGAGAAGATCCAACGTCGAGGTGTCACAACTCATTAACGTGAACTCCTCCTGGCTGGCGCAGAGACTTTACTCACCAAATCTAATTGAAAGCTTCTGAAAAGTAAATAGATTTTTTTGTTGTTTGGATTATGGTTTATCCTGATGGAATTGAAATCAGCCAAGGGAATGATTTTGTTGCAGGTTCAACAATGTCTTGGAATTGACAAGGGCCTAGAACAACCTAGGATGGAGTCTCTATCTTTCTGCTAGCACCTTTAAATTATTTCTTGTACTCATGTCCTGAATGCAATTGTGAACCACATCATAAAAGTCTCAAAGAATACATTAGGCCAACATTTGATACATTCATATGATAGACAGCAGTAGAAAATCAATCCCGACTAGATGATTTTAGCATAAAAAATTCTACATTTTGATCACAGTAAAAAGATAGTTAGGACTTTTTATGAAAACAATTGCCTAAATTCAATAGGCAAAAATATGAATTTCAGATGCTAGAGTCCTCCAAACGACACGATTTTCCTGTCAAAAGATATCCAATGCAAGAGAAGTCAGTTGTACAGGTCAAACAGTCCAAAGATGGAGCCATTGCATGCAAAAAGAGGAGTTTTGGTCTGGTAATGAACTATAGGTAATTTTCCCTTATTCGGAGATTTTGAATAGATTTAGAAATTAAGCCATGCTTATATATATATATATATATATATATATATATATATATATATATGTCTGCATTCTTTTATTTAGCTTGTCCAAAAGGAAATGAGCATCTTGGGTCGTTGGACATTTGCTAAATAAACAAATCCCCTAAACCTTTCTCAGTACCGAGAGTAATCTAAAGTGCTTACTCCACCTGTGATGAATGCCAGCAGAGAGGGCAACAGCTGACTTGTCCTTTGCCTCTGTAAGATCAGCTTGATTTCCAAGTTCTTAGATTACTTCATGGATGGCTTGGCAGTTCGCAAGCGCAGTTCGGCAGCATGTTAGATCGTTTTGGCACTATTTTGTGAAGGTGGCCGAGAGGGTTTCCATGGCCATGACGAAGAGGTAGGGTAACAACGGGTCACCTTGCCGAATGCCACACTGAGGATCGAAAATGGAGCTAAATCCATCATATTCAGGAGCTTCATTGCCATCAATACTGAAATAGCATTATTAACTTCCTCTTTGGCCACAGGCAAACCCAATTTTTGTTTATCACTCTCAGACAGAATTTTACTAACATTGTCAGGGAATGTAAGTTTTCTTCATCTTGGATTGGTGAGAACATTTTCATATAGCGATCCCTCAAGGCTTTTTCAATACTACCTTGTCCCTCAATGGTCATTATAACTCTTAGTATCCTATTCCTTTTTACTTTTACTATTTGTGGCAGCACGGAAATACATTGTATTGAGGTCTCCCGCTTGTAGCGAGTGGATCCTCGCTTTCGCCTCCAATGCGTCTCCTGGAGCTCAGGGCCTTCATGGAACCGCATTAAAGTTTGCACTTGTAGCTCCCGATTCACGGAATCGTGGGTCTGGATTTTCAGTTATTGTTCTCCTGGGTCTTTAACTTTTCACGATTCCATTTCAGCAGAGTTTCACTTTCTCCCTGCTGATCCTACATATGGAATGTTCAACACTTTCATAATGATTTCTGGGTATGCAGGGTGGGTGGTCCACATTTTCTAGCGCCGCTACAATTCCATGAAATCAACTTCGTCAATAACAAGGTTGAGAATCGTTCTCTGTAACTTGTGCAATGACCGTCCAATCATCGCTCTGCCCCCATAGTCTGCATTTCTATGTTTACCCTTTTTCCTCCATAAAAGCATCTGCGTCAGCTGGGTGAATTGAGGCCGTCATGTTGCACTAAATGTGCTTCCATTGGAATGTTATTAACAATGATTAGAATCACTTTGATGACTAAGAATTTTACGGTAGTCTATTAAGAGTAGCACATACTACAAACAAATTAATTGGGCTATTGACAAGTGGAATAAGACGTATAAAAACTAACTATTTGCCGTCCTTGCTCCTTTTTGTCCTTATCCTGGGGGCCAAAGCCTCTTCATTGGGAGACGGCACGGCTGCTGAACGCACAAGCAGCAGATTGAAATCAGACTAGCATGTTAACTGAAACAAATGAATCCAGTTACCAGGGAAAAACAAACAAACAGAGCCAATCTACGCAAAATCAGCTTTTCCTTTCCACTTCTCTTTGTAATCCGTGACATACCCCTTAACACCTCCCATTGGGAATAAAACGCTCAACCAAATAATCTCCTTTACTTGACAAGATAGGCATATCCCTTAATCATAAAGGAGATACGGCTATACCTTTGGAAGAGTTGATGACCACAGCAGCCAGCTGCAAGACCAGAACATAAACACTACAATGGTCGTACTCATGAGGTATTGCCTTCTGAAGACAGCGCGGACTGAGCAAAAGAACATATATGAAGCTAATTGCCCCCATGATTTAGATCAAATGGTCAGTTTCTTCCCACGTTGTGGTATCTGCCAGGTAGTATTCAAAGAACATGCATGGGCGGCAAGTTTAATCAAGATATATATCTTTCCTGCTGCTCCTGCAGAAGCCTCGCAGAAGATTTAGCATCAAGATACAGAGCAGTCACTTCCTCCAGATCAGCCTGCCATGAGAAGAGAACAAAGAACATGAGTCGTTGCGGCTTTCATTAATGATAGGTTGATGACAAATGATTATTTACAAATAAATGGGAGAGGATAGAAGATGAAGCAGCTAGCATGAATATCAGAACTCAGCATTGATTAGGAACTACCTTGCAAATGTTGTCTCTCCCGTTCATTTTAGCCACAACACTAGCCGGTGATAGCAGCTGAACAGCATGCCTGAAAAGTCGGACAGTTGGATTAAGCAGTGGGCCATAGCAGAAAGCAAATGTCAAAGGGATTTGCAACAAGCCCTACATGGATAGAAAATCGATATACAGTTCATAAACAAGCAGATACGCGTGAATGCTAAAGGAGCAATGTACATTGGTGTCAGAATAAGTATTGCCAAGAAAGCAGTGTGTACGGTGGATGGTTCAGGAGCATGGAGTAATGGGAAGACATACTGACCATTTATAATGTAGAAGATGAAAAAGAAGACAAGCTGAATAAAATCAGCAATGAATTACTTTTGTGACGTGAACCTTGGAGATGTCAGAATGTTAGATGGGGAAAAGTAGCAACATTTGATCACATTCAAGAATTGACACTGGACGAAGCTGTTGTGGAGGGATGAATGCTTTAAACACGAACGGCACATGGAGATCAAATTGAACCTTGATGACAAGAATCCCATTTCATTGGAAAAGAGGTTGACCCGATAGAGTTAAACAAGGACTAAAGCCTTCTGGCATAGTGGCGCGAGGAATACCTCACCTAGGTGACCATGTTCAAGACTGCATGTGCGCGCATGTCTCCAACTTCCAAAAAAGAAAAAGGAAAAACAAAACAGAAGCATCATCAAAAGAAGTAACAGCATAGCAGCATCCAACAAGGAATGAGGCCTACATCACAAAGAGACCTCCAATATGTTTAGTCCAGGTAGTAGTTAATTAACTCTGCCAATGCCGGTCCCAAGCCCGGATGAAAAAGGAGGAGGGTCCTGCGTCATGTACCAGCCGGCAGGGGAAAAGTTGAAGATGATTTTGTTATTTCTTTCTTATAAATGAATATGCATTTGTATATTAGTTTGTGAAGAAGAAATGAAAATCATCTCCCTCTTCTTAAAATATGACAACCCTTGCGTCAGGTAGCCAGCCGGCAAGGGTGAAGCTGAAGATGATTTTGTTATTTCTTTTCTGCTTACAAATGAATGTATATTAATTTGTAAGGAAGAAATAAAAATCATCTTCAGCTTTTAAAAAACATACAGCAACCCAAATATGACATAAATCGAAAACAGACATTCCCTCAAGTTAGGGCGTTCTGCCAGAAGCGACGCTCTGCATCACATCTCGAGTAAGGGGCGGGCCATAATGGCCTAAAGTAGGTATCCTTACCTTGTATTTTTGCAAGAGGCTGATTCCACGCCTTGAACTCGTGACCTCAAAGTCACATGACGACAACTTTTACCGTTGTGCCAAGGCTCCCCTTCGCATCGGATCCCGGGTGCAATGAAAAATAGGCAAGGGCTGCTAAGGCGTTCTCCCATAAGTGACGGGCTACATCAGATCCCAGGTGTAATGAAAAATGGGCAAGGGCTGCTAGAGCGTCCCATTGGAAGCGACACGCTACATCATAACCTTGGTGCAGTGAAAAGTGGACATGGGTTCATACCATGGAGGTCGAGAAAGGCAATAGTAAATAAGGTATCACCAGAACATAAGATTCATATCGCCACATGAAATATAGGGACACTAACTGGCAAGAGTTTAGAGTTAGTAGATGTGATGAAACGTAGGCGAGTCAACATCACTTGTATCCAAGAAACCAAGTTGAAAGGGACTAAATCAAGAGAAATAGATGGGTATAAATTATGATACGTAGGAAAGGAAATAACAAAAATGACGTAGGAATAATAGTAGATAAGGAATTAAAGGATAAAGTTGTGGATGTTAAAAAAATCAGCGATAGAATTATAATAATAATAATTGTTCTAGGAGAGCAGATTATAAATGTTATAAGTGCATACGCATCACAAGTAGGGTTACAAGAGATAATCAAGAAACAGTTTTGCGATGATATAGAGGGAGTCATGCAAGAAATTCCCAACACTGAAGGGATATTTATAAGTGCAGACTTAAATGGCCATGTAGGAAAAGCTAAGGAAGGATATGATAGAATACACAGAGTACATGGTATAGGTGAACGAAATGAAATGGGGAAGAATATCCTCGATTTTGCTTTGTCATATAACCTATCCATTGCAAATACATTCTTTAAGAAGATGGATGAACATTTAATAACTTTTAAAAGTGGACTTCATAAAAGCCAAATAGACTTTTTTCAACTTAAAAATAATGAACAATCTACATGTAAGGATTGTAAGGTAATATCTGGTGAGAATTTGACCTCCCAACATAGGTTAATGGTTATGGATATCCATATCAAAAGATGGAGTAAAAGAACTAAACTTAATACACACAAGGAGAGAAAATAACCTCCTTAAAAAATAAGTTGATGGTGGAAGGAAAGTAGAACTATGAAACAGAAGTAAATACTATGTAGACTAATATGGCTGAGTGCATTAAGAAAGTGGCAAAAGATGTCTTAAGAGTATCTAAAGGTAAAAGGGTATTAGCAAAGGAAACATGGTGGTGGAGTGAAACAGTTCAAAAAGTTATTAAAGAAAAACAAATGCGTTTTAAAGCATGGCAGAAGATTAGAAATAATGAAAACTATGAACAATATAAGAATACTAAAAACGTTGCTAAGAGAATAGTAAGTGAGGCTAAACTTAAAGCATATGATGAGCTCTACAATAGATTAGAACAAGAGAAGGTGAGAAAGATGTGTTTAAACTTGCAAAAATAAGAGAACAGAAGGATAAGGACTTAGATCATATTAGGTGTATTAGAAGCGATGATCAAGGGGTATTAGTCAAAGATGATAAAATCAAACAAAGGTGGGAAACATACTTTCAAAAATTGTTAAATGACAATGGCCCTGAGAATATAGGGATTGAAAATATTATAAATCAAAATAACATTGGATATTATAGGTACGAATGTAGGATTAGAATACCTGAAGTAAAAGAGGCCTTGAAAAAGATGAAATCAGGAAAGGCCATGAGGCATGATGGTATACCAATAGAGGTTTGGAAGCATATGGGAGATATTGGGATAGTTTGGTTGACCAAGTTGTTTAACAAGATTATAAAATATAAAAAAATGCCTGATGAATAGAGAAAAAGTTCTATTGTACCAATCTATAAGAATAAAGTAGACATACAGAGCTGTACTAATTATCGAGGGATCAAACTTATGAGCCACATTGAAACTTTTTGAAAGAGTGATTGAGAAGAGGCTGCGACATGAAACAAGTGTATCGAAGAATTAGTTTGGTTTCGTGCCTGGGAGGTCTACCATGGAGGCTATTTTCTTACTAAGACAATTAGTAGAGAAATATAGGGAGAGGAGGAAAGACCTCCACATGGTCTTTATCGATTTAGAGAAAGCTTATGATAGAGTCCCTAGAGAGTTAAAATGGAGTGTTGAGTGGTAAAGGAGTTTTACAAGGATATATAGACATAATTAAAGATATGTATAAGGAAGCGGTAACAAATATTAAGACCACTAGTGGTGTGACTGGTGATTTTCCTGTCACTATAGGATTGCACCAAAGATCGGCATTGAGTCCATACCTCTTCACATTGGTTATGGATGAGCTAACAAAACATCTGCACGAGGAGATTCCCTGGTGCATGTTATTTGTAGATGATATAGTCTTACTTGATAAGACAAGGGAGGGTGTAAATATAAAGCTAGAATTATGGAGAGAAACATTAGAATCTGAAGGATTTAAAATTAGTCAAAGACCACTTTCGGTACTTAGGATCAATGATTCATGTAAGTGGAGAGATTGAGCGGGAGGTTATCTAGAGAATTCAAGCGGGTTGGAACAAATGGAGATATGCATCTGGAGTTTTGTGTGATCGATGGGTGCCACTCAAACTAAAAGGAAAATTCTATAGGATGGCCATAAGGCCGGCCATGCTCTATGGATCAGAATGTTGGGCAGTTAAGGAATATCATACTCATAGGATGAGCGTCGCAGAAATGAGGATGTTGAGATGGATGAGTGGTAAGACAAGAAAAAATAGAATTCGAAATAAAAATATTCGAGGAAATTTAGGGATAGCACCAATAGGTAATAAGATGAGAGAGACTAGACTTAGATGGTTTGGACATATTCAAAGGAGACCAACAACAGCACCGGTTAGAAGAAGTGAGGCAATACAAGTAGAAAGTTTTAAAAGGACAAGGGGAAAGCCTAAAAGAACGTGGATAGAAGTGGTGAGGAAAGATTTAAAAACTTTGGGACTAAATGCAGACATGGTATTTAATAGAGTGGAATGGAGGAATAAGATTCATGTAGCCGACCTCTAATTGGGATAAGGTCTTGATGATGATGATTAGATATTGGGCCAACTAGATGCTAAAAAACATTGCTTAACCTATGAAAAAAGGAAAAAGCATTTCCTGAAGGACATTTGAAAGAAAGAGTTTATCCTCACCTAGCGCAAATATCTTAAACTGCTAATAGGTGTTATTACTTTTCACCCAATTACGGCAATTTATTGCTTAAAGCAAGCATCAAGACCTCAGATTGATAGCTTCCATGAAGAATCTTATGAGTAGAATAAAGTTTGGATGATTCCCTTTTCATCTGAAGGACACCAACAGATCATGAAAGTGAATATATATAACATGTAGGAAGCCAATGTGCATAGTGTGAAGTGTCTATGTAGTTAAAGGCATGCCTAAGCGCAAGTCGATAGGTAAGCGCCTGGGAGAATGCCAGGCACAGAGGAAATGAGGCGTGGTCGCCTAGGCAAGCACCTGGGTGCACCTGGGCCCGCCTTTCAGGCGTGCCCCCGACTTCAAGCGCAAACCACTTACCCAATAACGTATACACCTCGTTTTTTTTTTTTTTTTTTTTTTTTTTTTTCATTTTTCACTTTACAACCCTAATTTCAATCTTCCAACCTACTAAGAAGGTGAAAACGACCATTCCTCTTCGATCTTTCACAGATCTAAGCAAAAAAAGGTATGGATTTACAAATTTTAGCATTTGTATACATTTTCTATAAAAAACATAAGAACTAGTACCTTTTTTTCAAATTTTTTGTTTTTTGTTAACTATTTTCCATAGATCTTGATGGGTTTTAGTTCTATATGTATAAGAAAACATTCCATTTGAATTTTATACTTCTTTGCTCTAGATTTGAGTTTGTTTTTAGGTTTTTTACGGTTTTTCCAAAAAAATTGGTTACGAAAATAAATAAAAAAGTCGTCGTTTTTTCGTATTTATTTATTGAAATGTATTTCTATCCACATATATAGCTTTCCCATGCTTGTATCTTCATGTGTGATAATTTTTTCATCTTTTTTTTTTGTAATTTAGGGTTTTTTTTATAAATTTTTCCCAAAAAAAAGTTATGCAAATTAGGAAAAATTTGTTCTTTTTTATATTTATTAGTTAATACCTATTCTTATCCACATATAGCTTACTCATGCTTGTATCTTCATGTATGATGTACTTTTCATGCTTTTTTTGTATTGTAGTGTTATTTTGTTCAATTTTTCTGAAAATAAAACTTACGAAAATTAGAAAAAATTTGTTTTATTTATATTTATTAGTGAATACCTATTCTTATACACATATATAGCTTTCCCATACTTGTGTCTTCATGTATGATGTATTTTTCATGCTTTTTTCTTGTATTTTTTAGCTAATTTTTAATTATGAAAAATATAATTTTGCGCCTCAGGCTCCAGGCGCACCCTTTGCGCCTTGGTGCACCTCGCACCTTTAACTACATAGTGCAGTGTCAAGTGTAGGGCTGCTGTTTTAACGTTGCGCATCAACCAACTTTGTCACAGCCAAAATGTCATGACTGCACTGACAGGACGCAAAATAATGTTATGCTCCAGCAGAACCCTTTCACAAGTATTAATAAAATTACAAGACTTTGGGAAATAGAAGAAGAAAAGCACCTTAAAGATGCTTGTTGTCCAATCTCTCCAAGGTACGCAAGACTGTCTTCATCTATAATTAATTCCTCAACCTGGGCCCTAATTGCTAATATCTATTTGCATAACAATCAGAAGAGGTATTAGAAGAGTGCTCGATGATCTAATTAACAATGTAAGGGCTTATAAAAGATTGTGCACCTGTATCATGTCAGCAGGATTATAGGTTTCGGTCCGTATAATGACTAGACGATCCAACAAATCAACAGGTATGCCATGAGGGCTGCTGACATCAGTTCCCCTGTTCGATAAGCATTGAAGAAAGGTTTAAACTAAAACCCCAAAGCAAATCAATCAGAAAAATTGCTGGAAGTCATAATGTCTGCTTGGCACCAAAAAATACACACAGACCTAATCAGCAAAGACAAATTCATAGGGTAGATCTAACAAAAAGTACAAGGAAATAATACACTCGAAGACAGTCACTGGTTGAACTTCAAATTAAGCATAGATACCTTCATTTAGACAGACCCCAACAACATAATCCAAACTCCAAGTTCTAAAAAAGCTTATGCCAACTGGCAGCTTTCAGAAGTTGGCAAGTTTCCATTAACTCAGCCACGTTCACATATGAAAGTAAAATATCAATTTCTGAGTCAAATCCAGTTTTTCACGTCACGTTAGGGCTCTCCATACCTTACATTACATATTCCTCTGTTTGTAGCAAAAATCACAATTGGTGATAAAGAACTCTCTAAAGCACGATTAAGGTATGAAAAGCATTCCATATCAAGCATGTGAACCTGCAAACAAATGAATGAGGAGCTGTCAAGGATAAATCATAAATGAATGGGAAGCCTTGAAAGAAAATGCACCTCATCAACGAACAGGACACCAGGCACAAGCTCTGCAACTCCTTCATCAATGTATCTGTTAACAACCTGTCAACAACACAAACTTTTAGCAGACCTTGGGCACTAAACTTCTCTGCACCAGCTTACTGCACCTCTTGTATTTCCAAGATGCTTAAAACAAATTAGCTGAGAAAATCAGGAGAAATATCAACGAAACAGAAGCATAGAACAAAATATATTCCATCCAAAGTGAACCTTGTTTATTTCTTGCCGTAGTTTGTCAGTAATTTCAGTCTTTCTGGGTTTCATCATCTGGCCCATCAACGACAATATATCTTGGCCCCCCTGTGGGCGGGCATTCGCAGCATCCAAATCATGTAGAGTAACATCCTGGTAATGAAACAAAAAAGTAAACACTCTATAAGAAAAACATTAAGGAAGGAAATCAACCTTCTACAAAAACAATTGCACTAGGAAAATGACAAAGAGATGCAATTCAAGGCATTATAAAGCCAAGAGGACTATATCATACTAGATCCTAAATATGAATTCACCACAAGTGCAAGTCAGAAGTCCAACACCAATCCATCGAAACCTGCCTTTGTAGGCAAATCCATTTACCAACGAAGATCTTTTTTCCTAGATAAACCTTCCAATGCCCTTCATCCAGAGCCTCATCTTAGTCAGAACACATTGCAGCCATGCATCTGATCCATTTTAAATGTGCACAGAATTATCTAACATTATGATATACAAGGGTTTTTAACAGTGATACTCCAAGGTTGGACAGCAAATACTGAATGCTTCTTGTAGAAACAAGTGTTAGTCATAGACATGCCTCACCTCATAATTGTGTTAATCATACAAATGTAGCTCGACAATCAAGCTAGACCCCCATCAGTTTGCATCAGTGGAGTACTTGCAATTAGGTTGGAGTACCTTTTCCTCCTTTGCCTATCCCTTGCCACCCCCCTCTGCTTCCATCCCCTCCCTTGATATTTCTCTATATAAGCTCCATGGCTTACACCAAAGTATTACTTGAAATGATGACAGCTCTCAAAGGGGTAAGACAGTTACCTACATGATCGAGTAAAACAAGATTGGGCCACCTTTGAACTAAAGTGACTCCGGATGACAGTTGACAAGAGATTGAAGTGACATTGCTATGGGTCAAATGGCAATGTAGCATAAAAACAATAATCAGTTCCTAGTTATTGGTATACCTCTTATTGTTTTATACTTTTCTGACCATGGAATGCCCAGCATATCTTCTACAGCATGGTTGCACTTCCCCATATTTCTTGAGGAGGCAATCAAACTTATGCATACCATATTTAATCTGTTATAGAGACAGGAGTCATCTCGTCTCCTAGACACTCAGAGAATGCAATTCAGGGGGACAAAGGTTAAGCATACTTGTATATTGGTTGAAACTTTAGTACAAAGTATCCAGATAATTATTGCTGACATGCATGCAATTGATTTGAACCATTAATTTTCAAATGAGAAATGATATCAATAAATTTACAGAAACTGAATCAAAGCAGCTACTTAGTTGAAAATAGAAAAATCAAACAGCAATTCTTACTCTTAATTGGTACAATTTGCAAATCATTTAAGAAAGATTCATCGGAAAAAGTTAACAACTTGATTTTTCTCAGTCACTGATCCCAGTCATAAAGAAGGGGAGCCTTGGTGCAATGGTAAAAGTTGTCGTCGTGTGACCTTGAGGTCATGGGTTCAAGGCGTGGAAACAGCCTCTTGCAAAATGCAAGGTAAGGCTGCATACTATAGGCCCTTGTGGTTCGCCCCTTCCCCGGACCCCGAATAGGCGGGAGCTTCATGCCCTGGGGCTGACCTTTTTTACTGATCCCAGTCATAAACATGCATGTCATTGAACAAAAACATATGCATGAGTTAAGAACTTAAGATCTCTTTCCAGCAAAAACACAAACTTACCTGAACTATCTCCTTCTTCTTGTGAACCTCTCCTTTTGGAAGTGGAACGTATTCTTCTGCTTCAAGATCAAATTCTGTAGCAAAAGCATCACTTCTGCCTACCCTTTTAACTGCTCCACTGTTTGCCTCAATGTATATAACGTCACCAACAGTGACCTGCAGCTTATATTAGAGATGCTGAGATGCTAATCTTCAGAATAAACACACAGATAACAAAGTTGGAAGGTAAAATGAGTAAAGGCTAGGTAAGATGCTCTGCAAAAGATCAAAAAAGAAAAAGGAAAAGAAAAAATGGGAACAGCACAAAATAAAATTTGCAAAAGTCCATGCAATAACATCTTACACCAACCCCCAGAACATTAAGAGGAATAGCAGTATCACAATCTGGTAACAAATTAATAGCTAAAGCTGATGCACATAGTGGAATTCAATTATTTTTAGATAAAAACTTATTAGCTACTAGAGTAGGAAACATATGCATAAAAATCTAGGAAAATTGTTTCAATTACATTAATTGATGCATACATATGAAAACACATAATGAAAAACAAACTGAATGAAAAAACAATACTTAGACAATAGATGGAGAAATATCGGGAGAGAGGAAGGACCTTCATGAAGTCTTTAATGACTTAGAAAAAGCTTATAGTTAATATAGGGGGTGTTGGACGACAAAAGGGTTTCACAAGGGTATATATATAATTAAGGATATGAATGAGGGAGCAGTAACAAATGTTAGTACCACTAGCAAAGAGACCGATGATTTCCCTATCACTATAGGATTGCACCAACAATTAGCATTGAGCATGCACCTTTTCATGTTGGTTATGGATGAATTAACACAACAGCTGCAAGAAAATATCCTATGATACATGTTATTTGTAGATGACATAGTTTTAATTGATAAGACAAAGAAGGGCGTATACACTAAGCTAGAGTTGTGGAGAGATGATATAAAGTCTAAAGGATTTAAAATTAGCCAAACCAAGACTGAATATATAAAATACAATTCAAAAAGGAAAGGAGTGAGAGTAAAGCACCAATAACGATGGATAACCAAAAAGTCCCCTAAAAAGACCATTTTTGATACTTGGGATCAATAACTCATGAAAGCAAAGAAATTGAAAGGAATGTTACACATAGAATTAAATGAGTTTGTTCCTGCAGATGTGCCTCTAGAGTTTTGTGTAATCAGCGGGTGCCACTCAAATTGAAAGGAAAATTCCATAGGATGGCTATAAGGCTGGCTATGCTCTATGGATCAAAATGTTAGGCAATTAAGGAACAACATGTACATAAGATGAGCATAGCCAAAATAAGGATATTGAAATGGATGAGTGACAAGACAAGATATAATAAAATTATAAATGAAAACATTAGAAGAAACTTAAGAGTAGCAGCAATAGGTAACAAGATGGGAGAGGGTAGACTACAATGGTTTGGAAATGTCCAACGGAGACAAAAAACACTCTGATTAGGAGTAAGTTGATCCAAGTCGAAGGCTCTAAAAGGGCAAGGAGAAGGCCCAAAAGGACATGAATAGACTTAATATATGGGAATGGAGAAACAAGATTCATATAGCCGACCCCTAATTGGGATAAGGCTTAGATGATGATGAATGAACAAACAATGTTGAGTTACCATTACTATTTGCCAAAGGAAATTGGTTGGGAGGCTTAAATTCTTGAGGAAGCATTATGCAACGAAGCTGAATAAAGTCTTCTTAAAATGATTTTTAAAATGCCACGTGTCATATTTTCAGAGCATTACTTCCAACTCCAGCTTTAAGGCATTAATATTTTCACATCTATCAATACTCAAACAGCATTTTTCAAATAGGACAGGTCCAAAGAGACAATGACACAAAACCGCCTCCCCCAAAATCATACGTATGTACAAATAAGCTTGAGAAATATTCAAACAGTAACTATTACCTTTTCCTTAATTAAAGCATCATAAATAGTTGGATCCAGCTTCAGTTGTTTGGTTCCTTTGACAGTCTTAAGCCCAATAATTACATGACTAATGCTTTTTCCATATCCACCTGTCATACTCTCAGTTTCTTCTGGAGATAGTTCAGTCACCTAAAGTAAGAGGAAACTGTGCGAAATAAGATATAAAGAGCACAACACCAGAGCACATAAACAAATAGTGAAAATGGCCACAGTGAAAATTATTATCCGAACTGAGTAATGTTGAAATCACTTGCCTCTCCTTCATAGACTTCTTTATTTTCCTTGATACGTAGACCAATGGCCCTTCTAAAATTTTCCATTAGCACCTCAGTTTTCTTGACTTCTGCTGAGTACACTTCAGAGCCAACCATTGGGCAGAATGGAACCTGCAATTCAGGTTTGAGTACAAGTTATGTTGGAGAGCCGACAAGTAAAAGGCACATGAGACTGTGCCTTAAAATGGCTACAGGGGCCCAAATACAGAATGGGATACACATACATGCATTATAGACACAGAAAGCAACCAACCATACAAATCCATTGAACACCATGCTGATAACCAGGAATTGTCATAAAGGCTTAGTAAAAAAAAAAGTATATATTCCCAGAACCAGTCCTGCTTCAGCCAAACATTAAGTTTATGCTATTACAATAAGGTTCACCTTTGTGTGAATTATTGTGTACAGTCGAAAGCATTGTATCCTCCCTAAAAATGTGGCACCTCAGCCATTCTGAAAAAAGGCACTACCTTTTATACACAAATAAGCAAGAGGATAGAAAGGAGAGTAAGAAGAGAGAACGGGAAGGAAAGGAGAAGAAGAAACATTTCCTGAGCTTCATCTCTTATCTTCTTAAGATTCATTTCTTGGAGAATGCTGATAGTTATTTTCCTAAACTTCATTTTCGTATTCATAAGACCCATCTCTCAAAGAACAGTAATAGTTTATTGAAATTGCAAGCAATCAGAGATGATTGCTGCCTTTTCTACTTGGTGAACTCACCTCAGCATTGAATCGGATGATGGAACTTAGGACTTTGAAGGAGTGATGAGCGCTTTCACAGGGTGCAGCTAGCTAGAGCACTGGATGGAAAAATAGACCTCATGGGGCAATTCTGTTGCAGAGGTGGTGTTTGTAAAATTGAAGGCAAAGGATGGGGGACAGGAACCTACATTCTATCTTTCTCTACACTAACATGAGACATTGGAAACCAATCAATGGAAATAAACAATTTTGAAGCAAACAATTGATGGTGCTTTGAGATGCTCTTGCAATGAATGTTATGGTTGCAGTCACAGTGACAATCTTAGTCACAGAATGAGCAGATTCCTGCAGATTCAACAGTAACAGGGATGATTTGGAGGTTGACAAATTTCCCTTTCTTAAAGACAATGTATATTACAGACATTTGGCCGTTCAAGAAATTAAAGACATTACAGGCATGGCTGAGATCTGAGGGAACCTGAAAGGTATGGTTAAGAGCAGCTGGGAAACACTTCCAAAGGACAAAAGAACAAACAGCAGGAACTGGTTGGAAAAGTACCTTTCTTCCTACCTATCCCTTCCCCCTCTAGTCCCCTTCCTTTTCATCCTCTAAACATACTTTAACAAGCAAATTTCAAAGGCAGTCAAAACCAAAGGGGTTTCAGGTACTGTTGAGATATTGATGATGTTGAGACCATAACTTACTCAATCTGATGAGGAGGTCTTTGTTTGAAACCAACCAAAAACCAATGGTCTGAATTCAATTTTATTTGATCAACTTTTCAATATATGCAAATAATGATATCATCTGAACATACTAATGGAGTTAAATAAAATTGCAACACTGTGGTTTCTTTCCAGCCAATTCTAAATTCAAAAAGTTGCTGAATTGAAATTCACTAAAGCAGTTCTGATTCTTCTGATTAGGAAGCAACAGCGGAGAAACTAGTGATGATAGAAAATAAGGGTCCAAGACAGCAGGACCTTGCTTCCAAGCTCCTGACAAATTCCAAGAGCCAATGCAGTTTTGCCTGTACCCGGAGCTCCAGCAAGAAGAAGTGCCCGACCAGCCATCTTTTTCTGCCTTATCATATCAACCACAAGACCAGCGGCTTCTCTGGCCTCCACCTGTCCCACAAAACCAGCGGCCATACGTATTGCTCTTCCATTTGGCTGAAATGGTACCATCACAAACGCAAAAGGTTATTAACAAGAGAGAGAAAGAGAGCAGAAAATATACACAATCGCAAAAGACGAAATCTATATCATTCCAAGCAGACAAAAATGGGAAACTAGAGATTGATAATCCTCAAACCTCTCAGTACCCACAACTTCAAACCTACAAAATCTAGAAGCAAGAGACTACTTTTCACATGCTACGCGAACAAGTAAACACCCCATTCTTCTTTTTTCACTGTTACCATCTGCATAGCCAGAAACATGGTCAAGAAAAAAGTTCCTTGCACTCACACACACTCCAACAGGGCAATAACCCACCAAATACTAAAACCCTAAAATAAGAAACCTGAGTAAAAAAAAGAGAGGTCATTTTTATCTAGCGAAAGAGGAAACACACGATAACAAGAACCCAGATAGACAAACGGAAAATGCGGATAAAATCATACCCTCAAAACCTGAAGTGCAGGATTGAGAACAAGAACTGCATGTCTTCTAACCTAACAGCAATTCAGAGAGACAGCGAGGTACCTCGAGACCAAGGCCTTTGATGTGAGTATGAGTAGCTACTCTCTGCTTCTTGGTTGTGGATTGAACCTCTTCGATCTTCATCGTTTCTCTCTGCTTTCCACAGCAACCAGCTTTCAAAAATTTCCCTCGGAACGGAAGGCTTTCCTCCCAAGAGCCAACAGAGAAGTCCAGTCTGCTAGGGTTGGCGCGTTGGGGGTTTAAAGGCGTGATCGTGTCGCGCTTGTTCACTGCAGAGACCCCCAGTCGTCATAGAACCACTGTCCGCAATTACCCCTCCCCCACTAGAGCAATACTTCAATAGAGCACGAAACCTTGTCCCTGGAGTACAATGCTCGGTGCACCCTAAACACATCTAATGGACCCATTTTGGTTCTCCAATAACTACAATCTCAAAATGATTCACCTAAACAAGCTTACCTTACTTCGAGAGTCTTAATCAATTAAACTTAATTTCTTAATCATCCACATTGAGGAGAAGAAAACAACTCAATTGGACTAACGTGATTCTAGGCCCCTGGACAGTTTAACAAAGCGTGCCCTGGGTTGGTTGAGGTCACAGACAGGGCCTTGGCTAACTAGAGCATCCTCAAGAACATCATGAGCTTGTTCCAAACTTGTCATGCTAAATTTTAAAGTGGAAAATTAGCTTTAAATGCATTCCGTGTGGTCCCATTTTGTGAGCTTGTGACACAACATATATATGGCCTACTCTCACAGCTTCTATGGACCATTTTTCATTACTAGTGTACATGTGGAGAAACAAGGTGAAGAAGAAATGAGGATTCTTATTATCTTTCCTCCTAAGCCAGGAAAAAAAAGAGTCTGACTTGAACTTATGGAAGAGAGCAAACAATCTAATTTTATACTATAAGTGTCTCCACATGAGATGATATTTACCTTCTTAATCTTCAGTCCTCAAATAACCACTTATCTTGTGCACCACTAACAAGCAATTGAGATGAGAAATTTTAAACTTATGTCATCTTAAGTACCACTAACAAAATATATGGCTTGAGAAATCTAAAACCTAAGCCATCTCAGCCCATCTCATGATACATTAACATCATATTTAATAGATGAATAGTGAAGTAATGCATGAACTGCAGTGTCCTCTTTTTGCTTTGTGCACATCCAACAAATTGCATCACTGATGAAAGGCATATGATGAAGATTTGTCATTGTTGGTAGTCTATGAAGAATACCTTGCCACCGAAAGATTTTAGCTTTCAATTTAAAGTGGACTTGCCAAATGTTGTTACATCTACAGTTGTGATTACTTTGGCCCAAGTTTTCGAGATAAAACAACCACCAATAGGATTTATGTGAAAAGTCACCTAATTTACTCGGTTGACACATCAACTCATCCTCTGAAGTGATAATGGATCTTGGGATGGCAAATATCTTAGGAAGTAGGCTGCTACCAACATATCCATTTTATTTATTTTTTTTTGTCTATTCCACTATCCATTATCATTCAAAATAACAATGTAATGTGGGTTGCAAGACGTGATGATCTAAATCGTTGTGCGTTTGATGTGAAGCCTACATCCATCCATTCTTGGTGAAACCATGAATTTATTCTCACATAAAATTCATTTTTAAAAATTCTGCACATGCACTCCTTGCAGGGCCTCTATTTGTAGAATATGGAGGCACCCAAATGCCTGAATGTGAGCCCTACTCATTTTTCTGTTCTAAATTATTTAAAACTCTGATTGGGTAGGATTTAAGTATCATTTTGTAAATATTCTAAATCATCCATCTTTTTAGTCTAGAATGATAGTAATTTGGATAAGCACATTGTGGGATCCATATCCACCTTTATATGTGTGAATTCATTGATTTTGCTCATGAGAACTAAAGAAAATGGTTTCTCTCTTATGGTTTTATTTATTTTCTTTGTGAAAATGGGCTCAAATCTAAGTTCATATCATACGTTTATGCACTCATTCAAACTAGAATGGATCATACTGTGTGCCCTATTTAAAAGTCATCATCATCATCATCATCATCAAGACCTTATTCCAATTAGGGGTCGGGCACATAAATCTTATTCCTCCATTCCACTCTATTAAATACCATGACTCTAGCAGCCCTTGCCCATTTTTCACTACACCTGGGATCCCATGTAATGCGTTGCTTCTAGGAGAACGCCCTAGCAACTCTTGTCTATTTTTCATGGCACCCGGGATTTGATGCAACACGTCGCTTATGGGGAACGCCCTAACTTGAGGGAATGTCATTTTTCGATTCATGTCATGTCTGGGTTGCCATAGTTTTAAAAAGCTGAAGATGATTTTCATTTCTTCCTTACAAACTAATATACAAATACATATTTATTTGCAAGCAAAAGAGAAATAACAAAATCATCTTCAGCTTCACCCTTGCTAACTGGCCACCTGACGTAAGGGTGGCCATATTTTAAGAAGCTGAAGATGATTTTCATTTCTTCCTCACAAACTCATATACAAATACATATTCATTTGTAAGAAAAAAATAACAAAATCATCTTCAACTTCTCCCTTGCCAGCTGACACCTGATGCAAGACCCTCCTCCTTTTTCATCCGGGCTTGAGATCGGCATTGGTAGAGTTTGTGCCCTATTTAAAAGTGAGGACACAAAATTTTCAACACAAATTGGGCCCACATATAAGTTACATAACACTTGTGCATTCAAGTTGGCCGGCAATACATTAAAGAACAAGGTTTTCTAATTGTAATATAGGCCCTTACATTATATATTGTTGTATATTGGGCCTACCTTTTATTGAATTAATTAATAATATCTACCAGCAAAGAAAGAAGTGTCAAAATTATTCAAATCTTCAAATGCATTTTTAAAACTAGATATTATGAAATTACTAAACATTTGAAACCTTTTAAAATTTTATGCCAAATATTGAAAAATCTAACTAAATATTCAAACATCCTAACTTTTACGCATACCAAGTTATCTCAATTCACTAACCCCTTATGTATGAGGCTTCCATTTGGCATGAGACCAAAACCATGTAGGTTGAGTTCATAATATTTAACATGATGAACAATCTTGATTAAAAAGCGTCCCCTTGTTTGACACATTTGAATTAGAATTAATTCCAGCAACCTATTACTAAGATTCATGGCATATATGATAAACCTCCCCTTTCTTCTTTCATATATTTGTCCTTATAGTCTCTTGATGGTGAGATGTGACACTTAACCAACTTGAGTAAAGATTAATAGTTTACAACTCCAACTATCTAGACTTGGGTTAACCTCACCATTGAAAATCTATTCAAATTATTATTTAATCATGATTGAATTGATTTTTTAAATAAGATCTAATTTTGGCAGCAAAGGGTATTTTTAATGAAAGACAATATTCTACAAATAATTCACTTTGTTTATCCTCATACCTAAGAGATAGATAGTTTACTAAAAAAATTTAAAGGCAAACAAATATAATTTCTTGATTAATGAAGATGAGAGTGGGCTGAAGCATCAAACATATTAATTCTAAGCTAAATCAGTAACTCTAAGCCCTTCTACTAATTTTCCTTCCCTTTCAAGGTCTACTTCACCATTTGCAAAATGATAAATATAGGAAGCCATAAATGACCTCTTATCCAACATGACTACAATTTTATCAGAAACATAAGCAAACGCCTATTTACTATTGAAAAATCCTTTAACCATCCAATAACTAACTTTGAGTCAAATTCATTAACCAATAGATTATCCTCAAACATTTTTGATCAAAACATGCTTAATTTAGTAGGCATCACCTCCGCTTCAAGAGAATCTTTTTAGCCAATTTGACTTGTAAATTCCAACAAAACTTCATCTCTTATAATACCTACTTAGATCACTTCACCATCCAAATGAGTGCAATAGCCATTAATGTTTAACTTAATTCAACCTGAAATAGGAGACTATAGTGCTTTTGATTTCTTCTTCTTGTATTAACAAATATGAACAATAGTAGACCATGATCTTATAACTTATTGTGCCACATAAGCTTTTCATTTCCTTTGAGAAACAATTATTTTGACTTTTTTAGAAGAAGTGGGGCTCATTTGTTAACTTTTTTTATTGCTTGTAGTGTCATTTTGTGGTTGTTTCTTTAGAAAATGGAAAAAATAGATATTGCTTTCATTGTTTGAGGAATGCTAAACCAAAGCACTCTAAGTCATAGTTGTGAAAAGCCTTTCTCAAAAATTGTGTTCCACATTTGCCAATATGAAATGTGAATAAAAATTGCGGGAAATGAAAGGGAAACTCATAAAACCAAATGAGAAACAACCATGAAACTTAGGAAAAACTTGCAAAAAACTCTGGAATGGAAGGAAACACATGTTGAATTAGAGAAACACCTTGAGAAATTGATTTGCGTGTATTTTTTCAAGATTTTATTCATATGTCTTTGTGATTTTCCTTCTTTTTCCTTAACAATCATAATATGTTCAACTTGGAGAAGGGCATATATATACTCATGTTTTCTCCAACAATCATGGTGGTAGTTCTCTTATGTGTTGCAACAATCTAATTGCATTCATTAGCAAGATTTCCTCGTGCAAACATGTGGGCACATAAATAGTGGAAATGATTTGAGCACTCATAAATTGATGCATTTTGAGAGCTCAATTTTGATAGAACCTATATTTGGATGATCTTATCCATTCATCATGTTTGACACCAAAATTTATGATTATTGAATGATTCTGGGTGTTCTATTTTCAATATATTAATCATGACCATTCAAAAATTTCACTAAAAACTAGTATCTACGAGTACTCCATGGATGACTTGCATGATTAATAGCTAGAGGTATACAATGAATGCGTTACATGATTGATAACTAGATCTAAAACAAGTGGCTAAGATTGTTCGAAAAGATTAATTTTTGGTGGGTTATCTAATTTCTCTATGCCTTACATGATGACTGGTTATGATCTTCCAAAAACATTCCCTAGACCCAGTGTCTACATCCTAAGATGCTTAGAAGCATCTAGTCCTATTGGGACTCTTTCTTCAATGTTTCTTGTAACACATTCAATTTTCTCGATGGTGTTACACATTCTGGTAACTATGCTCTAAGTTATTGCATCAACAGGCTTGCCTTTAAGTAATCAAAACCATTTATCCAATTGGCTCTACTTTCGATATATTGTAAATAAAAAATGAAATATTTTGACAACTATGTTCTTGTCATTGAATATGGACCATTGCTTACAAACTTTTTTACTGTCTATTAAACAAATAGCATTTTAGATATTAGAGTCATCTAATCAGCATGATTTTTGGTCTAGGAAACATCCAGACCCAAGGAAATCAAGCAAATTAGGTAGATCATCTAAAGTTGGACCCTTTCGCTCAAATTTTTGGAGCAATGGCGCCAGTTGTCCATCATTTGGGTGACTAGAGTTTGTTCCTATGCATGAGTGTATTTATATCTAACTTTCTGAAGAAAAAGAAAAACTACCTATCATCAGACACATGCATCGCAACTTCTGACTGCATGTCATATTAAAATATTTGTTCCTCAATAAATTAGTAGCATACCAAAACAAGCTCCTACATGGATTTGGACCCATAAGGATAACATATGAAGGCTTGAGAAAATTTAGTTGCCTACTTACTCACACATAATACTTATTTACTTGAAAAGTGTGGGATCATTGTCAAACTTTAACATGTTTTTTGGGCTAGTACCAGTATTGTCAATTAGTAGGCCCGAATCTCACATAAGAAACCAACTGTAATTACCATGTTTTTTACTACATAGCAAAATTCAATCTTCACCTACCATGTAATGGGTTTAACGACATCCAAAGCTATAAAAATCCACTAATTAAATAGGGCCATTACATACACACTCCATGTATATGGTTTGACATATAAATATGGCCCACATAGTAGACTTGTATCAATTATCCTATAATTTAGCACCATGAATACTTGTACATGTAGTAAGTTCATTAACATCTATAAAATATCAATTTCAATTAGAAAATGACCCAAAATGACCTAGTTGCATCAAATAAAACAAAGTTCAACACATGAATATCCAAACAACACACAACTCAAACTAGTTCATTAACACTTGAATATCAAAGTTAGAGAAATGAATCACAATTGAACTTGTGGCTAGTTAGGTTCTTGCCCATCAATTACTGATAATGCACTTAAATACTATTGATCAAAACAATACTAATCATTTATTCAAAGTAGTAATCATGCATCAACAAAAAAATTAACTGAATTGACAACTCAAGGAATAATCCCTACTAGTAAAAAAATTATTAATCGAACACTACTGACCACTAATTAATAAAATATTGTCCATTTTAGATTTTGTGTTTGTGGGAGAAAATACACAAGGGAAACAAGAGGACCGCTTTTCCTCGAAGAAAGTTTATTTGTATTTATCAGGATTGCTATATTTATATTTGCAATTATTTGTGGCCATTAATTACATATATTTGACGGATGAATATATATAGACAACCTTTGACTACTAGATACATATATATTCTTTGATTAAAGGAAATATATAAACATACAAATAAAATACCCTTGATTAGAGGTTTGTTGGGTATAATCAAAGTGCAATGATCTTCATAGGTTGACTTATATCAGTTTTACAATATAATAGGATTGTCGACTTAGTTTTATGATGTGAACTAGTTGATAATTGATGTAAACATGTCTTCCAAAGTTTCATATAAACTCAATAAAAGTATACGTCCCTTAGAGTTTCTGTCTAGTGTTAGGTGTAGCATTAACATGTTGTCTCTTTGATCATTTAAGTGTAGGTAGCTTTATCACAACTTCAAGTGCATACTGATGTTCTTTTGATTGTATGTAGGAGATGCATAGTAGCGTTGAGAATAAATTTAGTGTCTCTTTAGCCATTCAAATTTCAAGGAGAATGCTTGTTTTACCATTAACTGCTCAACATCAAGAGGACATTAGGCTTAACTCTGTTGGCGATGTAGTGTACCTTTATCATACACAATAAGTTGATAATCAAAGTAAGCTTAGGATTTTTTGAGTTGATGAAACCTTTATTGTTTTGAGGCTTTTTTGGTCGATGGAAGCCTTTGGTTAGAGTCCTTACTTTTTAGGACTCTTTGAGATATATGCCACTAGACTTCTCTTTTCTGTCAAAGAAAGAAGTCACTAACTAAGTACATGGTATATAACCAACTAAATTTCGCATATGTACACAATAACCCAACTATGTTGCCTTAACATGCATGAATATGTACAAAATCATCAATGATCCATTACTAGGTAGACATTTTTGTTGAGATGCATAGCCACATCGGCATATATCTTTGGTCGTTTCTACATGGACGTTCAAGTATGTTCAAATCCATGTATGTGTGTGTATATCTAGCTGATCAGATCATAAATTTATTATTCCTCGACATGATATGATTTTCGTTATTTGCTCAAATATACCTTTCTCTATTCTAGTGAAGAATTGACCCTCACCATCACATTATGCACCATCACATGCACGTTTTCACTAGAAACGTGTAAGATGTTTTATCACAGATCTTTGCTATGTTTCACCAGAGTGTGTTCCTAAATGCGTAAGCATTAATGACATATTGTGATGTTTATGATCTGCCATGTGGGATCCGGATGCTTACTTGGTCTGGGAAGGTCAATACATGTGCAACAACACAGTTGATGTTAGGGTTAGGTCATGCGATGGTCAAAGAGATTGTAGTCCAGTTTAAGGTGGACCATCATGCAACTGCAAGAGAGACGTTGTACCCTTGCAGCCTCATGACGACAATATGAATAACTAGAAAGTTAGAGAAGCTGTTAAGAGATGGAAATGCCACATCTCTTGTTCAAACCATTGTATAAAATTGCGAGTCCATGGTCTCAAAAGTTGAAAGATATAACGTAAGAACTAGATATTTTATGCACCATTAGTTTACAAGGTTTGCAAGTAGCACATGCGAAAAGAATTCCACAAGCTCAAGTGCAGCTGGTCCCAGACAACTCTGTATTTTTCTGGAATACGCTTGGTCACAGGTTCAAATCCCCACTTTTTCCTTTGGCCAGGAATTGATATTCAATTTGCTTTCATCCATTGGAAGTAAATTTTGATGACCTGTAACAAGTCTCATCGATCCACTTTATCAAGAAAATAAATGGCAAACCCGGATATCTGTTATAGACCAGTTATTTTGTGAGATATGTTTTTCACTGTGAAGCTGCATCAATAAATCTGATAAACACTGGACCGAATATGTCAAAGTATAAAGAGAGGAAAGTGCTACGATTTTCCCCTTAAAATTAGTACATAAAAGGAGAAACACTTACTGCTGAATTCAGCTGATCAACCGTTACCTCGTACAGATTCAGGATTTGAATGTGCACTTGGAGACACTGATACAGATGATGTCCTTCTTATTTTGGGGTTAAAAATCTTTGTCAGAGACAGTGACATGGACATGAAAAACTTCTGTTATGAATTTCCTGGGTCACCTAGAGCCAGAATAGCAGCCTTTTCAATATCAGAAGCTGATGAGCGGGACTTGAAACTTGTTCGTGCTAGAAATTTTTACTAGGGGGATGGTTTTGATATGAGAATGTACCAGGGAATGTATTTATTCTTCCAGAGGTAGGACTGAGCACGGGGGGAAATGAGACTTTATGAATGTGGGGCTCCGTATTCATGGCATATTTATTCTCACAAAACTTGGAGGGGAATCCTCCACAGTCCTCATGGCATCTCTAAGAAGAGATTGGGGTGTTTTACCACCCAGCACCACCCCAACATCCATTCCTTCGTATTGGGTGGTGCTGGCAGTGTAATTGAAGGAGTTATTGGAGAAAGGGTTTATTTGACCTAGTGTGTCACCTTGGGAAGCCCAGTCACTTTGGTGGAGAAGAACGATTTTTTCCAACATTGCACTCATTTGAATTCCAAGTAGAGCTGAGTTTTTAAGTTTTTAAACTCCGTTTTATAGTAGTGCAATCTGTGCAATATATCGGACTCATAATAACTTAAAATAAGGGTTCATATGCATAGCTTATAAAGTTTCCTGATATCTTTTCATCATAATTTTCTCTAATAAAACTATATCACAATCTTTTTGCCTCCATTCAATGACTCTTCAACACTATCTTTCCACTTTGGAATTTACGCATAGACGGAAGCCCATTATCCACTAAGTTGACAGAGAAGATTCTAAAGGTGATCCCATCACAATATGACACAACTCCTAATTAAAGGCGAGTGGAAGATGTTAGTGGGAAGAAGTTTGACGTCAAAATGATCATCTTTTTTCAGGATTAGATCCTTAGTCTTGACTACATTATTGTATGTTGTCCCAAGCCAAAAGGGGTAAGCTTTATATGTTCTCAAGCAAAATCGGTGTACAGTAATGCACCTTAGACATATAAAAATCCATTTTGCACGAGGTCAGCATCTGCATGAATATTTTAACAGAGAAGGCAGAACCCACATCCAAGATGTGGTGCTCATTAGATGAAAGATTTAAAGCCTCAACTTATCACAAGGCAAAGTGTACACCGAGGAGTTCACATAAATGTGGTTCGGAGAAACAAGAACTTCCCTATAATTGAGCCTTTACAAGGATAAGATCTACTTGGCGAGCAACAGCCTTCTCCATGCAAGTTCATGGTTCAAGTTGGCTCTTGGTTGCGTATTCTCTGTTCGGGGTTATCTCCTGAAAATCCTAGCTTGCCAACCAAAAGAAGATGAAGAAGCAGCAGAAGTACTACTTGGATTAATTAAATGACTAAAATGCATCTAATTCAGGGGTGAATGGTCCTCATCATTACTGATTATTCAAAAACCAATTTATCCCTGAAATCTATTATGTTTTGTCGGGCAATTTATTTCACTATCTTCTGAGAAGAAGGCTGGTAGTTTCGGTTTCACAGAAGTTGAAGATTCTCTTTCCTTTTAACCAAACATTCCACTGCTTCTGGCTCATGTCTCTGTCTGAAGGCCACAAGTCGAAAGCTTATAATTACGGTACGAGGTTGAATTTTAATGCATATTTCACTCATAGCAGACCTGGTGGTGAAAATGCTTTGAATCCCTTAGTAATCCCACTTGCACTTTCCTGCTCATGTCCTTCAAAGGATAAAACCAGCATCCATCATATAAGAACCCGTGAAAGTATTTGTGGCTTCGTTATTGCTATATGTAGGAAGTCGTCCGCTAACAAAGCCAATAAACAACCGACGTGCCCAATTAATAAACAAAAAATTTCAGTATCATTTACAGGAACAACAATTAAGGACACTCCCACTAATTATCTAATGGGAAGCAAAATCTAATCATAGCTCTGAGTCCAAAATCTTCATAAGATAAGTCGAATGCCTAACGTGTTTACCTCTCCAGGAGCATTACCATTTCACAGTGAGGCGTATGTGGAAAAAGATCAACAGCCATTGCTCTCACAGGCCTGAAAGGTTCCGAGCTTGGCATAGATTTTGCTCTATGCCGCGCCAAACCAGCACTGCTCATTTTCCTCCATCTTCCGTTCTTTTTCCCTTTCTCAGGTTTATCGGCTGCTGGGGTGCATAGCTCGATGGCATTTGCTACTAAGCTTTCGGGGTTACATGAAATGTAACTGAAAATTCCAAAAAATAAAAAATGGATCAGAAGATTCTACAGCATTTGTTGTTCAGTGATTTGGTAAAACAAAGTGGCATGGAAAACCAAGAGATTTAAATATTGGACTTACACAAGCCGCCGTAGACGGGGATGAGTCCTTAGAGCTTTGATCACCTGTAATTGAGATGGAAAGTAAATTTCAACAGGAAAGGAATTAAACAGGACAAATTTATTTAGTCTTAGTGGTGTTGAGATGGAGTAAGGTGACTTGAGATTAGATGAGATGGGCCATATCATTGTTAGTGGTGCTTGTGTTGGGTCAAGCTGAAGTTATATCTCCTCTTCTCATTATTAGTGGTGCTTGAGACAGAATTTAGGTCATCCCAAGCCAGATCTCATCTCCAGCCAGCCCAGTTCATCTCAAGCACTAACACCATGTCAGATGTTTGCACGATATGGATATAGTAACCCATATCACATTGACCAGAACTATACCTATAGAGATGGGGCAGTAGATAGGTAAAAACGGTAGTCATGTTTCTCTGCTTCAAGCAATGAAGCTAGCAAGATATTCACAGGCCCCAGCCACATCTATAGCGAAGGAAACAAGCTTGCTGATCCTTTTGCTAAATATGCTGTAAAGTCTAAGGAGCATACTTTTTGGATTTCTGTTCCACCAGACCTCTATCTGGAAACTCTCGAACTAGGTAGAGTGGGGAGCCCTATAGTTGCTCATTTATTGTTTTGTTTTCTTATTTTCCTACCACCCCAAAAAAAGGATAGCCAATTATCTTTTGTATCTTGAAAGGTAAGATTGGCTGATGGAAACAATGCTAGCAGACTTGAAATTGAGTCCCATTCAGCTATATGGAATTAACGAGGTTTAAACACAGAGTTCAGGGTCTCATAAAAGATTTTCATTGAATGAGGTTCTTTTACGAAATCAGCATTACGTTGTATTATATAATCCAAAGCTGAATGAAGATCAAAGCTCCAGAATATAGCACAAGGTGCAAACATTCAAAACTCATGTTCAACCCAAAAAGCAGTAATTCAGTTCTGATTTTTATGAAAATCTTACAGATTTAAAAAAAAAGAAAAAAGAAACCAGAGATTCAGACTATAGAACCTTGTCTAGAGCTACGGTTGTCAACGAGGACCAAAGAACCAAGGAGAACTGGACTGAAAAATCAGGTTTTAGTCCTTTAACTAGAACTGTAGTCAGGTTCCAATTCTTTGCCAGTAGGACCTAATTAAATTTGGTCCGACTCCAATTTCATTCCAAAAGAACTGGACAAGAATAGAAAACCAAATCATTAAACTATGATGCCTTTATTATTTTATATTTATCTTTGGTTTAATTAAAGATAATTTAGTCTTTTTAACTCGATTTCTATAAGACCAAAGATGCCTGCCATTTTAACCCAATTAGTTGGAGAGAAAACAAAAGACATGATTTTCCCAAACAAAGCCTCAAATTGAAATCAACACTCAATGTCCTAATCTCTCTCCCTCTCTAACACCAAAGCAACCGAAGTTCTCTCTCTTCCTAGTTGTTCGTTGAAGAAGAAGAAATGGCAGATACTCTGTGTGTGTGTGTGTGCGCGTGCATTTTTATCTCTATTTTCCCAAGTAGCTGAAGCTCTCTTCCCAGTCCTTCGTTAAACTTTAACTTTTGAATTCGTCTGTGACTGTGCATGAATGATAAGTAACCGTAGGAAAAGAAAAAGGAATATTAAGTGAGCATGCCTGAGAGGTATATAGGTTTTGAATAATTATCATAGATGAAGATACATTTTCTTTGGCAGTGGCACTATGAATGAGTTTACAAAAGCAGCCCACATTTCAATGGTAGTTAATTGTTATCATAGCCACTTTCATTAACTTGAAGAAACATTTTAAAACTGGTTTAGGATTTAGAACCAATGAGGACTGAGAACTGAACCAAAATTGAACAGTTTGGTTCTGGTCCTTCAACCTAGAACTGAACCCCGGAATGGTCCAGTTCCAATACTGCTAAATTCCTCATGATCCAGTTCCAATTTTGGGTGAAACCAAATCATAACCAGACTATTGACACCCCTATCCAGAGCTCACTAAATAAGTTAACTCAATCACATTCCAAGTTGGTCAACAAATTTTCAACATTGAACATACAATTGCATGTAAATACACAAATGAAAGATGTTACTTACAGTGGGGTGAAGTCCAACCCGTGGAGGATCAACTATAGCAACAACATTTTTAAAATGTCTCATCTGGACTGAACTTCTTCCATTCTCTTCCAAAATGCAATTTCCCTGACTTGGAGGCTGTGACTGTTGATCATTTGACAAACTTTTGGAATCTAAGACTTGATGGTCATAATCTGACGCATGCTTGGATTCAGCCTCATTGAGAAGGGAGGCATTAACAGTACTGGCTTCAGTGTGGTCTGCCAACTTTTTCCCTTCTATAACTACCTGACTAACTTCTAATCTTCCACAACATGTGTCATCTGGACACTCTGATTTCATATTGGCACCATTAGAATTTGCTAGAGTATCAGGATTAGATGCAGCACCAAGGTTATGTATGTTGTCATCATTGGTGCCATTCTCTCCGTCCTTGAGATTTTCTGTGCCTTTGCTCTCAGGGAGATGCAAGCTTTCATCACATTGGTCTGGCACATGTAGATACTCCCTAAGTAGGGCACTCATCACATCCTCTGCCTGTAAAAGACAAACTCACAATTAGAAGAAACCAAGTAGAAAGAACAAATAAATTATTTTGTACTTGCTAAAGCATCAAGGACGTTTTCTCTATAATGATTATGGAAAATGGGATAATAGCATGAAATCAACATATGTAATTTTTCTTGGTTTATGGTGACTCTACAATTCAGTTTTACTGTTGCTTAAAAGGGGAGCCATGGCATAATGGTAGAGTTGACTCAGTGTAACCTTGAGGTCAAGGCTTCAAGGCATGGAAACAGACTTGCAAAAATGCAAGGTAAAGCTGTGTACAATAGAACTTTTGTGGTTTGCCCCTTTCTAGGGAGCTTCGAGCACCCCCTCCCTCCCCTCTTAGTTGCTTAAAAGACAAGCTTATTTGAACAAAAACGCCAATGGAAATCAAAGTTCAAAGAAGTTACTAGATGAGTTTCTCTATGTGAAAGAAATCTGTATGGAAAATAATAGCTAGAAAATTTTCATTATTGTAATATGGCACTAGCTTTCTTGACTGAGATCATGCAAAGCTATGGTAGAGATTAAGCCCAGAGTGATCTAAAGTAAGAAAAAGAACAGAAACATCACGGAGTAGACCTACTTTCAGGAAAAAAAAAGAAAGGAACAGAATTGGACCCCAAAAACTAAGGATAAAATCACAAAACAAGAAGGGATCTCTCTGCACCATCTCTAATCAATGAATCAACCACCCTGTTGATCTAACTACCAGATTGGAAAAATGTCACTTGCTTCCATTGATATAATTAGCAAACTTCCAGGATTAAGAGTTTACCTTTCAAAACCACCAAATAATATCTACATAAAGATCTTCTAAATTATCAATGGCTACAAAAGCAAGGTCACGATAGCTCTTATGCTGCTCTAAAAGCAAGTAGAATTACCATTTGACTCCATCACCTCAATTCGACAAGAGGCTGCCAGCTCTAATAGGCCCACCTTAATCTTCTTACATAATTGGGATCTTGTAATGGAAACCCAGACAAATTATAGGTCAAAGATCTTTGAGCTCACCAGCTGCTTGGGGACAAGGGCTAAAAAGTACCATTTGCCCCTTTATTAACAAGAAGTTATGGTCATTGACAAGGATAATTTGCACGCAAAAAGAAGTAATTCAGTTTTTCTTAAATGCAAGCAATGATTTGTAAAAGAAACGATATCCCACCACTAGGAAAAGGTTGCCCTCAACGATTATATTCTCAGTCACAGACAGCTAAGGAGCAGACTTAGTCCAATGGGGACAGGAAAAAATACAAGCAATACATTTCTGTCCTCTAAAGATCTAGATATCCTTTTTCTTCCACATACATTCTTCCTTCATCTTTGACTAAAAGATTAGAATCATGAACCTAGCTCCAGATATTACTCTGAAACTAATTACTAATCTGACTACCTACGCACTAATGTGAAGCAATCCAGCTACAAGAGTGAATTAGCTTCAGGCTTCTGATTAAAAGAAGTGTCTGCCAACTCATGTGAAAATGCCTCATTAATTAGTAGTGACAAACCAGGGGCAATCTTGCTCAGACAATTAGGCATACTTTCTGAAAAGAAATTGGTCTACCCTCACACAATCCATTTTGACATGGCAGTGGATTTTAACTAATCAAGAACTTACATTATATCCCTTCTAAAATCATTCTATTTCACCTGGTACCTTTGACAAGTCAGCGGGTTTTAGCTGTAGGCATTTAGCCACGAAGTTGGTGGACTCATAATGAATTAAGTCGGGATGGCTGATGGATGGCTGATGGTTTTGGGATCCTGGCCAAGCCTATGGGAGAAAGATTGGCATCTCTAGAATGTTTCAGTTTATGTTCCTACCTATTATTTGGATATACCAAGAGAGATGTATGTTCTAATGAGGCTACTACGAAATATTTACTCATGACAGAGAACAATCAATATACATAAAAGATCTCAGGCTTGATTATTGACAGAGTAAATAGATCTGCCATTTTTTGAAATCTCTCTTCTGATTTCACGGCAATTTATTTTCTTTTTCATATTTTTAGTTATTTATTTTGTAGCTAAGTTATCGCTGGTCTCACATTTTTTGTCGACTTAGGTAAGTTCTTGGTCACCCAACTGACTCTGTCAAATCAAACTACAAACTCAACATATCCCGCTTCTAAGTCAATCTCATAAACATAGGGACTAGAAGCAAGGGTCAGATGCATGAGGTCAACATTGAAACCAAGAACCAAACAAGTAAAAGCGCATGGGATGCCAATCAAGTATGGAAATTCATATAAACAATGCCACACAGATGGAAGATAAACAATATAAAGTTTCACTACAATTAGACCATGGATATGTTCAGGATGTTTTCAGTAAAAGTATGACATGAGCTAAGGAGCCAGGTCTGAATTATGTTACTCACTAAACCTGGCAACCAAAAAAGGATATTAGAGATTAAAGACAGGAGTGCAACGAGTGGCCAAAAGCTAGTGACTACTAGCTATCCAGCAGCAAATACTCTTAATTGTTCTGATGACAGGCAGTAGGCACGTTACCAGGCACCATGCAGGGACCAACAACCTATCAGCCCAGAGCTCTCATGCTATATAAAACTGACCCTCAAATTCACATTGAGTTCACATTAATGATAAGAAACTCTCACCTTTGAACAGACAAACCTGCAGTTCTTAATGCCATTAATCTCTGCATTCTTGTGTGCGTCTGAAACTGCAGATTCGTTCATTTCAATGCCAACAACCTGGTGAAAGTTTCAAAGTAGAAGAGAAAAATCATTAGAGCAACTCAAGGAATTGGTCATATGAAAAAAAACATTCGGTGTTGAAACTAAGTCGGCTCCACCAACTGCAAATATCTGAAATAACTGTTGAGTTGGAAAGCTTAAGAGTGCCATGTTTTCCCAAGTCTGAAGCACTCAGCAGTTTGCTAAATCGAGGGAGTTATTAGAGTACTTGACTATGGATTCATGGAATTTAGGAAAACGAATGTACCCCAAACAGAAAGAATGATTGAATCAAGTCATGTCGAGTTTTTTTGAAGCCTTCAAAAGAATATAAAGATTTTGAAATGTCCAACAATCTTCAAGAAAAGACACAATTGTGAGACCCAAAGAGTAAAAGAATAACCAAAGAAGTAAATATAAATAACCGCCAGTTTAGATACATCAATGATGATCCAAAATTTATCTTTGTTCATCACTACTTTACTGCGTCGGCAAGGCCTTGTCTATTAATGATTTAAGATATAAGACCTCTGAATGAAATGAAAAATGGAATTCGGTTTATGACTATTACCATACCAACACGGTGTGCCAAGGTTAGCCCAATTGTTCCAGTCCCACAACATATATCAAAAAGCAAGGTATCTGAACCTAGACCAGCCCAATCACCTGCGAGGGAGTACAACTTCTCTGCAGCAAGAGTGTTAACCTGCAGCCATGTGAATTAGGAATAGATGTTTCACTAGTAGAAAATTCAAGAGGAGCAAAAAGGAAGAGCTCAGAACTTGAAAAAATGCCGTTGGTGATATGCAGAAGCAGAGATTGCTGATATAATCATGAATCCTTTCTTTGGTGGCATTTGAATCTTCAGGGCTGTAAACATCTTCACTGCTTGGTATTGGCAGCGGAAACAATGGACAATCAGCTGGTGCTGCATTTGATATGCCTTTGTGGTCCTGTATGTAAATCATTCCACTGCATAAGCAAAGGAATGAACTTGTACACACAAATGCAGGTATGGTTTTAAAAAAATAGATCCCATCCAATTCAGGCCCTTCAGGGTCGAACCCAAATAAATCTATAATGGAATGTAAAAATTTATGAAGTGTGGTACTCATCAGCCAACTCTTCAACACTGTCAGTACGAGCCACGGCACTCATACTCATCATCTCGACAAGACTAAGTGAGTCATACAGTTAGATTAAAAAGCTACTGACTGTAGTTTCTTTCTTCTGAAAGCAACACCTAGTCAAGCCCACAAGTTCCATGCATAAACTAAGAGACCACAAAATGAAGCAGAAGTTTTTTGTTTCTTTTTATAATTGAAAATTTCTGTAAGGAAAGAAAGGAGCCAATTCAGAAGCCTCAGCTCCATTCTTAAGGCAGGAAGCCTTGCAAAGGAACCTTAAAATCATGCTCAGTCTGGGAATTTGCTGTACCTTACATACTTAAAAGTTTTACCACTTTAAACATCTTTAAAATGGCTGACTCAAGCTGACATTTTCACAAGGGGTTCAGATGCTTGACGGAACATCACACTTCCTTTCACCTGAATGACGGGACTAAGGTCGTAATGATGAGGAACCTAAAAAACAGTAGTGATGGAGCTGATGGTAACAGTGAACACCTAAAGCTGACACACAGGTTATTTTCCCAGATCTGGCAGACTTAGTCAGACCCAGTTTCCCTATGAACTAAAACTGCACAAAGCAATGGCATCACAAAAAAAACCTCTGTAACCAGCAAGACTAATGCCACTTCTACTGTGAAAATAATCCCAAATAATAGCGATGTAGACAGCCAGAGACATGCCCAGCACACAAGGTGGACTAGAGCAACCAAATGAAACACTAAAGCGTGAAGATGTCTCACAAACTACTGAAGAAGCACTTAGAGATATCTGTAGAAGTTTCTGAAGATTACTTCTCACCATAGACATAGTCTCAAGCAAGTTGTATACCTGTTCTTCTAAGCTATGGCTTTTCCACCTGGAAAAGGAAACCATCACCTTTTTTATTATATACATTAACATAATCAAAGACTCCTAGTACAATCTAATTCTGTGACTTCTCTACCCCCAGCTACCAGTGACGACTGTGCAAACCAGAAAATCGATAAAGAGTCTACTCAGAACCAGAAGGTGACTTCGAGTCCACTCAAAATTCATGGTGTGGGGGGAGAGAAAGGGATGGGGGGAGAACATACTCTTCAACAGTGACCAGGAAAAACATTAACTTGGTGAGGAAGCATACATAGCACATGCTATTGTTGGGATGCTGAAGCTAGATTTGACATAGGCTAGTGGCTATTATTGGATGACATCCATAAGTTCAACTAAAGTAGGTCGCTCAGGTGGTTGAATAAATTCTTTGTCTAGTTATTTCATCAGTACCATTCAAGGGAAATTATATCCTTTTTCTCAGAATTTTAATATCAATAACGAGAATCAATTCTTTCAAATCATTGCTTGCTTCCATATAGTGATTACATAAGGAATCAGCAGCTGAAAGTACAAAATTGCTTAAAATATTATAGAAAACAGGGTTAAAAAATTTGCTGCATGATGTGCAAACTAAAACGATATCAGCATTCAAACTTCAATTTAACTGAGCAACCATATTTGCTGGGCCTTGGCTATCAAGTTCATATTCCAAAATAAAATATTGAACAATACAATGATTGACTCAGTAGACTATCATATAATTATTCTGCAGTCAAGTATGAGTTTCTGAATGCTGAAATACGAAGTGCCCAGTTTGTGCTTTACTCCCTATCCAAGCTAGAGTTCCACATTCATCCCATACTGTTTTACATCTTATAAAATGGTTAAACAATATCTAAAATGAACCACTTGAAATGGATAAAATCTTTTAAGAGACATCAGAATAATTAAAGATGCTTGTTTTATTACATATTTCAGTACTGTATACCACAATTCTTTCACCTCTCAGGTTAAAAAGATCCACCTGAACAACCAATGCAGTGAGAGGCATTGGAGGAGAACATGAAGATGCCCCTTGAGCAAAAGCTTGGGCCATTCTCTGGTATTCACTCATCATCTGTTCATAATCAACACCAGATGAGCAAACCTGCAAATTAGAGAATGAATCAGTAGAAAGCAAAAAAGGTCCAGCAGACTTGAATTCAGATAATGGTCTAGAATATCAGAGCTGATGCATGGCGACTCTAAGTCAGGTTGATGTATAGACTTTCTACTGAGTGATTTCAACAAACTTAATTTTCCAAATTTCTATGTATTTGAATGAAACTTTTTCAGTAGTTGACTGAACTTCCAGACGGTTTTAGATTTGGGGTATGCATTTGGCCCGATGTGATTCTTGACTGACTGGAGCCAAATTTAGTGGGTTCTTCGAGTACTTGATAGAGGACTGAAACATTGTTTCTGGGACATGTTTCCGTAGTAAAAGCACCTGTTCTTGATCAACATGAATTAGATGCCTGCAGGAACCTAATAGATACTAACCTGAACAACAAGCATGACCTCAGCAATACCAGCCTCCATATTATCAACATCAGCACCTTGATGTGGACGCCTTCCCTCACGAACCTAACATAAAAACTTAGCAATATCAACACACATTTCATGATGATGGCGATAATATGATTAATACTAATAAGCATGAACACATAAACAACACGGAACCAGACCCATCGGTAACAGAATATATCATTAAATCGCCAAATAGTTGAAGGAAATTGTAAGGAGGTGCACATTTATGGCTCCTTGGGTGTAAAAGAGAGCTTACCATCAACTGCCTCCAAAAGCCGGTGTTATCAATTCTATTCCATACTGGTAAGTTAGAAGACTGTAGGAACTCCTGAAAGAACAAAGCATATTTGCAGGAAATTGTAGACACATTTGGGCAGTCCACAGGTTCCTGAACAGCGGTCATACCCTCCCTGAAATGCTTACAAGTTTTAGAACAATATAAATTGTAAATTCTTAGAAAAAAAAATTTGCATACATACCGACCTGAAGTTTCCCAGCATAAACCCCACGGTTCTTTTACCCTGTAGAGAATAGCCAACTGAGAACTCACACTTGTTCCGGTAACCATTTATCAATGGTGACTCTATTATGCCTTCTAGCCTGCATGGAAGACCACCTGCAATAAAAGAGAAAACCAGTACTCCTAATATATATAACAAGATCACTGTATGTCTCAAAAACAATGACAAAAATCAGTACTATCACAGCTGTAAGTGAATGCGAGAAACAAAGTAGGAATGAAGAGAAGTGAGGGCTCTGAAAAAGAGAAATATGGGCAGCAGAAAGAGTAAAGTGATGGAGAAAGCTAGAAGAAGCGTGAGCAAAGCATCATGGAAGTGAACAGGAAGCATTTAACAATGACCAGTGTTTAGGGAGAAGGGACATTTGTAGGTTACGATTTCTTTTCTTCTCTTTTTGAAAGGCCATGGTTGGAAGTTAATGATGATCTGTGGTTGCTTGGGGGCTACAAATTGTAAGGATTTAAAGCTTTTACAATTATAAGTCACTTAAATTTATTGTTGAACTCTATCCACAAACATAGGCTATAATTAGAAAAGGTTTTTAGAGAACCCAAATGAATTCCATTTCAACAGTAAAACAAGTTCTTTAAAGTCTATACCCAATTCACTAGTACACAGAAACGGTTGTTGCAAAATGCACAGAAGATCAAGAACATTTCTCGATTTGAAACTAGAACTTTAAACCCTAGTTGTGATCAACCTTGAATCATGTGAATTAGCATATTTAAGCATGACTTGATAGAGAAATTGTACCTTGTTTAGGATCAAAACTACAATCCCTCTAATTCGTCCACCATTAACTAAGAATCAGCACCTTTGGCTTCTTTTTCTTTTCTTGGAAGTGGCTCCATGTCCCAACTCTTGAGAACCAAAGGTAGTAAGAGAGTCCTACGAAGTTTCTTCAACTTATGACTACAAAGTGGGAGGTGTTTTTCCAAAATTCTTATCTCCCTCTATTGCATTGCTTACATAGAGAGAGAGTTATTCCCAAGTCATTCTCAATTTAGAAAACTTTCATCCTATTTTGACTCCATTTAGCTTGGTGCAACCTTCTAGGAACCTTCTAAGTATAGAATCCCTCTAGCTTTCCAATCAAGAAACTACTTTTCCAATTTGAATCAAACTCTCCCAAAACCTTAAGGGGAGTTTCCTTCATGCCAGAGATGATGATGCCGCATCAAGCAAATCCACACACTAATAACCATAAATGACCCACATTAGAAGATTAATTACATAGATATCTTTATAAGTAAAGTGAGTAAATTATCATTTTACCTTTATGAATAAATTACTATTATACCCTCTCACTTAATTATATTCATTTATGATAGAAATATGCAAGAAGGGGAGCCTTGGCGTAACGGTAAAAGTTGTCCTCGTGTGACCTTGAGGTCATGGGTTCAAGGCGTGGAAACAGCCTCTTGCAAAATGCAAGTTAAGGCTATGTACTTTAGACCCTTGTGGTCCGCCCCTTCCCCAAACCCTGCCTAGGTAGGAGCTTCGTGCACTGGGGCTGCCCTCTTTCTAGAAATATGCAACGTGTAGACCCATTTATCTCGTCATATCACCTTTGCACAAACAAGTTCAATGGTCCCCATCTTAATGAACTTCAATTCTCTTTCAAAAATACATTTTTACATTATCTTAATTTAAGCACATAAACATACAAAATCAATTTGATAAACATTTTATCAAAGATCACCAAGGCCTTGGGTTTTACTAAGTTTATTTACAAGATGGCCCGTATTGAATATCTCACTGTATATAAGAAAGTGGGTCTCACTTTAGACATCCCATACCCTTTATGAGTTTATAAATGTCCTAATGCACATACAAGCAACCATTAATAGATTTTATCATGACATCCCCCAAAGATGAATATCAGATCTCATTAAAATTAAGATTTGTTGGCTCATCTAGTTGGGTCTCAGCTCAACTACTCATCAATTCAGGAATGAAATGGAATGGAAAATCTTATTCATTAGTAAGCTTTTGATTCAGATACATTTTCCCTTAGGTGATAACAATGGAGGGAAGGAAATAGAAAGAACAACATTCCCATACAAGGGCCCTTCCCCGGCCAGTTTCCCAATCCAAAACCAAACTCTAGTACCAGTCCTCCCTTCTTACTCCCCACCCCTCTCCTTTCCCCCTAACTAACTAACTAACTAACCATGTAACAACCTATAACAATATAACAACCTAGTTCCTCTCATCCATCTACTAACAGACACGTGTAGCATCCCTCACTCTGTGGGGTCTGTCTTCTCCTTCTAGAGTAGGTATGATGTATTGGTGGTGTATCATCACCCTCCCCTAGCAGTTTCACCTTGTCCTCAAGGTGAAAGGAAGGAAACTGAGTGTCTATAATAGTGTATAATTACCAAGTATTGTCACATTTAGGTAGATCTTTCCACTTAATCAAAACCTCCTTCTGACCATTCAACAGAACTCGGATCCTTTTGACAGCTTCAGGCAGGATGACAAGTTCTAGCTCATCTATTAAACCAAAAGGTATGGGTTGAGCGTGGGTAGAATTCTACAAGGACTGTTTAAGTTGACTAACATAGAACACCGGATGAATTCTGGTAGTAGGTGGTAAGTCCAGACAATATGCCACTTCTCCCACACTCTCCAACACCGTGTAAGGACCATAGAACCTAGGGCTGAGCTTCTCATTACATCTTTTTCCCAGCTTCTTGAACTTGAAGGATTGCAACTTAAAGAAGACCGATTCACCCACCTCAATTTGAACATCTCTTCGTTTTTTGTCTGCCTGTGACTTCATTCTAGACTGGGCAACAAGTAAGTGGTCTTTCAAATCTTGTAGGATAGCATTTCTGTCCTTGAGTTGTTGGTTGACTGCCTCCACAACAGAACCTTCATCGGAGAGGCGAAGTAGAACGAGTAGTTCACGCCCATAGAGAGCCATGAATGGTATCATTCCAACAGCACTCTGAAAGGTAGTGTTAAACAGGAATTCAGCCTAGGAAATCCACTTCAGCCACTGCTTAGGATGATTGGAAGTCAAACAATGCAAGTAGGTCTCTAGGCAACGGTTAATCACTTCAATTTGCCCATCCGTCTATGGGTGATAGGCCATGCTCATTTTAAAGACCATCCCAGCCAGCTTAAATAGCTCTATCCAAAACTGACTAATAAAAAGGTGATCCCTATCTGACATTATGGAGCGGGGTACCCACGCAGCCTAACTATCTCTTTAGCAAATAGAGTAGCTACATCTTGAGCAGTGAAAGGATGTCCTAAAGGGGCAGCCCCGGTGCACGAAGCTCCCGCCTGTGCGGGGTCCGGGGAAGGGGATGTCACAATGGCCTAAAGTAGGCAGCCTTACCTTGCATTTTTGCAAGAGGCTGACTCCACACCTTGAACCCGTGATCTCAAGGTCACATGACGACAACTTTTACCATTGCGCCAAGGCTCCCGTTCTAATACACAGTGAAAGGATGTCCTAATACCAGAAAATGGCTATATTTGGAGAGGCGGTCCACAACTACAAGAATGGTATCCACCCCCCTAGACTTGGGTAAGCCGCCAATGAAATTCATTGACACATCATCCCAAACTTGGTTAGGGATGGGTAGGGGCTGAAGGAGCCCGCCAGGCTTCAATGCTTGGCATTTATTTCTTTGACATATGTCATAAGTAGCCACAAATTTTTGAATGTCTTTCCTCATTCCCTTCCAGAACACAATGTTGGAGATCCTCTTGAATGTACGAAAAAATCCAAAATGCCCACCAGCTGGGGTTGAATGGAATTCAGTAAGTAAAATGGGGATTCTTGGGGAAGTCTTTGGAAGAACTAGCCTTCCTTCAAAAAGAAGACGCCCATTCCTCAACGAGAATCTTGGATGACTGCTTGGATTGACCAAGAGGTCTTGCACTATGACTTGGAGGCTCCCATCTTGTTGGATTTCCTCTTCCAATCCCGACAACCCTTGACAATGGACAGTAGAGAGAGACATTAGTGTGCCATTTGTAACAACATTTGATCTTCCAGGAATGTCAACTTCAGCCTTTCGAGAAAGGGCGTCTGCCACCCTATTCTGATTTCCTGGTTTGTACTAGACTTCAAAGTTGTCGTCATGTGACCTTGAGGTCACGGGTTCAAGGCGTGGAATAAGCCTCTTGCAAAATGCAAGATAAGGCTGCCTACTATAGGCCCTTGTGATCCGCCCCTTCCCGGGACCCTGCATAGGCGGGAGCTTCGTGCACCGTGGCTGCCCTTTTACTAGACTTCAAAGTCAAACCCAATTAACTTGAGCACCCACTTTTGCTGTTCATTGTTAAGTATTCGTTGGTCTAATAGAAATTGGAGGCTCCTTTGATCTGTCCTACTAAAATTAAGATTCCTTAAGTCCAAGGATAGTTATGGTTATGTATATCTTGTAGCACTTAATGTTCTAGATAGGTGAGGTCATATTCTATATGCAAAACACATTCACACACTTTGTATGTTCGATGTCTCTACTTTAGATGACCTAAGAATTGATCATTTTCATCTTATGGAAACATCCCATTTGATAAGTTGTTGAGTGTTCAATTTTAGTTTCAAAACCCCTAATTTAGCCTTTAATTAGATTATCTAACAGATCAAATTTGCAATTTTAAATTAAATGTTAATTTTAGCTTCAATTGATCATACAACTGTTGATTTACAAAATTTAATGGTTAGATGATCATCGGAGCAGATTAGATGTATAAAGTACGATGTAGATGATTCTAATTTAGTCTCACGTGTTGCAAATTAAGCAGATTAAGCATTAAATGGCTCAAATCAAGCTGATTGGTACAAGATCATCCTCACACCACAAAAGCACTACAAGACAAAATGGACCTAGGAGATGATCTACTAAAGGAGGAGAATCTAAAAGTGGATTGGTTTATATTAAATAAATAAAAAGAAGAAGAAGAAGAAGAAAAAAAAAGCATATTTAGAAGGAAACTACAGTAAAAGAGGAAGGAAATATGCAAACATAATGGAAACACGTAACAAACAACGAAATGGGGTGGAAATGAAATTAGAAGGAAAGGAGGAAGCTTTAAAAAGCAAAGGAGGGACTCCATTGTAGGGGGTTGGCTGGCTCTCTTTGGACTGTAGCGGGATTGACAACACGACTCTCCCTAGGCTGAAATTCTTTACCGTAGGGAGAAGACTGTAGCATGGTAGAACTGTAGTGGAGCTTTTAGGAAGGGAAGGTCAACATGGTAGAACAAAAGATAGAGAATCATACTTAGCCTTAAATGTAGTAGGGAAAGAAAGGGAGAAAAAGTCGAGACAGACCTCTCTCACTGTCTCTCAGCCTCAACATCTCATCTCCATTCAAACTTCAGCGTTGTCTTCCCTGTTTCAATGGTTTTCATCCCCTGGTTTAGGCGTAGTTTTTCTTCTTGAGTTCTCACTTTTCTTCACTTAATTTCTTCTCTAGTTGCAAGATTTCATTAGTTTAATCAAAATCCAAATTGGATTTCACCCAAGTCTACCCATTTCCCCTCTAATTTCAATGTTTCAAAATAGATAGGAGCTGTTTCCTACTTCTCCCTCAGTTACAAGTTGAAGAAAGAAATTTTCAAGAAAATTTTTGTCCTTTTTGTCTTATTCCTATTATGTCCTTTTCCTGTTTTGTCTTATCTTTATTCCAATTTTGTGTTATTCAAGCTTTATTCTTTTCCAAACAAAAAGTGAAAATACCAAATTAGTCATGTTTGATTTTAACTAAATTGAATCAACAGTATAGCTTTAACCAACAGTATCACTTCAATTCTTAATCTTTTTCTTTTCAAATTTTCAATCAATCATCTAAACACAATTCCTTGCTAATCTATTAGATCCGATTTTCATCTGCAATCCAAAAAATTAATCTAAGTCGTCTAATCTTGATTTTTTTCATTGATCTAGATCATCATCATCATTAGGACTGTATCCCAATTAGCGGTCGACCACATGAATCTTGTTCCCCTATTCCCCTCTATTAAGTACCATGGCTTCATTTACTCTTAAAGTTTTTAAATTTTTTCTCACCACTTCCATCCACGTCCTTTTGGGCCTTCCTCTAGCCCTTTTAGAACCTTCTACTTATATTGCCTCACTCCTAGCCGGTGTCGTTTTGGTCTTTACTGGACATGCCCAAACCATCTAAGTCTAATCTCTCTCATCTTATTACCTATTGGTGCTACTCCTAAGTTTCCTCTAATGTTTTCATTCCTAATTCTATCCTTTCTTGTCTTGCAACTCATCCATCTCAGCATTATCATTTTCGCTACGCTCATGCTATGAACATGATGTTCTGTAACTGCCCAACACTTTGATCCATAGAGAATGGCCGGCCTTATAGCCATTCTATAGAATTTTCCTTTTAGTTTGAGTGGCACCCGCCGATCACACAAAACTCCGGAAGCGCATCTCCCTTTGTTCCAACAAACTTGAATTCTCTATGTAACCTCCCTCTCAATCTCTCCACTCTCATGAATCATCGATCCTAAGTATCGAAAGTGGTCTTTTACGGGGACTTCTTAGTTATTGATCTTTACTAATGCTCCACTTCCTCTCCTCTCCTCTCCTCTCCTTGCTAAAATTGCATTCCATATACTTTGTCTTAGTTCGGCTAATCTTAAATCCTTTAGGTTCTAATGCTTCTCTCCATAACTCTAGTTTGCATTTACGCCCTCGCTTGTCTCATCAATTAAAACTATATCATCTGTAAAAAGGTACGGGCTCAATGCTAATCCTTGGTGCAATCCTACAATGATAGGAAAATCAATAGTCTCTTCGCTAGTGGTCTTAACATTTGTTACCGCTCCCTCATGCATATCTTTAATTATGCTATATACCCCCCGCAAAACCCCTTTCTTGCCCAATACCCTTCATATTAACTGTCTAAGGACCTTATCATAAGGTTTTTTTGAATCAATAAAGACCATGTAGAGGTCCTTCCTCCTCTCCTTATATTTCTATATCAATTGTCTCAATAAGAAAATAGCTTCCATGGTAGAACTCCCAGGCATGAAACCAAACTGGTTCTCCAATACACTTTGTCTCATGCCATAGCCTCTTCTCGATCACTCTTTCAAAAAGTTTCATAGTAAGGCTCATAAGTTTGATATCTCAATATTTAATACAGCTCTGTATGCTTCCTTTATTCTTATAAATTGGTAAAATAGAGCTCTTCTCTATTCATCAGGCAATTTCTTTGATTTTATTATCTTGTTAAACAACTTTATCAACCAAACTACTCTAGTATCTCTCATATGTTTCAAAACCTCTATTGGTATATCAAGGCTTCTTTCACTTCAAGTATTCTAATCCTATAGTCTTATCTATAATGCCCAATGTTATTTAGGTTTACAATACTTTCAATCCCTATATTTTTAAGGCAATTATCATTTGGCAATTTTTCAAAGTAACATTCGCACCTTTGTTTGATTTCATCATCTTTGACTAGTACCCTTTGATCATCACTTCTAATGCACTTAATATGGTCTAAGTCCTTACCATTCTGTTCTCTTATTTTTGCAAGTTTAAACACATCTTTCTCACCTTCTCTTGATCTTAGTCTATTATAGAGATCATCACATGCCTTCAATTTAGCCTCACTATTCTCTTAGCAACCCTTTTAGCATTCTTATATTGTTCATAGTTTTCATTATTTCTAGTCTTCTGTCATGCTTTAATACACACCAGTTTTTCTTTAATAACTTTTTACATTGTTTCACTCAACCACCAAGTTTCCTTTACTAATTGCCTTTTACCTTTAAATACTCCTACAACATCTTTTGCCACTTTCTTAATGGACTTGGCCATATTAATCCACATGGTGTTTACTTTTGTTTCATTGTTTTAGTTTCCTTCTACCATCAACTTATTTGTGAGTGAGGTTATTTTCTCCCCTTTTAAGATCTAACACTTAGTTTTTAGATACATATTAAGTTCATTTCCTTTCTTCCATCTTTTAATGCAATTATCTATAACCATTAACTTATGTTATAAGGTTAAACTCCCACTAGGTATCACCTTACAATCCTTACACATTGATCTTTCGATATTCCTATGTAAAAAAAAAAAATGTCTATTTGGATTTTATGAAATCTACTTTTAAAGGTTATTAAGTATTCATCCCCCTTCTTAAAGAATGTCTTTGCAAGGGCCAGGTTATACCCTCAAAATCAAGGATAGCTTCCCCCATCTCATTTCATTCCCTTATACCATACTTTCCATGTACCCTATGATATTCTTCCTTTTATTTCCCTACATGGCCATTTAAGTCTACCTCTATAAATATCCCCTCTGTGTTGGGAATTTCTTGCACAACTCCCTCCATATCTTCCCAAAATTGTCTCCTGATTATATCTTCTAAACTTACTTGTGGTGTGTATGCTCTTATAACATTTATGATCTTCTTTCCTATAACAAGTTTTATTATTATAATTCTATCATTGGTTTTTTTAACTTCTACAACTTTATCCTTTAATTCTTTATCCACCACTATCCTTGCGCCATTTTTGTTATTCTCCTTTCCTACATTCTAGAGTTTATAGCCATCGATTTCTCTAGTTTTAACCCCTTTCCACTTGGTTTCCTCAATACAAGCGATGTTGACTTTCCTATGTTTCATCATATTAACTAAGTCCAGACTCTTACATGTTAATGTCCCTATATTCCATGTAGCGATACGAATCTTATGCTCTTCAACTAGCGCACTTCTCGACCCCCATGACATGAACCCATGCCTACTTTCCACTACACCTAGGTTCTGATGCAGTGCGTCACTTCCAAGGGGATGCTCGAGCAGCCCTTGCCCATTTTCTACTACACCAGGGATCCAATGTAGTGCATTACTTCTAAGGGAACACCCTAGCAACTTTTGCCCATTTTCCACTGCACCCAGGATCCGATGTAACGTATGTAAGTGCACGAGCTATGCTAGTACAGCTTATAAAAGTACAAGTTGATCCTACAAGGACTGGACTTAATGAAAATGGAGTTTAAATAAAAGTCAGTTACCCACTAATTGAAAGAAATAACAATAAAGTAAAATTTTAGATCTATAACATTAATCAAAAGTACAAAATTTCTTAACAAAAAATACAGAAAATTAAATGAAATAACAACTAAAATCTACTTTTCTAGCTTGATCATGGCAAATTTCTTCATATCTGGTCTCATCAGTGTCGATCAACCTACGTCAATCTCTCACTCATATCTTTGGTTAAGGATTCAACATCTTGATTGTTTAGATCTTCCAAAAATTTGATAATTTGGACTAGGGAAAAAATTTGGATTTGGATGGCTTAGATCAAATTTTTAGATTTCAAATTGAAGATCAGGATTGATGGATCAACTAGGAGTTGTCCTAAGATGAAGATCTAAGAATTGATTGAAAATTTGATGAGAAAAAGATCAGAAAATAAAGTTATCCTGTTAGTTTAAGCTAAACCGTTGATTCGGTTAAGCTTTAATCAAACAGGGTTGGATTAATTAATTTTTAGAATTAACTGCGAATAGCATAAAACTTAGATAACCCTAAACTTGAATAAGAATAAGATGAATTAAGGAAAAAGACAAAATTGGGATGAAAACGGAATAAAAAATAAAGTTCAAAAGGCAAAACTAGAATTTTTTTAGTTTTTTGGTTTTAACAGAACTAGGAAGAGAACAGCTTGAGAAAGAAGAAGATGTAGGGAGAGAGAAAATGAAGTGAAGGAATGGGATTTTGGGTGAAACCCAACTTGGGTTTTCTCCTCTACAACGCAAAGAATGGAAAAGGGAAGATTTTTGGAAAGAAATCAGTGTAAAATAAAGAAAAATTCAGGTGAAAAAAATCGTGAAAAATCACGGTTAAAGCAATAGAGGAAGGAAGATGATGGAAGACGGTGAGAATGGAGGAGACACTAGGAGAAATTGAGAAAGAAGCTGGGAAACAAAGGAGGAAAAAACTGTGACGATGGGGATTTGGAAATAGGGGCTAGGATCTCTCTGGACGGTGCTTCACTGTAGGATTGTAAAAACTGAGCATGATAGAGAAGAAGACCACTACTGAAGATCTCCACCATTCGCTGTTCACTACCATTCCATGCTCTCTCTTGCTTCCTCTCTTTCTCTCCTCCTTCCTCTAGCCTTCTCACTATCTCTCTCTCAGTTTTGACCACAACAAGAAAACCGACCTGCATCGTAGCTTTCTACCTCTCTTTCCCACTTGTCTCCTTCCCTATCTCTCTTGTTCTCACCCTCTCTAAGAACTCCTGTAGGAAACACCGAACCCAGCTCTCCTCTCCTTGCACAATTGTTTTTCCCCTCTATTTCAGTCCTTATTTCCCATCATTCTCAATGGACATTTGTTTCCAGATTTTCTTTCTTTACTTGCTCTCCCTTGGTTCCTTATTCTCTCTCAACCAGACCAATCACACTCGTTCATCTCTCCCAGCTATCCACCTCCTTCCCTGTTTAAACTCTTCATCGTAGAGGAGAGAACACTGACGATCTTCAGCACAGATTCTCAATAGTCCACTAATATCGGCCACTGTTTCCTAATCCTTGTTGTCGTTACAGTTTGTTCTTCCTTTGTTTCCCAGCTTCTTCTCAATTTCTCATAGTTTTTCCTTTGTTCTCATTGTCTACCATCACCTTCCTCTATTGCTTAAACTATGATTTTTCATGATTTTTTCACCTGAAATTTTCATCATTTTACGCAGATTTCTCTCCAAAACTCTTCCTTTTTCCATTCCTTGCATTGTATAGAGAAAACCCAAGTCGTGTTTCACCCAAAATCCCATTCCTTCACTTCATTTTCTCCCTCCCTACATCGTCTTCTTTCTTAGGCTGTTCTCTTCCTTGTTCGGTTAAAACCAAAAAACTAAAAAGATTCCAATTTTGCCCTTTGAATAATTCGTCTTATTCTTATTCAAGTTTAGCGTTATCTAAGTTTTGTGCTATTCGCAATTAATTCTAAGAATTAATTAATCCAACACTGCTTGATTAAAGCTTAACCGAATCAACGATTTAGCTTAAACCAACAGGATAGCTTAATTTCCTGATCTTTTTCTCATCAGATTTTCAATCAATTCTTAGATCTTCATCTTAAGACAACTCCTAGTTGATTCATCAATCCTGATCTTCAATTTGAAATCTAAAAATTCGATCTAAGCTGTCCAAATCCAAATTTCTTTCCCTAGTCCAAATTATCAAAATTTTGGAAGATCTGAACAATCAAGACGTTGAATCCTTAACCAAAGATATGAGTGAGAGACTGACGAGGGCTGATCGACACTGATGAGACCAGATATGAAGAAATTTGTCATGATCAAGTTAGGAAAGTATATTTTAGTTGTTATTTCATTTAATTTTCTGTATTTTTAGTTCAAAATTTTTGTAGTTTTGATTAATGCAATAGATCTGAATTTTGAGTTCATTATTATTTAATTTTTGTTATTTCTTTCAATTAGTGGATAATTAAAATTTATTTAAACTCCATTTTCACTAAGTTGAGTTCCTGTGGAATCACCCATGCTTGCATAAGCTATATTGTAAGAACCCGTGCACTCACGGGAAACAATCAATAAGTTCATGATGCCATTGCCGGGGAGTCGTAATGTTTTGTGTAAGTGAACCATATTTTAGATTATTTTCCTCTAGTCTAATTTTCGGGAGCGATAGATTAGGGTTTTGCATTATTTTTTCATTTATTTGCTATTTTTCTCATATTGACTACTATTGTTTGATTTTTGGGCGAGGGAAAATGACAAAGGGGCGGCAGCAATCCTGTGGGCCACAGCTTCATCAACATAGATTAGGTTTTTATTACTTTCTTATATTAGGATTTGAGTGAAATTGTAGTGAGGCCCATTGTAATTTTAATTTTAATTTTAATTTTATTTAATTTTTAAATAGATTGTAATAATACAGAGCAAGTGTGGGGTATGGTGGCCTACACTTGATCATCATTGGACCCCTCACCATGAGCAATCCTCACCCAACTTTTCACTTTTAAGATAAAGTGCATTTAGTATAATTTTGAATTTGTGATTGTGATATAATTTATATAAATTTGGGTTATGCATTGATAAATATTGCATAATACTTAGGATTGTTATGAAGGGAATCACTTGCACAATGGTAAAGTTGTCGTCGTGTGACCTTAAGGTATGAGTTCAAGGTGTAGAAGCAGCCTCTTATAAAAATGCAAGGTAAGGCTGTGTACGATAGATCCTTGTGATCCGCCCCTTCCACGAACCCCACATGCGTGTGGGAGCTTCGTGCAACTGTGCTGCCCTTTTTTATTTAGGATTGTTGCATTAGTTCAAGCACCTATTTAACAAAGATTAGCCTAAGCTTGGCTATAACCAAAGCATAGGCTGCATGGTTATAATGTCCTGTCTGTTAAGGCGCCTGATCCTTCGTTAAGTAACATATAGGTAGGCATTAGTTTAATTTTTGCTCTGCATTGCATGTTTACAGCTTTATGGTGGAATGGAACTTAATGCTAGTAAAGGCCCCACAAGAACCTTTACAAGATAAGGATTGGATTTTATAATCAGCTCCTTCGAGTATTAAGCTCATAGGATCCTTTTTGAATGATGCGATCTATTGTCCCTCCAGTGGCTTTTGAGCACTGTAGTCATAATGGGTGTTTTAAAATCCAAGTGATCTTCCCATGCCTTCCGTTAATGTCAGTTGAGGTCTAAATGTCTCGGACACAAGGACTATATCAACCACTTTAAAGCAAAACCCAACTAGTAAGCAATAGTCAAATTTGAATAAGAAGAGAAGCTATTTATATCTAGATCTAAGAAGCTACCACACTATACAATAACAAAAGATAAATCAATTCAGCTCGTTAGCAACATACTAGGATTAGTTGTGCATCATTTAGCTTAGGATTAGCAATTAGGTTGCATCATATAGTTTTCTATTAGAAAAAAGAAAAGAAAAGAAGGGAGAGTACTCTTTCATTGTATATAATAATTTGTTTCGTTGTATATAGAGCACAACGACCTATCAAGAAGGGAATAAAAAACATTGTGCTACTATTTTCTAGTAAGCCATTATCTCATGAGGATAGGTATGAGACCGAGGCAAGATATACTCCTGACCTATCCAATAAAATTAATAATCAATTGGATAAGATAATTGGTAAGTAAGATAAGATAATACCTGGGATGGATAGAATGGATAGTCAAATGGATATGTTCCTAAAGCAAAATACTGAGGCATATCAACAATCCCCATATGATAATTCCTATATTGAGTTATATCAACAACATCAGTACAAGAATTGTAATATTGAGTCATATCACCACCCTTAGTACAATAATGACTATGCCTAGGTTGACCCTTCTTCATGGACATCAAGCTCCACCTATAATTAATACTATCAGGAGTCAGTGGATGCACCTACTGCTTTCACATACCCTAGCAATTATTATCCTGAGACAAGTTAACAAGACTAGATGGGTTACGCATTATGAACAACCATGGTCTCAGGATTACCAGTATCAAGAAGCCACCACAATATGACCCTTTCAATTCATTGCCTCCAACATAGAGGGAACAAGTATTAAAAGAGACCTTTATGTTATAAATGGAATCAACTAAAGAATATCGTGAAGTGAGGGGTCAATTTCATGCTGCATTTATGGAAAGGGTTAAGGAATTTGAACCAATTGGGAATAATGAAGAGCCATTTATTATTGACAATAGGATGGGCTTATCTTATAATTCTTTTGAGCTACAAAGTTTTCAAACATCCCTGCCCATTGATAGTGATGATAGGATGGAAATTTGTTATGAATCTCCTGAGCCCCAAAGTTTTTCACCATCCTTGACCATTGCTACCTATAATAGGATGGGAATATCTTATGATCATTATGAACCACAGAGTCAACAACCATTCTTACAATCCTCTACCACTCTATATCTGCTCAAGTAGTGTCTCACTCGTTTTTATGAATTTGATGAAGACGCATCCATTGATGAAGTAAATGATTTATTAGATATTGCACCATTAATGGACACTTCTCAATGGCAAGCTAGAGTAGGACCTCCTATGTATCCTGAAATTCAAACTGAGCATTGTAATGTAAAGTAGCATATAGTAATCTAAGTCCATTTGAAACTTCACCTATGCTAGCAAAACAAGTAGAAAAGAGTCAATTGATGTATTGGTCCTACATCAACCAACTCTGAGGTACACATTAGACGATACTAAGAGTTTAAGCCTAAATATGTCATTACCTTTAGTAATACAAGAACCACCTTTTAAGAAAATGTGGAGTTAGCTTATACCCCAATTTCAGGACAATATAAGGGAGACGAAGGAAAAAGGTTAACAAAGTATAATGGTCAATGTGGAGGAATTATATTGACCACTGTAAAATACTGAAAATGGGAGATCATCGATGTGGTCCTATTAAATTTAAAATCGTGGAAGTCTACTATGTCATAATGTTATCAACACCAAAAATCTTCAAGTGGAGGCAATATATAGGCTACTGTGTGGTTCTGAAGTGATGTGAAAAATCTTGCCAATTCATTATTAGGGTTAGGATTAGGAGAATTAGTTGAATTGGCTAGGTCTAGGTTTAGATGGTCAAGTTAGTTGGTTAGTTTAGTTATAGGCCATGCTTGGCTGAAGATGTTAAACTTAGCGCTCACTGGGAGGCAACTTAGGAATTGTTTTAGAAAGTCTCATTATTCTGGATTATCCTTTCATCGTTTAGGTGTCCTATATTTCAAAACATTGAGGACAACGTTTAGTTCAGGTTGGGGAGTGTAGAAACGAGATTTCTATGTTTTTCTTGCATTTTTGAAAATTTTTGAAAAGTTTTTTGATAAGTTCCTTTATGAAGATAAGAATTTAGATCTTTTAAATATTCAGCTATCTCTTGAACTTTAGCTTATTAAGAGAGTTGTATACAATTAGTTCCCTTTTATCCTTTTTCTAAAGTGCTTCATGAAAAATTAAACTTGGAATGTTAATTGCACAAAATAGCTAAATTGTATTAAGTTGAAGAAAAATATAACTTAAAGGTACTGAAGAAGATCTATGGAGACTTATAACTCAAGCAAGTTTTGTGCTATTCACCCTTTTCTGAGGGTTATACATAAATCCAAAATTTCTCTTCAACAGACATTAGTTTTTAATTGGTATAATTATTTTTCATCTTGGTCAACTATTGAGAAATCACAAAAGATTATACCATATATCTCTTAAGTTTATGATCATTTTTAAGTCATATGAAACCTACAAAATGACAGAGGCCATCATTGGTAAAACCCAGAGCCTTTAGCCTTCCCTATATTATTTTCCACTAGTTAACCCACTGAGCTTATCAAATATAAGCATTTTTCTTTCTTAGTCAAATAACCTTTACCAATATTGAATCCTTATAATATATCCATTACCATTTGTTTTGGAAATATGTAGAGAAGATTGAAGAACAACTTGAGAAAAATATGAACAATACAATTCAATAGATGAACATTAAAAAGGTGAAAAAGTTCAAAAGGCTATATATAAAATCAAGTGAAAAAGAAAAAAAAAATAATGCCAATGAAAAAGAAGAATGTTCACTCTTGCAAGGAAGAATGGAAAAGTTGTGAATACACTGATAGAAGACCTTTACATATTTTCCAAACAATCTTTGTTTACCTTTATATCTATTCTTTTGATAGCCCTTACCCAAGCCTACATTTCGTCCTAATAGAAGTCCTAACTTGATCCTAGAAGTAGTCTAGCTTGGATATGGTTATAAATGAATAAGGAATTTGGTAGAGTGTAACATTCTTAGTACTTAATATCTTGTCATGAGACCATTATTATCATCCTTTTTAAGTTATCGTTCTTTTGTATAGTATGTGAGACTTTTGGACTTGATGAACACATTCTACTCACATATTAATGAGAGATTAAAACCTTTTTCAAGAACTTCTTTTTGAGTGTCAAGTATATCTTGTGAGAATTGAAGTCAAAGCATACATTTGGACAGTAATTTAAGTTATATTTGACTTGGAAACAATAGTTATATTAGCTATAGCACACACTCACCTTTTGAGGTTTAATGAAATAATGGGATATCTTTAACATAAGGCTAGTATTTTGAACCATTTTGTATATCTTTATTAGTAGGCCAAAGTTCATCATCATCATCACTATCAAGAACTTATCCCGATTAGGACTCGACCACATGATTCATGGAGTAAACATAGATTGAAATCAATTGACCTATAGCTAACTATCATGCAATTTAATCTAAGCATTAACTCAACATTCTAAAAGTCTAACTAAATCCTTAGAGAATCAAGCAAACCAGCAGTAACAAATGCTAACATCAAGCACAAATTATTCATGATTATTATGTTGCTATTTTTTATATCCAAGCAGTTAGCACATGAAATCAAGGACATTAAATACCATAAAACATTCAAAACTAAAGTACTTAGCTACTGGAAATAAGCAACAATAATAATCCTCAAATAAATTCATTAATTGAATGTCAAATTAAATAAAAAAATAAACTCATAAACAAGTATACAATTTCTGAAAATTGCATGCTATTTCAAGGCATGAAACTTGATTCAACTCAATTCTAAAACACCTTCCAAATCCCTCATACTGATCTGCTATGATATGCAAGTAGCTTCCAAGAGAGAAACAAAAGAAAAAAAAATGGCTGGAATGATGAAGGAACTGAAGGAAAAGAACACCTAAAACTATGTCTATCTCTAAGAAGAAAATATGGAATGCAAAGAAGGAAATCAAAGACTCAAGTCACTTCTTCTCTTGGCTGTCACTACTAGAGAAGAATTAACTTGACTCTTTGAGGAATAAGCAAGGAAAACTTAGAAGTTGAGGGCAATTATTTATAGCAAAACAAATAAAGCTAAGCAAAATACAAGGCAACAAAAGTAAAGAAATAAGGAATTAAAATAGACAATGAACTAACGTAAACTTTTTGAAGAAGGAATCAGCCATGAAAACACCTCAAGGATGAGGCATGGAAGAGTTGGTAAGAGATGAGCATCACCCAAAGAGATCATTCTTCAAAGCAAGGAGGTCAGAAGAGGGTTGAAGGAAAAGGACATCCTCTCCAAGGTGGAGGAGACATCCTTTTTCTTCCAAAAGGGATTCCTTATTCTTCTCTCCCTATCTTGTTTTATAGGCTGTTTCCTAAGTTTTCTAAGGTGTCCTGAGGTTAAGGTATGGTGGGGTTGAAAAATAAAGAGAATTGGATGGCTAGGATGGGTAGTTAACTAGAGTTTTCAAGAGATACAAGTAGCAACCCTTTTCTTTTATTTATTATTATTATTATTATTTTAATATTAAGGTGAGGAGACACCATTTTTTTAGGAGGCTTCTTCTCCCCCCTTCAAAAATCAGTGAGGGCCTTTAAAATAGCAAGCTGGGTGCATGGGATGAGGTACGAAAGAGAGAGGAAAGAGAGGTGAGGTGAGGAAAAGCAATTGACAGGGTGGTTTCCTAGGAAGTGGGGATTGGTTGGATGGTTTAGATGGGAGTTTAGGAAGGTGTTAGAGCCTTAGAAAGGTAGGACTTATGAATGGAAAGTAAAATTCGTAGTAGATCTTAGTAGGAAGGTAGAAAGTGAGAAAAAAGTGAAAAAAATATAAAAAATCAAGGGGTCTCTTCCTATTAGTCCACATGCTACCTTATCCTAGTGAAATTTTCCTTGATTCTCTTCAAAATATCCCCATAAATTCTATGGATAATTCTTTGGATTTTCCTCCAATCATGGCCTTCCATTTAGCTTAACTTATGTGGTTTTGATGGCTAACTTTGAGGGCTCCATTGGCTTAGCTTCATGACTAGCTTAGATGGTTTCTTAACTTAGCTTTATGGCTCAATTCCTTAACTTTAATGACTTGACTAGCTCCTTAGCTTGTCACATTCTTTATGGCTTGAATATGGCTTAAGTGAATCCCATGCAATAGTGGTGGACTTTGCATAGCTTATGCATGGGTCCACTTTGGCCACCTTTGGTTCATCTAATTGTATCTATTGCTTGTCCTAAAGATGATCTTCATTCTTGATCTCATGTTGAATTAATGATTTTTAGGCTTGTAATCGATCTTTTGATCTTGATCTTCCATTTTCATCTAGATCGATCTCGACCATTGGATCACCATCTCATTTACTATAAAAAGTTAAAATTTCTAATTAAATCCTAGAAAAATATGAGTAATTACATATTTACCTCAATTAGCTTCTAGACCTATAAAATATCAAATTTTTACGTCATTAGGTAAAAAATGCATGTGTTACAAATTTTAGTTAAAAAGCGCTATTTTACCCCTATAAGTTATAACAACACATGGATAATTAATTGGGTAGTTTTTATGCAAAATTAAATACTCATCAGCCTTGCTTACAGGGGACGCCCTAACTTGAGGGAATGTCAGTGAACGACTCATGTCATGTTAGGGTTGCCATACTTTGAAGAAATTGAAGATGATTTTCATAATTTTCTCTTCTTGCTTACAAACTAATATACATATGCATATTCATTGGCAACTGAGAAGAGAAAATAAAAAAATTATCTTCAACTTCTTCAAAATGGTTTTACTTGCCAACTGGCACCTGACGCAAAACCCTCCTTTTTTAAGGGTCCATCCATCAAATCATTAGATTTACTTGCGAAAAACAATCAACAAGTACACGGCTATTGTAGTATAGCTTGTGCAAGTACAAGTCGATCCCAAGGGGACTTGACTTAAAGATAATGGAGTTTAAATAAAATTTAATTTGCCACAAATTAACTAAAATTACAGAAATTGAATAACAATGAATTAGAAACTCAAATATATTGAATTAATGAGAAATGCACAATTCCAAGTTCAAAAGGAAAAGAATTAAACAAAATATTAAGTGATTTCCACTTCCTTAACTTGATTATAGCAAAATTCTTCAATTCTAGCCACATCCAATCGATCAACCTTCATCAATTCATCCCTCAGGTCTCTAATTAATGATTCAACAGCTAAATTATGCAGATATTTCAAAATTTTGATGATTTAGATCAATGTAAAAAAAAAAAAAGATTATACGGCATAGATTATTTTTTGAATTGCAGATGAAAGATCATATTCAATAGATTAGTTAGGAATTGTGTTTAGATGAATATCTAAAAATTGATTGAAAATTTGAAAACAAAAAGATCAACAACTGAAATGGTCCTGTTGATTAAAGCCAAACCGGTGATTCAGTTAAGTTAAAATCAAACAGGACTAATCCGGCATTTTTTAGTTTTTGTTTGGGAATAGAATAAAGCTTGAATAGTACAAAACTAGAATAAGGATAAGACAAAATAGGGAAAAGATAGAATAGGAATAAGACAAAAAGGACAAATGGAATTAAATAAAGAGAACAATGGGTAGAAACAAAAATTTTCTTGAAAATTCCTTTCTTCTTCAACCCGTAACCAAGAGAAAAGCAGGAATGCAGGAAGCTGTTCCTATCTGTTTTAAAATTATAGAAAATTCCTTTCTGTAATTTTAGTTAATTTGTGGCAAATTAAATTTTATTTAAATTCCATTATCTTTAAAACAGTGAAACGAAGCTGTTCCTTTCTCATACATAACTTTCCAATACATTATTCCTTCAAAGATTAATTTAATCCATAGTATATTCAAATTGTCATAGAAGATAAGAGACCCTTATGCAGCCATTGATACCCTATAAGGTAGCCAGAGATTGGCAGAGTGCTGCAAAGACAAAGTGATCCTAAGAATGTGGTGCCAAGACAAAGTGATACTAAGAAAACGACCTAGATAATCTTAATGATGTGGTCCTTTTGGCTACCATGTGGAATTTTGGAGCTCTCAAAAGAAATTTCAGCAATGACTACAAGATAGAATTATTCTTCTCTTATATATTGGAGAAGAAGCGGAGCCTTGGCACAATGGTAGAGTTGTCGTTGTGTGACCTTGAGGTCACGGGTTCAAGGCATGGAAACAGCTTCTTATAAAATGCAAGGTAAGGCTGTGTACTATTGACCCTTGTGGTCTGGCCCTTCCCCAGAGCTTCATGCACCGGGGTGCCCTTTTTATATATTGGAGAAGAAAGAAGGGGGGATGGTAGAAGATGAAGATGTAAATGTGAGTTCTCAAGGGGCTAATACTTGAAACAAGTGGTCCAGTCATTCCTTGTCACTATAACTCATTTTTAATGGTGGAATCATTTGCTGCTAGCCATGGATATTCCCTACTTTAGGGTTTTACTGCATTAAAAGAACTCCGCATTCTCTTGTGGATTGTAGTTGTTTACTTATTTTCAACAATCTCAGTTCCAAGCATATTCTAATTAGATATGGTTTGGTAATTGAGTTAATACTACATAAGACTATACCCACTACAGACCAGTACTGGGAGGAGGAGAGCATCACTGACTCTGTATGTTTTGCTACTATCTGGTTTTTGCATAAGGAGCAGAGTGGTTTTCTGCTTAATCATAATACCTGCTTGCATATGATGATCTACAGTATGTTATTGACTCATGTCATCAGTTCGGCCTCTTCTTCTGAGACTCCTGATGGAGTTAATCAAGCAGAAGTGAGGAGGTCGGCCTCTATTTATCATGAAAGTAAGGCTGCAAATGCGGTTCCTTCTCCTCATTGGTCCACTTCCCTTTCCAATATTATCAAGCTGAAGTTTAGTGCTGCCTTTGAAGATGGACCGATATGAGCGGGCAACATCATTAGATTAGATGTCATAGTAGATCTTGTGAAGTTCTCTGGTCTACTAGTGCAGATATCAAATGACACTGAGGTGGAGACAACGCAGATAGGTGTAAACTACAACAGCCTCTTCTCAATTCATTATTCAAAGTGGATATAATAAACTGGATGCGAAAAGTCAGCATCTTATCCTGGCATTTACTGATTCTGTCAAGTATAGTAATTGTGCTTCTACAGAACCATTTCAACCATCAGACTCATTGTCATTACCATAAAAATGAATAGTAAAACTGGAAATAGAAATGGCTCAAGATTTCATCATTAAGAACATTGCACCCATTCTTATAAGTCAATTTTTATTTGCAAAGTCTAGGAACCAAAGCCACAAGGAAGATGGAATGAATGCGGACGCATTACACAAAGTAGAAAACAAAACATGCTAGGTGCCAGCTGATGGGATTGCTGAGTAGATCTTGCACTCCCATATGTCAAAATTCAAATATCTCGAGACATATAACTTATAACTTTAAAAAATAATATCTCTCAAGGACTTGTGAAAAGGGAGAGCATACCTATTTCTCTAGACTTGAGAATCCATTCTGGAAGTGGAACAGCATCTGGACAAGCCTTACGTGCATTTCGAGTCTATAAAGAAAAATCCCAGCAGATCAATTTGATTTAAGGGCAGTGCATAACATTTGGAAATAGAAAAGGTGCACTCCACAAACTTGACCATGTACATTAGACTAAGTGGACATTTTTAAGACAAGATTGTAACATTAGACAGATAATAAACTAAAGAAAGTGTTAGAACATGAAATAAGAACAAAGTGATCTTACAAGTCTTTTTAGAGTCTGCAATAGTGAGTTCTTCTTGTGCTCCAATTGATCAGTGTAGGCCATATGTGCAAGGGGAGTCACTACATGTCGGGCACGTCTTGTCTTTGAAGCCAAACCATCTTGTTCATGATTTTCTTTTTCAACAGTATCATATTTCTCAACTGTCATAGAACAAACATCACCGACAGGATCCTCATTTACCAGGGAATATTCTGTAGCTAGGGAAATTCTTTGATCAAGAGCGACTGCCTTAGATTTTTTCTCATATGATCTAGGAAGGACGTTTGCAATTTTTATGTGCTTGTTGCCAATAGATTTTGCATCCAGTTCCTATCATCATTACAAAAGTTGTAAGATGAAAAATCACTTGCAACTACCAAAGTCTTTATGATTAAGCCATGAGTACTGAAGGTACCTCACTGGCCTTTACAACCTGCTCAGCTGTTGCAAAGCTTACAAAGCCTACTGACATACCCTTCTTTTTTTTAGCCGTTTTATAGATAATTCCCTGCAAAATGAAATCACTTAAATCATCCTAAAATAACAGAAGATCAATCTAATAGTCCACCTCGCCGGCCATCACAAAAGAAGATATTAGGATCATACAACTAAGGCTGAAAAATGTGACAAGGGGAGTATAATGGAAAGTAGGTAAGGCAATGGCAGCTAAACAAGCTATTCCATCAAAATTTCCATGGAATCAGCTGGACCCAAGCTCAAAAGCTCATTTATTTTCATAAAACAAATGCCCAGTATGGCCTTTCTCCACCTCGAGTTCAAACTTCAAATTCACGGAGCAATCCAAGAGTTGGGATGTTTGGTAACTGGAGGCATAAGCTACCCAACAGTACCAAAAGATACAAGCATTGAAACCAAATATAGAGATAAAAAGTCAAATATCTTTAAACATCACAAGACACACTAGTCAAGTGCTCAAACTGTCCAGGCAATTCAAGTGATTGGAACTTAACTACAAGCACCAAAGACAATCATGTTCAACCAGAGAAGCAGAACCCAGAAAAAGAAAACTAAAAATATGCCCAAAGTATAGAACTCCTAACAGTTGGATATTTATCCTTCCCAGCCAATTCTGTAGAACCAAAACAAGCCCATGAAAAATATAAGTATTCACATCGTTAGATCACACATTGTAATTTCAAAAAGAAAAAGAAAGTAGGGCTACCCAATCAAATGACAGAATCTATAGATTTTTCTTCGATAAACAAAAGAATGGAAAAAACATATGCAAGAATGGCAGAGATCCTGATACATAATTTGTCCAACCAATAATCAAACTTGAATGCATTCAACCCCAGAAAGAATCTAAATATCCAACTGAAATTTCACCAGTCAAAACACTGAATCTGCCCTCCCCAATGATACACGACAAAGAAAGATTAGCATCCAATTCATGGAGACATAAAAGGAACATTAGAATATCACATACCAACAGTACCCTCTACATTACCTGCCCACCAAGGAAACTCTTCAAGTTCTCCGAAGTCCATTTCCGAGGAAGATGAACTAAGCATTTATCTAAAGCCCCATCTGAAGAAGAATCATCACTAGCATCTGTCGAAGGAAGAACATCTTCCCTCGGACCCACATCGGAAACTTCAATTCTCTCACCATTTTCAGATTTCAAAAGCTTCTTCCCTCTCTCCGAAGTTGGATCCCACGAATTATTAGGCCGAGGACGCAATTCGCCCTCTCCATGAGCATATCGACACTTATCTCCGTGACTGCATAACCCCGAATTTCGTCGGAAATACGAACAAAGGCTCGTTTTCCACAGCGGATGTAAAGTTCCCTTTATTTCTTCTCTTCCTTCTTCTTCCGGATTTTCCTTTCTCTTCCGTTCAGCTGGATACCCGTTTTCTGCTGGAACTTCATTGGATTCTGATTGGATATCTGATTGTTGGGTTTCTGAATCTGGAATGACTTTCTCAGATTCTTCTTCTCCTGCTGTTTTTTGTTCTTGATAATACTTACCGATGTTCAGTGTTTCGACCGAACCGCTATTGCCATTCGATTCGAAATTTGAAGGTTGGGTTTCTATGTTAACGGTAGTAGGCCTGAGCTTTTGGGCTGCAGGTGGATTGTTATCTGGGACTGTTGCCATTGAAGGGTTTTGAACCGAGGCGGAGGTTTTCCTGCATCTAGAAGACTACTTGCGTTCTTTAGTCGAGTTTCGTCGCACGTGGTTCATAGCCTGAGAAGAAGTTCGCGCCCATTGAGAAAAAAAACGCGCGCACACACATCCCGTTTCATTAAAAAATTAATAATGATAGCATCCCCATTAGATGCCTTTTTCTGCCCCACTACTATAAGGTCACGATACAAAATATTTTCAGAAAGTTTGGAGGAGAGCCATTCTATGCTGATTCAAACTAAGTTTAGTTTACAAAGCTGATTGGAGTTTTTTCGCATTCAATCTCGATACGACGAATAAGCCATGTGTCTTTCTTTTTCTTTCATTCTATATTTTTCATTGAAACTTTGTTCTTTAGCTGTAAGTCCTTCATCATATTTAAAATATAGATAGGATAGAAGTATGATAAACGACTTAGATCTATAAAAGAATTATTATGTATGAAAAAAGAATGTAGACTTCTTCACATGCCCAAGAGCCCCATGTACAATTATGAAGTCCACAATTTAAAAGAAAAAAGAGCATGAATAACTAGCAAGACTTTTTTTTATATAGACTAATAATTAAGGTTTTTTTTTTTTAGAATTTGTCTACGCGGCTTATTTCTATAAGTTGTTGTCCACCATCAATATATTAAATTCTCCCACTAATAAAAGAAACTGCAATTTTGAGTTTATGTTATCAAGTTATTATCCTTTTGAGTTATTTTACTAAATTGCCCTATCACATTTCTATATTCAGTTACAGATCCTTTATGGCTGCTTGAATTATAATAAATTCAATATCCCGATACAAATGTTCATGCGGGCCTCATCATTTAGAAGTAATTTTACTAAACTAATTTGATAAATTCCTTTATCAAATACTATGAATGAATTTCTCAAGTCCACTATACAATGGTTCCTACCTAAATATCTTTCCTCATAAAGGTGTGGGAAAAGTATCAAGCATCTCATACTCTCAATGAGTTCAATATCTATTCAAAAGCATATATGTATCATCCAAAATTAAATTCTACCTCTTGATACCTCATGAATAAATATTGGGTCCACTTCAAGCTATTAACCTCTCAAGTCTAAGGTCAGAAATGGTTTATATTCTATCCAAAATATTCATCCAGTTGTGTACACAAAATATTTTGACAAGCTAAGATCATGTTCTATGCATAGGTACACTTTCATATAAATTCATATAGACCTTAAGTATTTATCCAAATAATTGAGAAAAAACATCTCCAATTCCATTAGAGCATCACATTTAGAAAGTGTTCTCTACTATAAATTTTCTCGTGATTCTTACTTGATGACAATTTTAGGTTTACAATTAGGAAAGTCATATATAGATTCTTTTTGACGAAGCCTCAAAGTGAGTGGTTAGTGTATTTTACCTATCAAAAGGTACTTAACCAGAGTCTAAGGATACGTGGGACACATGGTAGGTTGAGAGTGAGCCTCTATATGAGGCTTAGTTAAAAAGCCTCCATTTATCATTTTCCCTACAATGATTTAGAATTTTAGTCCTCCTTATCCTACGAATCTCTATTCTACAATGTTATATATGGTTTAAGTTGTCATACTATGACTAGCCAATAAGTATAACATTTAGCAATACAAACTGCAGATTAGTATCCATAAGATAGAAATAGACTACTGCATGACCCTTCAAGTGACATCCATCTAACCCATTCAATTATATATACCATTTGAACCCTTCTTTCATTACTCCTAGGCATATGTAGAGTCTTTAAAGCCTTTCCCATGACAATTCAGTAGAGTTGTAGTTCCAAGGTTGACTCTCATTCGTTCAACTAAGTAATCAATCAATCTGGCATATTGTACCTCAATACTCCCTATCATAGTGGTTACGATCATCTTCTTATTTATGCATATATGTAGAACTTCTAATCAAGGTTAATGTATAATCTTGCATCACTTGTGATATGAAAGCAATAATATCAAACTTCAGCTAGGATATCGAGACTATCAGCATCAATCTCTTCTACCAATATATTTAGACCTCTGATTGCATCCCTCCTCATTTTGAAGACTTTTCAATAACATTAGGTATATGGGTTTATGCCTCCCCCACTATAATGACTTCTTGGAACACATCCACTATCCTATTCTCTGCTACATGTTGGTACTAGCTAAGAGCCTCCTCGTCACTTTATACATGAACCAATCCCTCATCCAAGCCCTTCTTAGGTGGTTTATAGTAGAAATTTGTGTATTCAATAACCAATTGTCTTAGCCGTGTGCCCAAGTTCTGATAGTAAAAAATCTTTCATATCAACATTATTTATGTAAGATTATTGACATCATGCATAAGACCAAGTAAACTTTCCATCAAAGTGAAGCTTGATAATAAAGATGTCATCTCTTGTAACAAAAGTTAATTCATTAAATGCTCAATATTCAGTTACAAAATTGCACATTCCCAAACAATTTTATAAACATTACACCCACACAATTTAAGGATAAACAATGCACCAAAACCCCCAATCTCATTTAGTAACTACAAAGCCTCCAGAACTAGAGCCATCATTACCATACTCTCTTTGTGGTTAGTAATCAACATTGCTTAATAACTCCAAAAAACAAAATAAAAGTAACATTTCAAATACCTTTAGTGTCCAAATAATAATATCCATAATTCGACAAAAAATTTGAAGAAAAAGAAGTAGAAGAAACCAAAATGTGAAGGTAACAAGCTCGTCTAGGAAATGAAGTTATTGCAAAGTCATTCCTTTAAGACAACACATTTTGTGACCATCCTAAATGGTCCATACAATGGTTTGGTTTCCTATGCAATAATGGTTTAAAATGTTAGAAAATATTTAGTTTGTACAAACTGAAGTCTTTGAGTAGTATGTTGCAAATGCCACTCCTTGAAGATAATTGATGCCTCCCAAATGGATAAGAGATCTCAATAGCTCTATCTTTGGGATTCAATCAAGTCAAACTCTTTATTGATTGGCACTATCAGAATATGCCCATTACTTTTGTTTCTAATTTATGAATGCCTTTTAAAGTTAAAAAATCCCATATCTTTACTATCTACAGTACCTTCAAGTCAAATAGTAAAATGATCTGGAAACACATTTAAAAAAAAATAAATTTATATGCATGTAACAAATCTTCAAGAGATAAGTACCTTCAAATCTCAAAAGTATGATTATCTAAAAAACACAATCAAAGCTTAAATCAATTTGGAAAGAATATCATTATCAAGAACTAAATATTTAATAGGAAACTAAATAACACGAGCATACCATAAATGGGTAAACTTATATGAACAACAAAAACTTCACAAGATCATTAATTTTAAAAATTAGAGTGATAGAAAGAGTTACTTCTGAGTCTCATCTTTCTAGCTTGAACTCTAGAACTAGAAAACTTCACAAGTGAAAGAACCCTTAAACAAGAATGCCTCTCATTGTGCAAACTCTAGAAGACAAAAAACATAGATTAGAGAGATTTAGGAAGAGATAATAATTTTTGTGTAAGAATGCCCCTAGGTGCCTCCTTTATAAAGGTGTTCAAGGTAGTGCTAACTAACAAATTAAAGCCATTAAAAAATAACTACAAAACATCTAGAAAAGTCAAATGAAAAACCATTACAAATGAAGAATGTATAAATCCTACTTTTGATTTTCATTCATTGTATGCAATAATAAAATGAAAATCAATCCATGCATAATAGTCCAACCAAATAAATGCAAATAAATTTTCTCATTTAACTTCAAACAATAACACAAACATAGATAACATGGTATACCTTTAAAAACACAATTCTAAGCAATTCCCCTTAGAAAAATAACACTTAACTTCCATTATGGTACTCATTTTTCAATTACAAGATTGGACATACAAGTGGAATTTTCTAAAACATCACACTCATGTTATAAGCCCTAATATCATGAAGCCAAAAGATTACATGCAAACATCAATTAGCTATAATAAATAAAGAAAATAGCATTTCAACTATAACTAGGTAATGCACTAAACAAGGGATTCCCAAATAATATTATATCAAATCAAAATTTTATAATGACATCAAATAAAATTCTCATCCATTTTTTTTTATAAAGATAACCCACATTTGAACTCCAAAAAACACATGCAACATTGAATAGCTTAAAAAACACATTTGTGGGCATATCTTCGTAAAAAAGTACCATCATTTTGGCATGCAAACCATTAAAAATCTAATTTGATTTAAAAAAAAAAAATGTAACATACCCAGGTAAGGATGAACTACATACCATATTTGGGCATTCCTAGCCCACTTTTGTTTCTTATAAACTCCCACACCATTGTAGTCCTATTACTGACAATGTTCTAATTAAGTAATTATTTTCCTCCTTTGGAATCTCTCTCCTTGCAAATTTATGCATTTAAGACTCCAACTTACCCAGATTTAGTCAAACTAAGGCTCCCAAATGCTCTTACTTGAAAATATAAAGAAGTAGTTTTCTAATGGTTTTGCCCTTCTAAAATATTATGTGAATGGCACTTGAGGCTATTCCATGAGTTAATGTAATAGACCATTAGGAAAGGTCGCTTGAAATTCCACTTAATAAAATATCAAGGTCCTTAAGTAATGCTTTTGAAGCAGAGGGTCCTTAGCTGAGATTCTAGGGAAATTATTATTGGTGCAAAATTTGTTCAACTAAAAAATATAGCTTCCATAGTCCTGCAGTATTATTAGTTCTAAACAACAATGCTTAGTAATATATTTAACTAAAAAAAAAAAAGAGGACCAACTTATATTGCAAGTGTGTAAGGTCTTCAACATCCAAATATATAGCTCCTATATGAAAGTATAACATACATAACAAAATAAGGATATATAAGAACGACAATAGTTTATAACCCATGCATATCATACATCAAGTAAATAATAAAAGTTTGTTTATGTCAAAGTTTTCATTGTGCATGTATGATGAAAGTGAATAGCACACAAAGAAAACATGAGGACTAATTTCTCCTGAAAGAAAAGGTTTCTACTTATATTTCACTGTATATCAAGTGGTATGAGTACATTGCTCTAGCAATAATGAATTACATCATTAATTACATTTCCTTTGAATACACTACACAAAAAAAGGGAGGCCCTCAATTAAAACTCGACTACATATATCAAAAAATTAATCTATGGCTTCAATATAATTTGTAAGTCTTAGTTTTAACTTTGGATCAAAACTTTTTTGAATCAATTTCACAAATTAATTTGGTTGCTAACTCAGTTTTATAACATGAATTGGTCGATGATTAGTTTATGAAGATGTTTCTCAAAGTGTTACATTTACTTGATAAGAGCATATGACTTTGAAGCCTCTCTATTTAGTATTTAATGTAGTTTTGACATGTTCTCTCTTTTGTTGTTTAAGCATAGGTAGCTTTATCACTGTTTCAAGGGCACAACAATATATATAATTTTTCTATGTATTTTAGGAGATGTGTAGTGGCATGTCTCATAGATTTTGCTTTCCTTTAGTCATTCAATGTTGGAGGAGAATGCATGTTTGTTGCCATTGATATGTTAACTTCAGGAAGGAATGAGGTTTAACTCTATTGGAGTCACAACATGTCTTTTATTAACATTGTTTGATGTGGGAATATGGGCATGGTCCATAGCCAAATTCCTTATCATTTCAAGGCTTTTCATAATGGGGTCTATATGGCTAAAATCATCATCATCTTAGGGTTCATGCATAGCTAGGGTCCACTAGGTTAAAATTATTATTACTTTAGTACTTTCCAATAGCTAATGATTGTAGAATGTTTTATTGCAAGTGCATGTGCTATTTTAGTGTAACTAATGCAAGTATGGGTTGATCCCACATGAACTCAACTTAAAAAGGCAGAGTTTAAATAAAATTTAATTGTCCAAAAATTAAATTTTTTATAGAAATTAAATAACAACAAATTCAAAATTCATATATATTTAACCAATGAAAATTATAGAAATCCAAGTTCAAAAAATAGAAAATTAACTAAAAAATAAATAAAATTCACTTTTCTAGCTTGATTATAACAATTTACTTCAAATATGATATCATCAATGTTGATCGACCTTTATCAATCTCTCACTGGTACTTCTAATTAAATATCCAATGGCAAGCTTATTCAGATTCCCCAAAAAAATTTATGATCTAGATTAAGGAATGATTTAGGGTTTTGGATGGCTTGGATCCAATCTCTAGTTTTTAGATTGAAGACTAGGTATGATGAATCAACTAGGAATTATTCTAAAAACAAGATATAGAAATTGATTTGGATTCTAATATGGAAAAGATCAGGAAATAAAGAAATCATGTTCATTAAAGCTAGACCATTGATTTGGTTAAGCTTAAATAAAATAGGTTTGGATAACATAGTTCCTGGATTAAGTTAAGAATAACACAGAACCTAGATAGGAGAATATGGATCAAACAAAACTGGAGTAAGATAAAAAAAGGATTAAAATTGGATTTACATTAAAGACCAAAGGGCAAAGTTGGAATTTCATCGATTTATAATTTTAAACAAAAAATAGACGAGAAACCCGATGAGGAAGAAGGTGATAGAGGAGATGAGGGAGAAGGGAGGAGAGGAAAATGGAGAAAAACCCAACTTGGGTTTTGTTCCACAATGAAGGGAGAAGGAGCTAAGGAATGAGAAAGAGAAGGAGAGAGAGGGAAGGAAGGAGTAAAGAAAGGATAGTGGCTGGTGCTGGTTGAAAATTCCAGTTTCCAACTAGAAACCAAGATAGGAGAAGATGGGGGTGCTGCTGGATCACTGGTGTAGCAAGGAAGACGAGAGGAGAGAGGGTCCCGACACAGTGTAGCTAGTTTGCTTAGGCAGGATGGCTGGGCTGCGTTGATGGAGCATTGGCTAGAGGGAAGGGAGGAGGCGAGGTCTCGCTGTGTCAAGGAGAGAGAGAGAGAGAGAGAGAGAGAGAGAGAGAGAGAGAGAGAGAGAGAGAGAGAGAGAGAGAGAGAGAGAGAGAGAGAGAGGTTGGTCGGCTTCCTCCTAAGGTCGTTGGAGTAGGCCAACGATAAAGAGAACGATGAGAGAGAAAGAGAAGAGAGGGAGAGTGAAAAAGAGAAGAGATAGTAGAGAGAAGAGTGAGAGAGAGAGAGAGAGAGATAGTGAAAAAGAGAGGGGTGATGCCAGCTGCTTATGGTGGAGAGGTAAAGAGAAAGAGAGAGGGGGCTGTGGTGAAGGAAGAGAGGGAGAGTACAAGAGAGAAGGAATACTGATAGAGAAAGAGAGAAAGACAGATAGGTAGAAGGAGAAGAGCATGCGGGTGAGAGAGATTGACAAAGAAGGGTGGCAAGAGAGAGAAAGAAAATTAGCAGAGAAGGGGGAATGAGAGAGAAAAGAAGGGAAAGGAGGGTGATGCAGGTGATGCAGGTTCTGTCGCTTTCCTTCTTGTTTCTTCAACCGTGCTACCCCTTTTTATAGATTTTTCATAAGTGTTTGATTTCAATTCAATTTCCTCTTCCTCATCCAAAATTTTGTAATTAGTCTCCTCATTGTCTTCAAAATCTTCTTTTTTCCAAGTAATTTCCTCCTTCTTGATCAGGTCCATATAATTTGATACAGACCATCTAATTCTAATTTGGTTGATATGCAAAATATAAAGACAATTAGAATAATCTAAACCATATGTTATACATCTAGGTAGCTCTAATGATATTTGATTGTTAAATTATACAAATCAATGGTTGGATGGTAAATTAGAGCTAAAATACAAAATTTTAAGTAAAATTTCAAAATTGATCGATGAGATGACCTAATTAGATGTTAGATTAAGGGTATTTTAGCCAAAATTGAACACTTAACACACCCTAACCATCATTTTGCTAATCGTGAGCAAAATATGCGAAGAGCCAAATTATAAAATTCCAGAATTTATTTTCAAGTCAATTCCACTTTTTCTTAGAGAATTATCTTCAATAAATCTATCAACTTTTGCATACTAATAAAATTGAATAAAAAATTCAAAACCTTACTCGTATGCTAAAAACATATTAAGCTTAGAACTAAGAATGAGTGTATGTACAGTTTACACATACAATAATCCTTATCATTAAGTAGACTTTTAACTTTTCAACTCCATCTAAAATATGTCTTGATCTCAATCCTCTCTAATAACATGCACTCAAAAATAGAATCTCTTAAGTTCATATATCTCTTTTAAATATGTAGTAGAGTTAATAAAAACAAATTTATCTCACATATATTTATGAAGGAATGAGAGTTATTAAGGAATTTAGTTTTTGATCCCTTTAGAATAGATAAGATGTCATTACCTTTGAATACTTAGAAGTACTACTCTTTAAATCCTATTCATTCATATCCTCATCAAGACTATATCCATCCTAGAATCAATTGGTCTTTAACTAGGATGAAATGTAAGCTTAGGTAAGGGTACAAAAGAAAGGGTATAAAGGTTATTCAAAAATAAGTAGAGGTCTTTTACTGAGGTTGACAATTCTTCTTTACTTTGTTTGCCTGAAGTGAATATTTCTTCTTCGTACTCTCCTATTTTAGTACTTTTTCTTTCTTTTCAACACTTTTGAATCTCTTTGAAGAATATTTCTTTCCTTGATATTCACTTTTCTACTTTTATTGCAACTAAAAAGTATTTCTTCATTCATTTCTAAAATAAGTAATGGATAATTTATACTGGATTAATATGGGTGAAGGTAATTTTTGGTAAGAAAAGAAAAGGCTTATGTGCAAGGCTCAAATTGGCTAGCTAGGTAAAAATACTCTTTTGAGTCGGCTTTATATCTTTAGGTTAACAATAAGGATGGCCTAAATCCTTGTATAGGTTTCATATAATATATCAGATTCAATAAACTTTCAAAAATTTAAAGGTAATACTCTTATAAATCAGGAATTGGCCAAATTTAAAAATTGAGGGGATCAAATTTTAGTCAAGCACACTGAAGAAAATTAAGAACACATTTATAACCTCTTAAAAAGAATGAATGGCTCTAAAACTCATTTAGGTTATAGGACTCCACTAAATGTCTTCAAGATCTATAAGTTATAACTACTTATCAATTTAGACTACATATATACAACTGCGTGTACATATGTGATTTGAGACTTTGCTTTCATGGAATACTATAGAAAATAAGTAAAATGATAAATTAATCATGTTTAATTTCATTAATAAGCTAAAGTTACTTAGACTATACTTTAGAAAATTCAATTCTCATCATAGTGTAGGAATTGACCTAAAAACTAAAAATTAAAAAAAAAATCGTTGTTTCTCAATTTTTTGTCTTTTTGAAAATTAAGGAAATCAACTAAAAAAAACTAGAATTTGCTAGAATTCTATACCCCCAACCTAAAAGAAACATTGTTTCCAATGTTTAAAAAGTAGGACTTTAAATAAATATGGGTGATGCAGAAAACAAAAAAAATAATACAAAAGATGTTATAAATGGATCATATCAGCTCAATCTTGATAAACAAGATCCTCTAGAGTTGTGGACTCAACTTCTGAATTCTCATATTCTAGGAAAGGCTTTAAACGTTGACCATTTACTTTAAAAGTATGGCCAGTCCTAGCCTCCTCAATATTGATAGTCCCATATGAAAAAACTTCTTTAACTATATATGGACTAGTCTATTGAGATCTAAACTTACTTGAAAATAAGTGAAGCTTATAATTGTAAAGAAAACCCTTCCAGTTTGGAGTAAAGGATTTTCTCATTATGTTTTTATCATGAAAAACTTTCATCTTTTCTATATATGTCTTATTACTTTCATATGCTTCCTGCCTAATCTCCTCTAACTCATTGAGTTGGAGTTTCCTATGTAAGTTAACTTTATTCATGTCAAAATTAAATATCTTTGTTACTAAGTAGGCTTTATGTTCCAATTCCACATGCAAATGATAAGCCTTACTGTATACTATACAATATGCTTCCTGCCTAATCTCCTCTAACTCATTGAGTTGGAGTTTCCTATGTAAGTTAACTTTATTCATGTCAAAATTAAATATCTTTGTTACTAAGTAGGCTCTATGTTCCAATTCCACATGCAAATGATAAGCCTTGCTGTATACTATACAATATGGAGACATACCAATCGGGGTTCAACATGCAGTCCTGTAAGCCCAGAGCACATCGGCTAGTCTAAGAAACTAATCATTACAATCCGTATTAACAGTCTTTTGAAGAATTTGTTTTATAGTTAGATTAGATACTTCTACTTGTCCACTTGTTTGTGGGTGATATGGTGTTGCAACTTTATGAGTGATATTATATTTTTTCATGGGTGCTTCAAATACTTTGTTGTAAAAGTGTGTACCGTTATCACTTATAATGGCTTGAGGTGTCCCGAATCTAGAAAGCATGTTTTATTTTTAGAATTTAACAACTATTTTATTATCATTATGCCTAAATGGAATAGCCTCAATCCATTTAGATACATAGTTTAAGGCCAATAAGATATAACTGTAACCAAAAGAGGGTGGGAATGGGCCCATGAAATCAATGCTCCAACAATAAAAAAACTTTGACAACAAGGATAGGGTTCAGAGGCATCATATTCCTACTGGTTATTCCTCCTAAATTTTGTATTATTAAACAATGATGGCCAGTAGAAGCCACACTGCAAAATCTTTGTAGCAGTTTTTTTATGCAGAAAAATGTCCACCACATGCTTTTGAGTGACAAAAGGAGATAACACCATGTTGTTCTAGGTTAGGGACACATCTCTTAATTATTTGATCTAGGTAATACTTAAACATATATGGTTCATCCATGAACTAGTGCTTAACATTGAAAAAGAATTTTTGCTTTTCTAATTTGTTCCAATATTCAAGAAGCTTCCCTGTGACTAAATAATTTGTAGTATTAACAAACCAGGGAGAATGGGAGATATGAAAAGTTGCACATCAGGGAAAGTATCCTTAATTGGCAACTCATCCAAAGGTTCTATTAGGACTAGGCGAGATAAATGATCTTCTACAATATTCTCTACTCCTTTTTTTACCTTTAATCTCAATGTCAAACTCTTGGAGTAAAAATATCCTTCTAATTAGTTTTGGCTTAGCATTCTTTTTAGAAAGAAGATACTTGAGGGCCAAATGATCATTGAAGATGACTATTTTAGATCCAACCAAATAAAACCTAAACTTATTCAACGTGAAGACAATTGCTAAAAGTTCTTTTGGATGCTATTTAGGGTCTTACTTGCATAGTAGATGACATATGGCTTTTTCTATTTTGTTTGTCTTAGTACAGCTCCTATAGCATAATCACTAGCATCACACATGATTTTAAAGGGAAGGCTTCAATTAGGTGGCTGCATAATAGGTGCAGTGGTTAACTTGTCTTTCAACTTTATAAAAGTTTTCTAATAATCATCAATCCACTCAGAAGGGGTATCATTTGTAAGGAGGTGATACAATAGTTTGGATACAACACTAAAATCTTTAATAAACCACCTATAGAATCCTGCATGACTTAGGAAAGAGCGAATGCCCCTAACATATTTGGGGATAGATTGGTAATTAAATCGACTTTGGCTTTATCTACTTCTATACCTTTGGATGGCACTAAATGGCCAAGGATAATTCCCTTCGAAACCATGAAATGACATTTCTCCTAATTAAACACTAGGTTCTTTTCTTCACAACGACTTAAGACTTTTCTCAGATTTTCAAGACATGTGTCAATGGAATCGCAAAAAATAGAAAAGTCATCTATGAAAACCTCTAAAATTCTCTCTACCATATCACTGAAAATGATCAACATGTAGCGTTGAAATGTAGCAGGAACATTACATAATTTAAATGGCATTCTTTTGTAAGCAAAAGTGATGAAAGGACATGTAAAAGTAGTCTTTTCCTATTCTTCAAGAGCAATTTCTATTTGGTTAAACGTTGAATAACTATCTAGGAAACAATAATATTGGTGTCCTACAACCTTTTCTGACATTTGATCAACAAAAGGTAAAGGAAAATGGTGCTTTCTAGTGACGACATTCAATTTTCTATAGTCAATGCACATACTCTGACCAATGGTAACTCTAATGGGATTAATTCATTGTTGGCATTAGTGATCACTATTACTCCAGACTTCTTTGGAACTACTTGAGTAGGACTTACCCATTTGCTATTACTTACGGATAGATGATTCCCATATCAAGCAATTTAAGGACTTCTTCACTAACCACATCTTTCATATTAGGATTTAATCTTCTCTGCAACTGACAACATGGTTTAGCATCATCCTCTAAGTAGATTTGAGGGGTGTATATTAAAGATCTAATACCTTTAATATCCGATAGGGTCCATCCTATTGCACTTTTGTGTTCCCTAAGGGCTTTGATCAATTATTCCACTTAGGAAATTTTCATTTAAGAGGCAATTATAATGGGAAAAGTTTCTTCATCTCCTAAATAGGCATATTTGAGTTCAGAAGGTAGAGGTTTAAAATATAGCTTTAGAGGTTCAATTGAGGATGGAATAAGAGTGGACTCCCTTGATGGAAGTTCCTCGAAATGAGGTTTCCATCTTTTGGTGTCCATAAGGGGCATAGGATTAAGGAGGGTACTAACTTCCTCTATTAATGCATCATCATTAAATTCATTGAAATGGGCTAAACAAGCCTCGAGTGGATTCGACAAGGAAGAGGTTATGAAATGATCTTGTATGATTGAATTTATCATATTAATATAGTGTAAGTCATCTGAGATTTCTCCTGGTTGCTTACAGATATAAAAAATGTTCAACTCTAGTGTCATGTTCCCCAATGAAAGCTTCGTGACATTATTTCTATTGTTTATTAAGGCATTGAACATAGCAAAAAATGGACATCCAAGAATGACAAGAATTTCTTGCTTCTCATTCAGCACTGGTTGTGTGTCCAAGACTAAGAGATTGATTGGGAAAAAGAATTATTCTATTTGGATTAACACATCGTCTATTATGCCCCTAAGTATTACCACCGATCTATTAGCTAGTTGGAGTGTAATGGATGTTGGCTTGAGGTTTTGCTAGGCCTAACTAAACATAGATTCTGCCTGTTAATAGATTAACATTGGATCCAATATCTTATAAGGCATGGTTAATCTTATGGTTACCAATAATGCAAGTGAGAGTGGGGCAACCTAGATCCTTGTATTTCTAGGGTGTGTGATGCTGGAGAATTGAACTTACTTGTTCAGTCACAAATGCCTTCTTTTGCACATTCAACTTCCTTTTGATTGTGCATAAGTCCTTTAAGCATTTGGCATACGATGACATTTGTTTTATTGCATCTAAGATCGGTATGTTGATCTCGACTTGCTTGAATATCTCCATAATTTTATCATTAGTGATACTCTTTATGACTTGACACAACCTTTGAGGGAATGGAGTAGGGATAGTACATGGTTCAAAAGGTGGAGTGGGGTTCCTTTCTTTAGATTTTTCTTTATTTTCAATTGGTTTTTCTACCTTATCAGTCTTTTGGGGCTCATCTTTCTTAATTATTTGATCACTCCTAAGAATGGTGATAACCTCAGTCTCTTCCATGGCAGAGCTTGATGATGCACTAGGTGTATTATTGCCAACTGCAAGCACAAGCTTAGGGTTTACTTGTGGTTGAGCTGGAAACTTTCCTTTTTCCATATTTTGCATCCATTGACTCATCATATTTTTTTATTTCATTCATAGACTAGTTGATTTGTTTTAGTTGAACTTCTAATTGAGATGTTTTTCTCTCCTAATTTTGAATGACTTGATGGATATTATCCTCTACAGGCTTTTTGGGTGGGGACAAGTAGGATCCAGAAGTAGGAGGTTGATGAGTTGGGTATGGGGTAGAGCAAGTAGTCCTTGGTTTTGTTGGTGAGGTTGGTAGGGGACTAGTTGTGAGACATTTGCCGTGGGTCCATTTCTCCAATTGAAATTAGGGTGGTTTATCAAGTTGGGATTATATGTCTCTGAGTATGGGGAGAAAGGTCTTTTATAAGTGTTAAGTGCATTAGCTTGATCATGAAGTACCTCTTGGAATGCTGGAATGGTAGGACATTCCTAAGTAAGATGGGCAGTACTTTCACAAATGCTATACACTTGTTCATTCTTATTTGAGTTTTTCTTTCCCATTTCTATGGCTTCTACTTTTCTAACTAGGGATGTTAATCTAGCATTAAGTTCATCTTTTTCAAACATAGCATACATGCCTCCCCTAGTATATGTGGTAGTGGGCTTGGGTTTATCTAGGTGTTCTACTCTTTTTGAGTCAGCCCAAGTCTATGCACTTTCAGCTAGCCATTCCAAATACTCTTATGCCTCATCTGGTTGTTTATTCAGAAAGTTGCCATTGCACATCATTTCTATAAACTAGCACATGTCAGAATTAAGTCTTTCATAAAAAAAACTGATACTGCACCATGGTTCATAGCCATGATGTGGACATGTGAGTAATAGATCTTTGAACCTTTCCCAGCATTGGTAGAATGATTCTTTATCCTTCTCGATAAAGTTTATGATCTTATGATGAAGTGTATTTGTTTTATGTGTAGGGAAAAACTTTTTCAAGAATTCCCTACTCATTTCATTATAGGTCCTTATGGAACCTACTGACAATGTATTAAACCACATTTTTGCCTTTTTCCTTTAAAAAGAAAGGAAATAGCTTAAGCCTGACAATATCTAGACCAATGTTTTGTGTTCATTGGGTACTACATACCTCAACATTTAAGGTGCAAGTAAGGACTTTTTGTGACGCCCCGGGTTTTCTAAAACCATTTTTCATATAATAATAACAATTATTATTATTATTAAAATAATTTGGATCCCTAGAAAATGTAAAACATATATTTTATTATAATTGCAATAATCATATCAAGTGAAATACCAAAAGAAAACCTGGGGGTCATTTGGCCCAAGGCAACGAATAAAATCAAGTATTCTATGCGGCATACTCTGCAAAAACTTGGAAACGTGGTTGAACACTAGTCAAGAAATGAAATACAAGTAACAAATCAAACTATAATATGACCCAAGGTCCAATCCATCATCCACTACATCTAACCCTAGCAATTAATCCATAGGTATATAATTAATAAGAGTTCGGTCCAAACTCTATCACAATAGTATAGGCATGTTTATATAGCCCAACAAAAGTCAAATATCAAAGTAGATAGATGTTGTAACAACTTAGGTTTTTTATAATGCTTTTTAAATGCAAAAGACAATTATGATGCGAGATCAATCTCTATCAAAAGCATTTTGAAAATCAAATGACAACGGAAAACATTATTGTTTTAAGACTCATTCTGAAAAACCCCGAGTGTTAAATTTTCTTTTCTTATAAGGGATTAACGATGAAATGAGTACTACATTTCTACCAAAAATCTAGTAGAGTTTCCTCTGTTTTTCGGACATTAGACATTTAATGCATGTCATTGCAAGGTACTTGATAAGCATATATTTAATAGTTTTAAGAAATAAACAAGACTTACTATGGTCTAGCACCAAGACTTCCTAATCACAGGCCAAGTTATGAAATTATACAGTTTCAAATTTATTACATTTCATTCCCACACACCTTACTATAAATTCTATCAATCAAATCAAATCAATTACCTTTTCCTTATCCTGATGAAAACACCAAACTCACTATTGCTTCTGCTTATCCTGCTTGCAATGATCTGTAATAAAAATAGTAGGTTGAGTATTCCACATACTCAATAGGAAATTTAATACTACTAAACCAAAAACACGGCATAGAGCATACATGGAAGTTTAAGAACAGGTTTTTCATGTGATAGGAAAACATATGACAACCTTATCTAGGTTGTCTCATGCAATGCATCAACAACACTCAATTACATATTTACACTTTACAAGTAGCTAAATTCAACAAAGGAAATTGTCGACTAACTCCGCAACATACTAACTTCAAAATGCTTAAAGTAGTAGTTAATCAAATCTCTTGTCAATCATTCTCATTCCTTCTGCAGATATCATATAGATAGGAAACTTGGCCATATATTAGCCATCTTGGTCATGAGTACTTGTCTAAAGACCATAATCTCACCCCTATGTGGGGTTACAAAATAAAAATCGTATGGACTACTATGCTCTAGAGAATAACCACCGCAACCTCCACGGCAACTACATATATGTCTCGAAAGGGTGCTCTAACCACCTCCAATGGTTGTTCCTACCATAGCAGTCGAGAAAAATGATGCCACTTTGGGCATGGATACCTCTCAACTTTGGTAGTTAGAGGCTGGGAGGCCAACCCGTACAACCTCTTAGCATAGTAACCATTAGGCTTATTAGCCCAACAAATACTAAATTTATACAGAGATTGTAATGCAAGTAGCATACCACTTTACAATATTCTGCGTATTCCAATTCATGCCATTTAGGAAATCCATCTCAAACCATAGAAATAAATGTATACATGAAGTTGTCCTTTTCAATTACAAAATAACAATTGAACATGTAAGGTATCAATAATAAAACTTTCAAATTTTGCAATATGAGTCATGGAGCCAAGTTTTCAAGTTGGTTATAAGAACACCTTATGCTCAATTGTTTTTAAAGTACAAAGAAACACCAGTTCATCATAAAACCATGCATGCTAACATTACATACACAATAATTCACACATAAATACATTTTAAACTAAAAAATAATAACAATGATGGTTTCAACTTGAAATTCATTTGAAAGCTTAGTATTGTCAAATTACCTACCTTTTATGAAGATTCTCCTTTCTTTCAAGCTTTCATAGTCATCCTCAACAATAGAATTGATTGCACCTCACTTTACACAATGTCTAATTCCAAGATTTTTAGGATTAGTCCTCATTTCCATACCATTCACTCAGACATAACTTAAGGTCTCATTTATTTCATGGTTGTAATTGTCTAAATCAACTCAAGATCATGGAAACCTTAGGTTTTAGATCTGTCAATGACCCTAGGCTATGAGTTTGAATCACTTATTAATGTCCTACCATCCTTTTCAGTTTCAATTTAGTAATACACCTAGTTACAAGACATTGTCCATGTAAACTAGCATTTTACAACATTCAATCTTTGCCTTTGCTGTAGCCTAAGTCAGATAATCTAAACACTTTCTAACCTAACTTGATTTGATCTATTAATCTTCTGTTCCCTTAGAGATCTAAGGACCTCTTCTATTTGCACATACTAATTAAGTTTTATGGCTGATCATTAGTTAACCATCGAGAACAGTATTAGGTTCTTTGATTTCTTGTTCACCTTCTTCACTAGACACCTAAAGGTCTAAAGTGGCCTAATTCTAACCCTCCTTTATCATTACATGCTTTTAAATGATGTGATTTGAGTCCATTTTCATGGTTAGTTGTCGATGATGAATTTCCATCAGTTTGGATAATCAAGTCAGCTATTTTAAAGACTCTCCTATAGCTGACATTTATTAAAAATGATGGGTTCTATTTATTTCATATGATCTAACATTATGGATTCATTAGATTTGATTTCCCTAATGTTATACACATGCAATCTACGTCCTACTCAACCCTAGATCCTACAATTTTTTTATAGAATTTACAATTTAGAGTCTAATAGTTGAATTCTTTTACAATTCAATGGTTGGATATTCACCATCTGATCTCAGATGGGTGATATAAGTCCATGTTCATCTCTGTCCATTAAACATGGACGAGATTGATGGCTAGATCTCCTCTATGGATCAATCTAGGGCTGGAATCATCCCTATCTGATCTCAGATGGGTGATCTAAGCTACTGTCGGTCTCTATCCACGATCATAAACAAGATTGACAGGCAATTCCTCAGCTGATCAGAGTTGCAGGGGTCAGATCACCACTATCCAGCTCCGATCAAACAATCATAACTGTAGACAGGGCAAACAATGACCTTGGCAATCTCTGTCCATTGGTCATGGATGATATTTGATGCATGGATCCCCTTTTTGGGTTGATTCCAAGCTTAAATCATCACCATGGATAGGTTCAAGGTTGGATCATCCTTGACTGAGCTTCAGATGTATGATCCAAGCTCAGATAAGGTGATCAGTGTCACTATTGATCCTGTCCTACCAATATGGGCGTGGTTGTGGGTTTGATCCGACCATTAGAGTCGGATTCTTCACCTTATAGCTAGAAACCCTAGTTATATACTTTACATGCAATTTAACTCACAAAAACAATAGAGAATCATGGAGAACCTACCTTTGTGGGTGTCCACAACAACTAATTGTAGCCAAAGCTGATAGGTTGATGCTTTTCCGGCAATGATCCCCATGTACGCCACTATCCCCTTTGCTTCCAGCATTGTTTCTTCTTCGATGGCAGCAGAAGTAGAGGGGTTTTGTTCCCCAATTCCTGAAGAGTTGATCGGATGGTTGGATCTCCGATCGGGATCACCGTCGTCACTTGCGAACTTTGTTTCACTGGTGACAAGGGTTTTCTTCTCCATCAGTGAAAAATGAGATCTCTAGCACTGATAGTCTCTTCTCCTCTTCTCCTCTCTCTCTCTCTCTCTCTCTCTCTCTCCAGTGTTGTGTTCTCGTTGCCGGCTTCCTCCTCTCCTTTCTCTTGTCTCTTTTTTTTTTTTTTTTTTTTTTTTTTTTTTTTTTTTTCGGTTATGTCAAGCTTAGGAAATAGATCTGTTTTCATCCCACTTAGTTTAGGCGGGGGTGCCATTATAAAATTCGGCACCTCGCTTTTATTACTTAATTTTTTTTTCTTTTCCTTACTATAAACAAAGCAAGTAATGATGATGTTCCTACCATCATCATACCACCATGGATCCAGTCAAGACTCATGATGGCTACTCATGGTGTTTTCTAAACACCTTATTGTCGGGCCCAAGTTCCTACAATTGGGGCCCATTAATGAATTTAAAAAAAATACCTAGTACAATTCAATTATAAAGGTCTTAACACTCAATTTGATATTCATTAAAAAAATTTACTTCTAAAACTCAAAATTTCAAATTTGCGCATTTCCATTCCATTCAAAATTTCTAAAAATGCAAATAAGAAAAACACTTAGAAATTAGGTCGTTACAGATGCATACACCATATCAGACTTTGAATGAGGTAGATGGTCCTTGCTTTCCTCCCTAGTGCTCCACCTGCTTGCCCTTGTTACTATCACGCTCCAAATCTGAGGCATTGCAAACCAAAGCAATGCCTCAGCAAGCAATCACTTGTGTAGATGATCACATTTAATATCAAATAAAGTATAGGTAGTGTGACGTATAAACATTTGAGTTTATAGTAAAGCTCATGAATGCGAAACATTCATATAAGAAGCCAAATCATTAGATATCAAGGATGAAATGATGCATGAATAATAAAGAGTCAGAAGCAAATATAATGATAGTTGAAGACATGATTTTGCGCATAAAATGCGAAAATATCATAAACCAAACACCATGGCATGCATGAGATGAATAATGCGTGCTTATGCATCTCGTAGAGTCAAATACAATGGAATCCATCATATCAAAGCATGAATGCATGTCATGAATAATAGGGCATGCAACTCAACCATGCCCCTTGAGTGTCCAACCACACTCTCATATCTTGCAATGAGTACTCATACCAAACCCCTAGGTTTCTCACCTATAGCTCGCACACTAGGTAGCTCGCTCACCTAGAGGCTCGCCCACATCTGGCCACCCACATAGGCTTCACTCTGAGGATGCATCGTCATGCTATGGATGCATCAGGATATAACCATCTTGATGTGTCTATAACTACATGTGCACACAAAATAAGTGCATAGATTGCTATGCTGTAGTGGCAATCACTTCGGGATATCAGCCACTATCGCTCACCGTCAACACCAGAATGTGAGACTAGTGTATGGGAGTTGGCCAGATGGGGTGGGTGGCTTGCCCATGATTACCACAACTGCACACAGTTTACCCACATATCAGGGTCGGTGTCTGTCATCTATAAACTCAAAGGGCGTGTGGCCAACCCTATGACCCTCTTAGCATAGCATCCACTAAGCAGAAACTCGTCATAAATCAGCGAAAATACAAAACCAAGTATCAGAAATTGATGCATAATCATTCTCGAGAAAATCAAGTCGATAAAGTATTTTAATGCATCGATAATCATGCATCAAAAACCTACTTATAACATCTCAATAGTCCAATGGATGAAGCATACAATGTATCAAGAACGGTGCATGAATCATATAAATTGAAAAGGTAACATAAACATTGGCAACACATGCTGAAAGATAATCTTAGGGAAACCATAAGGTTGACATACATATCCATGCATCAAACTGCCAATGTAACGAAGCCATCTAGTGAATAATCATGGTTTATGAAATCAGAAAAATACTAAATGTAATCACCTACCTCAATGAGTGAAATAACCCAATCAGGCTCGTTATCCCCTCAACTTGCACCCTCTGATGTACCTGTTAGGTCGTAGTACTACACCACGTCATTTATCACTCTCAATGTGCCCCATTATATAATTTACTCTTCATTCATATCACTTGGTATTCATTAGATCCCAATTTATAAATAAATTATTCTAACAAATCCTCTAATCTAGTAGTTGAACCTAGATCAACGGTTTAGATCATTTGATTTACCATTATTCAAGTTAATCCATGTCTTGTAATCAGTTTTTTCTTCCATCTAAGTGATCATTTGGTATCTCTAATTTTCAATTCAAGTTGTGATCAGCTAAGTCGGTGTCTCCTGATCACTAAAGGGCTTAATCCTTCCATCTCATTGAATTTTGAGGTGATCCAACCGTCAGATCGTTCTTTTGTAGCCTCAATTTGTATTTAGATCATAAAATCAAGTCTTAGGCATCACGATCACTTTAATCCTTGTATTTTTCTAGCTATTCAAGTGTATATCTATGATCAGTATCTTGATCTGATGGTCCGATTGACCTCCAATCGGCCAAAGCTAAAGTCCATGCTTAGATAAATGATCAAGATAGATTTCCTTAATTGGTACATGTGATCTGATCATTAGACCCATCAATCCATTTCTTATGTCATACATCTATTCAATTTCTAAGGCTTGATCATCCACTGATCGAGGCAATCTAAGTTATTAAGTGATATTTAATGATTTGATCTAGTTAGATGTGGTTAGATCAAAGTTTTGATAATAATTAAGAAATTAATTTTGATATTTAATGATTTGATCTACCCTTTTTATTTAATTTATTAAAACACTTTAATTAACATAATTAGGAAATTTTTGTTCAGACTCCAATTTCGGCATTCTTAGTGTCATTGGATTTTATTTTTCACGTACATTCCAAATATTGATATTTCAACTAGTGAATCAATCTCTAAAAAATTCTAATCTCTTGAAGTTTGATTTTTCATAAAACTTATAGTTATGTATTTATATAATTTCTTCAAAATTGAGAGTATTACACTTTTGCTGTCAAAACCATGAAATTTAGGAAGTAATTGGATTACTCCCATTTTTAATTCTAATGCACCAGCATTTTGAGGAAGAATGACACAAGAAGGTGTATTGGTGCATTTAGGCTAAAGGTAATCTCTTAAATTTTTTTCATGAAGGTTTTGGTAGACATCATTGTCTCCATGGTCACTTTGTTAGTCTTGCTCTCTGTTACCATTCCTTCTCCAATCTCTTTGTATGTGCGGATGATTATTCCTCCTTGGTGAAGGTTGATATTCATCATCAATTAGAGGTGGTGGGTCCTTATTCATGATGAGTGGAGGGCCTTGATCACCTATAATACTACCATGACATGAGCTACTCCTTGATCATTGATTAGTCATTGGTGGTAACTGATTTGATTGTATGTCTTTTTAGTCGTACTTGACTAACTTTCCAATTTTGTCATGTATCCAAAAGTACATGCAATGAAAGATCTTTTTGTTTTTGTTTTTATTTTGTTGAAAAAAAATACCCTAAATGATGCAACCTAAGTGTCTAGAATGATGCAATCAAAGGACACAATCAAACAATCCCCTAAGGTTAACAAGCAAAAATATTTTGATTTTCTTGAATTTGTGTGGGGCATATGCTTTTTGATTAGCCTAATCTAATGCTCCTCCTCTCTTTTCAAATTTGACTATTGCTTACTCTAATGTAGTTAATACAATCCTCTCTTCAGAAAGCATTTAGACCTCAATAGAAGGCGTAGGAAAATTACTTCGATTTTGAGACACCTACGATAACCCCAATGCTTAAAAGCCACTAGAGTGAAAATAGATAGCGTCCTTTTAAGAGGGTCCTACGAGCATGTGATAGCCTCTATAGGTATCTTCTAATTAATTTAAAATTAATTTAAAAGGTTAGATTGTGCACTTGTGGTGATTATCCTAGGTGGGCCAAGAAGTGGTGATTAAATATACCTTTGATCTTATGGGGTTGGATGCCCTTACTAATTAATTTTCATACTCCATAACAATTTGATCAACATATAAATCACCTTAAAGTGATCCCTAAAATGCAATTAAAAACAATAAACTAATGCAAACCTTAAAAATACAACAATTGTAAAATATGATTTCTATATGCAATTTTACTAACAACTAATGCTCATAGTGGGGTCCTGGATAAGATCTTTTCATAAAAGGGTGGGACCATTTACAATTTACCTCCACTTCCAGGTTATGATGGTCCACTCTTGACCTCTATTATTACAACTCTTTTAAATGAATTGCGATTAATAAAAAATACAATGTGTTCTCATTACAATTCCCTCAAAATAAAATTTTGGCTATCCTAATTGAAATCCTCCTTGAATTCCTCTTTCTTTGATTTCTTGCAAAATAAAATAGCAATAAGTACAAAAATTCAGGAAATATAGTGATTATGCACTAAGAAAAATAAAAAATGCACCTAAAATGCCTAAATGCTAAAACAATGAAATTCCTTAAACTTTTTATTTTTGGGTTTTTTTTGAAATTTTATGAAAACTCCATTGCAAGTCCCTAGTAACGGCACCAAAAAACTTGTTGATTATTTTACCAAAAGTGCTCGGGCTATTATAGTGTAGTTGATGCAAGTACAGGTCGATCCCACACAGACTCGACTTAAAAAGATGGAGTTTAAATAAAATTTAATTGTTCAAAAATTAAAAAATGGTATAATTTAAATAACAATGAATTCAAAATACAGATCTATTTTACCAATGAAAATTACATAAATTCAAGTTCAAAAAGACAAAAAATTAACTAAAAAACAAATAAAGTTCACTTCCCTAGCTTGATTATAACAAATTACTTCCAATATAATACCATCAATGTTGATCAACCTTCATCAATCTTTTACTGGCATTTCTAATTAAAGATTTAACAGTTGGATTGTTCAGAATCCCTAAATTTTTATGATCTAGACTAAGCAATGATTTTAGGTTTTGGACGGCTTAGATCAAATCTCTAGGTTCTAGATTGAAGATCAGGGGCAATGAATCAACTAAGAGTTATTCTAAAAACAAGGTCTAAAAATTGATTTGGATTTTGATAGGGAAAAGATCAAGATATAAAGAAATATTGTTTATTTAAGCTAGACCGTTGATTTGGTTAAGCTTAAATAAAACATGTTTGGTTAATTGTTGGTTGTTTTACTACAAGTGCATGAATTATTGTAGTATAGCTGATGCAAGTATGGGTTGATCTCATGAGGACTCAACTTAAAAGGATGGAATTTAAATAAAATTTAATTGTCTAAAGATTAATTAAAACACAAATAAAATCTACGTCCCTAGCTTGATTATGAAAAAATTCTTTCAATATTATATAAAAAGCTTTGATTGTCCTTCATCAATCTCTCACTGGTACTTCTAATTAAATATCCAATGGTTGGATTGAGTAGATTCCCCAAAATTTAGATGATCTGGGCTAAAGATTGATTTTGGGTTTTGGATGGCTTAGATTTGATTTTTGGATTTTAGATTGAAGATCAGACTGCTAAATCAACTAGAGGATGTCCTATAAACTAGATCTAAAGATTAATTGAAATTTTGATGAGAAACAGATCAGGATTTGAAGTGATTTTACTTGTTAAAGTTAAACCATCGATTAGGTTTAAGGTTTAATAAACAACCTTTGATTACATAGTTCATGGATAAGTAGAACAAGGATAAAGTAGAATTGAGATAAAAAAGGATACAGATGGAATTAAATTGAGGGACACAAAAGGAATTTTATTTAAAGACTAAAGGGCAAAAATAGAATTTTCTTATTTTCTTATTTTAACCAAAAAATAGAAAAACCAAAGGAGGAAGACAATGCAGGGAGGAGAAGAAGAGAACGTTGAAGACCCTCCTTTGATCTTGTTGAAGTCGATGAAGAAAAGACAGACGAGTAAAGAGGAGCTCGAGGTGGCAAGGGAGATGAAGGGAAGCGGGACTGTTCTCGGTTCTTGTCAGTGGGTGTGGTGCTGTGTCAAACCAGAGGAAGGAGAAAGGAATTGAAAGGGAGAAAAGGAACGAGGGAGAGAGGAGAAAACGAGATTGGTGGGTGCGACATGTGCGGGAAAAGAGAGGAGAAAGTGAGGGGGAGCCGGCTGGTGTGCAATAAAGTGAGGAAGAGGGAAGGGAGGCAAGTTGTGTCAATGTGATGGTTAGGAAAATAGATAGTGAGCATAGAGGGAGAGAGTAGTGGGAAGGAGATGAAGTTGGTTGGACAGACAGACAAGGAGATGACTCACCGATCGGTGACAGAGAGAAAGAGAAGAGATAATGAAAGAGAGAAGGAAGAAGATGGGGGTGAGATGTCAGCTTCCTGGAAAATAAAGAGAGAATAGCGAGGCAAAGAGAACGAAGGAGACTAGAGGGAGAGAAGGAGAGTTAGTGTAGGCTAGTTTTGTATGTGAAACAGAGAGGGAAAGAGGCAAAGGTGGAGAGAGAGAGAGAGAGAGAGAGAGAGAGAGAGAGAGAGAGAGAGAGAGAGAGAGAGAGAGAGAGAGAGAGAGAGAGAGAGAGAGAGAGAGAGGGAAAGAGAGGGAGAGGTCCACCTCCAACCCTTTTTTTTCATTCAACCTTCTTCCTCTTTTTTTATAGATCTTCTAGAGGAGTTTGATTTTGCTTCAAACTCCTTTTCTTCTCTCTTATCCAGCTTTTATACTTTATTTCCAGGTTATCTCCAATTTCTTTTCTTTTTAAGCAATTTTCTCCTTTTCAATTTGGTCTATTTGATTTTAGTTTGGTTGATTTGTAAAATATAAGACTAGATTAGAATAATCTAACTGTACATTACACCTCTGATTAGCTCTAATGATCATCTGACTGTTAAATTTAGTAAATCAATAGTTAGATGGTCAATTGGAGCCAAAATGCAAAATTGATTGATTAGATGATCCAATTAGATGCTAGATTAAGGGTATTTTGGCTGAAATTGAACACTTAACATACTCTCCAACTAGCATTTTGCTAGTCCCTAGCAAAATATGTAAAAAACTAAATTTCAAAATTTTAAAAATAATTTTCAAGTTAATTTCACTTTTTTCTTAGAGAATTATCTTCAATAAATATATAAACTTTAGCAAACTAATAAAAATGAATAAAAATTTCAAAACCCTACTCATATGTTAAAAACATTCCACTTAAGCATAGATCTCAAAGTAAGTGTATGTGTAGAGTCTACATATACAATAATCCTTATCTCTAAGTAAACTTCTCACTTTTCAACTCCATTTGAAATATGTTTTGACCTTAACCCTCACTAACGACATACACAAAAAAATAGAATCTCTTAGATAAAAGGTTCAAATCATATCTCTCTTTTAAATATGTGAGCAGAGTAAATAAAAGCAAATTTATCTCAAATATACTCATGAAGGAACGTGAGTTACTAAGGAATTTAATTTTGATCCCTTTAGATTGGATAAGATGCCAGCACCTTTGAACTTTTAGAAATACTACTCTTTAAATCCTATCTTTTCAAATCCTCATCAAGACTATATTTCTCTGGTTCTTTAGCTAGGATGAAACATAAGCTTAGGACAAGGTACAAAAAAAAGGGTATTTAAAGTTTAAAAAAAAGAAGAGTGGAGGTCTTCTACTAAAGTTGATAATTCTTCTTTACTTGTACTGAAGTGAATATTTCTTTTTCTTTTTTGCATTCTTCAAACTTTATTTTTTCAATACTTTTGAATCTCTTTGAAGAATATTTCTTTTTTTTTTATATTCACTTTCTACTTTTATTGCAACTAAAGGTATTTCTTCATTCATCTCTAACTTATTTTAGAAGAAAAAAGGTAATGGATATATCATACTGGATTAATATGGGTAAAGGTAATTTGGGTGAGAAAAGAAAAAGCTTATATAAAAGGCTTATATTGGCTAACTCGTGGTAACAATACTCTTTTGTGTAGGCTTTATGTCTCTAGGTTAATAACAAGGATGGCCTAAATCATTTTCTAAGTTTTCTATAATCTATTAGATTAAATGAACTTCTAGAACATTAGAGGCAATATTCTAATAATTCAGGTAATTAGTCAAATTTAAAAGTTGATGGGATCAAGTTTTACTTTAAGCATGCTGAAGAAAACTTTGGAACATTTATAACCTCTGCAAAAGAATGAATGGCTTTAAAACTCACTTAGGTTATAGGTCTCCGCTGAATTTCTTTTGGATCTCTAAGTTATAACTACTTATCAATTTAGACTATATATATGTGATTGTGTGTACCAATATGATAGAAGACTTAGCTTTTATGGAATACTTCAGAAAATGAGTAAAATGATAAATTAATCATGTTCAATTCAATTAATAAGCCAAACTTATCTAAATTATACTTAAGAAATCCAATTCTCATTATAGTGTAGGAATTGACTTAAAAATTTTCAAATTTTCAATTCTTTTTTTTCTTTCAGGAAAATCATCTAAAAACCTAAAAAAACTAAAATTTGCCAGAATTCTACACCCCTAACCTAAAAGAAATATTATCCTCAATGTTTAAAAAGTAGGATGATTAAAATGCATTGAGAAATGAGGAAATGAGAGATGTAGAAAAGAGAAGTTCTAAAAAAACTAAGGTACATAATTAGATGGAAAATTTTCAAAGGAATTTTTTTTATTGAGTACGAAACTTTCTTAGGTCCCATACAAAATAATCCAAACAAGACTTTGAAAAGAAATGGTGTGTGAATTTATCTTGAAATTTTGAACTTTTTATTTTATCATATGACAAGATAAATATATCTTTAGGCTGCTTGTCATAATTAGAGACAATTGTGGGGGCTTTATGTAGTCTTTGTGGAAATGGTGCAAGGATATCATATGGCTTAGTGAGTGGGACATTTCCCTTATCAACAAATTTATCTCTTTTTGGAACAGGTTTGGGTACTATCTCGGTGTTTTTAGGACCAAATTTCTCAATTATTTTACCACTATGAAGAATGGTAACTGCCTTTGTTTGTTTCATATTTGTAACTAAAGAATTAATCTCACCTACCACATCCATATCATCAGGGTTTTCATTTGGTGGGATAGGACATTACCCTTTATCAATGGTCTGTAGCATTTGAGACATCATGTCCTTCAATTTAGTCATGGATTTTGTGTTCTCTTTTAATTGAGCTTTAATTTGAGCAATTTTCTTCTCTTGGTATTGCATGGATTGATGAAAGTTATCCTCCACTTCCCTCCTAGGTGGAGAAAGTTAAGGTCCAGGAGTAAGTAGTCCTTGATGTTGGTGATAGGGTTGTTATTGGGCCTTATATGAGACATTAATATTATATTCATTTCTCCAACTGATAGTAGGATGATTACTCTAGTTGGGATTATATGTCTCTGAAGATGGGGAAAACGGTTGTTCATAAGAATGTGTTTGTTCATGAATCGCATCCTAAAATGCAAGAGCAATAAGACATTGCTGAGTGGGGCATGTATTACTTCATAAATATCACACACATGTTCGACTTTCTTGGAGGAAATTTTTTCATTTCCATGGCCTCAATTGTTCCAGATAGGGATGCTGTTCTCATATTATCTTTCTTAGTTATAGCATATATTCCTTCCCTAGTGGATGTGGTGGTGGACTTAGGCTTATTTGGGTAACCTTTTTTTTTCCTAATCAGCCCAAGTTTGTGCACTCTCTACTAGCCATTTCAAATACCCTTATGCCTCTTTAGATTGTTTGCTTAAGAAATTGTCATTGTGCATCATTTCAATAAATTGGCATATATCAAAATTAAGTCCTTTATAAAAGAAGTTAATGATACACCAAAGGTCATATCCATGATGTGGACAAGTTAACAATAATTCCTTGTATCTTTCCCAGCATTGAAAGAAAGTTTCTTTATCCATCTACGAAAAATTCATTATATTTCGACAGAGACTATTTGTCATATATATAAGAAAAAACTTATTCAAGAATTTCCTAGTCATTTCTTGCCATATTCATATGAAACTTAGTGGTAGTGAATGAAACCACACCTTAGCTTTTTCCTTTAAAGAAAAAGAAAATAGTTTGAGTCTTACCATGTCTAATTCAATGTTTCTGTATGTAGGGTTTTGCACACTTCATCAAATTCTTTTAAATGCAAGCAAGGACTCTTACTATCCAGCCCATAAAATTTAGGAAGTAATTGAATCACTCCCACCTGTAATTCATTCATACCAGCATTTGGAGGTAAAAGTATACATAAAAGTGTGCTGGTATAATTAGGCTGTAAATAGTCTATTAGTGTTTTCCTATGAGAATTTTGGTCATACTAATTATCCTTAGGTGTTCTAAGTTGGTCCCATTTCTTATTATATTTTGTCTCCTATTTTCATGTGGTAAAGAATGATTCCTCCATGGATGTATATTATCATTAAATAGAGGTGGATGATCATCGGCATTAAAGAGAGGATTGCTCTTCCATGAGGAAACATTGTCATTATCCAGGACGAGAGGTGGTTAATCATCATTAATGTAATAACCTGAATTTTTAATTCCTATTTTGGAATATTAAAGTGATATTTTTAGAGATCCAATTTGGTAAAAATATATATTCCATAATAAGATTCTACTCAAAAAATGGAATCCAACGACATAAAGAACGCTGGAAACGGAGATCATATGACAAAGTTATAAGCATTTGAAGATTGAGGGTATTTTTATAATTTAATTGAAAATAATATGGCTAAAAAACGCAGGGGTTGTTTTACTAATAACACCCCCGTCTTCTTCTCCACTACCTTCCTCTTCTAGCTAGCGCACTGCACCTCCTTTGTAGTGAGGCATCGGAAAAGATGGCGGCACCGCCTTCACTGGCTATAAAAGCCCTCTCCTCCTCTCCCTCCAATCATCACCTTCCCCTTCTCCTCCTGCTACTTCACTAACTCGAGCAGCCTAGGGTTCAAGCGGGCGTGAACAAACCCACACTCGTAGGAAAACCCCCTTTCTGACGCTGACCTACTTTCGTTTTCTTCTCCTTTTTCCCTTCTCTTCTTCTTATTCTCCTTCTCCCTCCTCTGACCACCCCGATTTCCCTCAATTTTTCCGACGATAAGGGCTTTCCGGCAGGCGTAGAGGAAACCACACCCACCGAAAAAGTGCACCATCTTTGGCTACCCAGGTAAGACCCTCTTCCTTCTTTCTCTCTAATTTTCCCTTCTCCGATAGAAACAAGATCAGAACCATGCCATATTTGCTTTTCTTGGCCAAAAATTGCCAGAGAAAAATGGATTCGATGGATCTGATGACCCATCGAATCATGCTACAATGGGGATGCAACGCATGATGCACGACTGAAATGCTCTCCCCAGAGAGGCCTTCGCACATGTGCGGACATGCGGGCGAGGTCCTAGTTCAACCAGGACGCATGTGCGTCCTGGGAATCATGACACACATACCCTGTATTGTCAAATCTGGTTCGTCCATTGATTCGCAACACTAAAAATGCAATTAAGAAGACTATATAACTCTGATCGACGATCCGAAAGAACCATTGGGTTTGTATTTAGGACGCAGATCTACTTATACAATAAAATTTAGGATCATAAGACTGTTCAAAGCAACTAAAGCCTAAAAACCATAAAAATTTCATGGATCAACAAGATCAACTATGATCGGATCTCATTGATTAACCTATTAGATGCCTTAGGACATCATTAGTCTAGGATCAACCCAAAAATCACATACAGTGACCCCTAGAAACCCACAAATCACATAGATCTAGCCATTAATCTTTGAATCTAGAAATAATACTTGGATTTTATGTTTGAACAACATCCAAGACCCCATAAAGGTACCCTAGGACTCGAATTGCAGAGAAACACAAGCTAAGTAACGACGATCGAGGTAGGTAGTCTGATACTACTAAGTTTTCAAATGCTTTTCCAATCTCTAATTGATTTATTTAATCCTGATGGCCATGTTTAGTATGCTTTTTGCGATATGATATTCTCGTAATGAGTATGCAGATTTTCCTTATGATCTTACATGCAATTGCTTGCATATTTGGTAAATAGTCTTTATATAAGCACTACATGCATGTTTTGGAACTGGTTGCATAAATTGCACGATTTGTTATGATTGAGATTCAGAACATATGCATATTTATATGCATTGCTCGCATGTTTTGAAACTCATTTCATAGATTGCATGATTTACAATGATTGAGATTGGGGTTTCATGTATCTTTATTTTTGGGCTATTGAGCTTGGTGGGCACTATCCTGAGAGGTTGTTTATGTACGAGGTTGACCTCTCATCCTCTACCATAGAAAGTGGATGGTATTGCTGCCAAAATGGCATTGTCCCTTCCTCAACTACTGTGGTAAACAAGGATGACCACTGGAGGTGTTCACGACACCCTTTTTGAGGACAACCATAATCGTCGTGGAGGCTATGGTGGGTTGGTCTCTAGATATTGGAGACACACTATTCTAGATGTGTGTTGATCGTAAGCATAGTTGACCCTATGATTTCAGTTTTAACGATATGCGTATAGCATTGAGATGGCTGTATACTAGTACTCGTGACCAGTTGGCTTGATGTGTTTGCCGAAAGATCATGTGCATGATATTTATAGTGATTCTAGCATCTACTTTGAATAATTACTATTTTAATAGTTTCATGATTATTATATTTGACTTGTTGGTTTGATTTGTTTTCCGAGATCTTCTTACATGGGTTGATCGATTACTACTCTATGATTTTAGTCATATTTATATTATTACATACTGGATTTCAGTAAAGCATTCCATAGTTGGGAGATGTTTTACATGGAAAGCTCTTTGAATTTATGCATGTTGCATACCGTGTTTTCAAAATAGTAGTATCAGATCACATACTGCGTATGAGGAATACTCACCCAAATATATTACTTTTACATATTAGCTCCACACAGGATTAGAAGAAGCATCAGAAAATGTTAATGCTATGATCAAATGAAGACAAGTATAAATGTAAGTATATGATCAACCTTTTTGGCATGTACATGTAATTACTATGGTTGGATTGCGAGCTGTGACTGGATAGACCTAGGAAGACATTTATGATTACCGTAATTTTCAAAATTACTTTGTTTGTCTTGAAAGCAAATGACACTTGGGGTTTTCAAAATGAATTTAAAATAAAATATTTTTTTAGCTGCATTGCATTGTTTTTATAAAATTATTTTCAAATAGGGATTGATCTCGCATTAGGTATTAGTTTTGCATTTAAAAATGCATGTGAAAACCCTGGTCTTCACAATTAAAGAGGGGATTGTTTCTCCATGGGGAAATATCTTCTCTGTTAGTGCTGGGGTATTGATTACCCTTTTGATCAGTGTTTAGATTATTCATTGAATGTAATTAATCATGTCACTTTTTTCTTTTTCTTTTTTTTTAATAAGAAAAACTAACCTACTTGATGTAACCTATGTTTCTAGAATGATGCACAATCAAAGGATACAAATTAAACAATCCCCTTAGGCTAACAAGCAGAAATATTATGATTTTCTTGAATTTTTGTGGGACCGATGCTTTTAGATTAGCCTAATCTAATGCTGCCCCTCTCTTTCAGATTTGATTACTGCTTACCTGTTGGGTTCTGCTCTAAAGTAGTTAATACAATCCTCATGCTAGGAGGCATTTAGACCTCAATAGACGTCAACGGAAGGTGTAGAAAAATCACTTAGATTTTAAGACATCTACTATAACCTCAATGCTCATAAGCCATTGGAGTGACAATAGATTGTGTCTTACTAAGAGGGTCCTACGACATGTGATGTCCTCTATAGGTCTCTTTTAATTAATTTTAAATCAAATTTAGAGATTAAGTTACGTGCTTGTGGTGATTATCCTAGATGGACCAAGAGGTGGTGATTAAATCCACCCTTGATCTTGTGGGGTTAGATGCCCTTACTAATCAATTTTCACACCCCATGGTAGTTCGATCAACATATAAATTACCTTAAAGTGATAAATGTGCCCTAAGATGCAATTAAAAATAATAAACTAATGCAAATCCTACAAATACAACAATTATAAAATATGCTTTCTATATTCAATTATGCTATCAAATAATGCAAAATTATTCTAATAATGTAAATCTTAATGTAGAAATATTTTAGGAATTAGGATTTCACACAGTGACCATCCTGGATAAGATCTTCTCGTACAATGGTAGGATCATTTACATTTCACCTCCACTTCCAGGTTACAATGGTCCACCCTTGACTTATATTATTACAACCCTTTTAAATGAATTATGATTAATATAAATGCAAGTGTCCTTATTACAATTCACTCAAAATAAAAATTTGGTTATTCTAATTGAAATCCTCCTTAAATTTTCCTTTTTTCGATTTTCTGCAAATAAAATAGTAATAAGTATGAAAATTTAGGAAATCTAGTGATTATGCACTAAGAAAAATAAAAAAATACACCTAAAAATGCTAAAACAATGCAATTCCTAATTTTTTTATTTTTCTAAATTATTTGATTTTTTGGATTTTTATTAAAATTTATGAAAACTCTGTTGTGGGTCCCTAGCAATGGTACCAAAAACTTGTTGATTATTTTACTGCAAGTTCATTGGATGTTGTAGTGTAGCTGGTGCAAGTACGGGTTGATCTCACGGGAATGACTTAAAAAGTTGGAGTTTAAATAAAATATTATTATCTAGAAATAAAAAAATAAAAAAATAAAAAACAATGAACTGTATACTAAAATCTTTTTAACCAATGAAAATTATAGAAATCCAAATTCAAAAAGATAGAAAATTAACTAAAAAATAAATAAAATCTACTTCTTTAGCTTGATTATGACAAAATTCTTCAAATATGATATTAGAAACTTCAATTGGCTTTCATTAATCTCTCACTAGTACTTTTGATTAAAGATCCAACAGCTGGATTGAGCAGATTACTCAAAATTTAGAAGATTTGAGCTAAAGATTGATTTTATATTTTGGACTACTTAGATTTGATTTTTGGATTTCAGATTGCAGATCAGAACTGTTAAATCAACTAGGACATGTCCTAAGAACTATATTTGAAGATTTATTGGAATTCTGATGAGTAATAGATTAGGAATTGAAGTGATTCTATTTGTTAAATCTAAATCGTTGATTAGGTTTAAGCTTTAATAAACAGCCTTGGATTATATAGTTTTTAGATAAGCAAAACACGGATAAAGTAGAATTAGGATAAGAAAAGAATACATATGGAATTAAATAGAGGGCACAGAAGAAATTTTATTTAGAGACTAAAGGGTAAATATGGAATTTTTTTTGTTTTTCTTATTTTAATCAAAAAACTGAGAAACCGAAGGAGGAAGACAACACAGCTCAGCAATGGCAGGGGAGATGAAGGGAAGCAGGACTATTCTTGGTGTCGGTCGATGGAGAAAGGAATTGAGAGAGAGAGAGAGAGAGAGAGAGAGGAGGAGGAGGAGGAGGAGGAGGAGGAAATAAGACTGGTGGGCGCAACACATGTTGGAGAAGAGGAGAAAGTGAGGAGGAGCCGGGCGGTGTGTGATGAAGTGAGGAAGAGGGAAGATAGACATGGAGCAGAGAGGGAGGGAGCAGTGAGAAGGCGATGAGGCTGGTTGGGCAGACAGACAAGGAGAAAACTCGCCAGCCGGTGATAGAGAGAAAGAGAAGAGATAGTGAAAGAGAGAAGGGAAAAGAAAGGGGTGAGATGACGACTGCCTGGCAGACAAAAAGAAAGTAGTGAGGCATGGAGAATGAAGGGGGAGAGAGAGAGAGAGAGAGAGAGAGAGAGAGAGAGAGAGAGAGAGAGAGAGAGAGAGAGAGAGAGAGAGAGAGAGAGAGAGAGAGAGAGAGAGAGATCCAACTCTGACCCTTTTTTTTTTCTTCAACCTTTTTATTCCTTTTATAGATCTTCTAGAGGAGTTTGATTTTGATTCAAACTCCTTTTCTTCTCTTTTTTCCAACTTTTATACTTTATTTCTTGATTATCTCCAATTTCTTTTCTTTCCAAGCAATTTTCTCTTTTTCGATTTGGTCAATTTGTTTCAATTTTGTTGATCTGCAAAATATAAGACTAGATTAGAATTATCCAACCATACATTACACCTCTGATTATCTCTGATGATCATCTGACCATTAAATTTAGTAAATTAACGATTGGATGGTCAATTGGAGCTAAAATGCAAAAATTTTAAATTAATTAATTAGATAATCTAATTGGATACTAGATTAAGGGTATTTTTCCTAAAATTGAACACTTAACAATAACATAGTTCTTGGATTAAGTTGAGAATAATATAGAACCTGGACAGTAGAATCCAAATAAAATAAAACTAGAATAAGATCATAAAAGGATTGAGATGGAATTTAAATTAAAGCTTAAATTAAAAATTGGAATTTCATTGATTTTTTATTTTAAATGAAAAACAAAAGAGAAACCCTGTGAGGAAGATGGTGACAGAGGAGATGGGGGAGAAGGGAGCAGAGGAAAATGGAGAAAAACCTGACTTGGGTTTTGTTCCATGGTGAAGGGAGAAGGAGCTAGGGAACAAGAAAGAGAAGTAGAGAGAGAGAGAGAGAGAACGAGAGAAGGGAAGGAGCAAAGAAAGGAGAGTGCGGTTGTGCTAGTTGAAAATTCTGGTTTCCAACTAGAAACCGAGATAGGAGAAGCGGGGGGTGCTGTCGACATCATTGGTGGAGCAAGGAACAGGGGACAAGAGAGGGTCCTGGTGTGGTGCAACTGGTTTGCTATGTTGAAGTAAACCAAAAGCATATATGTGGGCCCAATTACATGAGTGGGCCCAATGACATGGGTGGGCCCATCTTATCCCTTTCTTCTTTTGATCGTGGGCTTAGCCCTAAGTTTTACACAAAAGGCCCATAATCTAGAAAGCCTATGTTCTAGAAAGTGTATAAAAGTCAACAAATCTAGATTAATCTTTAAAAACATATATAAAAAAGGGCAGCTCCGATGCACGAAGCTCCTGCCTATGCAGGGTCCAGGGAAGGGGCGGGCCACAATGGCCTAAAGTAGGCAGCCTTACCTTGTATTTTTGTAAGAGGCTGATTCCACGCCTTGAACCCGTGACCTCAAGGTCACATGACGACAACCCATGACTTCCAGCCTTACCTTGCATTAATCTTTAAAAATATCTAAGATAGATATTTATGGAGTTTTTTGAAAGATTCAAGTTGTAATTTCTAGAAAAGTGTTAACCATTGATTAAAGACACTTGGAATAATCTCCACCACACATTGAGGAGGTGGTAGGTGGAGGACAAGTGTAAATAGAGGAGCACTCCTCATTTGTAAGCACGTGAGAAAGAAGAAAGAAAGAGGTGAGTGAGGAGTGAGTGAGAGTGTGACGGAGTGAGTCTTGTAAAGGTAGCAACCTTGTATTTGAAATTGTTTTTGAGTGAATTTGAGAGAAATTCTTCTTCTTATTTCCCTCACACATCATAGTTGTGGGTGAAGCCTTAGCAAAGCTAACATCCAACATAGTGGTATCAGAGTCAGGTTAGGTTCAAGGTCGTAGGAGTTCTACTGAAGTTTATCCCTCATCTCACATCAAAGATATCTTCCAACTTGATGTAAACTCAAATTCCCAAGTTATTGAAAGACAACTACTAAAGATGGCATATTCAAATGAAGGCATTGCTCAGGTTACAAGATTTATGGGAGATTATTGCTAATGGATATGAGGAGCCCATTACCGAGCAAGAAGATTCCTACACTGGGGATCAAAAGAAGAATCTTAAGGAGCAAAGAAAGAAGGATAAGAAGGCATTGTTCTTACTCTATCAAGGAGTAGATGAATCAACTTTTGAGAAGATCGCAAATGCGAAGTCAAGTAAGGAAGCATGGGAGATTCTAAGCACCTACTTCAAGGTTGTTGATTGAGTAAGAAGAGTTCTTTTGCAAACTTTAAGGACTAAGTTTGAAGCTGCTCATATGAAAGAAGGTGATTCTATCTCTGAGTACTCCTCAAGGTTACTAGTTATTGTTAATAACCTAAAAAGGAATGGAGAAAAAATTGAAGATGTTCGTATAATAGAGAAAATATTGCGATCCCTCACAACCAAATTTGAACATGTGGCTGTAGCCATTGAAGAATCCAAAGATTTGGATATTCTCATATTTGAAGAATTAATGGGATCACTCTAAGTGCATGAGCAGCGTATGATAAAGAGTAGTAGCCCAGCTATAGTGGAGCAAGCATTTGAGTGAAAATTGACTCTAAATGATCAAAGGGTGGTCGTTCTCAACATGGAGGCATCACCAATGGAAATCATGGAAGAGGCCATGGGAGAGGAGGTTATCAACATCAGGGGCCAAATCAATGGAAGCCCACCAACATCAGAAGAGGAACGAGTAGAGGCAAATCTACTCATGGTCGTGGACATGGAGATAGAAGAAGTATGCAGTGTTATAATTGCAACAAGATTGGGCATTATGCATCTGATTGTTCTAGAAACCAATTAGGTAATCAAAATCATCAATCTAATTTTGTAGAAGCATCTGAAGGCATGAAAGAAAATGTCACACTTCTCATTGCACAACAGGAGACACATAATCAACAAGATGTATGGTATCTTGACTTGGGAGCAAGAAATCATATGTGTAGTAAGAAGGAGCTCTTTGAAGATTTGGTTGAAGATGTTTATGATAATGTTAGCCTTGGAGATTCATCCAAATTACTCGTGAAAGGTAAGGGCAAAATTAAAATTTATCAAAAAGAATGGTGTTCCCCAATATATCTTAAATGTGTATTTTGTACCAAACATGAGAAGCAATATTCTTAGCATTGGGCAACTCTTAGAGAAAGGGTACAAAATACATATGGAGGATGTGTGTCTCTCTTTGATGAATACACAAGGGAGACTCATTATAAAAGTTCAGATGACACCCAATAGAATGTTTCTCTCCATATTAATACATGCCTAGAAGAGTGTTTCCATGGAAACATTAAGGACGAATCATGGAAGTGGCATCTTCGCTTTGGGAATCTTAATTTCAATGAACTTAAGCTATTATCTACATCGAGCATAGTACAAGGATTTCCAAATATAGAGAAGCTAGAGTACGTATAGGAGTCTTGCACGCTTGGCAAGAAGCAAAGAGCCCCTTTTCAAAGTGGAAGATCTTAGAGAGCAGCAGATCCTCTACACCTGGTACACATCGACATTTGCGGACCCATCGAGCCTACTTCATTTGGAGGTAACAGATACTTCATCACATTTATTGATGATTTTAGTAGAAAACTTTGGGTCTATTTCATAAAAGAAAAATCTGTTGCTTTACTATTTTTAAAAGTTTCAAAGCTCATGTTGAAGCTAAAAGTGGCCATTCACTTAAGCTATTAAGATCCGATAGAGGTGGGGAATACACCTCTAACGAGTTTCAAAGTTATTGTAAGGAGAATGACATTAAGCAACAATTTACAGCAGCGTACATGCCACAACAAAATGGGATCACTTAAGGGAAGAATAGAACCATCCTTGACATGACAAGAACCATGCTCAAGGAGAAAAGCTTGCCAAAGAATTTTTGGGCTGAAGTTGTAGCATGTACAGCTTATCTTCTCAACCAGTGTCCTACAAAGAGTGTAAAGAACAAGACACCACAAGAAGCATGGAGTGGCTACAAGCCAAGTGTGACACATCTTAGGGTCTTTGGGTGCATCGCGTATGCTCAAGTACCTGAGGCAAAGACCAAGAAGCTAGATGATCGTGGAGAGAAGTGCATCTTTATTGGCTATAGCGAGGAGTCAAAAGCATACAAACTCTACAATCCACTTACATAGAAAGTGGTGCTAAGTAGAGATATAATTTTCAGAGAAGATGAAGCGTGGAATTGGAGTGAAATAGACACTATCAAGGAAAATCACCTTAATATGGAGGAACAAGTAGAAGCAAGCCATGAAGCTCTACAAAGAGGAGTTTCAACATCGTCCCCTATAGATCACATGACTCTGCAAAATCAAGGTATTGCATCACCATCCTCTACACCAATTAAGATAAGAAGTCTTAGAGAAATTTATGAACAAACTGAAGACATAAAACTATTTTGTCTATATGCTGATGCTGAGCCTCTAAAATTCTAAGAAGTTATTAAAAAAGATTGTTGGAAGAAAGCAATGCAGGAAAAAATTCATGCCATTGAGAAGAATGACACATGGGAGTTAACTATGATCCCTAAAGGTCAAAGGGCAGTTGGTGTCAAATGAGTATACAAAATCAAGTGGATAGCTGATGGAAAAATTGAAAGATTTAAGGCCCGACTTGTAGCAAAAGGCTAAAAGCAAAAATATGGCATCGATTATGAAGAAGTATTTGCACTAGTTGCACGACTTGACGCTGTAAGAATTTTGATCTCTCTTGTTGCCCATCACAATTGGAAGATATACCAATTGGATGTAAAGTCAGCACTCCTAAAGGGATGCAGGTGCTACGACATATTCGAGTATCTCGGAATGTCATCTCCTGGGAACAATTTTCTTTCATGCAGTTTCCTCGAAACTCCTTCAGTCTTCATACTACCTTCATTAATCCCTTTCTTAAAACCTATCTACCACCTACTCCAATTGCTCCTCCCAATTCTCAACCCTCGCCACAACCACCTTCTCTCACTCCTACAGGTTCTCAATCTGTAGCTCCTACAGAGGGCATACCCAGTTATCCTCCTTGCATCCACTAGCCTCCTGCCAATAATTTTTTGACATGCTTTAGCCTCAAACCTACAGGGAAACAAGCATATAACTTGAATGGGTTCAAGCCATGCAGATATAGTATAACACCCCAAATTTCTATAATATAAATGTTTATTTTCACAAAAGCTATCATCAGAAGTGAGTTAGCTCAACTAGTTATAGAGTGGGTACTAATGACTTGAGACCAGTGTTCAAACCATTGAAATGACATACTGATTTTTTTTTTTTGAGAAAAATTTGATGTCCACATACAATGAATCTCAGGCAAATAAAAAAGGACAATGATAAGTAATAAAGGGTAGATAAGATAAGAATCTGATATGGGATAGGATAGGATGGGGAGTCAAATAAAATTGAAAAAAGGAGGGAAGGAGAGAATATGTGAAAACACAAAGAGAGAGAGAGAGAGAGAGAGAGAGAGAGAGAGAGAGAGAGAGAGAGAGAGAGAGAGAGAGAGAGAGAGAGAGAGAGAGAGAGAGAGAGAGAGAGAGAGAGAGAGAGAGAGAGAGAGAGAGAGAGAGAGCAAATCATTGCATGTTTGGACAAGAAGATAGAAGAAGAACAAACTTGTCAAAGAGGTAAGGGCATAGGAATTTATCTAAAGTAATTGTTTCTTTTTAAAAAAGTGAACTCATCACTCCATATCAATATATGTTACTTTCTTTTGTCTTTGAAAAATGAGTGACCGTGCTATTTGAATTGTGTGCATATTTCCACATGGTTTAACATCTCTAGTAAATATAAGATGCTTTTATTTACATATCATCACATCTTCATCTTATTTTATTATCGTACAAATAAGGGTTATGGGCTTGGTTATATAGGGTTGGCTTTGATCGAATTTCAATCACTCTCTTATTGTTGATACTCATGAGATATTATCATTATTGTTGGCATGACTTTTAAATTATGGATTTGGTTGTGGAATAGGTATAAAAGCAAGAAATCAATGCTTTGGGGTTGGATTTTCTTTGTTATAGACATGCACATGTTATAAAACTATGTACTAGTTGTTTTTTTGCAAAGCCCTTGGAAAATCATAGGTTTGATCTTCATGGTAGGAACCTAGATTTAATTAAATATGTCTTGTAATAGGACATGATATGCTTAGGATTAAACAATGAATCTTACATAGTTTAATTTAGTTTTATAGTTGCTTTTGGTCTCACTATGACATTGACATATCACTAGCCACTATTATGGATATAAACACGTAAAGTTTAGTTTAACTATGAACCTAAGTGGGGCACGGTTTAGTAAATTGTAGAGATGTAAGTTATGAAGGATTTTAGCACCCAGCATGTGGGAACATGTATGCATGGGTAACGTGTTTGCTACTTAGTGCAAGGAAAATGTGTAGTGCCTAGTGCATGGGAATATATTTGCCATCTAGTGTGTGGGTGTTTTACACGATGCCTAGCTTCGACATCATGCATTGCATGCGGCACTTGGGTAGTATAATTAGCACCTTTCGCATGACAACTTTCACATGACAGTGTGTTTGGAACCCAAAGCTTGCACATGGCACATAACACATAGCGTCTAGACTGTGTGCATAGAGCTAGCATATGGGTGGTGTGCTTGGTGGCTAGCACGAGTATCCCACACCACACCCAGCACATGAGTAACCAGCTTAGCACCTAGCGCCTGGTAACAAGCTTAGTACTTAGCATACGTCCATTGCTCTAGTACACCACACTCTGATCAAACAGAGTATACTGGTTCACCACACTGCGCCTCGATTAGGTATGGTGCATCACTCTAGAGCACTGCGCATAGGCTGGGCTAGCGCATTGCACCAGCGTACCCCTCATAGGCACTACATACGGGCATAGATCAGTGTACGTGGCACCGGGCATGCGCACAACACTTGGTATTGAATATAGACAAGTACACATAATGACGAATAGGTAAATAAGATTTTGTTAGTATGATATTATGTGATTTTGAAAATTTGACTCATGGATATAAGTTCTATAAGTGTGCAAAGTAATTGAGCTATGGTAAGTATAATTCATGATCAAAATAATTTCTAATTTGATAACTTTGATAATTGAAACAAAGTGATTGTTTTTTTTTTTTTTCGCATGCTACATAGTATGGTACAATATATGATTTTGGAAATGTTGAGCCATGGATAAACAAGTACCTATGCTAAGACTAGAATTAGCAAGTAAATGATTTATGCTAATTAAAATATGCCTTGCAAAATGAAAGTTTGTAAATGATTGTGTATGATGTATTATGGAATATAAAATTATGACTCTATATAAATCCCATGAGCAAGGTAAAATGTTTTAATGAGTGGAAATTAGGCAAATCTAGAAAGTTGTGCCTAGCCTAAAATTAGGCAACTTATGAGAGTTGAGCCTAGCTTGGGGAAAATTATAAGACCCCTATGTTGTTATGCTAGGAAGATCAGTTGGCCTCTGACTTCTGATATAGATACTTGCCTTAAGAGGCTTAGTCATGAGTATGTTTCATGGGAAAACTACTCTCAAATTGATCTAGTGCCCCCATGAGGACTAGTGTAGCCCCCGCAGTATCCACGTGTGAGCATAGTAGGAGGACAGTCCTCTACGTGCATAATAAACCCTATTGATACATGACATGGAATGACATGTTTGTCATCCTTGTGGATATTGACCATGGCCAAATCTGGCCAGTGATAGGACGCTGTCACATAGTGATATGACAAGATTATGGATTGATATAGCATGGTATGATGTGATATGACCTAATATGATTTCATAAAATTTGATATAACAAGATACAACATGCTATGATAAGCTCTCATATGTCTTTGCACATCAAAAGTGTACGAGATTATTTTTGAAATTATTTGGAAACCACAAAGCTTTGATATCGAGTATTTAATTATTTGCATTTCTTAATATATATATATATATATATATATTTGCCATGGATTTCAAAAGGCTGGTTTAGGCATTTTCCTACTGAGTTGTTGTACTCACCCTTACAAAACATTTTAGGTGAAGCACGAGATGACTAAGCAGTCTGCTAGGAGAAATTAAATAAGGAGAATAACAAGAAGAGAAGTATGGATAAGTAGTTAGTTGGATATTTATATTATTATTTTGATTTTGAAGCAATGAATACTTGAGGATGAATGTAATAAGACAAATGATACTAATATACTTAATCTGAATTATGGCTTAAACTTATATTTCTTATTGTTTGGGCTATGACAAGGGAATCTTGTAATGGTGTGTGTCTATATATATATATATATTTTGCTATTATATCTGAAGGTTTTAAAGTGAGACTGGGTTGAAGATAGAATTGAGAAACTAAGTACATATTATATATTTCAAATGTTAAAAAAAATCCTACAAGCGAGTTTTAGTTCCAAATTATATTAAAAAAAAAATTCTTTTCTAAAAACCTAGGTCACCACACCTAATTATAGAACTTCGTTAAGACCAATGCATGGGATCTCACTTCCTTACATAGCCAGATCCATTATTGGTTGCAGGTGGATCTACAAAATCAAAACTAAGGCTGATGATTCGATTGAGTGTTATAAGGCATGACTTGTGGCTAAAGGTTTCACTCATGAATATGGACTGGATTATGAAGAAACATTTGCTCTTGTTGCCCACGTGACCACTGTTCTTACCCTAGTTGATGTTGCTTCCATTCATTCTTGGCCGCTTCACTAGATGGATATCAAGAATGCATTTCTTCATGGAGACCTTCATGAGGAAGTCTATATGGAGGCACCTCTTGGTTTTCATCACAAACAGGGCCAAATCTATCATTTTTACTGTGCTTTCTATGGACTTAAGCAAGAACCTTGAGCATGGTTTGAGAAAATTTTCTCTACTATTATTCACTTTGGGTTCTAATAGGGTAATAATGACTTAGCTTTGTTTGTCTGCCATAGCGAGCATAATGATGTCTTTCTATTATTTTATGTTGATGATATGATTGTTACCGGAATGATGCTATTGGGATTACTACCACCAAGTGTTTTTTTTCTTCTCTAACTTTTGAAATGAAAGACTTAGGCTTCCTTAGCTACTTTCTAGCATCAAAGTTCAATGTAGTCAATGTGGTTATTTCCTTTCTCTAATCAAGTATTCTTTGAGATTCTCAGTACTCCGCATCTATTAGATGACAAAACATGTGATATTCAGATACTCTGCTTGTTGTTAACGCTAAGCTTCAATCATTGGATGGTGAACCTCTATCAAATCTGACTCTTTATCCTCAACTAGTCAGAATGCTCATATATCTTGCTATCACTAGACTATACATTGCTCATGCTATTCATACCAATTTATGTTTGCTCCATTTACCGATCACTAGACTCCTATTTTATAGATTATTTGCTATCTTTGTGGGACTTCTCGCCAAAACCTTCTTCTCTTCTCTTCAGTAGCTGCTATCCTTTAAGCATATTCTGATGCTGACTGGTGAGACGATACCACAAATAAAAAATTCACCACCGAATATCTTCTCTTTCTAGGAGATCATTTAATTTCTTAGAAAAGTAAGAGGCATGATATTATGTCCAAATCAAGTACTGAATTAGAATATCGTGCCGTTGTTGATTCTACCTGTGAGATATTTTGGCTCTGTCAATTATGCTTATATTTTGGTATCCTACAATCTCAGCCCACTCATCTCCACCATGACAATAAAAATGCCATTCATATACTCATAATGTAGTCTTTCACGAGCAAACAGAACACATCAGAATCAATTGTCATATCACTTGCCAGCATTATCAAAACGGCACTATTAGTCTCCCTTACATCACTACCACTAATCAAATTGCTGATCTGCTTACCAAAGCACATCCAGCTCCATGATTTAATTTTATCTGCTCCAAACTTCAGCAATTACGATCATCAACACCTTTAGTTTGAGGGGAGATGTTTGAGAGATTATAGGAATCACAGAAGATTATGGTGTTAGAGTGATTACAAGAATTAAAAGGATGATTTGTAGATATTATGAGGATTCTATCTCTAACAATTAGATATATTTGATGTATATAAACACTATGCATTACACTGCATTCGATCAATGAGAAACACTCATCTCATTCTTTTTGACAAGTAAACCATTGTAATTAGTGCTATTGGAATGAGAAGAATTAAAATCACCTCAAAGATTTGCCTTTGATATTAAAAAGGCAGCGCATTCTGTTGTTACAGTCTTCTTTGAAAGTGAAAGAAGATGGCTCATGGTTGATCAACATTTTTTGAAAAATCATGAAATGACGGCCACCCAACCAATCTTGTTCTTGTGCTAGTCCGGTGAGAGTCCAAATAGGGTGTTCAAGATCAGATCAGTTGGTGAGACTGGCTGGAGAGAGCAGAGGCGTGCAACTGATCGGCGATGGATTTGACATAGGCAAGATAATTTAGCAGTGTCCATTCTGAAGACTGGTATGATAACCTCTTTTGTGATAGCGATCCGTTGATCCAACCCAAAACTTTCTCTTCCATTTCACATAAACCGGGTTGAGTGCCGAATCACTCACTCCAATGTCATCTAAAAGGAACTTCGGAGTAGGAAAACTCATCCCACCAGCAAACTGAAACAGATATTGCGAATATATGGCTGGTAAGATTTGTGCCTGCCACATAAGGTACTCGTTCCAATTTAATTCGATGGAAACTACACTTGCCGTTGAAGATATTGTAGAAGTGGGATGCACTATTAACACTGAGTAGAGGACGAGGGAGAAACTGCAGACTCGTTGTTTGCCATGAATGAAGATCGATGGCTCTGATACCATGAAATGGACCGAAGTTTTCTATGTATTTCTCGCTGTGTTTCTTACAATAAATATCGATACGATTCATAGAGTTTTGACTGCTGTACAAAATAAATAAATAAAGGAATAGCATAAAATTAGAAAGATAGGTGGATAAATTGAGCAATCACAGGACTATTGCTAACAATTGTGATAATAATACCTTAAGAATTATATCTCCAACGGTTATGTGGAGTGATATCTTTCCTAATACAACATCTGTCCTATCCTATCGCCCAGGACTGAGCATTCATCATTCCAAATCTCCGCGTAAGATAGGCATTTGAGAAATAAGACAGAAATTTGAGGTTTATTGGGACTTCTTTGGAAGCAAAGATAGTAAAGCTGGGAAGAAGAAGATGAAGTTGAAGATGATGAAAATAAATACATTATAAAGGGACATTTGCAAGAGTTGGGAAGATACCTACCAAAAAAGGAAATAAAAAGAAGTGAATCCGAGGATAGAGAAATAGGACATGATTTATTGAATGGACAGTAATTTTTGGTTGGAATTTTTTTTATGAAAGGTGGCTCACTAAATCATTCCAAGATGAAATGATTCGGGAAGGCACTTTTGATGTGGAATAAACTGAGAGCATCCTCGGTTTGCAGCTTGTAGATCGAGACTACAATTGATCTAGAATAGGCTCGATTAGAATGATCTTTTCGCCACCACACAAAAAGTAAGGGTACCTTATTGCATTCCGATTAGACAGCGCCGCCACTGAAGCATCTGCTGGGTGCTATATGTATATATGATGGTCTCATCATTCCATTTAAAGTCCAATAAAATTGTCAATGGGCCTAAGGACACAACTGAACAACGGCAATGTTGCCGTGTCAATCTGACTGGAATGGGGTGGTTGGGCCAATGTTTGGCGGTTTAAAGGAATCCATAGTTATCAAGTTTTGATTGTCCATTCCTCAGGAAGACACCATGTTTCTTAAATGTGAAATATATTGTCTGAAATTGCCAAAGAAAAGTGCTTCCAGAAGAAAAAAAGACCGTCTAATGTTCCAAGCGGTCGTTACATGGAGGAATTTAGTCCTTACCACATGAAACTAGTTCCAACCTTTTTTTGTGTGTGCATATTCCGTTGTGTTTGACCTTTTAAATTTTGCATGTAAAAAGAAGATGATAATATTATGATAATCAAATAACAGTGGAGTGCCAATATAATATCTAGTGCAACAGTGGAGGAAGGCCTTCTAGCGCAGTGAAGCAAGAAGTCTCCCTTCTGAGGATCACGGGTTTGAGGTTGGTCATGAGTACCTGTGTCTAACATTTCAAAAGAGATGTCTAGAGCAGCAGGTTGTGGACACGAGTAAACAGGCATCTACCTTGAAATATGCTATGCTTGGTCACAGGTTTGAGTCTCCACTTTCCTCTCCAGGCCAGGGATTAGATTTGGCAACGTGTGAATGATTTGTTTTCTAATTCTTTACTTGTAAAAAAATAAAATAAAGATAAAAAACACCAAAAGATAAAATAAGAACAAATATCAGAGTATAGAACTACAATGATAAACGTTGTTCCTGCATATGCGCAGTATTGGTCGGGTCCATCCTAATAGTCACCTAGGATCTCTTAAGGGGATCCGTTTGAGTAATCAAGATTGCTAATCTTATAAACAATTATGAGGCGAACCAAAAGGTTATCATAAACAATTGTTTATAAGAATCTAAGGTTAGGTCTACGGTAATTGGCTAAAGGTTAGAAATATTTATCCCCAAAAATGAAAGTCGGTGGTCCGGCTGGTCAAACCTGCCAAAAAATGACAGATGGTTAGAATCAATAAGAATAAATCAAGGATTGATTTGGGAATCCTAGGAAAATCAGGATCTGAAAATTAGGACTTAATTTGGAGGAAAATCAGTAATTCAAATAATCTGGACTCCTATAAATTAAGCTGGAACCGAAGTTGTAATCATCCCATTCTTTTTCAAAAATAGTGAAAGTACTTCCCCTCTTCCCTTAGATGTATGCCAATTTGGCAGAATCACTTAGAATTTTGTTTCCATCTTTATTTTTATCTCTCTGTGTGTAGATGCCCTGATGATCCTAACATCATCCCCGGCTAGAACGGCCCCATAGAGGAAAGAGTGTGAACTGAGAGTGCTAAAAGCGCTAGCTTTTACAATTATTCAAAACGTGCACTTACAAGCCCAAAACAGACATCGGGTTCAAGTTTAGAGCAGTAAATATTTATTTGTAAATCAAATAATGGATGTGGCTCAAGGTTATAATCATACAGCCTTGTAACCCAATAATTTAGCTATCTAACGATCTTCATTCCCAAGCTCTTCTGTGCAAAGGCCACAAGATTGTCAATCTCATTATCATCGATGAATCCATTGCCATTACTATCAGCTTTCCGAATTCCACGACTGCTCTTCCACATGCTAAACCGTTTGCCGATACTTCTGATTGCATTTCGGAGCTCTTTTTTACTGATACGTCTATCGCCATTTGTATCGAACTTCTTCAACCATTCCTTGAATTCCTCCACCGTCATCTCGCTGTTAGACCAACGAGCTATTCTGGGCAGAATTGCCATCTTAGTTTCTAGTCCTCTGCAGGCTCTACCATTATGGTGCGATGCATTGATCTTTATAGGCTTCTCTTAGCCTCCTCTTTGGACTAAAGCTATGTTCGATCAGAGTTGAAAGCGTAAAGGCCAAAGTAGGTCTTAATACTGACGCTGCTAAATTTTGGGAGTTCTTTAATCATCACCATACACGTGGATTTTGAACTGATTACCATCGCCTAAGAATCTTGAAAGACAATGAAGTCGTTGGTTGTATTCGTTCTACCAATGCATGTAGAAGAGAGCGCGAAACAACAGGCCAGGCCCACAATTTCAACAAGTTTAGGTTCCAATCCATTCACAATTCAAATGAAAAGAATTCTTATGCGAATATCCTAAGTTTAAGAACTAATCTTTATGATGCGTTACATAAAAAACATTGGTGGAGATTAACCTACTTTTCTCCTCATAAAAGAAAGAGGATCGATGCCTTGTGAGGCAATGCAACGCGACAAGTTCATGCTGAGTTCAATTGTTTGGTGATAGGCTGCTCATCTAGATAACGTCGTTCCTGAGCAAATCCTCTACCCAAACTAGGTTTTGGATTAAGACTTCTCTTACTATATAGTCCCATGACTTAAAATCCAAAACTATAATTGGAAGCTGGCTCGATCTTTCAAAGATTCTAACCTTGTTTTCTGCTTCTAGTAGTTACCTGTGATCTGCTTAACCAGCCCGAAATCATTGTAGGCCCTGATATATATATATATATATATATATATTTTTCTTTTTGAATGATGACAATTTATTAGTAGAATTCAGACTGAGAAGGTCCTGTTACAAGGAATCAAGGTCCGATAACTTCAGCTACAAGGAGATCACCTCTAGCAAAGCAGTTTCTGGCTAACGAATGAGCCATAGAATTAGCTGACCGTTTCACATCTTGAAAGGAGATGAGATGGCCTACCCCGACTGTTTTGCGTTTTAACTACATTCATATGATCCCAAAAGTGCATAGGGGCTTCTTCAGAAGATGAACCACCATTTATTATTTTTTTCTAAATAAATTAATTACTGTCATTTGTTTTTGTCTATCATAATTTCAGTGAGCACAGAAGAGGGAGGGATTTTCCCTTTAAAAAGCTTTATGTTGGTACTTCTCGTAGCTAAGATCTGGGATGACGAAGCTGATGAACAAGCTTCACCCCAGTTTCGAAATATACTTTGGTCATAGAGAGCAATCCGAAGAAGAGTTGAAGTCAGTGAGTCCATGGTGTAGTATAGAGCCACACTTAAAACTCTGCATATGGTAGATCGACAAGTTAAGTCTTTTAAATTGAACTCATAATGTTGCTTATATTGCCACATAATGTTTCCTATTTTACTATTTTAAAAGATTAATCATTTGAAAACCTAAAGTCATAATAAGACAATTAAGAACATAAAAGGGCAGCCCCGGTGCATGAAGCTCTTGCCTATGCAAGGTCCGGGGAAGGGGCAGACCACAAGGGTCTATAATAAGCAGCCTTACCTTGCATTTTTGCAAGAGGCTATTTCTATGCCTTGAACCCATGAACTCAAGGTCACATGAGACTTTACCATTGCCCAAGGCTCAAGACAATTCAGTACATGAAGTTAACTATTTTTATTAGTCTTAGTTGTAAGGTTTATGTGACGTGGGGAGGGAGACACACTGTGCTGGAAAGGCAGTCCTAGTGGTTGCTTCTCTATTTAGTCAGCGTTCAATCTCATTAGAGAAGCTAAAATTAAGCAAGAAGAAGTTAGATTCCTTTGGAACTCCTCTACTCCTAGGCTGTTTGTAACTGGTCCATACTCAAAGAGAAGGTTCTCACTTTAGACAATTTGAACATGAGGGTATGTAAAACAAGAATTTGTGTATAATTCGTATTTTTTCTTATATTTCCTTCATCATCAATTGTACATATACAGATACAAGCTAATACATAAATAGGAAATAAGTTATTTTAGGAAACTAAATATTCCTATAGTTATACACGAAAAAGTCAAATATCCTAGAATTGATCATATTGATTTACATAATCAATTCTAAAGATTATGCCAAAAATAGCTTGTGCTGACACTCCCCCTTAAGTTGGTGCATAGATATCTCTCATGCCCAACTTGTTGATTATATCATGAAACACCTTTCTTGAAGCTGCTTTCGTCAGTACATCAACAAGTTGACTCTTGGACTGGACAAGCGGAAATTGTATAATCCTTTGATCAAGTTTCTCATTAATGAAATGGCGATCAACTTCGACATGTTTGGTGCAATCATGTTGTACAGGATTTTGTGCAATATCGATAGATGCCTTATTATCACAATAAAGATTCATGGGCCCATCATACTCAATTCCCCAATCTTTTAGAATATTCCTAATCCACAGTAGCTCACATACACCATGAGCCATACCTCGAAATTTAGCTTCCGCACTTGATCTCGCAACAACCTTCTGCTTCTTACTTCTCCAAGTAACAAGATTCCCTTCTACAAAGGTAAAGTATTTAGATGTGGACTTTTTGGTCATTTGATTACCTGACCAATCAGAATCTGTGTATTCGTCAATGCGAGAGGTGCAATTTCTCGAGAACAACAAACCTTTGTCCCGAGCACTCTTAAGGTACCTTAAGATGTAATATACTGCACCCATATGTTCTTCACTTGGCGCATGCATGAATTGCCTTACAATGTTTACAACATAAGCAATATTTGGCCTTGTGTGCTACAAGTAGATTAATCTTCCAACTAATAGCTGATAACGATTTTTGTTCTTTGGGACTTGATATGGAAAAATTCCAAGTTTATGATTCATCTCTATGGGTGTTTTAACTGGTTAGTAATCAAGCATCCCAGTTTCGGCTAGAAGATCTAGCACTTATTTTTGTTGTGAGAGAATGATTCCCTATACTGATCTTGTTACCTCGATTCCCAAGAAATATTTAAATTGTCCCAAACCCTTCATTTCAAACTTGGTAGCTAAATATTCCTTTAAAACCTTCATCTCATATGGATCATCTCTTGTCAAGACCATATCATCAACATATACAATTAGTGTCGTCATCTTCCCTTTGCTTTTTATAAACAAAGTGCGGTCTGAGTTACTTTGCTTATAACCAAATGCTTTCATTGTAGAAGAGAGCCTCCCAAACCAAGCTCTTAGTGATTGCTTTAGCCCATACAATGCTTTCCTCATTCTACACACTTCATTTCTACACATCGAACTACGTTTAGAACCTGAAGGTAATTCCATGTGGACCTCTTCCTCCAAATCTCTGTTGAGAAAAGCATTTTTGACATCATACTATTGCAAGGCCAATTTCGTTTTTCCACCATAGATATAAGTATGCAAATAGTGTTAATCTTGGCTATCGGTGCAAAGGTCTCCTGATAATCCACCCCATATCTTTGCGTATATCTTTTTGCAACTAGCCTTGCCTTATATCTATCAATACTGCCATTTGCTTTGACTTTCACAGTGAATACCCATCTACATCCAATCATCTTCTTTCCTTCAGGTAATGGAACTAGTTCCCAAGTGAAATTCCTTTGTAGAGCCTCCATTTCTTCATTCGTTGCCTTTGTCCATTTGGGATATGCCAAAGCATACTACCAAGAATAGATACATAGGACAATTGATTAATAGTGAGTGCATATGATTTAGATAATCTATGAAGCGACACATAGTTGCTAATCAGGTATTTGGCCTTGGCTCTAGGATCAGGTTCATATTGTTTTTTCAGAATCCCTTTATTCGATCTCTGTGGATACTTAGAGGCTATATTGTCAACATATGGTTCACAAGATTCATTAGACATGGGGTTCGAGATTACCTGAGGAGGAGAAACATTCTGAGCTGACTATTCAATTAATGGTGTAAGCATGTGCAACTCGGAGGTCCTCGATGACTCTGGTGCTTCTAAAATGTTTCCTGGGAGAACTATCAAATCGCTTTCCATTTCACAAGTACTATCACTGTTTTGCTTCCCAAGATGTTCATGAATTTCTTCTAAGTCCATGAACTCATATCCATGTCCATCTTTGTATAACCCAATCTCCTCCCTATAACTCTCCCCCTGAAGAGAATGCCGAGAAACTCCCTTGGAATAGTAAGGTTCTAGTTCACGAAAAGAGGCATCCAAGGTCACATGTAGCTTTCGGGTTTCAGGGTCATAACATTGATAGCCCTTCTGAAGATCGGAATAGCCAACAAAGATGCATCACTTAGCACAAACATCAAGTTTGCTCGGTAAAGGTTTGGGAATATGGACATATACAGTACAACCAAAGATTCGTGGTTCAAGATTAGGAAGATGGGGAACAGAAAGTAAGCATCTTTTGTTGGGGGGTTTGAAAATAGAGAACGCGAGAGGGTATTCTGTTGATGAGATAAGTAGTAGATTTCATAGCTTCTCCCCAATAGAATCTGGGCATGTTCATGCCAAAGAGGGAAGCACGAACCACCTCCATTAATTGTTGATTCTTCCTTTCTACCACTCCATTTTACTGTGGAGTGTAGGTGCAAGAAGTTTGATGTCAAATCCCTTGTTGGCATAAAAACTTATCGAAAGAGACATCGATATACTCGGTCCTGTTGTTAGATTGCAGAACACGGACTTGCCTTTGATATTGAGTGTTCATCATTTTGTAAAATTCATGAAATGTTGTATTGACATGGCTTTTATTATGAAGTAGTGACACCCAACTCAAACTAGTGCATTCATCAATAAAGGTAACAAAATAATAAGCTCAAGAAAGAGATGGTATTTTTGTAGGACCCCAAACATCAGAGTGAATAACCACAAAGGGCTCAGAACTTTTATTTTAACTTGGTAAATATGAAACTTTGTGGCTCTTAGCCAGTTCACAATGTCACAATGAAAATCCATATCATTCATAACAGAAAAGAGATGCGGTCGTAATTTTTGAAGATAACCAAAAGAAAGGTGACCTAGTGGTCGATGCCATAACCAAATAGTTGCACGAGTTTAGGCTCCACTACTGGTCTGATTTGCCTGATGGAGTCTTGGTCCCCCACTTTTTGTCAATTCAAGGTAGTAGAGTTTGCCCCACCTAACACCATAACTGAGAATCTTTTGAGTCAGGATGCCCTAAAAAACACAAAATGAGGGCCAGAAGTTAACAATACAAGCGAGGTTAGATGTTATTTGGCGAACTGAAAGGAGATTATATTCAAGAGATGGAACAAAAAGTACTGTGTCTAGTGTAAGTGTATTAGATAAAATGATAGTGCTTTGTCCAGTAATTGGAGAGGTACTACCATTTGCTGTTGAAATTATGGATTGGGGTGATGGATGAATGGATTTTAGCTAACCATAGTCCCTAATCATATGATCAAATGCACCTGTATCAATTATCCAAGTATTATTCATGGAAGATGCAGAAAAAACAGTGGCCTTACCAACAATACCTGGATGGGCAACATTAGCAGTGGGTGGTGGTTATTTGTCCATTGTTGTCGTTGTCATAGCCTTTCCAGCAACCTTCTTCCTTGGCTTCTTTGAGAAATCCCACCGCTCAAGATAGCCAATGATTTCATAACGCCGATGTTTTGAATGGCCTGTTTCAAAACAATGGGTAGATATAAGTCTGCCAAATTTCTTTCCCGTGTTGTTATTCTAATTCTTTGATGAAGCAGGCAATGATCCTTGCCAAAAATGGTTACTCATCATCACTGTGCTCTCAGGGATCATATAAGAGCCACTCATTGTTCATCATTATTGGTGCTCCCCATGGATATATGCATATGTGCTCTCCAAATGTAGTTTTGGATCTTCTCGTAAAATCTCCCCACAAACTTGATCAAACTTAGCGCCAAGTCCACTAAAAAAAAAGTGAACTCGAAGTCAAGCCATTGCTAAATGTAGCTGGACCACCCCTTCTACAGTGCCTTCCTGAGACCTAGTCCTATGATCAATTTCCTGAAAATGTAGGTAAGTTCATTATAGTACGTCGATAACGGTCGACCATTTTGTTGGTGGAGAAAGATCTTTGGTTCAATTTGAAAAGGCACGTTTCATTTGATCCATCTAAAAGTTTTTTGATACAGCCTCCCATATCTCCTTGGTTGTGGTCAGACAAATAAATCATTGCATTAATGTTAGGCTCATTGAATCAATTAGCCAACTCTTGACTCTGTTATTTTCGATAATCCATGTTCCAAGATTAGAATTTTAGGGTGCCGATTTTGCCACTTCTCTAGTTAGATACCCAGCCTTGTTGTGAGCACTAATACGCATCTCCATGAGTTGAGACTATAATGGATAATTAGTCTCATCTAAGATAACACTTGTCTGGAAGGTAGAGTTGTCTTGGTGCACAATAATTTGTGGATTTTGTATTGGAACAATAGAGTCAAAACGTGCCATTATAAAGTCGTTGCATGGAAAGAAGAAGAAGAAGAAAAAAAACTCCGGTCACCTCTTTTGTGTGAGTTCGTCAAGTTTAATGTCACACTACCTTTCCCGTTAAGCCTCGTCAAAAATTGATGTCACCACAAATCACAACATCTGGGCGTGATTTTTTTCAAGTGTTGGTGACGCGGTTGTCGTCTCTCAGTAGTTGGATTTGTGGATTGTGAATCACTGGTTTGTGGATTGTAGAAATTGTTTGTTGTCGTCTAGATTCGAAACAGTACCAGAAATCACCCTCAATCAGCCAAATGACATTGCTTCTGTAAAGAAGCAATTGAACCCATGAACCAAACGACATCAATAGTGCTCTGATACCATGTAAAACAAGAATTTGTGTATAATTCATTTTTTTTCTTATATTTCCTTCATCATCAATTGTACATATACAGATACAAGCTAATACATAAATAAGAAATAAGTTATTCTAGTAAACTAAATATTCCTATAGTTATACAATAAAAAGTCAAATATCCTAGAATTGATCATATCGATTTACATAATCAATTCTAAAGATTATGCCAAAAATAGCTTGTGCTGACAGGGTAGATGCTTCCTATGTCTTAGTGATTGTAAGTCAGTTAACCGTAGGTCCTTCATTGTTGATTTAGTCAATCTATTTGAGATTTATTCTTACAAAGTTCTGTATGATGTGGGTTATGACTGTCACCAGTGGAAGTTGCAGAAAACTACAAGGAGAAATCAAATCTTATGGTAGTTGTGTGCTATGTCTACTTTTTGGTGTATTTAGAAAGAAAGAAATCAATGCTGTTTTAGTGGTAAAGCCTCTTAATTGCCTACCATTTGTGATAGAATCCTGAACTCGCTTGCTTTTGGGTGTCTATTGGTAAAGAATTTAGGCTTTGATGGTCAAAATATCCTCAGAAGTTGGCATGACTTTAGACATTCAAAGATCGCTAGACAAAGGATCATTCTTAAGTGGATTTGTTCTAAAAAGCAAGGTATTATTAAAATCAATTTTAATAGTGCCTACTTCGAGAACCCGGGCTAGTCAAGAATTAGGGTGATTTTGAGAAATCATGAAAAGCACACCATTTTTGACATTGCTGGATCTATACCTCATGGAGAATCATGTTTTGCTAAGCTCTTGGCTGCTATTTATGCTATTGAAAAGCTTGCTTCTTTTTTTTGGTTTCATTCTGTAGAAGTTGAGGAAGGTTCCAAGAACATCATTCACTAGTTAAAGAAAGGAAAGCTCCACCTCAAAAATAATGGGATGATGTCGACAAGTTATTGTTTCTCTCTGTTAAAATCTTAGTCTCCTTCATTCATGTTAGAAGTTACTGTCAATGAGGAAGTAGATACTTTGGACGAGAAGGTGTTGCTTTAACTGCTGCTATGGAGAGGTTCTTCTAAAATTGAATTGGATGGGTTAGTTTGTGAGGTAGTGGTTTGTCCGTGACGGACTGGATATTTTGTTGGTTTCCTGATGATGGGCATTAATCTCTTGTATGTATGCTGTGTTTCTATATCTATCCATGGACATGGTCTACAATTTGTTTTATACTGCATCTTTAATGTTTGTTTGCTATCTACAAGTATCTTTGAGTATCTTACTTTTGTGGATTGAATAAAACTACCTTTCACAAAAATCTATATCATGTAGGAGACCTTTTCTAAGGTTTCTCAAAGTCACCCAGTGTGTACATGCTTGATGGAGTATGTATAAATGCATAAATGCTTTTAAGGAATTCTTAGTTTTGTATTGAAACTAGAACTTAGATTTCATTCATAATGATTTCCTAAAATGTTAGAAGCTTTCTCCATCCAAACATAGGATTGCATAGTTGAGTTCAACATCAACATACTACCATTGCTAGAGGTAATTAGTTTATTTCATGTTAAGGTTTAGAGAAAATAAACAAGTTTAACTATTAGTATTAGAGTAACCATCTTGTGCTATTAGAGTTGTCATTTTCTTTATTGAAAGATCTTATCTTTAATCATGTTTTATTTAATCTCTTGTGGTGTCTCGTCTATTGTTCATGGTGTGCATATCACTAGCCTTTATTTATATGTACTTTTTTAGGTAAGGGATGCTAGATTTCTTAAAAATACACTACTACATAGGAGACTTCCAAAGCTGGTTAAAAGTAGTAATAGAAGTGGGTTAGAAAACAACCTCTATCAAGTCGACTTAGAAAATAAAAAACAAAAGTTGAAAAAAAAAAAACAGCTTTAAAAACCTAACTTTAAGTCATTTACTAAACAACTTTAAAAGTTACTTTTAAAGTCGTTTACTCAAGAATTTTAAAGTCATTTAGTAATTGACTTTAAATGTGACTTTTAAAGTTGTTTACTAAATGACTTTAAAAGTTTTTTTTTTTTTTTTTTCTCTCTCTCTCTCTCTCTCTCTCCTTTTTACATTGCAAACACAACTGGTATTTCTACATTCAATGTATCACCTACTACAATTTTCTTACAATATTTATACATATGAAAAATAAATATACATTTACTTCCACATTGGGGTATAAAATATCCAAATTCATCATCCATCTTGAAAAGAATTGATAAAAGAAACTGCAACATATTTACTTCAATATCCATATTCACTTCATTTGCAACTCCATACATATACCCATGTACTTTCACACTCTAAGTTTTCCTCATTATAATCCCATAAAATTTAAATAATTCAATGAAAATAATAAAAACCAATCTCCATAATCACTTCATTTAGAAGCTCCATATTTACTTCATCTACACTTACTCATTTACTTCTACACTCTAAGTTCCACTAATTCATCCTATCATATATATTTCAAAGAAAATAAAGAAAATTAAAAGAACATATGCATATCAATGAAAAATATTTTATTATGTAATTTACATTCATGTATTTACGCCAATTATTCTAATTGAAACTCAGTCCATTTGCTTAGTATTTTGTTGAGGTTTGCAGTAGATTAACTCTTCTTGTATGCCCACTCAGAAAGCACAATAGTTTGCAATATAACATATTTAATTCGGTTCACATTCTTTTAGCTGGATCCATTAAAAAATGTGAAAAAAATAGAAGATTATGAAAAGTAAAATGTGTATTACTTTTGTTAATTGGAAGACACCAACACCATCGAATATTAGAGTCCTCATGTATCTTAGTACATAGTACCTGCACTCCCAATCAGACTTTTGTCTAGGACAATGTGAAAAAAAAGGATAAATAAATATCATTTTTACTATTGTGAGTTTAATTAGTTATAAAATAGAGTAATTAACTATTTTCTATATCTTGATAGTCTTCGAAGTGAGTTTCAGAGATTGTAGTCTGGGTCACATTAGCCCAGGTTAACCATGATCAATAGATTCAAGGGTTTTTTTGTTGTTGTTGCAAAAATGCCATTATATTTTGGAATTTTTGCAAAAAAGTCCAATATATATTTTTTAATTTTGTAAAATTTCCATTAAGTTTTCATGAACTTTTCAAAATTTCCATTTTGTTGGTTTCCCATCTTCTTTTCTTATTAGTTTTTACAAAATTTTGATATTACCCTTATCTAACAAACTAAGTATCTCACAAATAGACATGCGAGCGTTGGAGGAGGCATGGAAAAACAAGGACTGCTACCAAGTGGAGTGAAGCATCTATAAAAAATCAGGGGCTTAGTCGACCTAGGTGTGGGGGTTGGGGAATTAGGTAGGGCGACGGGGGGTCCTGCAGGCAGGGGCACCAATGATCGCGGGGTTGGGGAGGGGGGGGGGACTGGTTTGCTATCAATTGGGTAGGGCGGCGAGGGCACAGCGGTTGGGTGGTGCTAATGATCCCAGGGTTAGGGGTGTGAAGATGATGACACTACATATAGGGGGGATCAGGTAGGAAGGCGCTGCTAATAAGGAGATGATCTAGAGGGTGGTGAAAAAAGGGTGTTAAGGAATGAGTAGATTAACCATAGACTGGGGAAACATGGGCTGCTGGAAGGAACAAGGTTAATATTGGCATTTAGTAAAAACTAATAGGGAAAATTGATGGAAAACTAATAGAATGACAATTTTGCAAAGTTCATGAAAACTTAATGGCAATTTTGCAAAATTACAAAAATGTTGCATTTTTTTGCAAAAATCCCAAAATGTAATACAATTTTTGCAAAAATTTATAGATTTAAATTTCAAATGCATTATACATGGATAAAAAAATTACTTGTCTACATATAATTATGACAAGAATAAAAATTTACTTATTTATAATTTTTATGAGGTTAGGACAGACGTGCGATCCACAAGAATAAAAAAAGAAAGCATGCCCACCATGCACATCCAAAACGAGCAGCATCTAATGAGCCATATGTACATAGTCATATGGATTGTAATTAAAGTTGACAGTCCCTAGTATAGAATAAGTTGGTAAAAAAATAAGAAAATTAAAACTTATCCTCTATTGTAAGGAATTATTAAGTCATGCCCCTTCAAGCACTATAAGAGTCCTAATACAATATCATCAACACACCTCTGTATCAGTCATTGCTTTGTTGCCCCACAAGTGATGTTAAGGTCAACGAATTGGAAAAGTATACCCTTGACCTCAAAAAGGCTCATTGCATCATTCAAAAGATGCATAAAATAAATAATTATTACCTACCATGAAAATATAATATGAATTGTCAAGTATCTTATAAGTAGATATTTGCATATGCCCCATAGAGGAGATAAGGTGAGGGTGCTCAAGTTGATCTCATAGGCAAACTCATAATAGGTCTTGTGCTATAAGTGGCACTTCAACAAAGTCATCAGCACGTACTCTCTTCTTGATTCGTATAAGTTGACTGCCTTATCTTCGTTGATGAGTTTGTAGATTAACCTTAGGAATTAAGGCATGTTAGATGGGACTTCTATGCAATCCTTAGACAGCTATTGTAAAGGATGTACAGATCCTTAGCCAATTAATATCAATCAATGAAGACAATCAAATTTATGATGAAAAAAAGTCCCTTGGGGCAACAATAGTTGATGGTGCAATGGTGGGTGACACCAATGCACTTACTGTTGCCGATTAACCTTATAAAGTAATAAACAATTAAATTGAGGTCTTTAGCTAAAAATTATTGTTGAGGAAGGTAATATGATAAGATATATACTGTGGACTTTATGGAAATTATAAGTTCCTCTAACCAAGCAGTAGTGATATGCAACTCCCTACTCAACGGTTACAATATTTTTCATTTCTAAAGAGAATGGTAGGCTGGAACATGCATTCAAAGCCATGTTAATGGACACGGACTTAATGAGTGGTGGCATACTAATTTCGCGCAAAATTGTTTATTCTTGCTCATAGCATGAACCAATTTCCATGATGTTTTGACGGGTATTCAAGGTCAATAAGCATTGATCCACTTGTAAATCAAATGTATATTAGAGAGGTTGAGATAGAGAATTACAAAAGGATAATGAAAATTTTCTGGTATGTCTATGTAAATACCTCCTTGACTGAAATTTCCCTTTTGAAGGGCACAAGTTGTCCTTCATTAGCTTCTTCAGTAAGAGAATTGTAGGTAGTGTTTGATGAAGGAATGGGGGTAGTGCAAGAATCATGTACAGGAGATTGAGAAACTATCATCAAACCTCTTTCATGCAACTGACTAAGTCTATCCATTTTTATCTTCTCACACAACTCGTTATAGGCCTTTGGATCTTCAATTGTATGAATTCTTTTACCAAAGAATTTGGATGGAACAATATCATGCCCCCTGCCCTTATTCATTGAGGGTGGTCCTTCTTAATGCCCATAGCCCTACATAGGATGTCATTGTTGCAGTAGTGCTACTTAGAGTTCCTATACTAGTGCTTTCTTGGGTATGACTGTCTTACAAAATTTGATTAGAATCACATGATTAAGTCATTTAATTAGTTGTCTAAAATTGAAGTTAGTCAAGGATAGATAAGTGGAACTACTTATAATGTGAGAAGCAACTTTTGCAGTATCTTCATCTGAGAATGCTTGGCTGTTACAACCCACTGAGTGTGCCATCTTCCAAAGGATGGTGCAGTTAATGGGTTTCATTGGCACATCTTTCTTTTGCTGTCAAACAAGATACTATATTTAGATAATAGAATGTATATAACTATAGTATCATTTGAAAGGAATAAATTGTCACAAATACTTACTTCACGCTCTTCTAAACTGGCATAGCCCAACTGGAGGGGTAGTGCTTCATATTAGTTTCATGCACCTTTTCTTTCTTTTGCACTCTTTGACTACACATTTACAAACATATAATCAAGTGCAATAATTGGATATTACATGTAATTAATTAAATAAAATATTATTTTGGCACATACCTCAAATTTAGAGAATGTGAGGTCTTGTACAAATGCATTCCACACATCTTGGTCATGGACGTTAGAATAAATGGTAGGCAATGCATACAACCTCAACGGATCATTGACATATGGAGCCTTGTAATTGTGAATGAGGTAGTTCTTTCATTTTCTCCATTGCTCACAAGCTTCATGCAAAGCACACATGTTCTTATGCTTAAGTACCTACAAGGCAATATGCAAAGTGTAAAGTATGTTACTGTATTTGAAAATAAGAAGTTATGTTATAAATTATATAGTACATATTATTTTTACCTAACTTCACCATCTCCCATATTGAATCTTTTAACGACTGTGGCACACATCTCCAATCATTAAATGTGATAGGAACCATGCTTCTTACTATGGAGTAGAGAAAACTGCTATAAGAGGTTGCACTCTCACCTATCTCTTGCTCCCTACTGCCATATTGGATGATTACTTTAATTCCCTTTAACTTTCTCTTAATAAACTTTTCCATTGTTGTTTGCCCTCTGCCTTTTCTCTTTTGAGTGCTACTCATGTTGGTCTCTTGTTCATGCTCTTGATTTTGTTCATATTCTTCATGTTGATATTGTTTATGTTCCATCTTTACTGCAAACAAGAACATAATGATATCAAAACAATGAAATAAAAAAGGCCATGTAATGCATTTAAAGAAAACAAAAGTCGATCAAAACATAAGAAACTTGCTTTTTTTAGTGCAAAGGTGACATTATATAACATAGACATCGATTATTCACTTTGATTTTCTAGTCTAAAATTGAAAGGTTACTATTAAATGAGGGAATCTTTTAAAATTTCCTTTATTATTCTCATGTTATTCATTGATTCAAAGATTAATTTCAATAAAAGTATATTTTTCCTTTAGTTTATCTTGAATGTTTAGAATATTTTGTTATTTAGATTTCATGTTTGCGTGTTATGATTCATGCCTCTTAAGTTGAGCTTTTAGATGTGAATTGATGTTCATAAACTTGTGCTAGAACATTAAATTCGATAATCTTGTGTTTTGTCTTTAGAATTGGAAACTTGTTTTATTTCTAAAAATTTTATTCATGAATTTCCATGGTCTTAGGTTTAATCATCATCAAACTTAGAAGATATCATTTTTGGAATTCTAGACAAATTAGTCCAAAATTCTATATGTACTTATGATTGGCACAAAAACCATGTGTTGCTGGAAATTTGGACAAGAAGTCCTATATTCCTTACATTTTGTTTATAATAACAAGAAGTATTCTTACTAGAATTTTTAACCATATAAATTGCTCATTCATATAGCTTTGATGTATATGGAATCATGCTTTTATGAGTTTCACATTTTTAATCCAAATAACCTAAATTGTCATGGCATGGAAACATCAGGTATTGATACCTTCATCTTTAAGCTAGATAGCCTACTTCTTTGTATGCATAACACTTGCTATAATCAAAGTATTTTAGAGTTTTATCATAACATCTTCATTATTATCAAGCTTGAGATTAGGTTTGAATGTTAGCCAATCATTTTGTGAGTTTCACATTTTTAAATTGACATTTCCAAGTATTAATTTATACTATGGTACAAGTTTAAACCTTAATGAGGTCCTAAGAGAGGGGTGAATTGGGCATAAATAAGTTTTTGAAATTTTTTGAATTAAAAGATAATGATAATTTATTTTTGGAAAGCAAATAATGGCACATATACAACAATGAACACAAAGGGTGTATAGAGGTTTAGCTAGCCAAACTTGGCACTACTTTCACTCTTTCAAAGCTAAACTAGCTTTGAGGCACTTAATGTTAGCCTCACATTGAATTTTTAATAAATCAGTGCAAAATTTGTAGATTACTAGTTGATATAGTGCTGACCAATATTTTTCAAACCATCATATGATAAATTTCAACTAATTATTTTTCAGATATACATTTATAATAAACTCCCACTTGTTTCAATGTAATAAAAACATAAAAATAATTCAAACATACATTAGTCTCAAATCAAAATTAAAACTTGTAGTAATAGTAGAGAAACAATAATAGGAGAGTGACACTATGAGCATAAAGACAAACATTCACATGTAATTTGATTGTTGCAACAAAGGGGTGGGAATGGGATTAAGGTGGGTTTTCATTGTCGACATAGTGAGGAGTTGGGGGGGCTTTAGTCTTAGGCTGTAAGAGGAGGGAGAGGGGGAGCTGTCATTGGCGTAGGGGGATTTCAATTTTTTGGTGCAAGAAGGAGGTGGTTGGGGGGGGGGCTAGGTTTTGGTCTTTGGTGCATTGAGTACCGGGGGGAGCGGTTGTCGACGCAGGGAGTATGTGGCAGTTGGGGTGGGGGGTAAGGGGATCGTAGGAGGGAGGTAGGGCAAGGGGGGAGAGGGGGGGGCATCAGTTGTTGGTGTAGGGAGGAGGGTTGGGGGGGGGCTTCTGTTGATGTTAGTAGGGTAGAGAGGCAAGGAGGATAGGATATACCTTACACTAGTGTAAAGTTTTTCAAGGGGGCTTGGCATGGTCGATCGATGGAAAGATTGCAAAGGCACGGTTGATCCTATATACTTTGGAATTTTAGATTTCATGCATGAAGTTGCACAGGCACACACCCTAATTGATTTAACAAGGCACAATAATTAAGAATCAATCTATGAGTGAGATAAACTATTTGATCCATGTGTATAATCTGGTAACCTAGATCTATGCACAAGATATAGGTGATGTTATTAAATGCACAGGATCTAGGCGATGTTACTAGATGCTCAAGATCTAGATACATGTCCAAGATCTAGATGACATTACAAGATGCATAAGATCTAGATACATGTTCAAGATTTAGATGATATTACTAGAGGCACAAGATCTACTTCATTGCATAAATCAAATCTATGTGATATGTGCACAATCAAACCAATTAAATCATGCACATGATCAAATTTAGAAGTACATGTGTATGATCTAGCTAATTAAACATGCAAATGATTTAAATTGAACGTATTTGTATAAGATCTAATTTATCTAATAGATATATACAATCCACAGTTGTTACATCTACATATACTCTATGATGATTTAAAATAAATGTATGCATATGATGATCATCTCACATTTTAATTGAAAATATGAGATTTAAAATATTAACAATTTAGATTACAATATGATTAAATAAATTATTTAGTTTTCAAACCTAAGTTTTGACAAATTTAATTATTAAAAGATGATTCTTTGAACTATTAAAATAATATTTGATGAAAACTTTAAATTAGTAGTTTTTTTTTATCTATATATTTTTAAATTTAGGATTATTCAAAGATAAATGTGTATAAGAATAATTATTGGCTATAAAAGGGCACCCGACCCCATAAGATCAAGGGTGGATTTAATCACCACCTCTTAGCCAATCTAGGATAATCACCACAAGAGCGTAACCTAACCTTCCTAATTAATTTAAAATTAATTAGAAGAGATTATGGAGGTCATCATATGCTTATAGGACCCTCTTGGAAAGAGGCAACCCATTGCCACTCGTGGCCCCTATCTAATTGACTGTGGTAGTATTTAAACGACTAGCTCTACTAGTATATTCTACGACTCAGACTACCTATAGCTACCTGAGGAGGGTGTGGAGTGGTTGGTAAGGTTAGGATCTAACTAGTAAGCAATGGAAAAAGTCTGAACGAGAGGATGAGCATTAGATTCGACTAATCTAAAAGCTTCTCCCTCACACAAAGTCAAGATAATCAAATTGTCTATTTGCTAGCCTTAGGGTTGTTTGAATTTTGTGCTCTATCATTATCTATCATTAGTAGTTAGGTTACATTAGTTAGGGTAATTTTTCTCATTCCAAAAAAAATGTACTCATTCATTGTATATAACAATTTATTTCATTGTATATAAAGATTAATTACAGTGGCCTATCAAGAAGGGGATAGATAAAGGATGACTATTACATTGTATAGGTTATTTACCTCAAAGCAAGATACTGAGTCATATGCAAAACCTCAGTACAATAATTACTATGCATATCCTGAACCACAATATCCCACTTCTACAAGCATCTAGCTTTGCATACAATGACTATTATTAGGAGCCAGTGGATGCACCTCATGCATTCATAAAACCTAGCAATAATTACTATCCTATGACAGATTGCCAAGACTATAATGGATGGGCTAGGAATTATGAACAACAATGGTCTTAGGATTATCAACTATATCAGGAGGAACCAGCATGGTCCCTTCCTAATCAACCCTACCAGAATTATCAAGAAAATAAGGGACAACCATCAGGGTTCCAACCTGATCAATCCTTTTTCAGTACTCCAATTTCATAGTAGTATGTGCCTTTCAAGTTGATGCCTCTAGTATAGAAAGAACAAACATTAGATGAGACCCTTAGGTTATTTATGGAATCGACTAAATAATGTCATGAAGAGATGGGTCGATTCTATGCTACATTTATGGAAAGGGTTGGAGAATTTGAACCAAATGAGAATAATGAGGAGACTTATAATTAATGATAGGGTGGACATTTTATGTGATCATTCAGAGCAATGAAGTCTCCAACCATCCATGCAAACCTCCAATATAGATATACTCAAGGTAGATCTGAGTCATTGTTATAATTATGATAAAGAGACATCCATTGAGGAAGAGAATGAATCCTTATAAACCTCCAACCTAGATTCACTCAATTTGTGTCCGACTTATTTTTATAAATTTAATAAAGGCACATCCATTGAGGATGTGAAGGAATTGTTGGAAATTGTTCCATTAATGAACTCTTCTCAATGGCAAGCTAAAGTAGAAATCCCTACAGAGCCTAATATTCCAATTGAGTCATGTCATGTAGAAGATGTATTTGATTGGGGCCTACAGACCTTATTTGAGCAACTATTAGATAGTAATTTAGGTCGACATTAAATCTTACCTCTGTCTTTAGAACTGGAGGAGAAAGAGTCCTTTGATGTACTGACCCTATATCAACCAACTATAAAGTACACATTAGAAGATAATAAGGGATTAAGCCAAGCCATGTCTCTACCTCTAGAAAAACAAGAACAACCTTTTAGGGAACTGTAGAGTTAGCTTATTACCCAATTTCAAGCAAATGTAAGGGAAAATGAGGAAAAAGATAGACTAAGTACAATGGTCAATATTATTTCTAAATTTGGTTAAGAGAAGGACGACCCATCCCCATATGGTCCAACAAAATTTAAATTCTCGGTAATTCACATTGTTATAGTGATATGACCACCTAAAATTTCAAGGTAGAGGAATTATATTGATTGTCTTGAAATATTGAAGATGGGGGAACATCATAGTGGTCCCACTTAATTTACAATAATAGTGGTATACTGTGTCATAATGCTACCATCACAAAATTTTCATGGTGGAGGAAATATATTGATTATCACGAGATTCTAAAGTGGCGTAAAAAATCTTGTCATTTTATTGTTAGGATTATGAAAACTTAGGTAACCAGCTAGGTCTAGATTATGGTACATTAGGATATGTCTAGCTGAAGACAATTAAACTTAGTAGTCACTAAGAGACAACCTAGAGTTTTTTTTTTGGTTGAAAGTTTTTGTGTTCTATAGAACCCATATCCATTTTAGGTTCTACTTTTTAAACATTGTGGGCAATATTTCTTTTAGGTTTGGAGGTGTATAATTCTAGTTTTTTTTAAAATTTTTCTTAAAAATAAAAAATAATAAAAAGTGAAATTTTTTTCTTAAATTTTAAAATTTTTTTTAGGTTAATTCCTATGCTATGATGAGAATTGGATTTTATGAAGTATATTCTAGATAAATTTAGCTTATTAAAGGAATTGTACATGATTAATTCATTATTTTACCCATATTTTAAAGTATTCTATAAAAGCAAAGTCTTAGATCACATATGTACATGCAGTTGCATATTCATAGTCTAAATTAATAAGTAGTTATAACTTAGAGATCCTAAAAGAGACCCATAACCTAAGTGATTATTAGAGCCATTTATTTTTTTGAGAGGTTATAAATGTTCCTAATTTTCTTCATCGTGCTTAAAGAAGATTTAATCCCACAATTTTTAAGTTTGGCTATTTACCTAAATTATTAGAATATTACCTTTAAATTCTAAAATTTCATTGAATCTCATAGGTTATATGAAACCTAGAAAATGAGCTAAACCATCCTTGTTGTTAATCTAATGATATAAAGCCTATCTCGAAAGAGTATTTTTACTATTAATGAGCCAACTTGAGCCTTATATTAGCCTTTTCTTTTCTTACCCAAATTACCTTTACCTATTTTAACCTAGTATAATATATTAATTGCCTATTTTCTTCAAAAGATAAGTTAGAGATGAATGAAGATATACTTTTTAATTGCAATAAAAGTAGACAAGAGAATATCAAGAAATGTTCTTCAAAGAGGTTCAAAATAGTTGAAAAGAAAGAAAAAAGTACTAAAAAAAGAATTTTTTTTGGAGAATGCAATAAAAAAGTGAAAAAAGAAATATTCACTTTAGTGGAAAGTAGAAAACAATTGTCAACTTTAGAAGACCTCTACTTATTTTGGAGAAATTTTGAATACCCTTAATACCCTTTCTTTTGTACTCTATCCTACACCTATGTTTCATCCCATTTCAAGACCTATTGATTCTAGGATGAATATAGTCTTGATAAGGATATGAAAAGATATGATTTAAAGAGTAATATTTGTAAATATTTAAGGAAATGACATCTTATTCTTTCTTAAAGGATCAAAAATTAAATTCCTTAGTAACTCCCATTCTTTTATGAGTACATGTGGATAAATTGTTTTTATTAGCTCTGTTCAAATGTTTCAAAGAGAAATATGATTTGAACCCTTTATCTGAGAGATTCTATTTTTAAATGTATGTTCATTAATGATGATTGAGGTCAAAACATATTTCATATGGAGTTCAAAAGTTAGAAGTTTACTTAGAGATAAAGATTATTCTATATGTAGACTCTACAGTCACACACTCACTCTGAGATTTGAGCTTAATTGAAATATAAATTTTTATTAGTTTGCTAAAGTTGATAGATTTATTGAAGATAATTCTCTAAGGAAAAGTGGAGCTGACTTAAATTTTGTAAATTGGTTTTTCTCATGTTTTTCTTAGGACTAGCAAAATACTGGTTGGGGGTGTGTTAAGTGTTTAATTTTGGCTTAAATATCCTAAATTTAACATTTAATTAGATCATCTAATAGATCAATTGTTCAATTTTAGATAAAATAAGAATTTTAACTTTAATTGAGCATCCAATCGTTGATTTGTAAAATTTAATAGTCAAATGATCATAAGAGCTAATTAGATGTGTAATTTACAGTTTAGGTTGTTCTAATTTACTCTTATGTTTCGTAGATCAATCAAATTTAGAAGTGGATAGTACAGATCAAATTTAACGGTGTCAGATCATCCTACAAAAGCACTACAAGGCAAGATGAGATGGTTTCTAATTAAGAAAGGAGAACCCATAAAAAATGAGAAAATATTTAAAAAAAAGGAAAGCTTTGAAGAAGGAATGAGAAGTGAATTTAGAAGGAGATCCATCTAGAAGTGAAAGGAAATTTGCAGAAAAGGAGCACCAAGGAACTTGTAAGGAGAAAAGGAACAAAACTCATACGATGAATGGATGGTTTCCTAAAGGGGAATGGGTTCTAATTAAAAAGAAGAAAGAGGACTATTGTAGAAGCTTAAAACCGAAGAGAGGACACACACACACACACACACACACACACACACACACACACACACACACACACCGAAAGAGAAGGAAAAAAGGAGACTGATCTCAGCCTCCTCCCTTACATCCGTCCAGCCTCACTACTCTCTCTCTCAGGAGCTTTTGGCTGAAGAAGGGTAAGCTGATCACTAGTGAAGATACAAAGAGGAGAACCAGAGGGAGGTAGTCATAAGGAAGACCCGCATCCATCTCTTTCTCTCCCACTATTGTTTTCCCCTCCTTTCCTATTTCCATAATCGTCATCTTCCCTTTTTCCCTTTTGGACTTACTATTCTCACCTCTTTGCCTTTTTACATCTCCCTCTCTATCTGGCTCTCTTTAAACCATGCCGAACCCAGCTCTTCTTCTTCTGTAGTTCCCTGCTCTACCTCTCTTTATCACCCTCTTTGTTTCTTCTCTGTAGGGAAGATTTGACCCGCATGCTCTTGTCTCCTTTCCTATATCTCCCGTTCTTATCTTCTCTTAGCTTCCAGGAGAAACCCGAATCCATCCCATCATTCATCTGTTTGTCTCTTGTCCCTTATTCACCATTAGTCGACTGTTTCCCCAACCTCTTATCTCCTTCACTTCCTAGCTCTTTCCCTATCATTGTTCCATATCACATTCATCATTACTTAGTTCCCTGTCTTTTTCCTAGTTTCTCCCTTTGTTTTCAATTGTGTTGTCCCTCTCACAATCTCTGTCTTTTGTTCCCTGCGTCTCCCAATTCAATTCAGCCACTTTTTTACCTTTGTTTTTTCATGAATTTTTTCTTTTTGCTTTATTTGTAGTCTATCATCACTTTGGAGCAAAACCCAAATTGGGTTTTCTCCCATTTCTTCTCCTTTCCCTTCTTCCCCATCTCCCCTACATTTTCTTCCTCTATTGGGGTTTCCTACATTTCTGCATCGTCTTCTTTAGTTATAGGTAAAAGATAGAATTTTTAGTAAAAATTCTAATTTACCCTTAGCCTTATTTTTTAATTCCATTTGCATCCCTTATTTAATTCCATTTGCATCACTATTCTCATCCCTGTTCTGCCTATCCAAGTTTTGTGTTATTCTCAGACTATTTCAGGAATTGAACAATCAAATCCTATTTGATTTAAGCTTAACCGAATCAATGGTTTAGCTTTAACAAACAAGATCACTTTAGTTCTTAAACTTTTTTTCATCAAAATTCAAATCAATTCTTAGATCTTTTTCTTGGGACAATTTGTAGCCAATCCATCAGTCTTTCTTCAATTTGAAATACAAAAATTTGATCCAAGCCATCCAAAAGCCAAAATCTTTCCTTAGTCCACATCATCAAGATTTTGGAAAATCTAAACAATCCAACCATTGGATCCTTATTTAGAAGTATCAATGAGAGATTGATGAAAGCTTATCAACTTTGAAGATATGATATTTGAAGACAGTTATCATAATCAAGCTAGGAAAGTAAATTTATTTGTTATTTAGATAATTTTCTATATTTTTTAACTTAGATTAGTGTAATTTTCATTAGTTGAATATATTTTAGCTTACAATTCATAGTTATTTAATTTTTGTTATTTTTTCAATTGGTTATCAATTATATTTTATTTAAACTACAAAATTTTAAGTTGAGTCCCCATGGGATCAACCCGTACTTGCATAAGTTGTATAATATCCCATGCACTTGCGAAAAACATTCAATAGGGAATCTCGTCTAATAAAGTGATTACATCTATAATTCTTGCAATAAAGATACTTTTTGTATGACTAAAGTTTCATAACTAGTGAAGCAAGATAACTTCATTTAAATGTTGGTCATACAACAATTAACTCTAATTACTTAAGTATTATCAAAGTATTATTTTTTGTGGTCAATGTGAGTCAAATCAGAGAATATTAGATTTTTTAAATCAAACTCATAATATGGCCTACATTGCCACTTCATCTTCTGCTTTTTCTATTTTAGAAGATTACTTTATTTGAAAATGTAAAGTGATACTAAGAGAATTAAGTGCATGAAGTTACCCATTCCTATTGATCTTAACACGCTTGAAGTAGGCATGTATAAATGGTCAAAAGCTTTTGGTGAAGCCTTAGTTTTACAAAGAAAACTGGTGTTTATGGTTGCATCAACCTTTTTATAATAACTTACTAAAAGGCTAGAAGATTTCTCATCCCAACATGAAGTTTTAAGATTCAAGTTCAACATTAACATACTACAGGAGGTAAGCAATTTATTTCATATTTTAAAGTTTAGAGGAAATAGATAAATTTAACACGACCATTACACAAAATCATTTCATTGCAATGACCATAATATCTAATCACTAATTCATCACTTCTCTCTCAATAGATCACCCCAGTACATGGGCTTTGAATTTGAAGATTTGGGTAGGCCATAATATGCTCAACAAAAGGTTGCCCGTATATATTACAAGTGTAACTCGTTTAATCATCCTAATCATCTTAATGCTTTAATATCCAATAATGTTTAGAAGCAAAATCTTTGAAGTTACAAATTCTATTGATGTTTTTCATTTTTTTGTAGCGTGAGTAATATTCATCCAAAATAGAAGCATGATAAGGGTGGTTCAAATAATTTGACATTACAAAGAGATGAATAGGGTTACATCTTCTAGAAATCATGTTTGAAATCATAACAATGGAACATCTTTCCAAGTACACTATTTTAGGTGTCTATAGACTCTTTCTTTAATGTTGAACTCACAATAGTACCTTGAACCACGAGCTAAGATGTTGTACATACTAACCACTAGCACTTGGAACTAGTGAAGTACCATAAGAGAGGCCCCTCTTGTGCCACTACAGTATTAGACCCTTACTCAGGATCAACACTCTTAACTACATGCATCCGTCCCACGTGGCGGTGGAAACTAGATCATCGATTTGGCCATGACCCTCCCTTGAATAATGGCTAGGAGATGCTTGTTCAAATAATAGCTTTGAACCTTATTACTACCAAATCAACACACTTAGCTAGACATATTTGTCCCTTGCCCCTTGTAATAGTGAAAAATAGATCCTTAGTTGGTCATAATTCTCCCTTAAACAATAGCAAGGAGGAAAGCCAAGTAATTCCTTTTCTTTTGCTTATCAACAAAAGAAAGAAAGAAAGAAAGAAAAATGATAAGAAGAAGTGCACTTGCTTAAATAAGTAGTATTATAATTTTAATCACATTGTCAAACACACATGAAGAGTTGCTTGCTTTCTTCCTCTTATAATAGTAGACTAATGGTGAATAAATTTCTATATAGAGCTGTTTTACATTTATTGAATAACTAGATTCTCAGAGTTTTAGTAACAGAAATACAAGTGATATTTAGACCATATATCTTGTTCTTTCTCCTGCAGTATATTTGGTGCAACTGCAAGCTATAATTGAATAGTTATTTAGTTTCAGCTAATTTATTCAATCAACTTCCATTATATGAAAGAATTTATGTACACCTTCTGTGTTTATCAAACTCATCTACATATACTTGATCTAAAATGATAGAGGTGATTATTTAAAGAAGAGTTACGATAGGTGTAGATGCTAATAAGTGTCTTAAGAGTAGATGTATTCTTTTCTCAACCATAATGATTATGCTTTGTACATCTAAGTCATTCATCATGTTTGGAATGACTTTCATAGACTAAAAATAAAATGACATAAACATTGAATGCTTTTAGCCTAATATTTCTTTGGGTTAGAAATCAAGACCATTTATTTTTATGTAATTTTTTACCAATCCATACAAGTGGTTAAGATTGTTCAAATGCCATGATTTCTTGCAGGTTACCTAATTTCATTATGATGTACATGATAAATAGCTCAGATCTTCCAAAAGGATGCTTTAAGGGTAGCATCTCTTCCTTAGTAGCAGCGTCTACTTTTTCTGCTGACCTTTAATGAAAGGTAAAACAAACATAAATACTCAAGAGTCACTTCCTTGCCCATAAATTGAAAAAGAAAAATGAAATATTCATGGCCAAAGAAAGGGCGAGGCTATTACAAAAATTAAGAAGGACACATATGAATAAAAGGTAACATTAAAGAATAAAAAAAATTAATTTAGAAGTTAAATTCTAGAAAGATTTCTTTTATGGAGCATCACTATTGATAATTAGTATAATTCCACCACTCTTTGCGCCAATCCAAACTGCTCATCATGATATTAGTACATAAATCCTAACGGCACTACAAACAAGTGAAAATATTTACAGACTATAGGTTGCTCCCTTTCTTTATTTTCCTTCTCCAAGTTCCAAAAGAGAGAGATACAAACTTGAGAAATAAGAAAGGTAGGAGCATCGACCATCAAAAGAGGGGAAGATGGATAAAGGAGGCATTTTAGGAAATAGATGTGGTTGCAAGCTTTTTATGAAAAATAGATGTTAAGATGGTAAATTTCCCTAGCCTAGTTGGTCAGAAATTTTTTGACATCTCCATCAAGTATGTTTGATGATAAGTTCGAATCACCACTTCGCCTTTTTTGAAGGAAGTACATTTAAAAAAGAGGAAGAAATAACATGCATTTATCTTCTATAGATAAGGTTGTTGAGAGGAAAGAGGAAGAAGTAACATAGGATGCCTATTATCTACAAATCACGAAAGAAAAGGTACTTGGTCGACCTTGGAGTATCAGGAAATAGTGTAGAGAGAGAAAGTAATAACTATTTTATTGAGAAAGAGAATCAACCCACATTATTTGCAATAATAGAAAAGGTTGATAGTCATAACCCCTATTTCTCAAGAGCATATTCTTACGTATAAAGAAATAATATGAGAAAAGTATGGTTTGTGTAATGCCCGAGCAATTTATGCTATTTTTGCATCCATTTAACAAAAATGAATTGGACATGCTATAGGACATGAACCATGTTAAATGTTTTACTTTATTTAAAATATTAAAAGAATTAATTTGTAAGAAAAATTGGTGCTATTAGATTCTACTTGAAAAATGGAATCCAACGCCTCAAAGAACGTCGAAAATGGAGTTCGTATGAAGAAGTTACGGCAATTTAAAGATTAGGGGCAATTTGATAAATTGTATTTAAAAAATGAAAAAGGATGAAAATCGCAGGGGACCATTTTGATAATGGCACCCCCTGTCTTCTTCCTCTCGATTTCTCCAGAAACCCCTGTTTTCCAGAGGTTTCCACCATCGCCAATGGCAGCACCGCCATAGTATGGCTATAAAAAGCCCTATTTCCCTCCTCTTCGAATCGGGTTTTTCGACTAATTGGGGCTGGGGTTTTCGGCAAAAACCAAAAAACCCTCCTTCGATTTTCCATGTGAAGAACAGCAATGGCAAGGTCATTCAGGCCGGCCATTCCTTTTACCTGTCTCCCCATTCCCCTCTCTTCTCTTTTCCCCTTCTACCTCCGATCTTGCTTAACATTGGGGTTTTTTTCCCTCTTCCTCATGGTTTTTGGCGACCTAGGGATTCAGAGCGGAAAAAAAAAGGGCACACCCACTGGCTATGGCACTCTCTAAGGTTTCCAAGTAAGACCCTTTTCCCTCCTCTTTCCATTTCTCCTTACCCAGGCCAGATCCATGCCGGATCTGGTAGTTTTTCCTGCCTGAAGATACTGGATTCTTGATGGGCCCAATAACCCATCGAAGAAGACGACCCAGGGACGCCAAGTGTAGCGCACTCCCTGGGGCGGTCCTCTCGCGTGCACGCCTCGTGCGGGCGCAGTCCTAGGTTTGACCGGGACACACGAGTGCCCCGGGAGCTGAGGTGCACCACGCCTGCGCCAAAGGCGCATTCGCATGATGCCATCTAGGATGCACGTCATAGCGCGTCGCTTGGGCATGCATGTGCGTGTGCGAATGCGGTCCCTAGCACGACCTTTGGGTGCGCACAACGTGCATGCATGGGTCCTGGTTCGACCAGGGCACGCACACATCTTGGAAACCATGATGCGCGGACCTAATAAGACTATAAAATTAGGATCATAGGACAATTTATAGAGTCTAACCATTGAAAAGTAGATCCATATCATATGATCTAGCCTGACACTGAATTAGGCAAGGACCCATGGACCCTAAAAGGCAGATTTAGCGATCTAATTTCTAAATAGATCGAAATTCGATTCTTATTGGATCCATTAGCTTATGGGGAACACCAATGGATATAGACCATAAAAAGGAAAATTTGGTGATATCTTGCCTTGCCACTACATAAGTAAATAAAGTATATTGAAAAAGGAATTAAGCCGGGACAGTGACTTGTCCATTTGTCTTTCTTCAGCAAGTAGGGTACCATCAAGGATCGAATTGAGGTCTTGCTATCATAGATTTGGAAGAACAAATATCTTAAGACCATTATTTAGTCATTTCCTTTGGTGTATTGTTGACTAAATAAAGGTATCCCACCCTAATGAATCAAATATGTTAGTAGTCGAAGTTATATACTCAGAGGGATATTATAAGTATTTAGACATGAGTTTTACCTAAAAGAAGTTACTTGTTAGACTAAGTCATTTGAGGGTATGAGGTCAGTTGATTAGGCCACAACATGGAGGAGCTACGAGTACAATGAATATAATAACAACTGAGACAGAAGCAAAAATAAGGAGCGATCTCCACCAATGAGACAAACTTTTCTAAACCTGAATAGATACCATGACAAACCATAGAAATCACTTTGGGTCTGAAAGATGCTGCTGACTTGGATTGAAAAGAAAGGAAGATAAGCACTGATCGCTTTAGAGAGACCGTTGGGACTATAACCTATACATCTGGACAGAGATCAACAGGTAATCGAATAAATTCTCTTTCTATAAGTCTACAAAAATGTTCCATGCTTACCTGAGTGTTTTTCAAATTTGATGATTTAATGACTTGACAAGATAACTTGATGTAGTAGCTATTGAACGAGAACTGCTATTACAAGCTAAGTATGAGGAGGCACTTGAAAGATAAAATTTGAGGAATTGAGAAAAGCACTACTTATCATGATGATACCCCTTGACAATTAAGACAGAATGGTTGACAATAAAGCATTAATAAAAGATTGAACAACATATTGAGATAGGGAATGGAAAGAGAAAAGTTGAGGTGGCCAGCACATTATAAGGTGAAATTCGATGATACGTTGCCTTTAGACAAAAAGTTAGTTGTTATGTGCATATACCAAGTACGAAAAATCAATTGAAGGAATTTCCTAAGGACTAACCTTACTAGATCGAGTATGGAACATTTGGTCTAAAAGGTTACGAAGAAAACCATCAAGCAAAGAAAGGATAAAGAAGATAATGACAAAGGATTCAACCATGACCTAGTAAGGGTACTCGGTTATGAATAAGAGACTTAATTAATGTGAATAGTGGGATAGGTCTCTGGACGAGAACATTTGACCATGATGATGAATTAACCATAAAATATTTGACATGAGTATGCATAAACTCTTCAAGGAGAAAAGCATTTGATGGCTTCAACATCTATGAAACTTGATGTACAATTCGAATATCCTAATCGTAATATGAGATAGTATTAGCGATGGAGGATGCTACTTGAATTAATTTATTTTGAATATAATATGGGTTGAGGACCCAAGTTATATTTCGAAGTTAATCGAGGGTTTGGCTGTAGGGCACATGATACCATATTAACTATTGAAGTATCTTGGGGACAAATATAAAAGATAAGAAGCAAAGTTAGACACAATAGAAAGAATGTAACCTTTTTTGTTGGACTCTTAATAATGACTTACAACTAACTATTAAAAGGAGATATGGATGATGAAGAGATCACTAGATGGAAGACAAGAGGAAAAAGGGATTATCCTATGCTATTCAAAATGAAATAGGAGAAATAAGATCATATGATCTCAAAGATGTATGAAGTAATTTATATACAAGTAGGAGAGTATGGTCATCTAAGGAGACTATCCTATACATGATCGGAAGAATATAAGCATCTAAGGATGGGTAGCAATACAAATACAAATAGAAACCAGTAATGATAAACTGGCACACATGGGACTATATATCAGAGTACGCAGCGAAAGCGGTCCATATATACTTAAAGTAAACGGATAAGATATATTGACGATATATATATGTAAGGCCTTGAGGAAGGAATTATAAAGATGGTAAAGTGAGAATGTGCCTAGGATGGGTTGCATGATATTGTAGAAGGGTTTTAAGGATACAATTCCTCTACAAGTAACTTGAGGAAAAAGACATATAGGGTTGGAGCAAAGGAAGATAGCTAATTTGAAGGTAAGGATTTGTGGAATTTCGAGGACAAAATTCTTTTAAGGGAGTAATAATGTAATGCCCGAGCAATTTACGCTATTTTTGCATCCATTTAACAAAAATGAATTGAACATTCTATAGGACATGAACCATGTTAAATGTTTTACTATATTTAAAATATTAAACAAATGAATTTGTAAGAAAACTTGGTGCCATTAGATTCTACTTGAAAAATGGAATCTAACGCCTCAAAGGACACCGAAAACAGAGTTCGTATGAAGAAGTTACGGCCGTTTAAAGATTTGGGGCAATTTGGTAAATTGTATTTAAAAAATGAAAAAGGATGAAAATCGCAGGAGACCGTTTTGATAATGGCACCCCCTGTCTTCTTCCTCTCGATTTCTCCAGAAACCGCCATTTTCCAGAGGTTTCCACCACCGCCAATGGCAGCACTGCCATAGTATGGTTATAAAAAGCCCTATTTCCCTCCTCTTCAAATCGGGTTTTTTGGCTAATTGGGGCTGGGGTTTCAGGCAAAAATCGAAAAACCCTCCTTCAATTTTCCATGTGAAGAACGGCAATGGTCAGGTCATTCAGGCCGGCCATTCCTTTTACCTGTCTCCCCATTCCCCTCTCTTCTGTTTTCCCCTTCTACCTCCGGTCTTGCTCGACATTGGGGTTTTTTCTCCTCTTCCTCATGGTTTTTGGCGACCTAGGGATTCAGAGCGGAAAAAAAAGGGCACACCCACCGGCTATGGCACTCTCTAAGGTTTCCAGGTAAGGCCCTTTTCCCTCCTCTTTCCATTTCTCCTTACCCAGGCCGGATCCATGCCGGATCTGGTAGTTTTTTCGGCCTGAAGATACCGGATTCCTGATGGGTCCGATAACCCATTGAAGAAGACGACCCAAGGACGCCAGGTGTAGCGCGCTCCCTAGGGTGGTCCTCTCGCTTACACGCCGCGTGCGGGCGCAGTCCCAAGTTTGACCGGGACGCACGAGCACCCCGGGAGCTAAGGTGCACCGCGCCTGCCCCAAAGGCGCGTTCGCGCGATGCCATCTAGGACGTGTGTCATAACGCGTCGCTTGGGCATGCATGTGCGTGTGCAAACGCGGTCCCTGGCACGGCCTTTGGGCGCGCACAACGTGCATGCATGGGTCCTGGTTCGACCAGGGCGCGCACACATCTTGGAAACCATGATGCACGGACCTAATAAGACTATAAACTTAGGATCATAGGACAATTTATAGAGTCTAACCATTGAAAAGTAGATCCATATCATATGATCTAGCCTGACACTGAATTAGGCAAGGACCCATGGACCCTAAAAGGCAGATCTAGCGATCTAATTTCTAAATAGATCGAAATTGATAAGGACTCCTTATTATCCATTCATATCCAGGATTTTATAAATGAGACCAGGGTCGGGTTGAGTAATGAAGGATGCGACTCTAGGAAACTTCGAGGTAGGTGCTCTATTGCTACTAGACTTTTAAAAAGAGCCCATGATTGTTTTGAGAATGCATGTTTTAAGTATAAGTTATATGACTTGTTTAACATGACTTAATTTTATAAATGAATTCAGCATGTATATGATAAATACATTATGCATAGACATGTTTTGCAAATGATTGCATAAATTGCATGATTTGTGGTTATTGAGTTTTGAAAAATTGCATGTCTTTAAAGGTTACCAAAAGACGGTGGAGTGCCCAAAAGACGCTGGGTAGGTAGTTATGAGGGACCCAAAGAGGACAGGATTTGAAAAAGAGGTTTTTGCTTGATTGATCATATATAATTTGGGCTAGTAAGCTCATGGGTGCTATGCTGAGAGGTCTGGGGTGGCCTCCCAGCCTCTACCACTATTAGGTGGAAAGGGTACCACGCCAAAAAGGCATGTCCCTGCTTCGACTGCATGTGGTATAGGGGGCTACCACTGGTGTCACAGCACTGGGTCGAAGTGTCATATGCCCCGTGGAGGCTATGACCCTGTGTCCCCAGGTATCCAGAGACCACACGGCGAGGAGGTTGTGAGCATAGTGGGCCCTATGCTTTGAGGATTTACTTGCATTGCATATGGCAAGACATGAGGTTGGTCGACCATACCATATATCCATGAGTTGGATTCAGTTGAGCATCTTATGCATATCATTATGTTTATGATATATATGATACTTTCGACTTGGATTATGTGATTCTTTAAGTCGTTAGTATTCTATTTCGACAATGGTTTTTAATATCAATATTGAATATGAGTGTTCAAACATGCGCATGTTTTAAAGAGCATATGATTTTAAACATAGCATGCATTGTAAAACTAGTAGTGATAAACGCCTACTGAGTATAGTATATACTCACTCAATCCTTAACATTTTTCAGACATAAGTAAGCACTTAAGGACAGGATACGTCTGTGACAGAAGACACCCAAATATATCATTGTTCAGGACAGCTCCACTCAGGAGTAGGAGACGCCTCAGGAAATGTTAGTGTTACGAGTAAGTAAATAAAAAAGCAACAATTATACATGTAAATAAATATTCTACCCTTTGGACATATATTTGTATTTAATTATAGTTGGGCTGTGAGTTGTGACTGAATAGACCTGGGAAGACATTTATGATTTCTGAAATTTTCAAAAACTACTTTGGTTGTTGTGAAAGCAAATGACACTCAGGGTTTTCAAAGTGAGTTTAAATCAAAAGATTTTTCGCTGCATTGCATGGTTTTTATAAAATGGTTTTCAAATAAGGATGCATCCCGCCCTAGGAATTAGATATTGCATTTAAAAATGCATGAGAAAACCCGGGTCATTACAGTTTGACACCCCTAAGTACTACCTCTTTTGGAACAATCCCCTCAAACAAAACATTGGTGCAATTAATAGGCCTCAACTTGTCAAGGAGGACTCAGCAGTTATGGAACTAACAACTGTGGGACTCAACCTTGGTGTCATGTTAGCTTAAATGCAAAAAACTAAAATGGCTCAAGGCAAGCCAGAACGTGGTCATGAAAAAGAGGCCCATCAGTTAGATTGTGAATCTGCCAATACGGTCACATGATAAACTTACAGCTGGGAACAGTACCACAGTGATCCCTCTGTTCTCTGGTCAGAAATGAAAGCTCTCATTCTGCAGATAGTCTGGAGGATTCAATAAGGAAGTGAGACATAAGAAAGAGTGACATCCTCGGGAACAATAAGCATTCCTATTAACGGTTGCAAATAACATTGGATATCAAAGAGTATAGTTGGGGAAATATCTACATTTGACGGAAAATGAGGAGAGATTAAATTAACCCCTCTCAGTAGTTGGGACCCATTAGTTACACCAATGTTATTTTGGGAGGCTATTCCAAAAGTGATGATAGTTGAGGATGAAACCATAGTTTTCCCAAATAATTTTCTTTGGGATAACAAAATGTGACCTACATCGGACCCACTTATCAATTCCATATCTACATTTGAAGAAAAATGAGACGGATGGATGAAATTAAACCCCTCTCAGTTGTTGGGTCGCATTAATTGCACCAATTTGTTTTTGGGGGGCTATTCCAAAAGTGATGATAGTTGGGAATGAAACCATAATTTTCCCAAATAATTTTCTCTGGAGCAGTTAGTGAAGATAGAATTCACCGAAGAACTCAATTTCTTTTTACCGGCTCCATTCAATCCACCATATCAACCAAGTGACAAAGGTTTTTTATTCAAAAAACAGATTCACAGAAGAAAAGATTTTGTAAACATAGCATGCTTTTGTAATCAAACAACGTTTCTTAAAAAAAATGAATTGACTACTTCTTAGAAAAAACTCATACATTAGTTAGAGTTTCCAAAATTTATACCAAGGCACACCTCGGGTGCTTCATTCTTGAATTTCATGTAGCCCCTTAAGGGATGGCAACGGGGCAGGCTTTTATTTTCTTGACTTGCCTCACTCTGCTACGGGTCACTAAGATTTGGAATCCACTACGGGGCAGTGCAGATTAAGAAATCCCACCTTGACCCAGCCCCACCTCATCAACTGTTATGGGCGGGGCAAAGCTGTGTGGGACTGGTCAGTATTACCAGTTGTGCATGAGAATTGAGATGTTTCTTTTGTTTTAATTTCTTCTTCTTCTTCTTTTTTTGAAATATGCGAGGAACTAAATTAAAGAGCTTAATAAAAGGAAACTTATGGTTAAAAGTTTTGTATCTAGTTTTATAAAAATAACCTTCTTTTATAATAAAAGTATAATAATAAACCATGGGCCAGTTTTGACATATGAATACTTGTAAATAATACGGGTTGATCCATGAAATTTCCTGGCCAACCCGTCCTAACCCACCTCGGGTCATAACCTTTTTTGCCCTTTCACAGGTTCGGATCATTGATTTACTACACCAAGAAGGTGCGCGGAAGGTACCCGGGTTAGTGTTTAACCCGCTCTACTGCTATCCCTAAGCCCCTTGTTCTAGTGTATGGTTTCTGTGTTCAAAATGAGACTTAAACTGGCAGTTATCCACCATATCATATATTTCTGCAAGCAATGACTTGATTTTATGTGATATAATGAGACACCTCTATGTTATTGAGGTCCACTTAAGATTGATTTAGACCGTCCATCTTATAAGTCCCACTTAATTTGACAGTTCCAACATCTAACTAATTGTGTTTCACCATCAGCCACAATCATTGATAAAAAGTTCATCCCGTTAGATACTAAGATTGTCAAATTAGTCTGATTACGACACTAATATTGCCAAATTAGATTGACTATGAAATTAGTCCGACATCTAGCCTGATTAGATATATACGAATCCTTAACTACGTCACAATAAAAATGATGTCTTTGTATGGCATGGGTTCGCGTCCTGCCAAAGCCTTCCTCTCAAAGCAATGGTTCCTATTAGGTAAAGGTTGATGCCTGAACCCCAAATTCAGTTGAAAAGCAGGCTTTCAAGTTGACAGTATCCTTGGGTGTTTAAGGTCTATCACACCTACACACATCAAAATTTGTTCCAATTGCTGGAAGCCTAGACTAACTTGCAGTTGAGCTCTCCTAACTAAAAAAGTTTATTTTTCTTGTTGGTATTACAAACGAAGAATTATAAAGCAAATCACAAATATCATCTCCTAAATCTAATCTCCCGCCGAAGGGGAAAGCAGCAAATATTTTCAAGAACATGTAAATTTGTAAATTGTAATATCAAAAGACTCTTATTGGATATACATTCTGGAAATTAATCTCTATCTTGCAGTTACCTTATTAATAAGAAAACGATAGTCCTAGGCGCCTTCTTAGAATTCCAAAAAAATCGTCTCCATTTAGCAATTACTGTTCTGTGGGGAATGGTAGTAAACTTTTTCAAGCTTTTTATTAACCTCTTCCAACTTGAAAGACTTTCTTCACCAAAACTTCTAATAAGTCGAAGCGTATGGATTCCCGAAAGGCTATCCGGGGGTTGTACTTCTGCTACTGGGGTAAAGTAGCTACGTTTGGCACAATTGTGTCTAGTTCTGTAAATCGTTGCAGCCGTTTACACGCCGATGGGTACAATAATGTCGTAATTCACAGGCGGCCAATAGTACATGCACGGCTCGTACATTGGTGATCTAAATTGCTCACCTTGTAGACCGGATCTTTGTAGGCCACGCATCAGATATCTTCTGCATTGACAGATTCCAACCACCTTTTATTCTGGAGTGAAACATAGATGGTTAAAAGCCAGAGTTTGATACAAACAACGATAGCTGAATCTTAACAAATGGAACGATTAAGGTCACCCGATCAATAGTACGGTCTAAAAGTTAAACATTTACCTCAGGAACCACCAAAGGTTCGGTTGTACATACACATAATTTCTATAAAGAGGAGGGCAACAATATCGATTGGTGCTTGTCTTTTCTGTTAACCATGCAGTGCAGGTTGAGGAAAAGAATGGACTGGTGTGACGCACAAGTCCTGCCGGTGAAAGGTAGGAAATAAGGACAAACCACGTCGTCGTGGAGGAACCGACGAGTGCGACAAAGTTAGGCTGAGCGACTTACAGGGGCTTGTCATATGGGCCTCCACTTCAATAATCCTGCTGCTTACCGAGCTTCGACACCTAACACCCTCCACAAGCCACGGATCTGCATAACCATCCGCGGGTGCACAAATACAATCACTCGCCTTCCTTCAACTACAAGTTGTTGGCCCGTCCTCTCCTCTTTTCTTTCTGTAAGGTCTCTCTCTCCTCCTTCATTGATTCTTCTGCCCCATAAAATACAAATTTCCAAGATCATAAGTCACGCAAGACTAGGATAGAAAGTGAATTCGGTGCTTCACGGGATCTTCTGAAACGGACTTGCGCGATTTGCTTTTAGTTTCATTACGTCAAGGGTCCCGTAATTGGGACATAACATAGTAAAGCGGAAGTGTCCTTGTACATGTCATTGGCCCCAAACAGGTCACTCATGAGTTTGGACAGTAGACCTCATCCTCTGAGAGGGTCTTCCTCTCTGATACGTTGATCTCAACAAGAGGAAGTTGAGATTCCTGTTTCTCGTCGGGGGACCTACCAGTTACAATGAACGGAACGGTGTGAGCCAAGGGAGTCCATTTCCATTTTGTCTTCAACACTTTTTAGCCTGCGTGTAATGCATGTCTAGATCGTCAAATTGACGCTGCGAGGTGGGTTGCAATCAAAAGTGCCCGAGGCGTTAGTGTGTGCCACCAATCGAGCTGATCAATCCATTGCGGTTGTTGCATCACATCATAAACCTTCCCATCAGGTCACCCTTAATTGAGGACAAAATCGGTCGTGGACGACTAGTTATCTTATCTTTGGCAAGGCTTATGTACTCTGGTTTATTGGTTTATGTGCGCAAGATTATTCCAACAGAATAACTATTTGTATGGGTCCGATTGGCAAGGCTCGTATAATCCGGTTTATTGGTATTGGATTTTGAATGCAAAGAAAATACTAGCGGCCCCCTTTATGCTACGTTTGACAAATACATAAAAGTTCTTGTATTAAAGAAAAAAAAGCATAAAAGTTCTTCTTTCAAGCTTGCTTTTTTCATTTTTTCTCTGTTGAGATTGATGCAACCCCTTCTACCGTTGTTGTGTTCATCTAGGTCACAAATCAGAGGCTTGGCATGCCCTGTCAAGTGTGTGCATATGGATCCCTTCAAAGATCAGTCTCACTTGAGTCCTTGCCCACTCATATTTTCATCTGAAAATATATGGATTCAACATATAGTGAATCATGGAGCAACTAGCACAGTGGTGAAACTGAAAGAAGGGACTCTGCTGGTCATTGTCATGCGTTTGACCTGCACTCCGGGATGTGTGTGTTTCACTTGAGGGTTATCCATGAAGAGACCGTCTAAGGTCTGTCGCGACAGACTTGAGGAAAAGTTGTCGCTTTAGATCAATTTTTTTTTTTCCAATAAACTATTCCGGTCAATTGGTAAGACAAAAAAGAGAAAAGAAATTAAAAAATGTCAGAGATAAAATAAAAATAGAAACGAAACATCCAGAGAGAAGCTGGCGGTTTTACTTTCCATTATTCCTTCTTCCTCCCCATGTTAGCCACTGTATCTGGTTCTTCTTCTAATCTGTCATCCAGAAAAGGAAAATTAACATTGCCTTGTTCTTACTTAAAAAAGCTGCCCATATTGAGTGGTGAATTGCTTCTCATTTTACCTTTTTTTTCCTTCTCCTGCAAGTTTGTTTTGCAGATAATACCTCCTATAAGGTTGGTATCTTAGCGCGTTTTCGATAGAAATTGTACTCTTTTTCTATTTTAATCCTTTATTGCAAGATGAAAAAAAATGTTTTACTCTGATTGTGCATTTTTCTAACTGTTATTGCCTCAAAAATGTTGGATTGTTTTTTGATATTTTCCTTTTATCTTGGAAGTTAAGATTCAATAAGGCCTTTTATTTCTTAGCATCCATCGAATCCAAAGTCGTTGGAGATGGCAGTGGTAGAGATTGGTAAGATTTAGGCAGTGGGTGATATTCCCACAGTGGCGATAGGGAAGGGGATTTCAACAAACATTCGAGGAGTTTGAGATTTCGCCCTCTCACTGACCTCTGATCAATCTTTCTGGCAAAGCAAAAATGTATTTTAGGCAGATTTGCAGGAAAGAGAGAAACCATGTGAGTATGAGATACAGATTACTGTGAGCTGAAGTTGCCTATGCATTTCCTGTCCCTAAACCAGCGTGAAAATAGCAGTCCGTCGCGGCATAAAGGAAGTAAATGGCTGTATTTTAAGTATATTTTACGAAGACAGCTACAAAGTTGTGGACTGAGCGTCAAAGCTTCGTGGCTACCGACTGCAATCGACCATGATTTGAGATGTGGGAGGCCGTGGCATCGAGCATAAGAAGCCACCTGTAAGCTTGATCCGCACTCGTAGGCAATGATTGTTGCGATTTGGGAGAACGAATGTATGTTGGGGGTGGCGTTAATAAAACACCCAAGTGAGGATAAAAGTTGTTGGCACACGAGTGGGCTTTTATTATTATTCAATTTATTGGTTTATCTCTTTATCCAAAACCCCGAACAGAGAGACGAAAATTGTTCCGTTTGTCGGCCAAATGGCATTTGAACGGAAGATCAATAGTTTACAAGTAATGCGAAGCGTGTGGGAACGGCTAAACGGGATTTCTCTACACATATTTCCTCCATTTGGGTAGCTAACTTGCTTCCCTGCAAAGAGAGCCTTGTAAAAGTGGAAATGGGATGGTGCGAATTACGCTTTGTAATTAGTCCGCATTCTTATTCCAAAGGGAGCAACTTAAGAAAAGAAACCTTGGAGTTTGTTAGGCAATTGGGTTTGGGGCCTCTGACGTAGCCGTGGCACTCGACTTTAGTGATAGTACGTATGCTCGCAAGGCCGTCCATCGACCAGGCTGTTTGTGAAAACCGATGGTCCCAACCCTTCGAGTGAGTAGAGTTTTACGTAAAGGTTCTACCGTCTTACTTTTTCAGGCATGGAGTCAGCTCGTAAATTTTGGTCCGTATTGCAACCAGGATCCACTGTAAGGCCTCGTGGTTGCATGCTCGACCACAGTGGTAATACTAAAAGCGACTTGTACGTGTAACGTAGCATAGAGGTTTAGAAGATCACTACGAGGGCACAGTGAGTCTCAGGGATGAACGTGCTCTCACAGTTATGCCATGTGCAGTATTTGCTAATTTCATAGAGACAAGCTCGTATTTGTCAACAAATTATCAACTTAAGTTAAAAATTGAGCAGTTCGCTGCATGAAATTTCAGCGTTTGCAAAGTTTGGGAAAGGGGTAGATTACAAAAGTCTAATCATGAAATTACAGTAAATATTTTATGCTATAATCATAATAAATATATATATATGTGTGTGTGTGTGTATTACTCTTTGATAATCATCAAGTCAGTAAAGATATAGATTCTATTAAGATTATAATATAAAATATCCAATGTAATTCTGTTATTATAGTAGGAGATAAAAAAGGGCAGCCCCAGTGCACGAAGCTCCTACCTATGCAGGGTTCGGGGAAGGGGCGGATCATAAGGGCCTATAGTAGGCAGCCTTACCTTGCATTTTGCAAGAGGCTGATTCCACGCTTTGAACCCTTGACATGAAGGTTATAGGACAACAACTTTTAATATTGTGCCAAGGCTCCCCTTCTATTATAGTAGGAGATGTTGGCTGTAATTTCATGATTACAGCTTATCTTAACAGTCTTACCTTGCATTTTTTAAGAAGCTATTTCTACGCCTTCAATCGATGACCTCAAGGTTATAAGGCGATTTATATCAAACTGCCAATGGCATTTGGCAGAAGATCTTAATGCCATCACCTTTTTCCTTTTTTATTTCTTTTTCTATAAAAGTTCATGCGGAAATCATAACATGAAAAGTGCCTCATATTATTCTCATAAACTTGTGTCAAGTATACAACGGTTAGTTCTTGCTGTTTTTCTTACATTTTCTAGAGAATCTAACAAGGTGCTAGCTAGTTCTCTTTCATGAATACCAGTTTTCGGGGTCTTTCATCTGAATGATAAGCGTAGATTCATGCATTTTGGTTGGAACATGCACATAGATCGGATGATCTTACTTAGTCGAGGTATATGAGCAACTTGTTTACTGTTTTAAGTAGTGTTGAACCAGTGGTCTTCCAAGGACTTAATCTTACGTGAAAGATGCATGTGTTCAACATAGGACAAGGATCACGTCGGTCATGTCGGATTGTATGGAGGATCAATGCAATATTTTGTTTTAAAAATGTACTAAATCGGAACTATATGGTTGATGCACAGGATTAGTCCGGATCATGTTGTTTTCTTCCCTTTCTTTCAATGAATGTAGAATACCTCTTAGTGAAGGTGTCTAGATCTCAAATTAAACAAGACTAATTCAACCAGTAAACCGAAATCTGAGAAGGATGTAAACGTTGTTGTATTTATTGCATTAACACAAGAAATTGTCCGTTACGAAATGTATGTGTAAATCTTATCTTCTTGTTTTTTTATTGGGGCTACAATATGAATCTACTTCTTTAGGAACTCCATCCGTAGGCTATTTGTAGTATGACCATAACCAGAATCCACGGCATTTGCGCTTTTTGCTGACTGTTTTGTCACAACATTTTGCCAGTTCCATGTTATTTTCGTTCTACGCCACCTCTACCATATTGATACTTGCCCTCTCTGTAATGGAAGTCCTCTATTTTTTGAAGGGTTAATTTCTTCAGTTAGTTGTTTGTTAGTTCTTGGAAATTGTAATAGCCTCTCATACCTAATGGGTAAACTGCAAAATAAGGATGCAGTGTCATATCTTTAGTGTGAAAATGGAGAAAAATTAAAGAGTCTTATAATCTGGCAACGAAATAAAGTCCACTTCAATTCCGATTTGCTCCATCACTACTGCTGCTGCTGCCATTAGCCAAAAATTCAACCTTTTCTTCCAAAAATTACAAACAAAGAAAAATAACAAAAAAGTACCTTAAAGAAGAAGAAAAAGGATGAATTTCTTCTCTTTTTTTGGCCTTTTAATGGTCAGTCGATGCCGCCATGGACAACCTACATCGTGTAATCAAAGTCAAAGTCAACATGGATTATCAGAAGCTAGATAAACACAGGCCACATAACATTGCAGTTGACAGCTTCACTTCCCGTTTGAATTTAGGGTGCAATTGCCCTCAGCAGAAACAAAGCTTTACGACGTACCTTTTCAACCGTCGATGGGCCACCCAAATTGGATCTCCATTGGACCGTTCTCTCATCCAATCAAACTTCAACTATAACATTGAATGATTTATCCTTTTCCCTGCACTCAAATTGATGCGGTTTCGAGCTCTGGGCCAGCTTCGGGGGTCCCACAATCAGACCGTCAAGAACGATGGTCACACGAACTACAGACATCCGTGCTTTAACCTTCATCATTTCTCTACCAAACCCCGTGATTGAAGGCTTGCAATATCCAGTGCAAACGAGTGACGCAAAGTAATAATATGTCTTATTGCAGGTGTTATGCGGTGGATGCTCGTACTTCACTTGGAAAATACGAGCATCGCTATTGGGCGATCCTAACCGCTTATCTGCTACGGATTTGAGTCAAACATATGAAATTTCTCTAGCATTGTTATTAATTCATTTAATGAAGTAGGTCCCAGACGGACTCCGAAAGGCTCGCATCTTTTAGGTGAAAACGCGCGCATCCACCCGGTAAGAACTCGTCTCGTCTGGAGGGTATTGTACCACCGTCTGATTTGACTCTGTCAGGAGCCAAACTTCTCCAACGTGCGCCGGGTGCGCACAATACGCAAAACACGGTAGCGCGATTCACGCGGTGGAAGGTAATTTTGTCTGGATAGAAAAATTCATACTGGGAGGGAAATTGTTTCTTTTAACACGCAAGACCTTCGCGAGCGGCTGATCGGCACCGTTCGATCAGACGGCGGGAGCCCACTTTGACTGGGCGACCGTCGGGACCTGAGATCCCTAACCACGGTTAGTTAGAAAAGCAGAGAGAGGTCCACCAGACAAGTCCGTAGAAGGGCAAATGTCGGGTATAAAAGAGAGCGGACATGCTCCACGACTCTCCTGCGTCTTTTTCCTCCATTTTTATCTCCTCGCTGTAGTTGTTTGCCATGCTTCTTTGGAGAGAGAGAGAGAGGGGAAGAGGGATTCCTCGATAGAAAACGTAAAGGCAAGCAAAGGAGAGAATCGGGGTAATTCTTGTCGAGAGCGGAAAAATTAGAGAGGAAGAAGAAGTTGACGTGACGAGAGAGAAAGTAAAGGGATGAGATAGAAGGGACTCAGTTGTTGAAGGACGTTTTGTTTCGATCCGCGAGCAGACGAGAACGGTGATCAGACCAGGTTTTTTGGAGCTTTGTTGGCCTCGGTAAGCTCGCCGTAGAGAGAAAGTAGAAAGGAAGACGTTGTAGACAGGAGAGGAGAGGCTCTTATAGTTGTATAACGGATGCTGAAGATACTTTCCCAAAGAGTTAACTCGCAGAGGCATTTGGAGCAGGATCTGCTGCAAGAAACTTCCAAGTGGCTTCAATTCGAACAGAATCTACGGATATATGGATGAAAGGTGACGGGCATTCGGAGCCTGAAACCTGCAAAGTCGTTGGAGCAGAGGAAAGGAAGCTCTGAGCGTCTGCTGCAGAACGTAAGAAAGAAAGCATGTGAAGAAAGAAAAATTGGGTATAGAAGTTTTCTGAAAGACAAACTATTCGTCTATCTCACCAGAAAGGGCTTGTAATCCTTCGGAAATGCAGGAGCCCAGTATTGATACGGACAAACTCAGCTACGAGATATTCTCCATCCTCGAAAGCAAGTTCCTCTTCGGTTATGACGATCAAAAGCTCTGGATCCCAAAACAGATAGCCGCCGGCCCCGGCGAAACGAAATCCGACGCCGAACCGGCAGCAGCAGCAACGGATGCCGGAAGCGTAGGAGCTATCAAGAATCAAAGAGGTAAAGTATGCATTCTTAGCATTGACGGTGGCGGAATGCGGGGAATCGTTGCAGGAAAAGCCCTAGCTTATCTAGAACAAGCTCTCAAAACAAAATCCGGCAATCCGGACGCTAGAATCGCCGATTACTTCGACGTTGCAGCCGGAACCGGAGTCGGAGGCATTTTCACAGCAATGCTTTTTTCTACCAGAACCGGAAAGCGACCGATTTTTGGAGCAGAAGATACGTGGAAGTTCTTGGCAGAACAGGGGAAAAGGTTCTTCCGATCTTCTGCTACAAGCGGCGGAAGCTTTTTCCGGCGACTTTTTAAAGGCGGAAGCTCCGGCAGCAGCAATTGTTCAACGACGAGCGGAATGGAGAAAGCAATGAAAGAGGCGTTCACGGAGAAGGGCCGGAATCTGACATTAAAAGACACATTGAAGCCGGTTTTGATACCGTGTTACGACTTATCCAGCTCGGCGCCGTTTCTGTTCTCCCGTGCCGACGCGCTGGAGACCGACAGCTTCGATTTCCTGCTCTGGGAGGTTTGTCGAGCCACGTCAGCCGAGCCGGCAATATTCGAGCCGGTGGCGATGCGCTCTATCGACGGACAGACGCGGTGCGTGGCGGTGGACGGTGGTTTGGCGATGAGTAATCCGGTGGCAGCGGCGATTACGCACGTGCTGCATAACAAGCAGGAGTTTCCGTTTGTGCGAGGGGTGGAGGATTTAATGGTGCTCTCGCTCGGTAGTGGCCAACTTCTTGATGGAAATTATGAGTTTGAGCAGGTGAAAGGGTGGAAGGCCAAGGAATGGGCGAAGCCTATGGCCAGAATTGCGGGTGACGGTGCAGCTGATTTGGTGGACCACGCCGTTGCCATGGCCTTCGGCCAGAGCCGAAGCAGCAACTACGTTCGTATCCAGGTACAAGTCTCCTCATCTCCTGGTACATACTCATGCTAACATAAGCCTTGAATGCACACCCTGTTAACCAGCACCTAGTTTTTGTTGTTTCTGAGGATACGTAGATTGGTCACATCTAGCTAACGCTAGCTTGCGCGGTTGCCGGCTCCAATAGTTAATAGAGCCAGCTGCTTCCTTTCTTTGGATTGGTAGCAGTTATGCTGGTGCCTTCCGAGAGTCTATAGTGTTTTACGTTAATTTACAGAAGCCAGACTGGTTTTCTAGCTTCAATTTTTGGGTTGCATGAAACGTTAGAACGTGTCGATTAAATTTGGCAGCGGTTTTATTTTCGTTTTCTTGAGAGGGTTTCATATTTCCTTTATATTGATTTTAGTGTTTTTCTATTGATTTGGCCTCTTTGGTGTATGCGATGTGGATGAGAAATGTCGAATTAGGTAACATAAATTTATTTGTGTTTCATGGATAAGAGAGGCGAGAAACGAAAAGGATGATAATTTCTTTTGGTATGTAGTGAAAACAACTTGGCTGTAGTGTTATTTAGGGGAAGCTTTCTTATTTTGTAGAGCAACAGAGAGATGTTTTCTTCTGCGAGATACTTGAAAGTACTGGTGGTTCTGTCCATGGATTTTGCACAAGGACAGGGTTTGTGAAGTGATGGCCAGGTGTTAGTTTTGGGAAGGGAAGGTTTTATTACCGCCATTTTTGGGAAAGAAGAATGCGCTGTCAACGTACAGGGATTTCCTATTGTTGCTGTGCTCTTTGAGGAGAAATGGTCTTTATTTTCTTCGAAAACAGAGAAGTAATTTACGCTAGTTTGGGTTCTTATGCCCTGTTTCTTTTGGTTTTTTGGGTAATGCAAATATTAAACTAAACTGGAAGGCTGTTACCATCATTCAAGTCTTGCCATCTGGAGGTAGTATTATGCCATGATTTGATCGATGGAGAATCTAGTTAATGGACACCTTAAAGTTATCAGTTCCTCTGTTTGGTCTGGGGACTGATTTATTTGAGTTACTCGGATTAGCAATGTTTCCCATAGTCACTTGTGCCATTGTGAACCATCTGTCTGTATCGAGTCTGTTTTAACATTATGAGGTGATCCGCTTGCTAGATTGGTAGTCCCCTGCTGGACATATTTTGATTGTGGTTCCCACATGCCAACCCCCAGTCGAGATGGTTTGGACTGTTGAGTTTTGGATATTAGCTTATGCAGAGCAGGCGAAAGTGATTGCTTCCTTGTACTGTCTCTTACTTTCTCTAGTTGTGAACCGAATAAATTGGTATAGAGGCATCAAATCTTTTAGGCTGCTATCTCGGAGAAGCTGTAGAAATCCAGTTCATCTACAAAATCTACGAAGAATTCATGGAAATAAGGATTGCTCTTTTGCTTGGGGTTTTGTTTGTTTTCTTTTCTTATCATCCACGGAAATAAGGAAAGGTATCCCTGGAGGTTTCGAGCATTGAAAGAAGTGAAAAGGACAGGTGGTCTTTTATTTCTGTTTAATTGATGCCAGAGATCACGCCTTAGCAGATTATTCATATTTTATGGCAAACGTGCTCCTTCGCTGCATTCCAAGTGATATTAAGACATTTGCGTCACGTCCTATTGGGTATTCTTGGAGGAGAAAAGAATCCTTCTCAGTTAGGAATTTATTTCCATTGCCCACAATTCTGGGTAGTGTGGTTTGTGTTTGGCTAAGTCGTCCCTGGAAGCAGGACTTGTTGAAAAGTCGTCCTTGTGCTTGTGTTAACATAAGACTAGATCAAACTTAATAAAGCATGCATTTGTTGAAAACTCTTCCTTGTGCTGGTGTTAAGAAAAGACTAGTTCAAATGAATGAAGCATTAGGGATTTGCTGAAAAATCTTCCCTTTACTAGTGTTAGGAAGAGCCTTCTTCAAAATGAACCATGACGATTTCCTAAACAATCTTCTTTTGCTTTTACCTAAAATGAGAATAGATGGAAAGGATTAGTTTTTATTTCTTTTATCAATGTATATATATATATATTTGCAAGAATGATAGGAAAGCGTTGATCTGATCGTTAAAGATCCCCTAATTTTCACAGGCAAATGGGTCTAACCTCAGCCGAGGTGCCACCAACATAGACTCGGATCCAAGTCCCAGCAATGTAAAGATGCTCGTGGGAGTCGCGGATGAAATGCTGAAACAGAAGAACGTGGAGTCAGTACTCTTTGGAGGGAAGAGGGTTGGGGAACGGACGAATTCAGAAATGCTGGACTGGTTTGCTGGAGAACTTGTACTAGAGCATCAGAGGAGGAGCTGCAGAATTGCTCCCACTGTTGCGTTCAAGCAAGCAACTCCAAGGGCCACATAAACCTCCAAATTCCGAAAGTAAGCATTCCCATCAATCCTTTCTATCGACTATTGCTGATGCACCTTGAATTCTTTATTTTCAAATTAAATTCCCGTACAAAAGAAAATAATAAAACCGAAATAACGGGGAGTGAGGATTCGACCATGTTGTAAGTACCCCCGACCTAAGATGAAGTTCTTCGTTAAAACCCAAATGGAACTCGCTGCAATTGGCAGCCTTAAACGTTCTAGAAAATTGCTTGGACATAAATAAAGCAGTCCTAATCTAAACTGCAGGTTGGTTCTTCTTTGAACGTTTTCATCTGTATTGGTATCTCCCAAGAGCAGGGTAGAAGAGGACTATAATTTGAGACCAATTTTTGTCAAACAGCCTCACTGATTGAATTGTGAATCAACTAGGGCTGCGTCTCTGAGCACTATAGCCATAACGTGAGCTGTTCATTTTATGTCGTTATCTTAGACACTCAGACATTCTGGTCTTTCTCCGCTTTTTCACATTCCAACAACAATTTAACAACCAGTCGCTGTAGAACGTGGGGGACCAGGGAAGTCCCGGTGGCGCTGTTGTCGGTCGGCCGCCGATCCTCCTTTCTCAAACAAAAATATTGTGCCATTTGTATTCTCCCGGGCATATGAAAAAAAGGTCAAGGGTTCTCTCGTGATTTGAATGGCGTAATAAAAGCGTCTTTTGACGTTTCGTTGCTTCGCCGGAGGCACGGTAGACCACTCTTTATCCAGTCTTGACTCTTGACCATTTGATTAAATTCCTTAACTGCTCTTTTCTCTAGGTCCTAGGCTCTACCTTCACCGCGCTGGTAAATAATACTAACCTGCAAACGTAGCATAATTATTGATCAGAGTCCATCATCTTACTCTTCTTCAGCATTTTGACAAGTCATAGAAGAAGCCAAACTCAAATTTGCCGTTGGTGCATTGAGCGAACGATTTCTAGGGTTGTTAGTATTCATTTCAATGTACCTCTTTAACTGCCCACCTCTGGTTGGAATGTGGTTACAGGCGCTCCCTCCTAAAACAAATATTTTGTGTACTGTTGTACTATTACTTTGATTTATTCTATCGCCCATTCTTCAACCTGTACTCCATCCTTCTTACCACTTTGTGTGGTTGCAGGTAAAAAAGAAGAGAGTGAAAATTTGCAGCTTTACTTTTACAAGAAGAGGAGAATGGGAAAGAAGCGCGCTGTTGAAAAAGCCCCAGGAGATCTCGTTGGGATTCTTTGCTCGCCCGACAACCGGCAATGTCATGACCTCGTTCAACACTCGAGACCCAGAAAAGGAGATCAGGTCCGCCTTCACATGGATAACTCAAGTGCATTGAGAGAAAATGCCCCTTTTCTCATTGTCGTCCTTACATTAGAACTCCCTTACTCACAGAGAGAGAGAGAGAAGCTTTTCGTTGTAGGGTAACTTGCAAAAAGGCATATATAGCCTCCCATGAGAAAAAGTTTTCTCGGTGGGTGTTTGTTTTTTCTATAGAGATTGAGTGGTGGGATCTCCTGTTCAAACCGACATATCTCTTGGATTAGATGGGTCGATATTTCATGTGTTTGGAGTTTTGTGAGGGTGGGTGGAGGAAGGAATAGACCCTTATGAATATGTTTCCCTTTTACTTTAGATTTTGGGGTCCTTTGCACTTTCCTACGATAGTCACTCTGGGATGTTTGGCGGTGGATGCTTTGTAGTGCTTGTATTTATTCAACCTCTTTTCTGCGTTACTAAACGAAGTTGGCTAGTTCACAACTTCAACTGTTCAAACCTTCATGGAAAGTGTCTCCCCTCTTTCTTTCCCCTATAGTCGTGGCACCCCACTCCTTGCATGGGTAAATGTCGGCATCTTTCTCACTTAGGACTCAACTAGTCTTAAATATGCAATAATTCTTAATTTCCTTGAATTATATCATGGCAGCAACAAACAGGATTGCTTTGATCTGTCTTATATTTCATTACAGACATGCTAAAAAGAAGGCTCTTTGGTAACAAACACTTGGAACCCAAGTGCCCAAGCCCGATTGAATCAGTTTACCAAACTACTTATCAAAAGTCTATCCCATTGCCGCTGATTTTGTTTTGATGAAGACCATTCATCCAAAAAACCTTGTACAGGGTCTAAAGAGCAAAATGTGAACCATTGATTTCTGTTAGATTATATCTTGCCGATGGGATATCGCCTGTAGATGGTCTGCGAGTTTAACAATATGGATCACCAGAGAGATTTGCACATGTGCTTACACAATTCTGTTCAGAACTGTTGCACGGAACCACTGTATGATCTCAAAAATCTGTGATAAGCTCCCAAGTCCTAACACATGGACATGCAATCAGTGAGGTTGTGAACTTGTAGTGAAATCTTAGTGAACTTCTGAATTGAAAACGATGGTTCACCTCACGATTTGCCGACGGAATGAGATGGGAGCTGCATCGAAATTTCAAGAGGCTGTGGGTCTGAAATGTACAGGTCCAGTTTAGGTGTTCTGTAACTGCCAACCACCAGGAGAGGATCGTAATCTAGATCATTTCGTTTTTAGTTGGTGGGCACGAGAATTTGAGGGATGAGAATTTCTGGCAATCTAGACGAAGCTCATGTCTCCAAATGAATAGTAAGTCCACTTCCTGTTTTGCCAACTTGCAGTTGGAAATTATGTTTCACTTTTCGGGTGCAGGCTCACCATGAATCTTTTTTTAATATATCAACCCCTCAGACACCGAAATTTTCGCTTATTAGCTGGTGATAATAATCTAACTGAAGACTTTAAGTGGGGATGTTAGGGAACATGCGATAAGGGGAAAGATTTTCAATGTTCATCAGTAAAACCTTCAAAACTTCCGTAATGCCCTAAAGGTGAAAATGGCTCACTTCTACGTTGTGTAACAACGAATAATATGTGCAGGATCGATCATACAAGAAGTCGTGATGCTATAAGATGACATTCTGTAGAAATCTACGAGACCCCACATGACATTAACTTGTCTTGGTCTATCCGAAACAAACCAGGTTATGGACCCAACTGCTGATCTCATAGAACTCTTGGTTAAATAATTCCTTTCATAAGTTCTCAATAATTGAATTGGAATCGAAGTACATCCTGATATATGTAGACCTTGCAAGACACGGTAATAATTGATGCTCACATAAACAAAGTTTATCTTACTGCTTTTCCGTTTGTTAACACAAGTCACAGCCTTTTCTTTCTTTCCTTGGTACAGATGTCTTGACTCGTGGTAACTTCTGGTCTGCCTCAACCTTGCGTATCAAATAAAGCAATTATAAAACGAAAAGCAGGTTGCATTTCCGTATATCACGTAAGCATGTCGAGAACTACATGCTCAATGTGGGGAGCTAAGTGGTTCATTGGGAGTTTTGTAAAGGTGGACAAATAGGGTTTTGGCTTTTTGTTTATATATGCTTCCATTATTATCTTGTTTCTGTTCCCTCACGAGTTCCTTTCATGGGGAGTCTTCTTTATGTTTTATGTAATCATCTTAGCATGTTTGGACATTGCACTGTTCCTATCCATTTGATAAACTATACCCACATTACTTTTTTGGGGTATGGATTTGGTAATCGAATGCTACACGAGTCATCACCACTAGTGTTAGGCCAAGGGCTTAGCTTCGAATACCAGCATTATTTTAGGATAAGGTTAGGACAGTAGGCCTAACTAGACTTTGGAAAGGTCTAACCCAGTTTAGGAGAGTTATTGCTTTTTGATGCTTGGAATCTTGTCTGTTTTACAGTTCTGTCGTTTTGTTTTTTAAAATTATTATTATGTAACTAAAGTTTAAGAGTTGCTAATCAGTCACGGGATAGGGGGGGAACAAAAAAAAGAAAAGGGAGCTGTTAGGACTTGACATCAATGGTCCATCATACTGGCGTCGTGGTCCAACCTAGATCACCTACCTTCGAGAAAAAAGGAGTTTTTTTCCAGCGACTTTATTGAAGATGAACGACACTGGAAAATTAGGTTAGTTAGTGTTAGGCAAATGTTAGTCCGAAGATTTATGATCATGGCCAAGAGTTTGTTGACTTTCCGATGAAAATTATTGCTACGGTAATAACAACCAATAATGTCCTTATTCTTTTACTAAATGGCCAAAGATCGGAATGACGTCCATACAACTATATCATTTTGATTTTAAGGTGGGAACGGACTTAATGTACTGTTTACCACACAAACGTAATAGATAATGAATTTAGGGGTGGTAGGGGGTCTATCATAATCGAGACTTTTAAACACGTCTACTTTCACTTAAATAGACCGACAGTAATGTGACAATAATAGATAATTAATGTAGCTTAATGGTTGATAATTTCTCTCAACAGATCAAGCGAAACGAAAAAGAAAGAAGAAATGCAGAGAAAAAAGAAAGGAGAGTAGAAATCGATCAATATTGGCTCAAATCCATCACATATTCTCTGAATAAAGATAATGGTCTTTGTCGATGCCAATGCCGGTCCCAAACCAGGATGAAAAAAGGAGGGTTTTGCAATAGGTGCCAACCGACAAGGAAGAAGTTGAAGATGATTTTGATTTTGTTATTTTTATCCTAATTACAAATGAATATGTATTTGTATAATAGTTTGTAAGTAAGAAGAGAAGATAATAAAAATTAGCTCCAACTTCTTTAAAGCAAGGCAACCCTAACATGACATTTGCAAAGATAGCACACACAAGTCATACGTCGCAGAATCCATCACATGAGAAAATGATTTTGCTAACTTGATCATCAGCATAGACATTCGTACATTGGTAAGAATGCTTATAGTCACAAATTCGATAAGATCTATGTAACGGGAACACCGTTGAGGGCTGATCTCACGATCAAGAGTTCCAATTCTGACAGCATCATAATAATCAACGGGTACATGTTTTAGTCGCCAAATCATGAAGCCAGGATTAAACTAATCAGTCTCCCCTCTCCCACCATGCAAATAGAATGAGTAAGTTCTAGGCAATAATTTTGACACCATCAAATTAGGCTGACCCAAAGTCCCAAAATCTGAATCTTGGCATGACCTTAGCTATCCGCCTAAGGATTTAAGCACAGATGTTTAATACAGACATTTGGGCCGATCGTGGAGGAGAATCACTATTCTTACCCTTATAGCAGCGACCAGCTATGCAGTGCATATGTACTGCCTTACTGGAAGAGATATAGAAAGTTGAGTATCCGAAGTGAGTTACTCATGAACAAAATCATCTTGCTGGGTTGTCTCTCGCTTCCCCTCTGCTTTTCGTCTCTTTTAACAAATCAAGGCCGGTTCTCTTTACCAATCTTGAAGTGGAAGTGCAATGCAAATCTCAAAAGAATAAAATAAAATACAATATTTAAAGTACAGTGATGTTAATACTAGCAACAGTAAAAAAGATTTTGTAAACAAGTGGAGGAACTATTCTTGAAGCGGAGCCTTGATGCTACAGTAGAATTGTCGTTGTGTGACCTTGAAGTCACGGGTTCAAGCAATGAAAACAGCTTCTTGCAAAATGCAAGGTAAGGTTATGTACTAGTTACCCTTGTGGTGGACACATCTTTCCCATACAACATTTTTAATTACATTTTTTTTTTCTGAATGGTGGACACACGCACTTGTACAAAACCATTGAAGAGTCTGGAGCTCGTGACCTTCACCATCTCTTATGCCATTGACCCACAGTCATGCACCCTATATGCTCAACTAGATTGGGTTGCAAGATTAGCAAAGTTGGAAGAAAACCCAAAACCACTCTAATAGAAAGAAGAAAAATTATTACTTTCAAGGGTTAGCTTGTTAGAAGTGCCAATTGGAGATAATGCTACTTTGCTTGACAGTGTCAAGATACCAACTTCATGAATAAAATACGTTTGGAAATCATATATTCTTGCTGTCTCTGATGCCGATCTTTGGTTAACTTTCGTATCGATGCCAATGTTATTAGAGCTGCAATAAGGTTGGAAAATCTAAAGTAATATGCTAAATAGGAGTAGAGCAAACTAAAGCTAGCGACAAACAAAAGGATCTCGACGAAGTTAGCATCTAGCTTTGTAAAGGAAGATCATTTAAGAAGATCAGAGAGCTTGAAAAATACAGAACAAAAGAGGAAGATAAATCTGCTCTCTAATCCATGAAGCTCCAGGAGTGGAACGCTTTGACGTGCTCTTCTTCTAGAATCTTGACACCGAGTGGGAGAATCAATCTTCAGAATGGTCGAACAAGCTTTCAGTAATGGATGCCTCTCAAAAGAGATTAGTAGGCCCATAAGTCTTGCATTGTCTTGTACAAAATAATAACTAAAGTGATTTCTCATGCATATATGGCCTTTACTGCATAAAATTATAGGTCAGGAGTAGGTTGCATTCGTACACGGAAGATATATACATGACAACTTACTCCATGTTCAGGAGCTCAAGTGTCAATTCAGATAAAAGAAAGGGCACATAAGGATTGCTCTCATAAAAACTGATATCGCCAGTGGAATTTCATTGAAAAATAAAGTTCTACTTTCCTCGACAGATTGTTAGTCTCAATATGTATTGCATATTTAACACTTCGATGATAAATGGACAACATTCTGAGGAGTTTAAACCATCTACAGGCATTAGACAAGGTGATCCCATGTCGCCTTATATTTTTGCTTTATTCATGCAAGCTCTCACCACGAACAAATAGAGACACACCCAAATGAATCAATTGTAACCATTAAACCTATGTACAAATGCACCACTAATCGCATACCTCATGTTTGCTGATGACTTGTTACTTGCCACTAGAGCTACTACAATTAATATCATGCGTGTGAAAAGAATATTTATCTACCAAGGACTTGATGGCATCTGAAGTTCGATGGCATTCTTAGTCGGTAAGATAAATTGAAGACTTCAGGATGGAAACAAGGTCTCCTGTCTAGAGTGAGAAATATCACTTTGTTGAAGTCACTTGCTATAAGAATTTCTAATTATGCAGTACAGTATATGACAATTCCTAAGAAAATCATCATCATTATTATCATCATCAAGACCTTATCCCAATTAGGGGTCAGTCTTATGAATCTTATTCCTCCATTCTTCTTTATTAAGTACCATGGCTTCATTTAGTCCCAAAGATATTAAATATTTTTTTCACCACTTCTATCCACATGCTTTTGGCCTTCTCCTTGTCCTTTTAGAGTCTTCTACTTGCATTGCCTCACTCCTAACCAGTGCCATTTTCAATCTTCATTGGACATGACCAATCCATCTAAAGTCTAATCTCCCTCATCTTGTTACTTATTAGTGTTATCCTTAAGTTTCCTCTAATATTTTCATTCCTAATTCTATCATTTCTTGTCTTTCCATTCATCCATCTCAACATTCTCATTTCCTCTATGTCCATCTTATGAATATGATGTTCCTTAATTGCCCAACACTCTAATCCATAGAGCATGGCCGGACTTATAGCCATCCTACAGAATTTTTCTTTTAGTTTGAGTGGCACTTGCCGATTACACAAAACTCCATATGGGCATCTCCATTTGTTCCAACCTACTTGGATTCTCTAAGTAATCTCCCTCTCAATGTCTCCACTCTCATAAATCATGGATTCTAAGTACCAAAAAGTGGTCTTTTATAGGGACTTCTTAGTTATTGATCTAACTGATGCTCTGCTTCTGTTCCTCTCCTTGCTAACATTGCACCTAATATACTCTATCTTAGTTTGGATGATTTTAAATCCTTTAGGTTCTAATGCTTCTCTCCATAGATCTAGCTTTGTGTTTATGCTCTCCTTTGTCTCATCAATTAAAACTATATTATCTGCAAATAGCATGCACCATAGAATCTCCTTGTGCAGATGTTTTGTTAACTCATTCATAACCAATGTAAAAAGGTTTGGGTTCAACGCTGATCCTTGGTGCAATCCTATAGTAATAGGAAAATCACCAGTCTCTCTGCTAATGATCTTAATATTTGTTACCGCTTCCTCACACATATCTTTATTTATGTCTATATACCCCTTGAAATCCTTTTCTTGCCCAACACCCTTCATATTAACTCTCTTGGGATCCTATCATAAGCTTTCTCTAAGTCAATAAAGACCATGTGGATGTCCTTCTTTCTCACTCTATATTTCTTTATCAATTGTCTTAGTAAGAAAATAGTTTTCATAGTAGACTTCCTAGGCATGACACCTAACTAGTTCTACTATACATGTCTCATGTCGTAGCCTCTTCTTAACCACTTTTTTAAAAAGTTTCATAGTGTGGCTCATAAGTTTGATCCCTCGATAATTAGTACAACTCTATATGTCTCTTTATTCTCATAAATTGGTACAATTGAGCTCTTCCTCTATTCATCCAGCATTTTCTTTGATTTTATAATTTTATTAAATAACTTGGTCAACCAAACTACTCCAGTATCTCTCATATGCTCCCAAACCCTATTAGTATACCATCAGGCTCCAAGGCATTTTCTGATTTCATCTTTTTCAATGTCTCTTTCACTTCAATTATTATAATCCTACAGTCGTATCCATAATGTCTAATGTTACTTAGGTTTATAATACTTTCAATCCCTATATTTTTAGGGCAACTATCATATAGGAATTTCTGAAAGTAACTTTCCTACCCTCGTTTAATCTTGCCATCTTTGACTAGTACCCTTTGATCATCACTTTTAATACACTTAACATAGTCTAAGTCCTTAACCTTCTATTCTCTTATTTTTCCAAGTTTAAACACATCCTTTTCACCTTCTCTTGATCTTAGTCTATTATAGAGATCATCATATGTGTTGAGTTTAGCCTCACTTACTATTCTCTAAGCAACCTTTTTAGCATTCTTATACTGTTCATAATTTTCATAATTTTTATCTTCTACCATGCTTTAAAACACAACCATTTTTCTTTAATAACTTTTGCATTGTTTCACTCCACCCCTAGTTTCCTTTACTAATTGCCTTTTTACCTTTAGATACTCATAGGACATCTTTTGCCACTTTCTTAATGGACTTAGCCATATTAATCCATATGGTGCTTACTTTTATTTCATTGTTTTAGTTTCTTTCTACCATCAACTTATTTGTGAGTGAGGTTATTTTCTCCCCTTTTAAGTTCTATCACTTAGTTTTTAGATACTTATTAAGTTCATTTCCTTTCTTCCATCTTTTAATGTATATATCCATAACCATTAACCTATGTTGTGAGGTTAAACTCTTATCATGTATCACCTTACAATCCTTACACATTAATCATTTAGTATTCATAAGTAAAAAAAAAAAGTCTTTTTGGTTTTTATGGAGTCTAATTTTAAAGGTTATTATGTGTTCATCCCTCTTCTTAAAGAATGTGTTTACAAGCATCAGGTTATACACCAAAACAAAATCAAGGATAGCTTTCCCCATCTCTCATGTACCCTATCACATCCTTACTTTTTTTATCCTACATGACCATTTAAGTCCGCTCCTATGAATATCCCATATGTGTTGGGAATTTCTTGCATGACCCTCTCCATATCTACCTAACTGTCTCTTAATTATATCTTCTAACCTACTTGTGGTGCATATGCACTTATAACATTTATGATCTGCACTCCTAAAACAAGTTTTATTAATATAATTATATCACTACTTTTAATGTTTACAACTTTATCCTTTAATTCTTTATCCACCTCTATTCCTACACCATTTCTGTTATTATCCTTTCCTACGCACCAGAACTTATATCCATTGATTTCTCTAGTTTTAGCCCCTTTCCACTTGGTTTCTTAGATAAAAGCGATGTTGACTCTCCTACATCTCATTGTATCTACTAACTCCAAACTCTTACCTGTCAATATCCTATATTCCATGTGGTGATATGAATCTTATGCTCTTGAGATAGCCTATTTACCCATGCACTTCTCAACCCCCTGACATGAACCCATACCTACTCTCCACTGCACTTAGGTTATGATGCAACACATCACTACTAAGGAGATGCTCTAGTAGCCCTTGCCCATTTTTCACTACCCCCGAGATCTGCTGCAACACGTCGCTTATGGTAGATGCCCTCGCATTAGGGAATGTTAGTGATGGATTCATGTCATGTGAGGGTTGCCATACTTCCAAGAATTTGAAGATGATTTTTAATATCTTCTCTTCTTACTTACAAACTAATATACATATGCATATTCATTTGCAAGGAAGAAGAGAAAATAACAAAATCATCTTCAACTTCTTCAAAAAGGTTTTACTTGCTGGCTGGAAAATGAAGCAAAACCTTCCTCCTTTTTTATCTGGGCTTGGGACCAACATCGATGGAGTTACAATTCCTAAGAAAATACTTGATGAATATTAGAGAGTTCAACCAAAGTTTATTTGGAATCGCTCATAATCTTTAAGTGGAACACATCTTGTGAACTAGGAAAGAGTGTGTATGCCAAAACAATTTGGAGGACTAAGATTTAGATTTAGAAGGCAAATGGATTCAGCATTAAAAGCTAAATTATGGTGACAGAGGATGATGGATAATCAATCTCTATGGGACAAATATGTGTGAACAAGTGGAAATAGTTCATCATTATGAAGGCTCCACCCAACTAGAGAAACAAAGAAAATTGAAACAAGGACTTGCATATATGGAAAGGCTATACTAAGAAGTAGATGCCTAATCTAGCAAGGTAGTCACAAGTGAATTAGTAATGGAACAAGTTCAGTAACTAAGAGAACTAATGACTAGCAGCAAATCATTAATCCAGATACTGTCAACCAACTCATTGATTGTTTTGAAATTAAAGATCAAATCTAATTGAGCAACATGCCTCAAATCAAAGAAGAAATCCTCAACATTCAATTCTACTCACACAGTGATGAAATGGTTTTGATTCATCAAATTGATGGTAATTTTTCAGGGAAATCAGTAGCTAGATTACTCAAACTACCATACAACATCTCCGAATGTATGGAAGAAAATGTGAGCAATGAAGGTTAAGCTAGCAATGCAGGAAAGGGTCTTCCTAATCGAAGCAATGGATGATGGATAAATAATGAGGATAGATTGTGTCAATAACGCAAAGTGGAAGTTTAAACCAATTCGCATATCATATTATAGTGTGACGAAGTTAAGGAGATATGGTAAGAGGTTGCTGATGCCTTCAATTCTATACTACATGCCATAGATAGTGGATAAATATGGAAAAAATAAACACACAATTTGGTAGCCATTGGCAATAACCATTTAGCGTGGCTAATGTGGAGCCATAGAAATGAACTTTTTCACAATGGAAAAGCATTCAGCAATGCATCAATAGTGGGCTGAGGTGGCTGAGATACCAAATTGTGATAAAAATAACCGTTATTTCACAGATGAACAAAGGGACCTACTTGACCCATGGAACCAAACTTCCTGGATATAGGCAAACTAGAGATTCATGGACATCAAATGGGAGCCACCTCCTAATAGGGCGATAGAACTCAACGTTGATGGAACCTCTAAAGAGAACACTATAATTTCAATGGATGGAGGAATACTATGTGATTTTGAAGAACAATTTGGTGTTGCATATTGCTCATCTACAAAACTTTGATTATGTGAAATGGGAAGCATTAAGACAAGGGTTGAAAGTAGCTAATGATTTGCATATATCTTATCTCATTGTATTTAGAGACTAGTAAGTGGCAGGGTTTACAAAGACAAACGGAGGTTACTTAGGAATGCCAAAAGAGCTCAATAAGTATTTTTTAGGGAAGCAACTGGTGTCTACTTTTACATCATCCTATACATTACATAAGGGGAATGCAATTGCTAGAATGCTAACTAATAGAGTAGTTTGTAAAATCAAAAACCTTATATGTATACAAGAACCTCTTAAATGGATGTATGAAGCCCTCAAGGCATACAAAATGGCACTTCTAAATCTCAAATTTTTATTTCTTGAATCGCAAGTTATATAAATACTATTTTTTCCAACCAAATAAGGACACATCATTCTTAAAAAAAATAAAAATTCAAAGCCCAAAAACAAGTGGTTGGTATCATCCAAATGCATTTATTTCTCACTAAATGCCTAATTTTTGCACCCAATAGCATGAATGGCTCAAATCTTCCAAGAGAAAATGCTCTAAGGCGGTGCGTACTTATCCACATGCGGCTTGAGCACATACTCTTATGAAGATTCTCCATATAATATTAGAATTTGAATTGAATTTGAGAGTTTGGGCAGAGTTTAGGAATTTAAGGAAGAGATGCTCTCACACAAGAGTGCTACGGGCACCACATTTGGTTGGTCAAATCCGTTCAGTCTCCTTATATGTTATATCATAACATCCAAGAAATCTGCTTTCAACTTTTTATTTTGGACCATTCTTTAAACAGTGTTTATGACGGTCCATGTGGATATGATTGGAAGTACACTTTCAATTTCTAGACTCAACCAATCACTAGGGTTATAGTCATCCACAATAAGAGAAATTAGATGGATGGATTTGATAAACCAAATGTGGGGCCCACCATGGTAAAGTGGGGGATGGGAGGAGGGGGAGGGTGCAGCATCCTTTGTGTGTTGCGAGCAGGAATAGGGCTGCCAATTGACACTTATTATCTTCTATCCAAAAGAATATGATACATAATGAAAAATCCTATTTATAGACAAATACAAAATTGATTTTAAATATACTTTTTTTAGGATGGATACAAAATGGGGACTCATATCCATTGATTATTTGATACAAAATATAATTTTTTATAGGACTACGATATGAGACAAGTGCATCTAAAATGCTTAGAAGGTCCTTGTAGAAGCTATTTTCCAACTTAGACAATTTAGAGAGAGAGTCCCTAAAGAGTTCACATGGTCTTTGTTGACTTAGAGGAAGCTATTTTCCAACTTAGATAATTCACATCGTCTTTGTTGACTTAGAAAAAGCTTTTCATAGGGTCCCTAAAGAGTATATGCTGGGTATTGAGTGAGAAAGGGGTTTCATTAGGGTGTATCAACATAATTAAGGACATATATGAAGGAGCAGATTGGAACATGTGGAGATATGCCTCAAGAGTTTTGTGTGATTAGTGGGTGCTACTCAAACTAAATGTTAGATATCTATAAGGCCATGCTCTCTATATCAAGGTGTTAGAAAGTTAAGGAACAACATGTACGTAAGATGAGCATAGCTGAAATAAGGATGTTAAGATGGATAAGTGGCAAGACAAGAAAGAATTGAATTAAACTGAAAACATTATAGAAAACTTACGAGTAGCACCAATAGGTAACAAGATGTGCGAGGGTAGACCTAGATGGTTTGGACATCGTTCAATAGAGATCGAGAATGACACCAGTTAGAAGAAGTGAGTCAATCCAAGTGGAAGGCTTTAAACAAGCAAGGGGAAAGGCCCAAAAAGATGTAGATATAAGTGGTGAGAAAATATTTAAAAATTGTTGGCTATATGAGGCCATGCCACTAGATAAGGCCTTAATGATCTAATATTAGGAATTTAGGAATTATAATTTTTGCACTTTTACTTACCCAAACTACTTTCCCTTTCTCAAATCTTAACTCTTAATGCATAGTGTACTATTTTCTTTCACTTTTACTTATCCTAACTACATTCTTTTTACAAATAATATGAGTGAAATGAAGAAGATTCAAATTGTTTAGTCTATATAACAGCTTAAGATTTTGACAGACAATGGAATGAAAAGTGCTAATAATTCAAAGTTCATAGTGATTGAAGATGATTAAAGATTTTTAGGTGTCTTATGTTTAATTGTAGTAACATTAACAATTTGATAATGTAGATTGTGTTGCTTCCAAAAAAGTCAGTGAAACCAAATGGAATGGATAATTTGCTTTACAAACCAATGAAATTTGTTGAAATGGTTATAGAATGATCTTATCCAAACCATATTCGATCTATTGGCAACCCTAAGCAGGACTTGAGCATTTCTCTTTGAGAAAAGTTTCCATTTTGGGACATTGAAATTTTCAAAGGAAACAAAAGTGAGGTTTTATGGCTTTCTTTATAAAAAGCTACTGAATTAATCACATGAGGAATGGTGATATATATGACCTTATTTCTGCCCATGAGCCCCTTCATTAAATGGTATAAAATGGCTACAATTCTCGGTAGGCTATATTTTGAAGATTTGAACCATTCAATATATTACTCTTGACATAGATGGGCTATGCCTCGAAATTCTCATCCATTGGATGATTCCTAGCCACTGTTTTGTTTAGTTGAAAAATGGACTAAAACTTTTTGCCTTACATTTTATGACTTAATGCAACAGCTGCCAAGATCATCCAACATATAAGAATTTTGGAGCATGGCCGCTCTAAGTCAAGAGCAAGATTATGAATGGTTCAGATCTTTAAAAATTTGAATCCGTAACAAGTTACAAGCTTTTATACCATTAGTGAGAGGGCTTGTGTGGAAAAAGAAGGGGTGCATATATCACTATGAATATGGAGAACAAAACTAAAAAAGACATCCAATACCTAGCTTCCTCGAGCTTTGGCATATCAAGGGGTTCCTGGGGGTTAGATTAATGGGGAAGAGGTGGCATTGTGCATAATGCAATCTTAGCTGATGCAAGATTTTCTTTTTCCTTTTCTTTTTCTTTTTTTCTGAAATTTAGACACTAGTGAGCATGCACATGCACAAAGGCAGAGCTTTTAATCCTAATCACCTAGGTGAGAGACAACTCTTTGTACCACTGCATTAGAAGGCTTTGGTGCAGCCATAGTTGATCCAAGATTACTAGGGAAACAAACAAATGCCTTCACAACTGCAACAATAGCAAGTAGGATTCCACATGAATCTCTTTCTTCATAATGCAAGTAGAAGGTAGTGTTGAAACCTCAGTACTTCATTGATGAGAAAATTTTGGAAACATGCATAAGGCACCACACAAGGGTCATAATAACCATGTGCCAATGGTGTTTGTCTCTGGTTACTATGATCTCTTTCTATGCACACAATTACATATCCTAATGAAAAAAATAAAGAGAAGATGCCAAGATAAAGATGAAGAATCGACCTGGAACAAGTTCAACAACGTGGGACAAAATTTCTGAGAGATGAACAAAAGAAAAGCTTACTGCATGTAGTAGTTGATGTGGAAGGTACTCTCGAGATTATGGTTCACCATTTGATGGTCCACCCTACATGTAGAAAAAGAGAAAACTTAGTCCATACTCAAATTAAAAATTGTCAGATCTGATCAAGATAAGTTGCATATCTTCATTCACATAGTAAACATGATTGCTTACATATTTATGGAGATCTTATCCTTATAATTTCTCAATCCTGAATAGCAGTTTATGATTCTTGCAATCTTTATATTATACATGGTAAGAGAAAATGGAATTGTGGAGAAGGATGAGGTTTGTAAGAAGATCAGCAATTTGATCAATGTTGGAGATATATGAAAGAGTAATTGTTCCCTTCTGATAATGTTGACGTGTGAGATGACAATCAATTTTAATATATTTTGTGAGTTCATGAAAGATAGTATTATGAGCAATGTGAATTGCACTCTTGTTGTCACAGTGGAGATTGGATGATTGAGTATGCGGGATATCGAGATCCGCCAGTAATCACCGTAGCTAAATTACTTCACAGGTAGTATCAGCAAGAGCTTGATATTCAGATTTTGTACTTGATCAAGAGATAATGTCTTATTTCTTTCATTTTCATGAGATTAAAGAATCTCTTAGGAAAAGAAGGTATCATGTGGTAGACTTGCGATCTGTGCCATCACCACCCCAATCAGCATCAGAATTTGCATGAAGAGTAAAGGACAAGGAGGAAGAAAGGAGTCCCTGGAGAAGTGTCCCGCGAAGATATCGAATAATACGTAAGATAGCGGCAAAGTGATCAATATGAGGAGTTGACATAAATTGAGAGACCACATGAATAGAATGAGTGAGAGTGATAATGAAATATGCGAGCATTCAAACTAGTTGAAGGTAGAGAGTCAGATTCAGTAGTTGTTCACCATCAGATGGTCAAAGTTTGACGTTGACAACAAGAGGAATATATGATATTTTGTCATTTGAGAAGTGTAGAAGGCTAAGAATTTCTCAAGCTTACTTAACCTGTGAGAGAATATAGCCTTTTGGATTTCACTGGACCTCAATATGAAGAAAGTAGCTAAGGAGCCTAAATATGTCATCTCAAAGGTGCTTGAGAGAAATGATTTAGTGGTAGTAATTATAGTGATGTCACTTCTAGTAATAATCATATTGACATAAAGTAAGAGAAAAACGGCTCCATGTTGACTTTGGCATATAAATAGGGTAGAGTCATTGTAACTCTAACTAAAGCCAAAATGAGTAATAGTGAAGGAGAATTTCTCAAACCATGCTTGAGGTGCTTCAAAAGGTCCACTTTTGATAATTGAGATTGATAATTGTGAGAGGGAAGAAATTGAGTAGGATGTTACCCTTCAGTCCATAAAAAGTGTGATGAAGATGACAAACTTATGAAGGGACCGAGACCGAATGGAAGCAACAACGATGAGGGTACGAATAGGTTATGCAAGCTACAGGAGCAAAGGTCTCATCATAATTGAGTCTATTTTCTTGAATGAAAGCCTTTGGCCACAAGATGTGCTTTATATATGTCAATGGTTCCATCTACTTTAGTCTTGATTTTGTAAATCCACTTGCAGCCAACAATTGATTTTCTTAGAGGTAAAGAGGTGAGTTCACAGGTATTGGTCTTAACGAATGCCTGTAATTCTGTCTGCATGGCTTGAACCCATTCAGGTTGCATACTGGCTTCCTTATAGTTTTGAGGCTCATGGAGGTTAAGAATATTAGTGGTGTAACAGTAGTAATCGTTAAGTTTAGTAGGAGGTTGAAGAGTATGTTGAGGGTATCTGGGAATGTCCTCTACATGACTCATAGACAGAGAATCAATAAAAGTGGGAGAAGGTGACAAAGGAGAGGGTGGATATGGTGAAGGAGAGATAGGAGTAGGTATGGCATCCAAAGGCATATAAGATTCGGGGAAAGGATTGATAAAGGTGGTAGAAGAAGTGGAGGAGTTTTGAGGAAGAGTCATAGATGAATTTTTTTTTCTTTCAAAAATATGATATTCCTGGAAATGCGAATGTGAGTGTTTGGGTTATAACACTTGTATCCCTTTTGTTTTGTACCATATCCTACAAAGATAGATATGATAGACATAATAGAGAGTTTTGTATTATCATTGTGATGTGACAAACAAAACAAAGCAGGTGGTTCCAAATTTTTGGAGATGATGATATGATGGTGGAGAACTATGCAGAAGTTCATAGGGTGTTTTGTTGTATAGTAGAGGTGTAGGTGTTCAATTGATGAGGTATATTGATGTTAAGGTAGCTTCTCCCTAGAATGATGAAGGGAGTTGGGAGGAGAAGAGGAGTATGAGAATTGTTTCAACTATGTGCTAATGCTTGCATTTAGAGATACCATTGTGTTGAGGTGTGTCAGAATAGGAAAAATGAAGCATAGTGCCATGCAAAGCAAATAAGTTGAGAAATTATCGTGAATGAAATTCACCAGCAAAATCAGACCTAAAGATTTTGATTCTTTTGGAATATTGAGTGTAGATCATGTTGGTGAAATTTACATAATTTTGATAAATATCATATTTTGAATGCATAACATAAATCCATGTGAAGTGCAAGTAATTATCAATGAATAAGACATAAATATCAGGCACCATGAATACTTTCAATAGTAGAAAACCAAACATCATCGTGAATCATGTCAAATGAGGCAGTAGTTTTAATATAACTATGTGAGAAAGGAAGGACATGTTGTTTGCCAAACATACAATGTTCATAATGTAAGGTTTGGAATTTAGTTACAACCCCCAATGATCCATCCAAAATAAGTTTATTAAGGTGAGAATGAGAGAGATGACCTAACTAGCCATGCCATAACTCCACACGAGTGGAGGCAGCAATGTGGGATAAGATGGGCAAATGAAGAGATTGAAGGTAATAAAGGCGGTCACTTCTAATCCCAGTCCCACAATTTTCTGTTTATGGATCTTTCACACTACATTTGGTGTTACTAAAGGTTCCATGTATCCTTGGTCACATAACTGACTGATAGATGTTAAATTCATGGTAAGATGGGGAATTAGTAAGACATTGTGTAGTGTTAAGTTATGAGTTTTTACTATTCCAATGTGTGTAACAAAAAGTGGGGTATTGTTGGATGTGTGAATGGATATGTGGTGGTGGAGTGGGAACAAGTATAAAAAGGCATGTTGAGTGTAAGTCATGTGATTTGACGTTCCTAAATCCAAAAACTAAGTGGAGTTTGCAAGATGTACCTACTGGGATTGCAGCAGCAATAACAAATTGAGTTTCAGAAAGACCATTAGCCCAGAGAACTTGACTAAAAAGGTCATGAAAAACCTCACATACTTTGGAGAGCGAAACTCCTATGGAAGAAGAAGGGCAAAAGGTGGGGTAGAGCGGCCAGTTAGTATAGCAGCACTAGAGAACCCCTCATTGTTGCGACATTGAAGACATAGGCACTCACTTTTCCAATGGCCTCTCTTATGAAAATAAGTTAAAAAAGGATTTCTGCTAGTAGTATTGGGGCTAGCAGGCTTAGTATGGTGAACGACTACAAGTACTATATCAGTTGGAGACTTTGAAGGCAAACCTATGTGAGTCTACTTTGCACTGAGTTTGGCAAGAATACCCTAAACTGTTAACAACAGAGAGCGGTGAAGAATAGAACTGCGTACAATTTCAAATTCATCTGTAAGAGCTATCAGAAAGTGAAAAAGGAGAGTTTCCTCTATATGTTTTTGATATTCTTTGTACGAGTGTGTCCATGTTGGTTCAGTGAGTGAAATTTGATCCCAAAGTACTTACATTTGTGCATGAAATTCAGAGACCTGCTCCCTAGGTTGTTGTTGTAGAGGACGAATCTCAAGTTTTAATTTGTAACATATCTCAAAGTTAGTTTGAAGATAGGTAGATCGGAGGTGTTGCCATACTTCTTGAGCAATATCAGAATCTATGATTGTCATAAATATAGATCGAGTGCAATTGAGATGGATTAGAGCAATAATATAATGATTTTTCTGTTCTCATTTCGCTTTTTTTTGTGCTTTTGATGGTCACAATGATTCCCCTATAATAATTGTCCAGAGTCCTTTGCATTTAAGGACCAATGACATGGATTTTTCCCAGTATAACTAATTGATTCCATCTAATTCAATGTTGATAGATTTCAATTCAAACACATGGGAAGTCATAATGGCTATGGTTAAAATTAGTTGTGCTAAATAAGACAATGGAACATGGGTGTCGATAGGAAAAGAAGGGGGTCTGATTAAAGTAGGATAAGCCAAAACAAAGGAGGTGTTGATCGCAAAACGAGAGGGTGGTAAGATAGGTGGGGGAGGAGTCCTGATAATGAATTAGTGGTATGGTGAGACAAGGTAAAGTTAAGAAATACTTTATACAAATTATGTTGATGTTTAACCGCAAGTGCACGGGCTATTGTAGTGTAGCTTATGCAAGTACGGGTTGATCCCACGGGGGAATTAGACTTAAAAAGTAGGAATTTCAATAAAATTTAATTATCTAAAATTAAAAATAAATTACTAAAAATTATTGAAATTATAATCAAAACTCAGATCTAATCAACTTCTCAAAATTATAGAATTTCTAGTTCCTAAATAAAATAAATAAATCAAATAACATGAAAAAAAAGCTACTTCCTTAGCTTCATCACTATCAATATCTTCAAATCTGATCCTTTGAGATTTGATCGGCTTTTATAGATGTCTTTAGCACATCCTTGATCAGAGATCTACTAGTTGGATTTGTCAGATTCCTCAAAATCATCAAGATCTGGGCTAAATTATAATTTTGAGATTTGGTTGGCTTAGATTAAGTTATCGATTTCAGATTAAAGACCAGATATGTTAGTTAGTTCTATGATGTCCTAAGAATAAAACTATAAAGTTAATTTAAAATTAGATGAGAAATGGATGAGAAACAAGCAATTCTTAGTTGATTAAGGCTAACCCGTTGATTGGGTTAGGCCTTGATTGATCTGGTATGGATTGAGTTGTTTCTGGATAAGAAAAATGCAGATAAACTAAAATTGGAATAGAATGGGACACATCTGCAATTAAAGAAAAAGGACAGAAATGTAATTAAAATTAAAGGGAAAAGGATAAAAACAAAATTTTGATTAAAAATTTGGTTTTTAAGAAAAACCAGATGGAGAAGAAAATGTCGGAGGTGGGACAAGAGGGAGCTAGAGGAGAAGGGGGAAAGGGAGAGGAGAAGAGAGGAAAGGAAAGGAGGGGGGACGATGCAGGAGGAAACCCCTGTTGGGTTTCCTTCTCTAAAGCCAACCTACGACAGTGGAAGGATGCCAATGATAGTGAACAGGGAACTGGGAAGAGAGCTAGGCAAGGTCCGACAACTCTGGTGAAGAGCTGGACAGTGATGAACGGAGGAGCAAGTAGAGGGTGATGCAAACCGAGGCATGCCAGTGCAGTGGAGTGATGGGGCTTGTCGGACTGGGTAGACATCTCCGGTGAAGAGGTGTGGGCTGTGATGGTGAAGCTGTTGCGGGGGAAGATCTGGGAGGTCCTGTTGGTCTGGGCTTGCTCAAGATCAGAGAATGGTGTGGAGATGTTGGAGGCAGACGACTAGTGATAGAGAAGGTTGGTGGAGGTGAGAACAAGAGAGAAGAGGGGATATATAGAGAAAGAGGGAGGTGAGGAGGAGAAAGGGAATGAGAGAAACGAGAAGGGGGGTTCGGTGCACATAGTGAAGTAGGAGAGAAAGAGGAGGAACAGAGGGGTAGTGAAAAGCTAGGTTGCTCGTTGGTGGAACCCAATAGAGAGGTGAAGGAGAAGGGCAGGCGCTGCAGTCTGGAACCGAGTGTGACCAGAGAGAGAGAGAGAGAGAGAGAGAGAGAGAGAGAGAGAGAGAGAGAGGTAAGGGGAAAGGGATGTTGGGTCTACCTTGTACCGTCTAGGGAAAGGGTTGAGAAGAGGAGAGAATAGAGGAGAAGAGGAAGGTGGGAGAGTGAAAGAGGAAATTGTACGTGAGAGAGAGTGGAAAGAAGAGTAAAAAAAAAAAAAGGATGAATAAGGAGGGAAAGAGAGAAGTAGGGAAAGAAGGAGTTACGCCTGAGTGTAAGGAAATTAGGTAAGGGGTGTTTAAGAGAAATGTAAGAGAGAAGGTGGTTGAAAGAGAAGAGGAAGTTTCCCCCTACGGGTGGTGAATGTTGCCTTCCTTAAAACCCATACCTTTTAAGGGCTTTTCACTTTCCTTCTAGCTTAAATTCTTCCATGGGGACTTCCAACTAAGGGCACTTTCCAAATCTCTTCCATATCTTCCTTTAACACAAAGTTTCTTTTAATGGCTTATTCCATCCGCACCATTAATCCTTGATGGATGATCTGTAACATTGATCCATTGATCCTTGATCTTAGCCATCCATGCCTATTTTGGTTAATCTACAAAATAAAAGACCAAATTAGAACCATCTGAACCGTACATTAATCATCTAATGAGATGTAATGATCATCTGACAATTGATTTTGATAAGTTAAGGTTTGGATGGTCAGTTAGAGCTAAAGTTTACAAATATGAACGGTTAGATGATCTAATTGAATGCTAAATTAGGGGTATTTTGACTAAAATTGAACACTTAACAAATCGTAAGAAAGAGGGTGGGGAGTGTCAATACTGAAATGGTGAGAACTTTACCTAAATAAGGTAAAGTTAGGAAATAGCTAAGTATCTGTAAGTAGCAGGGGGAATGCAGCGGCAGTGGTATGTGTAGTATAACAGTGGCGACGGAATGTGTGGAGCACAAGATCGGCAGTGCTCACGATCTGTGCGGGGGGGTTGATGGGATGTGTAGAGCAGAAGATTAGCGAAGCACACGAGAACAACTATGAACCTGAGATGGATGGTGACTAAAGAGGATATTGTGTAGTGATGCTATCGTTGGCCAAAGATGAGATCAGAAGTGATGAAGATTAAACTGCGCAAGATTAGTGATGGGTCTGCCTCACCCAGGAGCTTTCGCAATAGAGAGGAGCTATGAGTTTTTCTTGCTAAGGATAGCCATACACTCTTTCAGGTGATTAGCTCTGATACCCATGTTAGATCTGATCAAGATATGTCACACATCTTCATTCATAAAGTAGGGTTTATATACATGCTTGTTTACATATTTGTGGAGATCTTATCTGTGATGACCCGGGTTTTCTCATGCATTTTTAAATGCAAGATCTAATTCCTAAGGCGGGATGCATCCCTATTTGAAAACCATTTTATAAAAACCATGCAATGCAGCGGAAAATATTTTATTCTTTAAACTCATTTTGAAAACCCCGAGTGTCATTTGCTTTCACAACAAGCAAAGTAGTTTTTGAAAAACTTCAGAAATCATAAATGTTTTTCCTCAGGTCTACCCAGTCACAGCACACAGTCCAATTGTAAATAAATACAAATACATGTCCAAAGGGTAGAGAGTTTACTTACATGTATAATTGTCTCCTGTTTGAATTTTCTTGCTCGTAGCACTAATACCTCCTGAGGCGTCTTCTATTTGTGAGTGGAACTATCCTGAAAAATGTTAAGGATAGGGTGAGTATATACTATACTTAGTAGGAGTCTATCACTACTAGTTTTACAATGCATGCTATGTTTAAAATCATATGCTCTTTAAAACATGTGCATGTTCGAACAATCATGGTCAATATCGATATTAAAAACCATTGTCGAATTGGAATACTGACGACTTAAAGAATAGCATAATCTAAGTCGAAAGTATCATATATCATAAACATAATGATATGCATAAGATGCTCAACTGAATCCAACTCATGGATATCTGGTATGGTATGGTCGACCAACCTCATGTCATGCCATATGCAATACAAGTAAATCATCAAACCATAGGGTCCAACTATGCCCATGACCTTGCCGCTGTGTGGTCCCTGAGTACTTGAGGATACAACGTCATAGCCTCCACGGGGCATATGACACATCAACCCAGTGCCGTGACACCAGTGGTAGCCCCCTGTACCACATGCAGTCGACGTAGGGACATGCCACTTTTTGGGCGTGGTAGCCATCCACCTAATAGTCGTAGAGGTTGGAGGCCAACCCAAACCTTTTGGCATAACACCCACGAGCTTACCAGCCCAAATCATATATGATCAAACAAGCAAAAAAACCTCTTTTTCAAAACCTATCCTCTTTGGGTCCCTCACAACTGCCTACCCAACTTCTTTTGAGCACTCCAGCGTCTTTTAGTAACCCTCAAGGACATGCAATTTTTCAAGAACTCAATGCTCACAAATCATGCAATATATGCAATTGTTTGCAAAACATGTCTATGCATAATGTATTTAATCATCTGCATGCTGAATTCATTTATATGCTAAACAAGCCATAAAATAAGTCATGCTAAACAAGTTATATAATTTATACTTAAAACATGCATTCAAAACAATCATGACTCTTTTTAAAAAGTCTAGTAGCGATAGAGCACCTACCTTAAAGTCTCCTGGAGTCGCGTCCTTTATCACTCAACCCATCCTTGGGTCTCATTTATAAACTCTTGGGTATGAATGGATACAAGGAGTCCTTATTAATTTCAATCCATTTAGACATTAGATCGCTAGCTCTGCCTTTAGGGTCCATGGTCCTTGCCTAATTCATTTGTCAGGCTAGACCCTATGATGTGGATCTCCTATTCAATAGTTAAACTCCCTAATTCATTGTCAGGTTAGATCCTATGATCTGGATCTACTATTCAGTAGTTAAACTCTGTAATTTGTCCTTTGATCTAAACTTTAAAGTCTCATTAGGTCCGCGTGTCCCAGTTCCTAGGACACCCGTGCATCTTGGTTGAACCGCGTTGCCTCACATGTGTGCGCGCCCAAAGGCCATGCCAAGGACCGCATTTTGCACGCGCACATGCATGTTCAAGTGACGCGCTATGACGCATATCATCTCACGGACGCACCCTTGGTGTAGCATGGCGCGTCTTAGCTCCCAGGGCACCCCGTGCATCCTGGTCGAGCCAGGACTCGTGCCCCATGTCGCGCACGCACCCAAAGGACACACCTGGGATAGTGTACGCACTGTTGTATGCCTGGAACCCATCCCAGGGACCCTATCCCAGGCGTACGCGGAGCATGGCGTCCTTGGGACGTCTTGTTCGTGCACAACCGGCTAAAACTGCTTGGAGCGTTTTTTGGCCAGGAAACCCGGCTGGGAAAAGCCAGATCCGGCATGGATCTTGGCCTGGGGGAAGTGAAATGGAGAGACAAGGTAAGGAGGGGCTTACCTGTAGCCTGGGGACGCCCATCGCTGGTGGTGGAACCTGTTCCTGGTTCTGAAAATCCTCTATCGCCGGAAAAGTCAAAGAAGGGGAAAAACCCCAATGCCCAGATCAGAAAAGAGAAGAGAGGGGAAATGGGGAGACGATAACAGCATGGCTGGCCTAACTTGGGCCTGGCCAGTGCCGGAAAAACTCAGGGGAGTTGGGTTAAGACGGGTTTCCAATTTTGAGGGAAACCCCAGTCTCAAAACGATCGAAAAATCACGTTTTCGAGAGGGGGAGATGGGGCTTTTTATAGCCCTACTATGGCCGTGTTCCCATTGGTGGTGGCAGATTTCTTTGGAAACCAGGGTTTCTGGAGAAATCTAGAGGAAGAAGACGATGGGGTGCCGTTATCAAAACGCCCCCTGTGTTTTCTGCCTTTTTCATTTTTCTGTTTAAATTCTAGAACTACCCCTGATCTTTAAACATTCGTAACTTCTTCATACGAACTCCGTTTTTGGTGATTTTTGAGGCGTTGGATTCCATTTTTTGAGTAAAATCTAATGGTACCAAGTTTCCTTACAAATTCCTTCATTTAATATTTTAAATAAAGTGAAACATTTGGCTTAGTTCATTTCCTATAGAATGTCCAAAAATAGCGTAAATTGCTCAGGCATTACATTATCCCTGTAATTTCTTAGTTCTAAATAACAGTTTATGACTCTTGTAATTTTCTATTATACATAGAAAGTTATCTACATGAATACAGGCAAAAGCTTTTAGGACGCAATCTAAACGTCAACGGATATCACTTAAAGACGGCAGGAGATTGGATGGTTGTGGATACTAAAGGCACTACTTTATATACTAGCAAATCAGTGGCCAAACTGCATCTGAACTGTATCCTTTGATATATCTCAGTACTATAGTATGAGTAAGAAGTTCTGAAATTAACTAACACACTAGGGCTAGTCTGGAGAAGAGAAATCACTCTACGTTAGTAGCTTTTAGAAAGTTAATGCAAGAAACTGAACATTAAAAGAAAACCAACAGAATGAGAACTTTTGATGAAAACTCTTATGAGATGACTTAGGTTTCAGGGCACTAGGTCGTAACCATAATGAGGAACGAGAACAAAAAAAAAACAATGAATATGTCTAAATCCTTCAAAATCCTAGACATGAAAAATCAAATTATGTGTATGTGAAAAAAATTAAAATTGGGGAAGAATTTGACAAATCAATATTAGAGTTAAACTATTTTGTATGAGATCATCACAACTTCATGAAAACATGAATGAAATAGAGAAAATTCCAAAACACAAATGATAATTTTAGAGGAAAAAGAAATAACAATTTGATAATGAGTTGGAAGTTTGGATAACTTATCGATGTAAATCCTTTCAACTTAATCAAGACAAGATGAGCCACAAAAGATTATTTTGTCAAAATTCCATACAATGAAGTGGAGTGGCATATGAAAAGTGAAAAAGAGCCTTAGTTTGCAAATAATGAAACATGAATGGCAAACTTTAGAAGGGGAGCCTTGGCACATCAATAGAGTCGTCATTGTGTGACCTTGAGGTCATGGGTTCAAGGCATGAAACCAACCTCTTGTAAAATGCAATGTAAGTCTATACCATTGACCCCATATATGCGAGAGCTTCGTGCACTAGGGCTCCTTTTTTTTTTAATGGCAAACTTTATGTAACGACCCAGGTTTTCATATGCATTTTTAAATTCAAGAATAATTCTTAATGCGAGATCGATCCCTATTTGAAAACAATCACAAAAAATTAATGCAATGTAGCAAAAGATTCTTTTTGTTTTAAGTTCATTTTGAAAACCCTGAGTTTCATTTACTTCCAATAAAATAGCTAGGAATTTATTTATTTATAATTAAAACAAAAATATATGCATCCCAGGTCTTGTTAGTCATAGCTCATAGTCCAACTATAATAACTACATATACATATCCAAAAAGGATAAGTCATATACTTACATTGATCATAGTACGTTATGCTATTATCTTCATCTAGATTTGCATCCTCCTTGATTTGCTTTGCTCAAGTAAAATTCTTTGAAGACCTAAGATATTTTAAACAATTTACAATATCTCAGCAAACTTGCGTTTGTATAGGTAGTTTTACATCTATTATACCAATTTTGAAATCCAATTCTAAACAATATTTCAAATAATCTTTCATTCAGTTCTAAAGAATATAATGATTAGATCAAATACATGAAATGTAGATGAATCACATGTAAATCTCAGTTTATAATTTTATGCTAAAACATTTCAGATAATATCAATGTAAAATATTCACGACTTTAAATGTATATTTTCAAATGATTGGATTTGCATGGTAATCTCACCTAAATTGTAACATATAATGTATTACAAAATCACATGAATGTATAACTTGTAAATTATGTGAAAGATCCTCAATTTAACTTGATAATTCAAATGTCATAAGATCTTCAAAATATAAAAATAGTAATCGGTGTAACTGCAAACGTCTCCCGAACCGACAATGTCATCATCATGTGCACATATGCACCCTAGCGAACACATCAGCCGATTGATCATGAGTACTCATCTAAAGACCATTAATCTCATCATATATAATATCTCAAAATAGAAATCTCATGGTACACTATGCTCATGACGAGCTAGCTAAATTGTGTATTTCTAGTATCTAGAGACAAGCCACCACAGCTTCCACAACGACTGTGAATATGTCTCGAAAAGGGTGCCGTGAATACCTACCATCATTGGTGGTTAGAGGCTGGGAGGCCAAACTCGTACAACCTCTTAGTATAGTGCCCATCAAGCTCATTAGCCTGAACAAACATATATCTCAATCCAAATGTCCTTAAATCATATAACATATTTCTCATATTTTCCATGCATTTATTTAACTCATCTCAAAGCATGGGATTGATGTAATTTCAAGTATAATCATTTCTTTTAAAAATACACAACTGCATGTAATATAATGAATAACATCCTTTTCATTTTTCCATATAGAAGTATGCATCATGATTATGATGATATATATATAGATAGATAGATAGATAGATAGATAGATAGATAGATAGATAGATAGATAGATAGATAGATAACTCACATGCCTCATTTGCAAATATTGCATTCTTTAAAAGCTAAAATAATGTAACATGATGAGATATAAGTTTCATAATAGTCTGGTAGTCTCAAAGAGAAAACATGACAATCAAATGACTTGATTATTTAACATCTACATATCTTAGTAAAGCAAATGACACACTCAAAATCCCAACAGTAAATAGATGTTAAAACTACTTACCTTGAACATGATTATAGCAATCCTTGGAGTGCTGAATAAGCTTAGTTCACACCAATTAGCATCTTTATCAACATATGTACATTACAATGTCATTTATCTTACTTATGATTTCTTAATTGTGACTTATATAGTATTTGATCACTATTAACATTGCGATCCTACTTTTACCACTTTATGATCATATGTATTCCTCTTTATTTTTGTTGTAATGTCAAATCATGGTTGTTGATTAAAGATCAACGGTCTAGATCATCGAATTGTCCTCAATTCCTATTAATCTTTGACTTATAGATAGTTTATTTTATATCTCAATGTTTGATTTATTGATCTGATGGTTAGGTTGAATTTTGATCAGTTAGATCTATAATTTCAAGTCACCCTAGTATCAAATCTATGCATCTACGGTCATTGAACAATCGAAATAGTAGATTAATCTAAATGCTAATATAAATAGTTCAATTGTTTTTATTAAGGTTTGATGCATTCTAGTCTTGCTTATTGTCTAAATTTTCTATAATTTATTAGGCATAACTAAGATAAAATAAAATTTAACTTATTTAAATAAGACTCAGTAGCGATCTCACCTCTGATCACTTAAACCCATGTATGATGCTATGTCTGATATGGCCTAATCGGGTTTGATCTCCTTTGATAAAAAAAATTTAAGAATAAATGGCTTAGATCAAGTGTTAAATCTATGGCCAAATCTAAATGGAAGTTTAAATCAGTGGCTGATCAAGGTGTTAAGTAGTTGATCATGGGTTAGATCATCTTAAAAGGGTGGATTGGTTGTAGATCTAGCATCTGGATCGTGATAAAAAGTCAGATCGATAGCAAATCTGAGTTTTGGTGTTTGATTACAATTGGAACATGTGGGAGTTTTGTTGATTTGATTATAGATCAGACATTAAGTGATAGATCATGTGTTAAATGATTATGGATGGTCATATCTAGTTTTGATTGGTCCAATCCATGGTTCAAGGATTGATGTCCTTAATTCAGGTTTGATATATATATATATATATAGGTCTACTGCATTATCTAATTGATCACTTCTTAGGGTTTGATCATCTTTAATCTAATAAATATATGAGATTTGTATAGTTTATAGGTCATGATCAGTTAAAAATGTCCTCTGATCTAAATTTTGTTGCATAATTAGGTCCGTGTCATCAAGATAAATCCAATGGATCTTTCCGATCTAAATCGGACTTGTACAGCCTTCTGAATTAAAGATTTTATGTTTCAAATCTTTTTAAATGGTTTATATTTAAATGTGAACTAAAACAAATAAAAAAATAACGTCACCAAGATGCACTAGAACGAAACACATGCTGTAGGACATTCCGGTGCGTCTTGGTGATACAAACGCATCGAGGAGTATTTCAGTTTCCAAGACACAGAGGCATCCTGGTAGAATCGTGATCACTCTGCACACGAGTGCATACGCAGGGACATGCCTAGATGGTATGTCTCCATGCTGAGTCAACAGGTGCCTCTTGGTCGCTGATCAGGTTGACTAGGATGAGACAGTCTAATTTGGATCATCTGATCATTTCAATTCCAATCAACATCCATGATCATTCAAAGGTTTACTGTTTTTGGGTTTTCTAGGGTTTTGGGGTCCCACGAACTCATTGGACAACTTAGATATTCCATCTAAACTTTCCTTGAGTGGGCACCAAATCAAATCCACTAGATCTGTTTTCACCGGTGATTTGCCCGTCGGTGTGAGTAGATCCGGCTCAGATCTTAGGAAAAAATGCCAGAAAAGGAAAAGGAAGGGGAGAAAGGAGAAAAAAGTACCTGCTTTATAGGAGGGGTGGATTTAGGCTTTTTCAATGGTTGCAGATGCGTTTGTGCCTGCCGGATTGCTGGGTTGCAAGGGGTAGCTGGAGGGGGAAAAAGGGGCAAAGGAGATGGGAAAGAGGTGGAGTTTGGGGAGAAAAGGGGGAACGCAATGGGGAAAGGGAAAAGAGTTTTTATTGCCATTGATCCGCCTTCCTTGCACGCAGGCACGATCACCGACTTGTTTCCCCGGCGAAGGAGTCAAAGATGGGAGGGTGCCGTTATAAAAAATGGCCCCCTTTAATTTTGATCCTTTCCATATTTTGAAACATATAATTGTATTATTTTTAAAATTGTCAAAATACCCTTATACTTAAAAACTGTGTAACTTTCTCATCCAAATTCCGTTTTCATTGTTGTTATTGTTGTTGGATTTTATTTTTCAAGTAGAATCCATTTATTAAGGTTTTAGTACTTTATTTGGCTTCTATAAAAAAGATTATTTATAAACTTCTATTTTATCCCTTTTTTGGAATAAAAATTGCTTAAAATTAGCTTTTAAAATTTGGATTATTACACTTTATCAAGGTCATCAGCATCAAAATAATTATCACATGATCTAAGCACTCTTAAATAATAAACAGGTAGACGTAGATGGTCAATCTAGACTTTTAATAACCAGATTCATTTAAGTATTAAATGATATAAGTAAAAAAAAAGGGCACCTCGGTGCACAAAGCTTGCATATATGGAGGATCTAAGAGAGGGGCAGATCGTAAAGGGTCTATAGCATGAGCCTTACCTTGCATTTTTTGCAAGAGAATGTTTCTACGTCTTGAACTTGTGACCTTCAAGTCACAAGGCAATAACTCTACCTTTGCGCCAAGGCTCCTTTTCTATCGCATGATATAAGCACTCTTATATAACTTATAGAATAGCATAGACTAAGTTCAAGTTGAAGATTGCAACAAATAGATAAATAAATTGAAATCAGAATAATTAATTAGCAAATGGCAACAACAAAGTATACAAAAAAAGACTCATCATCATCAAAGCCTTATCCTGATTTAGGGGTCAGCTACACAAATCTTATTCCTCCATTCTCCTCTATCAAGTATCATTGCTTCATTTAATTCAAAAGCTTTAAAATATTTTCTTATCACTCCTATCCACATCCTTTTAAGCCTTTCCCTTGCCCTTTTAGAGCCTTAAACTTGGATCTACTCACTTCTAACTTGTGCCATTTTTGGTCTCTGTTGGACATGTCAAAACTTATTGTCTACTGACATTACTCTTAAGATTCCTCTAATGTTTTCATTTCTAATTCTATTCTTTTTTATCTTGTCACTCATTCATCTCAACATTCTTATCTCGGTTACACTCACCTTATGTATATGTTGTTCCTTAACTACTGAATACTTTGATCTGTAGAGCATGATTGGCCTTACAATCATCTTATAAAATTTTTCTTTGAGTTTGAATGGCACTTGTTGATCACACAAAACTCAGAAGGCACATCTCCTTTTGCTCCAACCCACTTGGATTTTCCAGGTAACATCCTTTATAGTCTCTCTGCTCTCATGATATTATCAATCCAAAGTATTGAAGGTGGTCTTTTTAGGTAACTTCTTGGTTTTTAATCTTTGCTGGTGCTTCACTCATACTCTTCTCCTTGCTAAAATTGCATTACATATGCTCTATCTTAGTTTGGCTAATTTTAAATTATTTAAACTCTATAGCATTTCTCCACAACTTTAGCTTTGTATTTATACCATCTCTTGTCTTGTCAATCAAAACTATGTCATCAACAAATAACATACACCATGGAATTTTCTTGGGCAAATATTTTGTTAACTCATAAAAAATTAACGTGAAAAGGTAGAGGCTTAATGCCCGTCCTTGGTGTAATCCATAGTGATAGGGAAAACATCAGTCTCTTTGCTGGCGAAAAGACTATATCATTTGATTTTCAGCATATAATAGAGCAACAGAATTTAAAATACAAACCATGTTAACTTGAATATGTTAATCTACGATTAGAAATTCATTCGAACATCAAATTATAAAGAATTTCGCTACAGATACCGAAAAGTTCAGATGGACTGTGAACAAAACAAAGGTTTGCAGAAGCCAAAATTAAGATTAGCTTACTCAGAAATTGTAATGAGCTCTAGACATGAAGGAACAACAACCAGGCATTCTGATTGACAATTCCAAACAAAGATCTTGACTACAAAGAAAATAGACTCTAAAGCGAACAGAATCGAGATCTAAATATAACTGAAACAACTGACATTATTTGGACGAAAGCTACATCAACAACTGGATTAATACAATTCAGAGTAAACTGCATTTTAAGGCAAGATCACTCAAATCAGAGTAAGTTGCTATTAAACAACAAAAAGATGGCTTTATCCGCATATATGAAAGTCTAGAAGATAAAAAGTTTATAAAAGCGCTTCTTTCACTCAATATACATCCAGGACTTCAAGTAGGCAAAAACCAAATAGAGAGCAAGACTTTCAGGAATTTGATCAAACTTCCAGCATAAATCAACTCCCAGATGACAGAATAATAGGATAGAGAGAAGATCATCAGAACTCATGTATCATTCTCGGAGCATTTGCCCACCGTCTAATGGAGATATGAAGCGCGGGCATTGAGAATCTGCGGAGGTTGATGAGGTTTGACAAGTGAAATCCTGAACCAGAACCAGAGGCACCATCAGTTCTGGTAGAATTGAAAAAGCATTTAGAAGAGCAAGACGATCCCATTCCCACCAGCGAAATCTGGTAGAGAATGTGGGGTTTATAGAGGCACGCTATGCTCCACCAACTCTTCTCTCTCTCTCTTCTCACTTTCTCCAATGACTCTCTCTCTCTCTCTCTCTCTCTCTCTCTCTCTCTGTATGCTTAAAATTTTTTACCATAGGTTAAATAAATACAGTATCAAATGTATCTAAGATCACAGATGATTCCTGTATCGGATTCTACATACGCACGTCAATGAGACATGATGCACGTGGAGCGTGATAAGGAGAATCCTGATCATTGAGGCTGCTTTGTAGGAGAAATGCTTGTACAAGTAGAATCCCCATCTAAAGTCCACCAGTACCTGCTTTACCTGGGTTACATTTGGCAGCACCATCAATGTTTAGAAAGAACCTCCCTTGTTGAGGAGGTTCCAGTCTTAACGTAGATGGTTGTGCCAAAGGACACTGATGCCAAATGAATCAATTTCTGCAATACGTGAAGATCTTTTTTGGCATAACCCAGATTGTTTTCATCCAGGTTTAAAATTTCAGTAACACGTGTTTCCATCTATGCATAAGTAAACCAAGATCGAAAGAATGACTATTAAAAACAATATCATTTCAATCTTGCATAATTATCCAAGTAAGATAGCAACAGCATGTGCAGTTACAGATTTCATTCTTCCATTTTTGTTGCTGTTGAAGCTGTTTGAAATTCAGTCCCACAGAAATGTTTCATACATTGAGCTGACAGCAAAGTTTAGAATCTCTTCACACTGAACAACTGGTACAAAAAAAACCTAGCCTTAAAAAACATTCGTCTTGTACCTACATTTATGAGAACCAAACAAACCACTCGTGACAATATAATTAATTCATACTACAACATCCTCCTACTTTCACATGTATCAAGAGGATTTCCGATCAATGATACTTTAAGGGAGCACTGTAGAAACACCTTGAATGGGAATTCCACCATTCTCAAGGGCATATCCACGGGTTCCTGGAGTGCTGGACTGATAGGAAAAAGCTGGCATTGTGCATAATGCAAGATTAGCTGATCCAAGATTACCAGAGAAACCATGGCTTCCACCATTGGTACAGCTGCAGCAACAGCAAGCAGGATTCTACATGATTCTCTTGTTTCATGATACAAGTAGAATGTAATGCCAAAGGCAAAGTGCTGAAGAGAAATTTTGGAAACAAACCTCGAGGCACCACACAAGGATCATGGCGGCCACGTGCCAGGAGTTCAATCTCGTGTTTGTATTTAGTTACGGTGTTCTGTTTCTTCTGCACAGCATCACATAATATCCCTACAATGGAAAACAAAGAAAAGATGTCAAGATGATGATGAAACAATCTGAAATGTATTCAACAACGGGAAAGAAATGTCCGGAAAATGAATTAAAAGAAAAGCATACTGCAATTGTAGCAGTTGGCTTGAAAGCTACTCTCAAGACCTGGTTTCATCATTTGATAGTCCTCCCTGCATGAAAAGCAAGGTAAAACTCAGTAAATCTAAACTCAAAGAAGTGTCATCTTAGCAGAAAAGAAGGAATTAACAAATAAAATACTAACCTGAATGCCCTGAGCGGTTAGTTCAAGTCCGGAATCTCCCGTGCTCATCTAAACATAACTCATCATTATGTTCACTCCCCGTCATAAATGGATATACATTAATTGACACAGGCAAACACTTGCAAGTTACAACCCACGTGTCGACAGATATATCTTAAAGCTGGCAGCAGTCTGGATGCTGTCGATGCTAAAGGCACCAAATGACTGAGTGCACTGCTTATATTCCGGCAAATCCACTGCCAATTTCAAATCCCTTAGAGGCAGGCAGCCATATGCAAGCTTTGGCAAGCTCAGCATCAAGTTTATCAAAAACTGGTGATCTTTGCAACAAAGTTGCTTACTTGTTGCACAAATTCAGTAGTTAGAACTAAAAAATATCCATATCAAGGTCCATTTACACATAGGCTCATGACTCTACTCTAGGAAATGAAACTTGGTAAGATTCTTACACGGGGAACATTTCGCACTAAACATGTTACAAGACCCCCAACAGAATCACCTCTCACTCGGATAGCATCAATAGCACTAATCATTTTCTCAGCATATTCAGGATCTGGGCATCTGACTATGTTACTCTCTATCGGGAACAATTAACACGTATAACTCTAGTTAAGTGGTGAAGTGAGAATACTAGAGAACCCTCAGCAAGAAACTCAATATCGGCAACCACACCTGTTCAAATGTCACAGCCTCGTTGTCTACTACTCCCTCTGGAAGTACAACTTTATGCATTTGGGAAACATACCCAAGAACCTGAAAAAAAATAAAAAAAATCCTCAACAAGATTCATTTAGTGGGCATGTGCATAATCTGGATGATGGTTGTTGTCAGGACTCATCAATATCATATGAATAACTCCAATTATAAAAGGTAAACAATGGGTCGATCATAACAGCATACATGCCTAACATGCAAAAGTTAGAAAATTGTCCCTATGGTGCATTTGTGTTGATAGTACAATATGTACAAACACATAGAAGAGATCAGTTAGGTAAAGTTAAGGTACGCCTCAGTTCCTGACTTGAGCTTGAGGATTATTTTGCAAGAGTTCCAGGTATAACTTAATAGTTTCTCTTGCTGAAGATCTGCAGCGCCCCTATATTCCCACATGAACACATTTAATAGTAATTGTAGCAAAACCATGAAAAAAAGAATGAAATTCTAATAAATAAATGAATTGCCTCCAATCCCCAATAGCAAACCCATGATCTTGTTAGTAGGATAATGGGCTCACCGCCACAGATCTCACTCCATATTTGAAATCATATGTTGCATCAGCATGCAACGGCCTATATGCCTTGGACATTTCGCTATAATCCCGCACAATTCCAAACATTAATAGGAGATTAAGTTTGTGAAACTTTAATGAAGTTGCATTATCCCCCGCAAAAAAATAAAAGAAAGAAAAAAGATTTAAGTCTGCTGAACACAATGAAGTTAAGGTACCAATTGATTAAATGATTTGCAATCAGAATGTGAGAATACAAAACTTAGACCTCATGCTACATTACTCAGATTTACTAGGGATACTCACATGTCCTCTTTGATCAGTATTTGGTACAAACACGTGGATTAGAGTTCCTGTAGTCATTCCTGCAGCATGTCTTATGCATCAGCTAAATTGTTCATGGGAGAAGAAGAACGTATGTAACACTGTTTGTCTTGCAACAGATAACTGAGGAAGGAGAGTGTAATAAAATGGAATAAGAAGGAAATACTCTCAGAAACGCCCAAAGGAATTTTGCACGTGTCAGTTTCTTTTTTAGGACTAGTTATTCGACTTTGCCCAGGCCTCCTGCATTCAGGAGTAAGTTTATCAGAATAAAGTTGTCACTAATGTTGGTATTTAGATGGTACAACTAGATATATTAAATTTGTTTCTCAGTATATGGTGCAGCCGGAAGCTGTGATGATGGTTCAAAGGATTAGCCGAGCTGAATAGGTTAATTTTAAATATGAAAAAGCTTTTACTACTATCCCTATTGTATGCTTTGATAGATATAGGACCACTCCCTATCAAATATGCACTGCATGATTGATCATATGTACATACAAGTCTAGTGTTGTTATTAATCTCATTGCAGTCTAGTGCACCACTCTTTATTGGTCAACAACATATTTACCATAAAAAATTGAAAATTAAGACAACTGCAAATCGATTTCTCTCCTTGCAGCATACATAATCTCCAGAAAGCAAAGGGATCAAACATAACCTTAATACTAGATCCAACAGCAATCATAAGTGACAGTGGACTGGACTTTACCTCCTATCCAGATCTACTTCATCTGAAAGGGGAATCCGGGGAGGGCATCCATCAATAATACATCCCACACTTCCTCCATAAGACTCACCATATGTTGTAACATGAAACTAGGTCCCCTATGAACGTCCAGTACCAGCCTGTACCTCTGGTATTTCAAGTGAAATATGTAAGATTTTAACTCATACATTCTGAATAAACTGCAAATAAAATGTGGCAAACTAATCAGCTGGCATAACTGCAGTTTATATACATTGATAGGGATCAGATTGAAACATACAGCAGAAAACACTAGAAGGAACAGAATAGTCAGGCCCAAGCATTGATTTGGAACCATGATAATGATGAAGACTCCACATGGACCCTTTAGTAGGTTAATGATTACAGAATAATTGGACAGAATTGGGTTTAAGGCACCATATATAACAACTTATGAGAGTAGGCTTACTCCAGCAAAGACCATCCCAGATGATCGTTGACCAGATCACATATATCTACATCAGATTTCTGTGATCTGTTGACCAGTTTATTAGTTTCTATAAATGCTTATGCAAAGCTACATCTCAACAGTTGACCAGCCTTGATTATTTTTGTTTCCACAAATGCATATGCATAGTGGATTACCAAAGTTGACCAGATTTGATCCTATTTATGCATATTAACAGAGTAGGAGAGTAGCAACAAATGGACAGGGACATGATAGATTGTAAGGCTTATAAATTTGCTGTAGAAATCTTAAAAATCAGTGAAGAGTTACAGATTTTACAGACACTAATTGCAAAGTATGGGTGTGATGCCTATCTATTTGAAGTGAGTTAAAAAACAATCTCTGCTCTAGTTCCATTTCTTTTGGTTTCAACGAGTGCTATTATACTTTGTAATTCTACAAGACTCGAGCCATTAGGATCAAATTTATTTTCAGATTACTATTTTTCGCAAGTCCTGCATATACATATCCGTTTACATTAAACTTAGACACTTATCATGTGTGTATGCGCATCATCATCATCATCACCATCTAAGTCCTATCCCAATTCAGGTTTGGCTATATGAATCTTGTTCCTCCATTCTCCTCTATCAAGGGTCATTGCCTCACTTAGTCCAAAAGTTTTTAAATCATTTCTCACCACTTCTATCTACATCCTTTTGAGTGTTTCCCTTGCCCTTTTGGAGCCTTCAACTTGGATCGACTTACTCCTAACCAGTTTTGTTTTCGATCTTTGTTGGACATGTCCAAACCATCTAACTCTACCCTCCCCTGTCCTATTACCTATTCGGGCTACTCCCAAGTTTCCTCTAATATTTTCATTTCTAATTCTATCTTTTCTTATCTTACTACTTATCTATCTCAACATTATCATTTTGCCTACCCTTATCCTATGTACATGTTATTCTTTAATTGCCCAATACTCTAATCCATAGAGCATGGCTGGCCTTACAACTATCCCATAAAATTTTCCTTTCACTTTGAGTAACACCCTCCAATCACACAGAACTTTAGAGGCACACCTCCATTTGTTCTAACCCACTTGGATTCTTAGGGTAACATCCATCTCAAGCTCGCCACTCTTATGAATTATCAATCCCAAGTATTCAAAGCAATCTTTTGGGGGACATCTTGGTTATCAATCTTTACTAATGATTCGCTCTCATTCCTCTTTCTAAAATTGCATTTCATATATTTTGTCTTAATTTGGTTCAGATATGTTTAAATATTTAGACTCTATAGCATCTCTCCACAACTCTAACTTTGTATTTAAGCCCTTTTTTGTCTTATCAATGAAAACTTTCATTGCAAATAACATCCACCATGGAATCTCTGTGCGCTTGTTAACTCATCTATAACTAACATGGAAAGGTATGGGCTCAATGTGGTGCAATCCCATAGTAATAGGGAAATTGCTGATCTCTAAGCTTATGGTCCTATTATTTGTAATGCTGCCTTATACATATCCTTAATTATATCTATATGTAAAAACCCCAAAATCGTTGGAATTATTTGAAATTAATTGGAATTTTTACAAAAATCGAGGTGGAATATTATATTTAATATAATATTAATTTTAAAAAAAAGAATCAGGTCTTGAAACATAGATATTTGAAATCAATCACGAGACACCAATTAGAATGACTATTAGCACGCTGAAATCTGAGCTTGGGTGAAAAATCCCTATTTTTCATAAATTTTGTGAATTTACATTTACCCATAAGGGTAAAATAGTCATTTTACTTTTATGTGGGGTCCACAAAAGTTGGGTGAGTTGGTGGATAGTCAGCTCAAGGAATATCAATGATGAAAAATAAACATGATGAGGAATATGCTTTTAATTTTATAAGAAAAGTGAAAAATTATTTATAATTAAAATAATTACAATTTTAATTAAAATAATACAAAAAGTACCCTATAAATACCCCTCCTACATGCTGCACGAAATTGCACAAACTCCCTAGACTCTTCCCCTCTTTCTGTCTCTCTTCCTTCTCTTTCTCTCTCTTCTTTCCTTTTTCTTTCTTTTCTTTTCTCTCTTCCCTTTACAACCGCAGAACACGTCTGCGGACGCACCGAGGGGAATATTCCTCCAAATCTGTCGGGCGCACCTCCAGATGCGTCGTCTTGGACAGAACTAGGGTTTCACCCTGGGTACTGTGTTGCAATTAGGCATCCATTTTCAGCCGTTAAAACATGATCTTGACCATTCATATTGTTTGGACTCTCACAAGCTTCAAAAGCCCTATAATTTCACAATGATCAGAGACATATTCACCAGTGAAATCACTGGAGAATAGTAAGTCCGATTACCTATATTTTTCGGTGTGGATCTCTCTTTTCTGGCCATATTTGCTGATTCTAAACACTACATGTAGGTACCCCTCACCCCCCCTTTAGCTATTCCGGTAGGTTTCAATGTATGAAGATCAGTGGATTGGATTTTCTGGCAAGATTTTTTCAGTGAATCTAGTAACGATGAAATAGGTGAAAAACACCCATAAAACCTATATTTTTGAAGATTTTAAGCCATTAGATGGATTCAGAGGGTCCCAAAACCCTAGGAGATGAAATTTGGGATGCTGGATCATTTAGATCTAGGAGAATTGGGGAAAAGCTTATCGATGGTCCAGATCAGACCATCTCGGCTATCCCAGGTCACCCCTTCCCCTTCCCCTACACCGGCTATCACCGGTGGAATGCGGCATGGGCGGGCTGTTGATCGATTTGTTGATCTGTGAAATCAAATTGAATCTAAGCCCTTGTTTTGATCTAAAACCTTAAAACTTCAATTTAGAGCTCATTTTAACTCCAAATCAAGATCGGAAAAAACTTTGGATTCTTGGTGAAGAGTAGAATCTAATAGAACATAAAATTGATGTTTTATTCACTGTAAAAATCTATAAGTTAGAAAAAGATGTACTAAATCCCAAGATAGTAAAATTTGACATGATCAAACCTTGAGTGATCTAGTGATGAGGGAACATGAAATCAATAGTTAGATGTAACTAATCTGGGATGAATTAAGAAATTTACCCTTAATGGAAGAGAAATCTTAAAAATAATCATGGATTTACTTGATTTGACTAATCCAACATGATTAGAAACTATAAAATAGTATAGATGATGATCTAATGATAACATCATGAGAAATGAATGGCCTAATGTGGCTAATTTGGGATAGATTGAAATCTATGCCTTTGATTTGGATAAATTGACTTAAGATCTTCTTGATTGGTTGGATAAAAAAAGATTGGGTCATATGATGAGATGCATCAATGATCTAGTGATGATTCACATTAAAAGAATGTGATAGATCTAAATAAAATGAATTGAAATCAAAATATGATCATTTGATGAAAATAAATAAATATGATGTATTCAAATGAGCATGTGAATTATTAAATTCTATTGTAAATGTTATTTTATTTGCTTAGTAGATTTACTTGTTAGATTTATTTATTTACGCTTTAATTGTTCATGTTATGTAAATTACATGAAAAATGTAATTAAATAAAAATAAATATTGATGAACATTTACAATGAATATGGACATGGACTTAATGATAATAAGGGCTATAGTTAGTAGGACAATATAAGGAATATCATTTCCTTGACTCAAATTAGGAGAATAATAAACCCCATGAATGACATTTTAAATGTCCATGGATTTAATTAAAATCAAATAGCAAGAGTACTTAAGGTTTAATGCTTATAGGAACCTTATGAAGATTGAGCTAAGGTCACCCTAGTAAATGCTGAATATGATGGTTAAGGGGGTTCTCTAATAGAGCCTTGCTCTTTCCCCACCTTTTGACAATATTTATGGAGTTTAAACGCCTCACATGAGAATTGAATTAACCATTATGTGAGTAGCTTTTAACTGGTAAGCCTTAATCAATTCTACAATAAGGATGAACTGTATAGAATTAGGAGTGCATAAATTATCTTCAATCAGTAAAAGGATAGTAAATTATCTAATCCTAATAAAAATGGTAATTAAGATAATCAAATATTAAACAAGATCCATAAGGAGATCTTGAATGATCAAGAATAATAAGAATCATAATATTGTATGTATGTTTTGAAGTGGTATAAATATTAGATTCAAATGTGGATCAGTAGATTAGACCCTTGATCAATATGATCCAAGGAACAAGATTCAAATCATCCTATGTAAGGATGATAAAAAAAACAATTAGGAAGTATAAATGAGTTGAGGAATGATTGTATACATATGATTTGACAGATACATAAAGGATATGATGATCAAGATCAATGAGAAAATGGATAGTTGAAAGTAAAGGTAGGTGAACCTTAAGAATATATTCAATATATAAAATACATGTATTTTACACATGATCTTATCTTGATAAATAAGTTTTGATTATAATTGCCTTGGAATTGTTATGAATCAACAAATGATGTTGAAATAAATACAAAGGGATTGATTAAGTAATTATGAAATTACTTAAGACAACAAATGATAATGAAATGAATACAAAGGGCATTTGATGAAATGAATACAAAGGGATTGATTAAATAATTATAAATTTACTTAATGGGTAGAATGAGAAGATTTGAATGATATAAGTTAGACCCCAAAATCTTAAGGAAATAAGTTATAGGTATGTCCTATTATAATCAAACACACAGTTTGTAAGTATGAAATAATATTTTCCATGCAAGCATGGAGGCTTGTGGTTTTATTTTAAGATAGCCTTATGCTTAGGGATGCCAATCCTAGGAGAGTTATGAGGGTTTGGCCACCCGCTCTTTGAAACTGATTGTGATAATGATACCGTGCCCAAAGAGAGGCAAAATGTCGGGTGGGGCAATTATAGGAAGGCCGCCACTATGACAGCCATGGTTCCCCTCATCCAAACATGGATTTGTATTTTCCACCATGGTATCAGTGGAGTATTGAGCAGTTATCTGGATACGCTGTATGGATTGAGACTGCAAGCATGGTTGTTCTTTGATATTTTGCATTATGATGCAATTGATTATGGCATGATGAGATGCTTTATGTTATGGCATGATGAGATGCTTTATTTTATGGCATGATGAGATGCTTAGTAAAAATTATTACCAATGTTGTACTAGAGGATGATTCCCAATACAGTATGATTTTATAGTGTTAATATTGAAATCATTTTGGAAATGAGATATTATTGATGATATTGACTATATTCATGACTTTTAGTGGTTTTATTTATATGTAATATATACATATAATTCATATGATGAGTGAAGGATAAATTGGTTATCCAATTGTATATATTGATTTATATCATGGATATAATGAACTATTGATTTTGAGATATATTGAATGTTTACAATATTTCAGATACAATTAAGGAATATTGAAAGCTTAAGACTTGTGGATAATCATCACTGAACTATGGCTCAAGGTATTTACTCTAAGGAAGATTGTATTAATTTTTTTGTAATTTGGATTGTAATATTTGGACAAGGTATGTAATGACTACCGGGGCTGTGTCTGTAAACCACTGGATTGATCTTGATTTTAATAAAAGTATTTTTATTGATATTCAATAAAAAAAAATTTATTTATACAAAAATCTATGTATGATAAGTATTTTGATGTGACATTGGGTTTTGACAAATCAATTTCAAAGAAAATATGTTTTCGCTGTTTGTATTTAATTTTTTTTTTTCAAATTCAAGGCCCTACCTTTGCAAATATTTATGAAAATATGTTTTGAAAACCTGGGTCAGCACACTATATACCCCTATGAAACTCCTTTCTCACCCAACACCCACTATATTAACTCTATAAGGACCCTGTTCTAAGCTTTTTATAAGTCAATAAAAGACCATGTGGAGGTCCTTCCTCTTCTCCCTATACTTCTCTATCAATTATCTATGTAGAAAAATAGCTTCCATGGTAGACCTCCCATGCATGAAACCAAAGTGGTTTTTCAATATGGTTGTCTCAGGTCGTAGCCTCTTTTCAATCACTCTTTCCCAAAATTTATGGTGTGGCTTATAAGTTTGATGACGTGATAATTAACACAACTAGTATGTCTAATTTATTCTTTTAAATTGGTACAATAGAGATTTTCCTCCATTCTCCAACTAAAATTTGGATGGCTTCTCTAGTTAGGATTATATATCTCTGAATATGAGGAGAAAGGTCTTTTATAAGTGAGTAAATTAGCTTGATCATGAAGTACCTCTTAAAATGTTGAAATGGTAGGACATTCCTAAGTAAGATGGGTAGTACTTTCACAAATGCTACACACTTGTTCATCCTTAATTGAGTTTTTCTTTCCCATTTCTATGGCTTCTACTTTTCTAGTTAGGGTTGCTACTCTAACATTAAGTTCATCTTTTTCAGACATTGCATACATGCCTCTCCTAGTAAATGTGGTAGTGGGCTTAGGGTCTATCTGGATGTTCGACCCTTTCTGAGTCTGTCCAAGTTGGTGCACTTTCAGCTAGCTATTCCAAATACTCTTATGCCTCATTTGGTTGTTTATTTAGAAAGTTGCCTTTGTACATCATCTCTACAAACTGGCGTATGCCAAAATTAAGTCTTTCATAAAAGAAGCTAATAATGTGCCATGGTTCATAATCATGAGGGCATGTGAGTAATAGAATTTTGAACCTTTCCCAGCATTGGTAGAATGATTCTTTATCCTTTTGAATAAAGTTCATTATCTTACGTTGAAGTGTATTTATTTTATGTGAAGGGAAAAACTTTTTCAAGAATTCCGTAGTCATTTCATTCCAGGTCCTTATGGAACCTATTGGTGGTGCATTAAACCACATTTTGCTTTTTTTCCTTTAAAGAGAAAGGAAATAACTTAAGCCTGATAGTATCTAAACTAATGTTTTGTGTTCGTTGGGTACTACGTACCTCATCAAACTCTTTAAGATGCAAGTAAGGACTTTCACTGTCTAACCAATGGAATTTGGAATGTAATTGAATTACTCCTATTTTTAATTCTAGTTCATCATCATTCTAAGGAAGAATGTCATAAGATAGTGTACTAGTGCATGTGGGTTGAATGTTGTCTCTTAAAGTTCTTCCATGAAGATTTTGATAGACATCATTGTCTCCATGGTCACTCTATTGGTCCCACTCTTTGTTTCCATTCCTTCTCCAATCTCTTCATGGATGATTATTCCTCCTTGGCGGAGATTGATATTCATCATCAATTAGAGGTGGTGGGTCCTCATTCATGATAAGTGGAGGGCTTTGATCACCTCTAATACTACCACAAAGTGAGTTATCCCTTGATTGTTGATTAGTTATTAGTGATAACTGATATGATTGTATGTCTATTTTGTAGTACTTGACTAACCTTCCGATTTTGTCACATATCCAAAAGTGCATACAATGAAAGATCTTTTTATTTTGTTTTATTTTTCTTTTTTTAGAAAAAGACTACCCTAAATGATGCAACTTAAATGCATAGAATGATGCACAATCAAAGGATACAATCAAACAATCCCCTAAGGCTAACAAGCAAAAATATTTTAATTTTCTTAAATTTGTGTGGGGCCTAAGCTTTTAGATTAGTTTAATCTAATGCTCCTCCTTTCTTTCAGATTTGACTACTGCTTATCAGTTGAGTTTTTCTTTAAAGTAGTTAATATAATCTTCATGTCAGGAGGTGTTTAGACTTCAACAGAAGGGATAGAAAATTCACTTAGATTTTAAGACACTTATTATAACCACAATTCTCAGAAGCCACTGAAGTAACAATAGATTACCACCTATTAAGAGGGTTCTATGAGCATGTTATGGTCTTATAAGTCTCTTTAAATTAATTTAAATAGTTGGGTTGGCACTAGTGGTGATTATCTTAGGTGGGCCAAGAGGTGGTGATTAAATTTACCTTAATCTTACGGGGTCAGGTGCCCATACTAATTAATTTTCACACTCCATGGCAATTCAATCAACATATAAATCACCTTAAAGCAATAAATGTGCCCTAAAATGTAATTAAAAATAATAAACTACTGCAAATCCTAGAATGCAAAAATTATAAAATATGCTTTCTATATGCAATTATATCACTAAATAATACAAATGCAACCCTAATTTAAGAAGTTAGGATTGCTCATAATGGGGCCCTAGATAAGATCTTCATGTACAAGGGTGGGACCATTACATTTCACCTCTAATGTCAGGTTACTATAGTCCACCATTGACCTATATTATTATAATCCTTTCAAATGAATTGTGATTAATAAAAAAAATACAATGCATCCTCACTGCAATTCACTCAAAGTAAAATTTTGGCTATCTTAATTGAGATCTTCCTTGAATTCCTCTCTTTTTAATTTCTTGCAAAATAAAAATAGCAATAAGTATCAAATTTTAGGAAATATAGTGATTATGCACTAAGAAAAATTAAAAATGCACCTAAAAATGCCTAAATTGCTAAAACAATGTATGTCCTAAATTTTTTTTATATATTTTTTAAATTTTTTTAAATTTTATAAAAACTCTATTGCAGGTCCCCGGCAATGGCTCAAAAACTTGCTTAATTATTTTACTGCAAGGGCATGGGTTATTGTAATGTAGCTGATGCAAATACGGGTCAATCCCTTGAGGACTCGACTTAAAAAGATGGAGTTTAAATAAAATTTAATTGTTTAAAAATTCAATCCCATCAGTTATGACATGTTCTAACCATAATATCAGTTACTTAATTAGAAATTACTTGAAATTTACATTGGTATTTATATATGAGTTACTATCTGAGGGGATGATATGGCAGGGAATTGTTATTGGCATTGACTCTAGAATTTTTGGTGTGATATGTATATCTTGTGATATGGGGATGCTTTTGAATTATTGAAGAAGTAACATGAAAAGAATTTTGGGGACGAAATTACTATAAGGAGGGAAGAATGTAACAACTTTAAATTTTGGGTCATTTTTCATGTATTAAATTATAATTTTAATGGGGAAAAGAAATTTGAATTTAATTCCGTAAAAATTAAGTTCATGAAAATGACTTCTTTATGAGCTTGAAATTTGGACTCGATACTATCAAATTTGGAATGTATTCATTGATACGATTCCAACAACACTAATTTTACGAAACAAAGATCGGGGTGGAAAAATCCGCAAGTTTTACAAATTCAAGGGGGTTAAAATTGATAATGGCACCCCCTGCTTTGTCGTTTTTTGGGCTATAGGTACAATGCCACACACGAAGTGGGCACGACACCTGGACCATCAGTTACCACGCATCGGCCTGTCTCCTTGGCGATGGGCTATGGTAGGTGGAGGATCTTTATAGGGGGACGCCAAAGAAGATGGGGAGAAACCCCCGTGTCCACCTGACCTCCCCCATCTAACCTCCCCTTTCCCCGACTTCAGCATAGTCTTCTTCCCTAATTGGGTTCTTCATCGATGTGTAGCCCTCCCAGATTGTGTTTTTCCAGCATTGTTTCCTCTCCCCTTAAACCCTTTCCCTCCGACGATAATGGAACTCGGATTGGGTTTTGTTTAGGAGTTGCACGGAACCCCGCCCACCGCACAACCCCTTTTACCCTCCCATGCCTGATTTCCTCTCCCCAGAACCCTACTTCCACCTTCGATAATGGAAAAACCCAAATCGGGTTTTCCAACAGGCGATCGGTCAGAATCCCCCATCTCCCTCCCCTCTCTTCTCTCTATCGGGTTACAGCTAGCACAACCAGCCCGGGTACGCTTACATGCGCATGGGGTGCCTGGCTGGACTTCCCACTCTTCCCTCTCCTCTTCTCCTTCTCGATCAGGTAGCGTTGTAGTGTAGCTAGCCTAGTAAGCCGGTGCGCATAGGCCTACCATGAGCCAGCACTCGATTCCCCCTTTTTCCCCTTTGCTCTTCTCCATCACCGACTCAGCTAGGCCATGGGTAGGCCAATGAGCCAGGACCCCACTCCTTCCATTTTCCTCTTTTAGCATGGATCGATGGTGATTGGACAAAAACTCACACCAACCACCATCTCCTCTCCCCTATCTTTCTCTGTCTAACGAGTTAGGGCTGAGTCAACCAACTCCCAACTCATTTTGCTGAGTTGACTCAACAGAATCCTATGGCCACTTGAACTTTGACCAGCGATTTTGGCCAATCTAGGAAGAATCTTGGATATCCGAGAGTACCCTCATGATCCTCGCAATGAGGGGAACAAAACCCTTCTTTCCATTCTATGATAAAGGAAGATCTAACCATTAATTTGGCAAGACCATTGATCAGATTTTGGATCATCTAATCTGAGACAATTTGATGTTATTTTCAAATCTAAATAGTCCATTATGATCCTCACTAAGTATAAATTAAGATCAATGCAAGATATTTTGGATCTGGGATGTCTATGGAGATGATTTAGCTGATCTTAATCAACAACTGAGATCAAATAAAGATCCAGGTATGAAATTGGGTCCAATTTGATGATCTGAACTATTTAGAATTCTTAATTGGATTAAATGACTAGAATTACTAAGTTGTTATGTGGTTTATGGCGATCAAGTGAGGATCTTTGATGAGATCAACATGGATATCTGATGATCAGGCACAGTCAAAGCAATTGGTGGACGATCTGACCAAACAGACAACTAGATGTTATTCAGATTGACTTGTTCAAGGTAAGATTACTATCATAATCATTTAATGGAGTAATTTGATTTTAATTAGATATGATTGAGTATGAATAATTCCTAATTAGTTTATTTAAATGATAAATTACTTAAGATTGGTGTGATGTGAGCCTAATGGCTCTAAAAAGTACATGGATATAATTAAGGACCAGATGATTATGAATGGGCCCGCCTTGAGATTCTAGGGTTGGGAATCATTGAAATGTCTTGAATGCGATATAATGAATACTAAAATATAATGTTGTGTAATTAAGAATTCAAGTTAGATAAATTGGATTTTGAGTATGACTACATGTGATATGTATCCAGGTGAATGAAATTGTGGTAGACCGTGCTAAAGATGGGTCTGACTAAACGGGGAGGTACAGACGAGTAGTACGTTGTCTAAGATAGGTAATTACATTTGGGATTTTTACATAGTTTCATTGATCATGACATGTTATCTGAGATTCTTGAGGCATGTGTTTTACGTCCTATCTTGTTTTATTGAAATGTGTTCATTATTTCATGTTCGATATCATGACATTTGATTATACCATTATCCATGTTTTGACATGTGACATATTATACTTTATCATGGATTTTGATTGAGCCTATTGAGGTTTATTTCACATGGGAGTTTACCATAATTTATAGCATGTTTTCCTATTTTATGATAAGTATTATTGCTCGGTGGGTACTATGCTAGGAGGGTTGTAGGGTTGGCCACCCGCCCTCTAACTGTATGATAAAATGATTAGACACCCATCCCAAAAGGGGCCAATGTACATAGGGGCGAGATCATGGGTAGTCCACACTACGGGTCCATCTTCTCCCATGCAAGACAAATGAAGTCTCTTGTTTCTGTGTCGACGAGGTACTGTAGTGGTTGAGACCCTAGAGTGGTTGCCACTGCAGCATAGTAGCACCTACTCTTATTCTGTGTGTTTATGCAGTGCATATGTGATTGCATGCCCACAATGTGACATTGTAGTGAGGGTGATGCCTACGTGGGTGGCCATATGTGGGCGGGCTTATGGGCTATGCAAGCTACTTGGTGTACGAGCTACAGGCTAGAAACCTTGGATGTTGGGATGAGTACTCATTGCTAGTGATTGAGTGTAGTGGGACACTCCTAGGGCTTATTGCATGCGATGCCCTGTTTATCACAACATGGTTCATATTATTTTGTTGACATGGGTTTTTATTTTTTTTTATAGATGCTTATTTTTGTATTGACCATGCTTCGCATGCCATGATGTTTTGCTTTGATATTGCTTTGCTTAGGCAAAAAGCACGTTTTGACCCTAATTGTTACTTTCAAATTTATGAGAATTATGCGTCACTCATTATGGTTGCCTGATGATTTAAATTGCCTTATAAATGATTTACTCTATGACACTTGACATGATATCAGTACTCTTTGCAAAGTGTTTATCACATGTTTTAATTAATTTTAATCATATACACAAGTAATAGCTTGCTGAGGCAATGCTTTCTTCGCAATGCCTCAGATACGAAGAGTAGTAATAGGTTTGATGCACTGATAGAGCAGACATAAGTAATGACATCTTCTAGTGAAGTATTGAGGACATTTTAGAGATGATAAGGTTTATTCAAGACCTCACTTTGGTTATTATTTATGGACTGTACATTAATATAAATTGAAATGTGACTTGGATGTAAGTACAAGTACTTATGTGGATGTGATGATTGTGTATGGGCAAACCTAGGTAATGTCGTTGTATCTTGATTTCTTATCTACTGTCGAAGTATACATTTTTATTGAAAATCGTATTTGATTTGGATGGATGGGCGTAGAGACTGAGTCTCCCAAGTGTCATGTCATGTATTGTGTTATCAGGTGATTTTGTATTACACGTGTGATGTGCAATGATCCAAAATACAGAGGAGACTCTGTTGGATTTTTTTGTAGAAATGGGATATCATTTCACCATTAAATTCGTGGCTTTGTCATCGTATGACTCCCGGGATTTGAAATAAATACTTCTTATTTGAGTCTTTATTTTTGGATAATTTAAAATCAAAATTTTTAAAGCAAGGATCCTGACATATTTTAGGAATTGTTAATTTATTGTTGGTAAAAAGCCGTAATGTCACAGGTAGAGAGGGAAAAAGAGAGAAAGTAGAGAGAAAGAGAAGAGCAGTGAGGAGAGGTGCGTGTCAGGCTGGGGAAAAGCATAGAGAGATAAAGAGTAAGAGAAAGTGGGGTGCTATGAGGGAAGAGAGGGAGCGTGAGAAAAAGAGAGCAGAGAGGAGAGAGGAGAGAGGAGGGAGAAGAGAGAAGAGAGAGAGGGAATGAGGGATAGAGAGAATTATTACCACCTCCAGCCTCCTTTTTCTTTAATCTTACTATCCCTTTTAGAAATTTTTTAGAGGAGTTTGATTTTGATTCAAACTCCTTTTCTTCTTTCTTATCTAGCTTTTGCACTTTATTTTCTGATTATCTTCAAAATTTTCTTTTTCCAAGCAATTTTCTCCTCTTAATTTGGTCTGTCTAATTTTAATTTGGTTGGTTGACACAACATAGGACTAAATTAGAATAATCTAAACCATATGTTATACATCTAATTAGCTTTGATGATCATCTTATGGTTAAATTTTACAAATCGATGGTTGGATGGTCAATTAGAGTTAAAATACAAAAATTTAAGTGAATTTTCAAAATTGATCCATGAGATGATCTAATTTGATGTTAGATTAAGGGTATTTGGGTTGAAATTGAACACTTAACACTCTTAGAGTGTCCAACTTTATATAGACAATCCATGGTGGTAGTTTTACAACTCATTAGAGCAACACTAAATAGTTCCCTAGTGATGGCCTAAAGGAACATAATTCTTTTGAATTACCTCACTACCCAATAGACTAACTACTGTTTCCTTGAAAATTTCTATAATTTTTCTTGATCTATATCAACTAAACCAAGATAAGTGGATCGATACCCTAAATGATTTGTTTTTGTCCTAATCCATAGACAAAACACTAGTCCTCAAGTAAATGTTGACAAATAAATTGGGACAATTTAAACTAAAGAAAACATCTATTGATCCAGGACAAACAAATGAGACAGAAGTCCAATGTAGAGAGAAGTGTTAAAATAACTCTTTGGATCTCTCACACATTTGGCACCTATTTGAAAGGGGCACAAATATTTTTCTCTTAAATATGTCCACCATGTCAATTTTATTTACGTGCTACCATTCAACTAAAACTTTGTATTAGGTGGAGCCAAGAGATTGCACAAACTAGTCATCAAAATGAGATTAGGTGCCTCCAAGAAAAGGAAGAAGTATATGATCCATTAACCTCTTGTATTTGGCAACAAAATTCGATCATCCTTGAGAGCGAGGACGCAAGTAGCTCCTCACCCAAAACATAGAGACTGCAATTATTCTACTTTTAAATTCCTTTGATAATCCCAAACTCTTATACTTTGACCCCCACCCTCAAATGCAATAGTACAAAGGCAGGGTTCATAAGGAGACAACTCCCTTTATGCCTCGCTATAGCATTAAATGACTCAACAAAATTTCTCACATGCAATAGTACAAAGGTGAGGGATCACAATGAGAGAACTCAAGGAACTGCACCACAAAACCAAATCCCCTTACCCTCCCTATTTCAAAATTTCTTTTAGAAAACTAATAGTGGAAACATTTATCTTTGAAAAGACTTTTCAGGAAACCCCAAGTGTTATAAGACCAATCAAAACACATTCATGAGTTCTAAAATCAAACATTTATACATTCAATTATGACAAGTCAAAACTTATCATTTCCAGAAATCAGTCTAGTTACAGCCAACAATCCACTATGCATTAAACATTTTTATACATGTCTAAACTATTTATCACAATTACATAACTACTCAGTCATCTCACAACCTATATAAAATGTGCAGATCATACGTACACTTTCTATAATCTCTCTAACTATTTAGAGCGCCTGGTCTTAAGACTCTTGCCTTTCTCTTCTTTACATTCATCTATGAAGTTGGTGGGGTAAGAATAAGGGAATATACTCAGTAAGTAAAACTAAGATCACAAATATAAATCAATGTAAATTTTCATCCATGCACTCATGCATACAATGAAACATCCTTAGGTATAATTCTTATGGTTTATTAATATAAATTCACAATATATCATAAGCATGCTTTTCAAACATACTATCAAAATTTCAAATCAACTAGGTACAATACAAGTGTAAGAATAATGTGATAGGTCGACATCAAAAGTGTTCTCATTAAACAAGTGCACAAAATCGACAATAAATTAGTTAAGTACTAAAATCTCAATTTAAATCACATATAGAAAAAGTCCATGTCAACTTATGTCAAACCTATCAGTTCTTAGCATGTAGATATAAATATGTCAAATCTCAAATCATCCAAGGCATCGTCATGCCTAGTGGCCAGGGTATCCATGACCCTATCATGCAAGTGTTGCCCAAAAATCAACCAGTGGCAACTACTCTATCATGGGACACTGCATCACTATAGCAATTGCCCAATCATGGGACACTATAGCAAAAGAATACATGGATCACTATGTTGTGGCAACTGCTTAATAGTGGGATACCACATGCTCAAACACTAACACCAACTGCATGAGACATCACCATCTCGCATGGGAGGAGAGCAAATTGTGCAATGTAGCCATCCCATGATGCTAAACTCGAAATCTAGCCACTTGGGCCCTGTGTCGAAATAGTGGCCATCCCCATAACCCTCCTATCATAATGTCTACTAGGTGAAAGTGCTTGGTTTAAAACAAATCCTCGGCAAATCAATGCATGAAAAATTTATGTACAATTTTTCCCTCAATGACATATTACTTGCCCACTAATCATATAATCAGATCTTAATCATGGTTTTAAAAATATAAAAATTTTCATTTAAATGTGAATGAAATTTCAAATATAAATCAAGTACAAAATTTAGTTAGAAATCAACTTATGCTATTCACCTTACCATTTCAATTATAATGATAAAATCCCTTTATTTTTATGGAAAAACTAACAATGTTTTCCCTGTTCATAGGATAATGCACATTTAAAGCATGTGATGCTATTCACCTAATAGTCATTATTTCATGGTTAAATAAAAATGGTGACTCTGTCTTCTAATAATCTCATTCACAATTAATATAAGAGTCATCACCTAATTTAAATTATCTGGATATTATATGTACAACCTCAAAATGTTTCATCAACTACAATTTAAGTGTAGTAATTGCATATACTTAACAAAACAATGTATAAGTGCAATATATGTGAAAACTTAGAAATTTTAGAATTTACCCACGTTAATGTGATGGCTCAGATTTACTGGAATCAATTACATGTAAATTTTTATGTTGATCAACAATTAGATATAACAAATCATGTCTTTTATCACCAATCAAGCATTAATCTAAGAAACATGAAATAAATATCATAATTTATCTCTTTATCATGGATTTATACATAAAATTCTAAATTGAATGGTCAAATTGTCCCTGATTTGTCATTTAACCTTAGATCAAATATCTTTGGGTGTTGGGAAAGTCAATTCATACATCGATCAATCAGATATGATGTTCTAGGTCTAAATTGCATAGATCTAAATACTGGAGTGATCATGTCTATAATTTAAAGGGCTGTTCATCTTATATACATTTAATAAGATTTTCGCTAATTATTTCTAACCCAAATTATCTTTAACATGCAATTCACATCATTGAATTCATAGATCTACTATATGATCATACTTTCAATAGTCAGATGATCTCTGATTGAACTTTCATTAACATGGATGTGTAGTGGAAAAGGAGAGGGAGAAGGAGAAGGAGGGTTGTGTGGGTTTCGTATCGGTGGAGAGATTTTAGCGTCGATGTTTGTGAGGTGCTGACGCCAACTAATGGAGAGAGAGAGAGAGAGAGAGAGAGAGAGAGAGAGAGAGAGAGAGAGAGAGAGAGAGAGAGAGAGAGAGAGAGAGAGAGAGAGAGAGAGAGAGAGAGAGAGAGAGAGAGAGAGAGAGAGATTGTGGGGAGGAGGCGATGGAACTCACTGTCATCTTCCTTGCATGAAAGGCATCTATAGGTAGAGCTCTATGCGTTGAGCTCCTCCTAATTGGTTGTCGTGTGGGGCCCATTAGTCAATAGGGGGTGCCATTATCAATTTGGTCCCCTCTAACATTTACTAAAGTATGGGGTTTTCCTATCTCTGACCTCCATTATGCTCAAAATTAGTGTTGCTAGAAAGCTCTTATCATGTACATTTTGATTTTTAAGGATTCAATGTCAAATTCGAAGTCTTTTGTAAGTTTACTTTTAAGATCTCGAATTTTAATGAAATTCGATTATTCACTTCCCTTTCGATTTAAACCACAATAAAATATAAGGCCGTTACACCTAGACCTAATGAATTGGTGAAATATCACTTCAAGTGCCAAAATAACTTCCTTACAATAGAAGCTCTACCACTAGGCAATTCCCTCCATTCCCAAACTATATTACTCCCACTACTTGCCCAAAACAGCTCTCTTGCAATGTGGCCAGCAAATGCCACTATTCAGGGAGATCCTTTTCTTACAATTGAGTTTCCAAGTCCACCATCCTCTGTTAATTTTGTTGTTTACACCATCCTTTGTTGATTGTCACACAATTTCCAATTCCATTGGATTTCCAAATATGGCACCCTCCCACTGATATTTTAATACCCTGTCCTCGCTTCCTTCCAACCCCCTCTATAAGTATTAGTGCCCCAATCATGGTACTCCAACTGACCATACTGAGTATAAAAGTCATATACTATATCCAAGCTATATTCTTTGATATATCTGGGTACCATAGCAAAAATAAGAAGTTTCTAATTGAACTACAACATTGACCAAGCGTAGAGCGAGATATCAATCTAGGTCAATAACTTTTAGAAAGTTAATGCTAGAAACTTAACAATTAAAAGAAAACCAATATATTGAGCATGAGAATAATATAACAGGGAAAATGTATGGATCTATCAAAATTCAGACATCAAATACATAAAGTTAACAAAAGTTTAACAAATGGCAAAGAGTTCTGAATTATAATTACACACACACACACACACACACACACACACACACACACACACACACACACACACACACACACACACACACACACACACACAATTGTATATATATAATAGAAGTGTGTGTTGTGAAGTGTATGTGGGTGGTTTTTGTAGGGGGAGAGGGGCGCGGAATGTGACAATTTGATATAAGAGCTCAATTAGCTTGTAAGTGATCTATGCAACTTAATGACTATAGTATAACCCCCTCAAATTAATAGCCTTGGGACCTGAGGTTTTCTATTGATTTTAGTAGGGATTTATTTTATTAGATTAACCCCTTAAATTAATGTATATGGGATGCTTATCTATTAAGTTTTTCATCTTTTCTACTTCTTTTTTTAATTGGTATCCTTTCTATTTTTAAATATTTTTTCCAATTTAACAACCACAAAATTTCTTTGTTTCTAGTGTAAATACTCTCTTGCCTTTCTCTTTTCATATTTCCCCTATGTTTCCAATTTTCTCTCAAATAGTAAACAAGTATCTGTCCTTTCAAATTTTTTTTTTTGAATGGCCCTCTCCAATCTTCTCTCTAATAGATAAACAAATATCTTTCCTCTCTCTCTCTCTCTCTCTCTCTCACACACACACACACACACACACACACACATGCAGAAAGAGAGGTCCTCAATATTAACTTATATAAGTAGTAGGCCCTTAAAATATTCTGAAAATTTGTTATCTTCGGATACTAATCTAAGGGGGTTTTTTACCTGAAGCTCCGCATAATGAAATGGAGGAACTTCCAAAACATAACTGCAAATTTTAGATGAACAAGAAACAGTAACCTAATTAAAAGTTAAGGTAACTTCTAGATGCAAATCCTTTCAACTTAATCAAGATAAGCTTCACAAAAGATTATCTCAGAAAAATTCCATCTGATGGAGTAAAATAGCAGGTGAAAGGTGAAAATGGCCTTCATTTTCAGATTAGGAAATCTGAATCGCAGACTTTAACAGGATCAGCAGCATCAAAACAATTCCAGAGAGAGAGAGAGAGAGAAGTTAACTAAGACCTAGACTTTCAGGAACCAGAGTTATGTAACTATGAAATGATCTAGGCACTCTTAAATAACAGATAAAAATAATACTATGATACCCAAGATAAGAAGTTCGAGCTGAAGATGAGACAAATAGACAGGTCAATTGATATCAGACAAACGATGAAAACAGGAGCAGAATTCGTTGCAAACGGCAGTAAGAAAGTACAACTGAAAAGACTACATCATTTAATTTTCCGTAAATCATAGATCAGTAGAATTTTAACTAGAAACCATATAAACTTAAATGTACTGAATCTGGCCGAAGATGTTTATTCGATCATCAGATTATGAAGAATTTCGCTGCACATACGGGAATGTTCAGATGGACTGTGAAAGAGAAGAAAGGTTTAGCAAAAGCCGGAATTGAGATTAGCTGATTTAGAAACTAAACTAGTTGCGAACCTGAAGGACGGACAATCAAGTATTCTGATTGACAATTTCAAACAAAGACCTCGAGCTAAAGCAAGATCATGCCGTTTTTAAACAACAAAAGATGATGGCTTTACTAGCATATAACGAAATTTTAAGATGAACAGTTAAACAAAAACGCATCTTTCGCTCAAAACACATCCAAGTAGAGCAAGACTTCCTCCAAATTTTGATCAAAGTCAGCGGATAAATATACTCTCAGATGAGGACACAATAAGAGAGAGAGAGAGAGAGAGAGAGAGAGAGAGAGGATCGGGAACTAAGGTAGCCTTCTGGGAGCATTTCCGCGCCGTCCGACGAAGGTGTGAATGGCTGGACGCACATGACGCATGACGCATGCATGGGAAGGAGGCTGGATGCACGTGCTACAAACAAGAGCATTGTACCGCCGTCTCACTTGGGACTGGGTAGGAAAAGTGCATGTACAAGTACAATCCCATTAAATGAATTACTTTGGAGCTAAAGGTTTATTTATTTAATTATTTGAATGGCTTGGACTAGTAAGCTACGTAATAGTTTTAGTCAAAAATGTTTCCGATAATTGAAAATTTTATGCCCAACTTTTATTCAAACAATTCGTGAGTTATTATGTCTTTTAACCATATTAGTTGGAGCTATTAGTAAACCATCAAGATATTATGCTATTAGCCTAATTAAGATTTAAATTCTAAGAAAATAAAATAAGTTTTATAAAAATAAATTACAAAAATAAATTGCTAAATTCTCCAATATTATTGGTAAATCTAGTTAAAATCACATTAAAAGGTTAAACTAACATTTGAAAAGTATTTTTCTTAAAATTTTCACAAATATTTATCAAAAATTTTGAATATTTGCTTATAAATTTATTATTGAATATGAACTTTATGACTAAGAGTTTGATTAAGGTAGGCATATAATATCCCAATGGCAAAATATCTTTTTGTGGATCATACTATTTGACAATCAATAGGAGACCCATGAGGATTTTGCTACCATGCCAAACTAATATTTCATCCTCAAGATATTTTCTAATGGAAAACAATAACCTATGTTTTTTGAAAGAAAAATGGAAAGAAAACTAAACAGGGCTTATTAATGAAGGGAGTGACCACTCGAACACACTTTGTCATCTGCAACATAACTGATTTGATCTTAAACACAGTTTATAGCACATGTAATCATGGAACAAAATAATGGTCTCAGTCGTCATAGAGCCAAAACTATTATACTAGGCCCATATTCAGGGTTATACTGACCGAAACAACCATATTAGCATGAATTTTTCTTTACTGAATCACATAGTTTTTAATTTTAGTTTATTAGAAATTTTGAAATTGAAAGAAAATTCAAGGACTTAGAAAATTGGATATTTGGCTAATATATCTACTACAACTAATATATTGGCAATTCCATACTGATATATAAGATAATTTCCATTTGGCCAATAAAATTTGTCAAATATCATATCGTTTTTAAAAAAAACTCAATATATTGATAGATATAAGAACACTTATTTGTTCCATGTGGGTAAGCCCTAAAACATGCCTTGGTGGGGTGCTTTTGTTACATGCATGTAAGCCCCTAAGACTAATGGTTGTCTCCTTATTAATTTTCAATTAAAATGTATAGAATGCTTAGCAATGCAAAATTGTAGGTCCTTCACACTTGGGAAGTGCTATTTGGGATACTTTTTGGATCTCCTACCTAGACTTAAGTAGGGGAAGGTGAAAAAAGAATGATTGGATCAAATCATTCAAAAGTGAGGTCCTAAAATTAATAAGGAAAACCAAGTCCATGTAACATTCTTCTTCTTACTTGTGTTCAATTCTCTCTCTCTCTCTCTCAAATAGCTACCAGATCTTTATCTTTTCTCTCTCTTTTTAAAATATATGGTCTTAATTTTCATAAGAAATGAGTTGGTAACTAACAAATTCCTATCATTCTCTTTGTTTGGTTAATATAGGGCCTATTTTTTCCATGACAAGTGAATGATGAGTTGGCTGCCTGGTGGGATCTTCAAATGAATATAATGAAAGTTTGGTGGATAAAAGAAAGTTTGCAATGGACTTACCATTTCTCTTTTTATAGGAAAGTGTGGACTTGAACCCACAACCTCTTAGTTGTGAGGCAAAACACTTAACTAATTGAGCTTGTAAAATGAATTTCAGCCCCACTTGTATAGGTTTTTTAAGGATGCAAACCATTCGTCTTATTTGTCATGTCCTAGATGTCTTGGGTACCAAGATGTCACACTTGTCAATGACTCAAACTCCTTATTTTAGCACTTTTAATTTGTCAAATGGATAGGTTTTATGGGTTTTGGATTTTTCTATGTTAAACCTCTTGAAAATGTATGACTTGTAAAGCCATCATATGATATTTAGTGTAATATTTTATTAATTATTTAATAAAATAAATTTACTTTATGCAATAATGGTCATGGGATGATATTTGAAAATTTAAGTAATATAATAGGAATTTGATAACAAGATGATTTATAAGGAGAAATAGAATGCTAGCTCTGTCTAAATCTTAGATAGCCCCTCAAGTAAGAATGAGAATAAGAAACCAAATATGTAGCACTTGTTAAATTAATGTGATCTTGCCATTAAATGAAGATGATCAATTCGCAAGTCATTTTAAGTAGGGATCTTAAACATATATTAAGATGGTTGAAATTATTTCATACATAGGACATGACTTCAATCATTCAAAATACTTTGAAGATACTATATATATATATATATATATATATAGTGTTGCTACATGAACATAATTATGCATGTCCTTGAACTTGAGGAATCTATATGTATGCACGTGATCCAATATTTTGTCTATGGTGCATTGCATGAAGAAATCTTTTTATGATTGATTTTGAGTGTGCAGTAAGGCATTTATTAACTCATAAAATATGAGGTGTCCAGCATGACACCCACTCTCTTATGAAGAAAGAATATTAATTATTGGGTCATCTAGTAAATGAACTTGAAAAACCTAACATTGTAGTGATGTTTAGTAAAATATTTATCAAATTGATTTTATTTGTGTGCTTAAAGTAAGATATCTCTAAAAGGAGTTTTTGAAAAGCATTTTGAAGTTCATTTAAAGATGGAGCCTATTGTGCTTAACTGTAATAATATGACATGTCATAGGGCAAAAATGTCCACGACATCTTGTAAATGTGTCACATGTGAATGTATAACAGTAGGAGGGTTTAATGGTAATTAAATCATAAGGATACCTATGTAATTATCTTTTTACATAGATTGCATGTGGTTATTGGAGAGTGGATTTCATTGATGCCCCCTTGTCTCTTTAGATGATAGAAAATGGAGAGATCATTTTAAAAAGATGCGCTTTTTGCTAAAGGTGCCCTTTTTAAAATGATTTTTGTGCAACTATATATTCAAGGGTAGATGAGTCAATGAACGTCATGGATCAATGATATTTCAGGCCACAAAAAGGATTTGTTCCATTTATGATTTGTAGACTAACGAGGTATCGTCGCCTTCCACTCTAGCATTCCTTCCTCTCTCTCTCTCTCTCTCTCTCTCTCTCTGCATACTTCTAAGTTTTTGGTCAAACGTGAGTATAATAAAATAATCAAATGAAAAAGGATACGGGTAAAGTTACCAAACCACGGCTGCCACTCCGTTGGTGCAATGGTCGACCACCAAAATATGCATGCGATGGAGTTAGAACTTTAGTTATCTAAAGCACCTTTAATCATTATTATTATTATATTTCAAGCAATTACAAAGCAAATCACTCGAACGCAATAGTATACCTAATCTGTTAAGGAAAAAATAACAAATCAAACCTACGACCAAACGTATTCAAAGAGATGTCAGAGTTGCTGAGACCAACTGCCCTACGCATTTATTTGCTAAAGCACCTTACTTAGCTAATTAAAGGAGTTGGTTAAAAACAAAAAATTTCTCTTAGGAAGTCTGGATCTGGACTTACAGCGGGTTAGTGAAGAAAACTAGGAGCCAACATCCTTAGAATATTACAGCATGCTTATTCAGGGCTACAACACAGAATTTCATGGAGTTTCTATTTTTAATGTGAAGTGGAATTGGAATACATGAGACATGAACAACAGATCAGACGGTAAGTTAAGCCTAGATGGGAACTTCCTTAGCTACAAGCATATTTAGGACCTTTGGAGCTTGCACACCCCACGTAAACTGAATTGGAAACTATATTTCAGGAAATTTCAATTGGGAGGCAATAACCTTTGACGCCTATTGCTGTGGAAGGGAGTTACAACCCTGTAATAAAATGGTTAGAACAGGAAGAGGATCTTCCTTAGAAGCTTGGAAACAGGATTCTGCAGATTCGTCAATGAATTTCTAGCAAAGACATCAGTTTTTAGGCATGTGAAGCAATCTGCTAATGAAAGGGCAGTCGCTCTTGCTAGAGCTGGTGTTAACAGAGACATCATTCTCATTGCCGACAGCGTAGACGCTTAATCGCTTTGGTTACTTCTCCTGTTTTATGGACTTATTGTTGGTGCAGCTGCTCTTGCAATAGTGTAGGAAAACCGGATTGACCTTTCAAGCGCGATTTAACCAAAATTTTCTTTGAGAACTAACGAGGCCCAGATCCGTAGCTTTCTACAGTGGTCCTTACTAATACGGCTCTATGCAAAGTGGAACGTAGAAAGTTTGCTTTTTCATAAACCATGATTTTGCTACGCTCAATAAGAATCCCCAATAATCTTATAGGCTCATAGGGGCTTCTGCTTCGGTTTTTCTTGCTTGTTCCGTAAACTGGGGACTGCTTGATCTGATCAGCGCCTGGACGCGTGAAAAGGCCAGCACGGGAAGCATGAATGGTTACCCGACGCTTCATGGCCTGACTTGATCTAACCATGTCTTCCAAATTCCACTATTATAACCTCAAAGCTACATGATAACAGTGAAGAAGTCTCTGGTGAAAGGGTAGAAAGAGGGAGCCTTGCATGATTTGATGGCGGACAGGCGTCCTATCTTGCATTTTTGTAAGAGACTGTTTTCATGTCTTGAACCTATGACCTCAGGGTCATGCAAAATTGCAGTTGCGCCAATAAATGTCCACATCTTTATCCCCCCTTAACAGTCCACGTCCCAGAAACTTCCACATCTTCCCTTTTAGACTCTAGTTATGGTCACAATAAAACCCAACAGATAGAAAGAAACCTCAGGACGTTTTGAGGGGAGGAGCGGTGGTACAAATCAGTCTCCCTGTTTTCCAATGGGCTCTGACCGCCAAAGAGTTCAAAGCAGTTGCATTGCAACAACTACTACTCGACTTGGAGGAAGTACTTGACTTCCTCTCAATGCAACAACTGGAACTTCGATGACTTCGCTAGGTAATCCAGAGGCATTGGGGACGGCTTCTTGTCAAACTCTGATGGAGAATCCATTTTAGAATTCTCTGGTCCAAATGGTATTGCAGACTATTCGGCAACTGAATACCAGGCAGCTTTCACTGTAACCTAAATTTGGAGAGAGAATCAATAGATAGCACTGATCGCCAAAGGAGACTCAGCAAATACTGTTTCATGGTTCTCCAACAAAGCTCCGGTACCATGGAGATTTGAAGATCTCTTCAAACTTATCAAACAGTGGCCTGAAGTAGCAAACATCACATTTAAACATACAAAAAGGTCTGCTAACAGAGAGGGAATCTCCAGCAAGGAATGGAGTTCACAGAGACCAATTCAAAATGAAAATAAATAACCGCAGCAGATTACGTGATGTCTCCGAATTCAGGCTTCGTGCAAGAGTCTCTGAATCATATATATATATATATATTATGTAGGTATAAGCATCGATAGCAAGGTGAAGCCGCAAAACCACATTACATTTCGCCCATTCAATTTATTGGAAAGCCAGAAAGGAAAACCCAACACACCATAGAACTTTACAACTTGTGTTGGCATAGTGTCTCTCTCTCACTCTTCAGGTCTATTGCTGACCTTGATCTCAAGGAGCCGCTCCACGGGTTGCCGGCATATTGGACATCGGTTTGTCTGGAACCTTAGCACCTTTGCACATCCACTGCACATACACTGCAAAATAATAAGACTGTAAAGTTAGCAACAGAAAATGGTGATATTCGTGTGAGCATTTGGCCACCATTGCTGAACTAGAGGCAGCCAACATCAGTACCACCTTGTCACACTACTAAAGCTAGTCAATAACAAAGTCTTGGCCTCAGACAGACTAAACTACTTGATAACAGAACTTCATTCAAAGAAGAGAAAAGCTATGACAACAAGGTAAATAGACCGATAAACATCAAATTAGCAGAACGATTATTGGGTCACATCCGGAGTACAGTAGGAATACGCAATAGAATCTCATAGATGACCTCATACAGCTATGCTGGAAACACGCTCTATCCACTTGGGAAGTATCTCAGATTGGACTACCAATTTGCAGGTCTAGTTTAGGCATTGATTATTCACCCAGGTGTCTGATAAAAGTTCTGCGGAACCCAAGGTTTTGCAACTAAATCTGCAGGAAGGCACATGTAAACAAGGAGAAAATAAGCCAACCATATTTTGACTTGGGAATGAAAGATGTGACTTGTGTGTTCAAGCCCAGGCTCAGTTAGAACTAGAAGTTCAGCATTGACACCCCTATGCTTCGGCAACCAAAAAACAAATCATAGGACTTGCACCCAAGAATTACATGCAACTAAAAGTTCAGCTGGCTAACCTGAGGCTCTAGACCATTGACACCCATTTGTTTCAGCAACCAAAATTCAAATCACAGGACTTGCACCCAAGACATACAAGCAAGTCTTACAAACATCTTTATGTGGTTTTGCAACCACTAACAAAAAATACAACAGCATAAACCCAAACCATGACACATAATATCTCACCACAGCTGGAAGTGGGTAACCAAAGTTAAAGCAATGTCCTAAAAGCTAGACCTAGTAGATTGGTCTGACCTGTTTTGTTTGGAAGCACCATAAGCGCCAACTGGCCATTAGCTCATTGACAGATCAAATTGGTTCGCTTCTCTAACTCCATCTTCATTTATCCAGAAAATCAAAAGAGAATACTTTTGTCAGGTCTATTTCTTTTAGCTTTTCCGAGGTGGACATATATCATTTTAGGTCAGCTTCCATAGAGTTGAACATTTAGAAGGATAATGAAACCAAAGATAAAAGAAGAAAAAGGAGAAGAAACCCCAAAACATATTTAATATTAAGGTAAACCAGGTAACACTTGCAATTTTTACACTTTTCCTTATGGTAATACTTAATCTAATTACTGATTCATCAAATACCTTTTGCTTGAAACACACTCTGGCTCAACTATGATAGATCCACATGAAGTAAACCAACCAAAACAGAAAAAAGATTAATAACTGAATTTACCATATGCCGACATGGAAGAACAGTCGTATCCCGTGGTTCTGACAGGCAGATCACACATTCTTTTCCAGGGTCATTCCCATCAAAGTCATTGTCAACTGAATTGCCAATCCCATAAATCTCCTGCAATTCATACCTCATGCTGTTCACCCACAAGATCTGCTTCACTACCCTCACTTGATACTCATCCTTGTCCTTCTTCTCAAACACAGCCTGGGTGATCTGCGAATTTAGAGTTCCAGGTATTGGATTTCCAGCCACCGACCCATTTTCGTCAAAGCAGGATGCTTCCGCCTTCACTTCGAGAGGATATACTTCCATATCCCCAGCCTTCAGCAATTCCAACTCTTCAAACATTGAGAAGTTGATCCCAGTTCCAGCTGGTTGTCTAAACTTCTGACCTAGGCCTTGGTTGAAAGACACTGTGACGGGTTCTAAGCTCTCCTTCATCGGTGTCAAGTTACAGTCTGCACCTTCTTTGGCAAAGAAGACAACGGTGATGCTACAACACAAAGGGAGAGAAACTTTAGTAAAAGAGAAGAACAAGCAGGAAAATATTACAGAACAAGCACAGAGAAATCATTTTCATCATACGAGTTGTATGTAGAAGTTTACCAATGTAAGGCTTTCAATCCAACGTCTTACTGACATGGTAGACACTTGAACATTAAACAACAACTAAAATCCCTACCAGTCCAATGTTTCATATCCAAAGGACTGGAAAATGCATTTACTGAAAATCAGGCTCAAAAGCTTGAAATATGCACTTAAACCCACCAAACATTGGTTCCCAGGGCAGCACTAATCAAACTGGGATTTAGTAATCTTTGGGTCGATCGTTTTAAATTGTCTCTTGAAAAATTTATCCAGTCTCAACAAACCACCTGCGGAGTATAGATCACCTTGCCCTCAAACCTTTGAACTTCTGTACCATAGAGTAATGCATGAAGAAAAAACTGCAAAATCCGATCCAATTTATCATAATCGATTAGTTAATATGTTGGTTAACCATATTCTGAAACATGGAAAAAAATCATTGGCCTATCAAATTATTTATCGAGCTGTGAAAAAGATTCAACAAAAGACAGAACAAATCCACTATCTGTTTTACGTCAAGCGATACATGGAGTAACTTCTGATATAGTAGTAAAGGCAAGACGTGTAGGCAGATCGACTCATCAAGTTCCCATTGAAATAGGATCTACACAAGGAAAAGCACTTGCCATTTGTTGGTAATTAGGGGCATCCCGAAAACATCCAAGTCAAAATATGGCTTTTAAATTAAGTTCTGAATTAGTGAATGCTGTCAAAGGGAGTAGCAATGCTATACGCAAAAAGGAAGAGACTCATAGAATGGCAGAGGCAAATAGAGCTTTTACACATTTTCGTTAATCCATGAACAGGATAGCTTCCCATCCTCACATGACGAACTCCTTGCCTTCTGTGCTGGAGTTCAAAATCCATGCCGATCCTTGATGTGCAACAGCTGTAGAATTCCAATCTCAAAGATTTTCATTCTTAAAGTTTTCTGCATGGCAGTCTGCTAGACTTATTAACATCCCAAATATTACATTCATTTTTGTCTTTAATTTTGTTTCCTAATCCTCTAACAAAGATATTTTTGAAGACATATGAGCACTTTCTGTGCACATCTTCCCAATCTAAACCTATCAAAGTCATTGCTGCCCTCAAAATATGATTCTTTTCCTTTATTCTATCTGCCCCTCCTCTCTCCTTAAAGAGTTTAGCTTCTGTGAAGATGCTTAGTGTGCAAGCCAACTCATAATTCATGCCAATTCAGTAGTTAAATTTGCAGGTTTTTCTATAAAACTCAGAGAATGCGTACATCTTCTGAACTCATACGTTAATGGCCTTCATCTTGTTTCCTGTTTCTCTTGTCTTTTTAGCAAGAAGGGATATCCAATGAAATAGCCGTGAGAATTTATGAGAAAATTTAAGTAAAGACACCAAAGCCAGGAACTAAGAGTTCATCCATATCTGAAAATGGCATGTTTCAATTAGATTTACATCATCTAAGACCAAGAAACTTCCACAAATATAACCTGAAAGGCATAAAACTTCTAACAATATGGGCATGAAGCATCCATGACTAAAAAAAGGGCAGCCACAGTGCACGAAGCTCCCGCCTATGAAGCATCCATGACTGCAAGTGCCAAAAACCCTGTAAGATGTCTGACTAGAAAATTGCACAAGTGAGTTCATACACAATTGTCAGAATGTGGTTGAGTTATTCTAGAAGGTAATCCACAAATCTAGGCAACCAATCAACAGAACTTAAAAAATGAAACTATATGCAGGTTCAGAAGCACTTGATTGCATTGTGGAGCTTTGTTTTCACGGTTTAAACCCAACCCAGTTCCAGAAAAACTTAACCTTCTCACAATCTCTAAGCTTGGTGGAGGTAACTGAGTTCTGTCACATTCTAACCAACAATGAACCTGATCAATGTACCAAAACCAAAGACATTCATATCTAATATAATTTTCTCATATGTAAATTACCAAGTATTGAGGAACGAAGGTGCTATTAGAATCCGCAACCGACTTTAATCCAAAAATCCAATTGAACCCATATGGGGTAAAAACACAATGGCAATCTGAAATCTTAACCAGAATTCCAGTAACAGGAACTCATGTTATGAAATGGAATCCTCTATGTTTGTACTATCTTTGAGTTAGTTTTGATCATAAGTGATAATTGAACGATGGTTCAATGGAAGTGCTCATAACATGATAACAAAACTTTAGAGCTAAGGCTTTCTACAGCAGTGGCGTTAGAAAGGGAATTCATAAACATCCAGCTTAGATCAGGGATTCACAGAACTCATGGGTTATGGGTTAACCATAAAAGAACCAGCTTGCCTATAACACAAAAAAAGCAAATAAAAAGACTGTTTATCATGTCTAGCTACTCTGTTGCTATATATAGCAACGAACTAAATTACTAATAGAGATTCATGGAAGATCATGATTCTTGGAATAAAACTCCCTATTCTTAGAAAAGCAAATGTTAGCAGGGGTTACTTGCTATGCTCCAACCATGTCATCATTTTCCTGTCCTATGATTTTTTGGTCAAATGTACTCAAGTCTGAATCTCCTTCCAGTCCTTAACATACTCTTATTAACTACAACAGAAATACCAGAATATAAATTACTGGGAAATGAGGAACAGGTTGATCCTTCTGTTACATCTTGCAATACATTGTCTTATTAATTTTGCAAATTAAAGGACAAAACGAGTAAGATCATATTTTGTAACTAAGTGTTATTAAGTTTAATTGTGACTCACAATCCCATGCACCAGCAGAACCCACAGCTAGTTTTGATAAAAGATAACCGACCCACCACTATTATTTTTCTGTAAGTCACCATCTCGGAGTTCCTTTCCTGAGTTAGAGCCCACAGCCAATCACTTGCCCAAAAAACATGCTGACAGAGATAGTTTATGTTTTACCTTGAGAAACTTCATTTAGAGGATAATTTTTGCACCTTACGAACTTTGCACAGCAAACATTCCAGAAACTGGGAATATACATTGTTATTTGGAACCAACAGGCAGAGAAACTCCCTCGGTTTTTCTTGAAAGGCCAAGGATGTTATGGTATTTGAATCTTTTGACTGAATGCAGACTGTCTGAAACACACACTCTGTAAGATGCTTCGAAAATATTAATTGACATTTATCAAAACCTCATATGAATGAGAAAGAAGAAAACACGAACCGGCTTTCTTTATCATGGAGACATCAGCAAGTAGCAAGAACTCAAAAGTTTCACCACAAGAGAGAAATTTCAGTTGTCATTAGCATGTCAAAGATCTTCCAAAAGACCCAGATAACTAAAGTAAAACAATCAAGCAACCACCAGGTGACAAAACCTGTGCCAACAGCAACTGATATAATTGAATAAGTAGATAAAATTCTCTGGTATTAATGGCATGGAGAACAAATAAACAAATAAAGACACATGAAACACTAGAAGAGAAACCCATATATGTCTCAATCAAGAAAGGCTGGAACAAATAAATTAATCGCGTCTGCCTCTCAGAAAAAAACATGCCTATCAAAGATTTTTCCTTTTCCTTTTTATAAATTGCCTCATTTCGGCCAAAATTCAATGACGGGAGGCAAGGAAATCCAAAAATAGTCCTCATAATCCAAGTAGTATAAAAAACATTCCTTCTATAACAAGAAATATGATTATTACACAAGCATTCATGAATTCAAAGAAAACTCTCACAATCCAAGCATTCGTTTATTCCTATTAAGAAAATTTCCATCTGCAGTCTATAAAAAGGCCTACGCTTACCTTCCAGCAACAGTAGCATCAAAAGTGAACGTAACAAGATACTGCCCGGGATTTTCCTCATCAGGTTCAATCCTAAGCGTCTCCTTCTTCAGATTAACGTCATTACGAATAGTAACAGCCTTCTGATGCTCCACATAAGGTCCAGGAGGGAGAGGAACGGGCCCACACGGGTGCCTTCCTCCAACCCAATTCGGATCGACACGAGACCCACTGCTCTGGTGATGGTGATCGATGGGCGCCGGCAAGGGTATGTGTTGCTGTTGAGAGTGATAATAACCCGGATACTGGTAATACTGTTGTGGGGCGTTCGAATTCGGGAACTGAGGTGGATAAGGAGTTGCTGCGGCGAAAACATACCGGTTTCCGGTGCTTTCTGCCGGAGCAGGCTGTGGGGTTGGTGAAGGCGCAGGGTTGTAACCGCGGCTCGCATTCCTTCTCCGGTGGTGCCCACCGCTGCTTCCCATGTTCCCCATTTTCAACCTTATGTTTGAAACCCACGCTGAAATCCCCAGAAAAAATTTTAAACGCTAATCCCAGAATCGAACGTTCGACTTCTTTCCTCTCTTTTTCTTTTGCTTTAGCGGTGGAAGTTGAGAATGACAGAAATGGACGGTTTCCGCACGATGAGGGCTCCCAAAAACATCAATCTTTGAAGAAAGTTCCTGACTAAGATTTTCAATTTTTTCTTTTGCTCAACGACTGCAAAAGAAATTTCACAAAACCCCAATAGAGCTTCAAAAATTCTGGAAAATTTTCTTGTTTTGTCTTTTCCTGGTACAGACGCCGGCGAGAAGATAATTGATTTGTTTGAAGCGACCTGTCAAAGAAAGTAAAAGTGAGTGATTCGTTTTCTTGGCGGCAGAGAAATCCCAGCAAAGCGTAATTTTGGGAGAGATTTATTTCTGTCTTTCCGTTTGGGCAGTCTGTTTCTTCAGTTATACGGATTGGGGAAGAGGAAAATCGACTGAATGGGCACGATGAGAGAGAGAGAGAGAGAGAGAGAGAGGATGGGTGCTATGAATTTGGTTGTGCAAATGGGGGGAAGGAAATTGGTGATAAGGAGAGAATGGTAGAAAGTGTTGGAGAAGAAGAATCTTTTCTTTTTCTTGTTCCAGTTTCTTTCTGATAATGGGATCGCGTAAAGCTCCACCAGTCTACCCACTGCAGCCTGAGAGAGAGAGAGAGAGAGAGAGAGAGAGGGTGGGCAAATTATTAAGGAAGTGGAAAATACCGTTTCTTCTTCGTTTGGATTTCTCCAGAAGAAAGAATCTAAACCGGCAGCCTAACGCGTTCATTTCTGGTATAATCCAAGTAGTCGGCCCACCTGAGGCCCCCTGCAGGAGAAAGCGGATCGACGACAAATTCTCGCGCCAAATTGAGCATCTTGCCCGAACATTTTCTACTCCAAATAGCCTCCAGTCTACTGGAGCTTCTGTTTGGTCTGATCCATCAACTAGACTCTGCTTGGTCATTTTGGCAGTTGAATCATTTATTTTGGCAATCTTGTTTTTCGGTAGGCAAGGGAGACTTTCATGGGTGAGGCAGTGGATATTGTAGAAAGAAGAAAACTAACTTCCCATCTCACGGTTAGATGTGCTTGAGACACTTTGAGATGAAAATCTTCTTATCTTAGCTCATAATTAAATTGAATTTTCAGTCACCTCACCTCATCAGACCAAAATTAATCAACTTAATTTATCTCAAGCTACATCTTATATCATTTTATCTCACGTCAACTCATTTCATCTTCAGAAACATCGTCAATATAAGATCACAAAAATCGTCTTCTGATTGGTTTCAGTTTTCAAGATGTTAGAAACTTTGGTCCAGCGAAGAGGAATGCGCAAGACTTCACCTACCATGGCCTCAAACTTAACCTTATTTTCATCGCCACCGTCTCTTGCTATCTCTGAGCCATCTGTGTGTGCCCCCATCAATTTTGTCACTTGCATGTCCACACTTAGGGGTAACTCCTCATTCCCTATCGTTCTCTGCGAACAGTTGTGGAGCAAAATTTCAACTTCTTTCTCCATTTATTTTATCTTTGGTTTCTTTTATGGGAAACCTCATCGATATTTATCTTTCTTCAATTGTCAATATCTGATCCGAGTTCCTGAAGGGAAGAATGCTGTAATTCCTCGTTCCGCACTTTTCATACCTGGACAGAAAGAATCTATGAAGCTTTACAGTTTTTTGGGATTAGATTTTGTGCTTTTTCTGCACAGCTTACGTGAAATACGAAGGCGGCCTACCGAACTATCAGTGAGATATTACTTTATAAGAGCTAGAATTCTAACCTTGTGTCAAGATTTAAGAGCCAAGATGACAGTTTCTGCAGAGCTTAGGTCTCCAAGAGGTAACGAAAGAGTGCAAAGGTTTCCCGCCCAAGTATATAAGAAGCTTTGCAGTCAGAATAGAGATTGGGTTATATTTTGGGATGAAACTTCGAGCGGAAGCCATTTAAGAAGAGGAGAAACTTGACTTTAGAATTCTCTTTTCACCCGCTAACAAACCAAGCAGATGAAAAGGAAGGGCAAGGCATTTGCCTATATTAATGTCAACACACAATTTTCAGTGTTAGGACAAAACCGTACAACTGCCCTCTTCCTCAGATAAATCAATGATCCAGATTATCTATGAAAATTACGGTTTAAAAAATATTGCGCCTGTGACTTGTTTACCTAGCCAATTTGATTTCATCTTCTTCTCGAAGATTTTTTTCTGAAATTTTTGTTCCAAGAGCGCTTAATTCCCACAAATTTTCTCTAGTGCGTACCTTCTCTCACGTGCTTACATGGGATTTACCCTTTTCCTTCTCTTCCCATCTCTCTCTCCTTGGATTTTTCTCAAAATTTTCCGTTTTTCTCTCTTCACAAAATTTGTTCCCTCGATCTTCCTGCCTTTCCCATCCTAGCTGAAGTAATGGAATTTTTTATGATTTCTATTCCTTCCTAGTTTGTTTTTCTTTGTATTATTGCTGCTTTCTTTATCTTGCTCTTCAAGTAATTTCTTTTGAAGGTCGTGAAGGGTAGAAATATATTGGAGGCAAATAAATGTAGAAAAGAAAATGCATTGCAGTACTAATTTTTTATCCATCGAATTTTTATCCCTATGTTTGTTACATTGCTTTTTTCCTGCAGCATGTGTAGCTTAGTAGCCAATGAGGGTGGGAGATTGATATAGCTTATATAGTTGCTATATAATAAAAGGGTTATCTAGCTAGTTGCTCCTAGGTTCTTTGACTCCTAATTTCTTGTCTCTCTCTCTTTTTTCTCTACAAAGAGTAATCATAAGTTGAAGATCACAACTTGTTTGTTCTTTGAGGTGTCTTAACTATCTATCTATCTTTGCAAAAAATTTATCTCTTTTTTTTTTTTTTTTTTTTTTTTTTTTTTTCTTTAGAGAATCTTGTTTCTTGATGTGGTTTGATCATGTTAAAAATCTGTTATGAATGTTCCGCATATGTGTGTTTTCAATTTTATTCTAAGTACAAATTAGTAGTTCTACAAGAGCTCTATATTCCAGGCATTAGAATTTTGTTTACAAGCTTCTACTTATGTTGTGTGTAAGGGTGGTTTGGATCCTATTCATCGTTGCCTTTTTGCTTTCCCCAGCTATAATTTATACTTGTTCATGCAAATAGCAATGGAAAGGCAGTCCTATGTTAATATATTAGCATACTATCATGGCATTTTGTGAGTTTCTCATTTACATACTTGTCTTTCTTTCTTCTTTTTTTCTATTTGATGCTCCTAGTAAATGACTGGGGACATTTGGATTGCTAATCTTATTGTTTGTTGTCTATATATTATCGTATAACGTCAAGTGTGTGTGTTAATGCTCCAACTTTGGTATGTACATGTTACTTCCCTTTGTACTATCACAGAGCTCACATAGTAGATTGAATACTATCCTCTGCTCAATTTATTATATGTTTGTATTCCTTCTAAAAAGTGACTATTGAAATTTGGGCATTCACAATGGCTATTGTTGACTGTCAATCTGATGATGTTCATCATGTGGTTGATGCCATAACAAATACCTTCAAAGTACACTACTTAAATCCTTGAAATGATTTTCTTGAAATCAAATAGTACTTGGGAAAGAAGATTAAGAAAAGAAGAATACTACGATTTCTTATCATTCATGTCTTGACACCCATGACTAGATCATCTCACAAAGAAAAGAGAACTCAGCAGATGTACATGTAGAGGCAAGTGCCTAATCCAAAATTTGAATTTATATGTGAATGTATGTATATAATCACACGAGCAATAAGGGGGGATTTCCCCGTGACAAAGGTGTTTTGGTATTTCACTATATACCAAATGATTGTGAGTACATTGTTTAGTTTAATCAAGTGCTAAGATTACATTTCTTTGTTATCCATAGCTATTAGTTACATTTCTTTGATGATTGAATAAATGTAGACAATTTTCAATTATTAGACACATATAAACATACAAAAAAGGACCCGTGATTAGAGGTTGAATATGTGTGACATCTCCTATTTTTTCTAACACTTTTTCACAAAATCTTTTGCAATTGTGGGGCCCTAAGTTTGAAAAACTATTTAGAAACCAAATGGTAGAAAACATGTTTCATAAGAAGACCTTAAAAAAAAGTCCTGAGTGTCATTTTTCTTTTCAAAAATGAGTGCTACATTTCTACCAAAAATCTAGCAGAGTCTTCCCTATATTTTGGACCCAGTGCATTTGATGCATGCTATGCAATAACCTAATAAACATAGTATATATGTAATAATAAAGGAGACTACGTCTCCCTCCAAAATACATCCACACACATGTCTGTTCAAAAATAAAAAAGAGATATTTTGTACTGCCAAAAGGCTAGAAATTGAACCAATGTCCCCAAGACCATTCCAATCATAGCCACATCACTGTAACTCTAATTTACATGCCCACTTGTAAATAAAGCAAAGTCATATTAAGTTAAACATTGTGTTAGTTTACAAGATCATTAACTATATTGCAAACATGTTTGTTATACCTTTTGTGCTCTTATCTTTAGATCTCTATCACAATCTTCAACTCCTGTGTCTCATTTCTTCTACCTGAGACATTGTAAACAATTTACAATGTCTCAACAAGCTTGCACTTATGTAGGTAATTTCATCTTTAAAATATAAAGTTTATGCAGTTTCAAATCCAAAAAGGATACATAATCACATGCATGCAATTGAGTGAAATATAATGCATAATGAGCAGTATAACAAAACTCTGAAATCTCAATCATGCTTTACAAATCAATGTCATGCTAAACCAATTCAAATTACCAGTTTCAATATCCATTAATATTGTTTTAAACACAATAGTAACCGTTGCAAGTTATTTTATAGATATGAAAGATTGCCACAACTAATGTCATGCATCATCTCATAAATATACTCATCCAAACTAAATAGTGAATCATCATAAAAGAATTAATAGATGAAAGGCATTTAAACAATGAAACACTTTAATACAATTAATGTATCTTAATAAGTATATATATAGATAATACCATCTGAACGTCCTTGAGGTCTCATGAGTGTAGAAACACTTGTAATTTGGCCACCTATTATTAGTCATGAGTACTCACTATAGACCTGATATAGTAAGTGCCACGTACCTGCGCTATCGCGTTATAAATACACATATCAAAATAATGGACCCTTTGTGCGACGGATAAGAACCAATCAAGTCTGTGGTTATCACGCCAATACTAAGACAAATAGACTCCTTGCACTGTGTGCATAGGAAAAATGGCACGCAAGCCATGACATGCTTATGATGTTATTGACTTGAATTCAACCTTTTTCAGCTAGGTATCTACACATACATATATAATTTTGGAAGGAGGATGATCAATCAACCTTCCTAATACAACGTCCACCAGCTCCAATATGTCCATCATAACATAATAATACTAGGCATCATCACATGTCGATGTTGATAAAACCATAGAAATCCATGCATTAATGAAATCATGCAAATTCAAACCTCATGATACAATGTAGGCATGTAAAAGTAACCTTCATAAGAGTTGAGTTTGAGGATTCCGCATTCCTCATCATTTTATAATTCTTGAATGCCATGTAGTTTCAAATGTTTTCATGTATAAGCTTCCAATTTGATAGTAAAACAACATGGCATTCCAAACCAGTAAGTTGCATGAAATACAATTATGCTAACTACATAAATTAGAAATATCAATATCCCAAATCTCAAGCATTTAGAAAAATGGCAGAGTAGTCATTAATAGTCTCCATGTTTTACAAAAGCATATCAATGTTAAAACTACCTACCTCCCTCGTCGTGCTTCATAATTTAATTATATTCCTCATTCAATCAATTCATCAATCAACCTGTCGATATTCTAGATTCCTTATCAATGTCGAATTATAGATTAATGACTACATAAGAGATCTATTTTTTAATTAAATTCTAACGGTTTAGATGATCATAAACCATCTAATTTTTCACTGATCATAGATTACATGGGAGAATATATGATCAGTTCAGTTCCAGATCCACCATTCAGTCACTAATTAGTGGTCCAATGATTTAGGTTTGCATTTACAATTCAAATAGCCCATTAATGAGTGATCTAGATCTAAAACTTTAATCCAATCAGTCATGCTAATCTGACATAGTGTTTCAAGGTCTAATCATATATTCTTCTAATGATTGGATTGGTTATTAAGGGTTAAGGCTCATTAATTAGAACCCTAGAAAGGTTACTAGAGTTATGATCACTGACTGAACAATGTGTATAGTGGCAAATCAATGGTCTTTGTGAAAACCCCAAATTTTCTAGAATTAATTGGAATTTTTATGAAAATCAAGGTGGAATATTATATTTAATATAATATTAATTTTATAAAAAAGAATCAAGTCTTGAAACATAGATATATAAAATCATTCAAGGGAAACTGGTCAGAATAATTGTAAGCACGCTGAAATCTGAGCTCGGGTGAAAAATCTCTATTTTTTGTAATTTTGTGAATTTATATTTACCCATAGGGGTAAAATGGTCATTTCACTTTTGTGTGGGGCCCACAAAAGTTGGCTAAGCTGGGAGGCAGCTAGCATAAGGAATATCAATGATGAAGAATAAAATGATGAGGAATATGCTTTTAATTTTATAAGAAAAGTGAAAAATCATTTAAAATAAAAATAATTAAAATATTAATTAAAATATTAAAAAACAGCCTTATAAATACCCCTCCCACCATTCACACGAAATTCCAGATCCCTAGACTCTCTCCGACTCTCTCTCTCCCTCTGCCTCTCTCTTTCCTCCTCTTTCTCTCTCTTTTTCCTTTTCCTTTTTCTTTCTCCTCTCTTTCCAGCCGAAGCTGCAGTTCCCACACGTGCCTGGCCCAGGAACCAGCCTATCCCAGGCTGGCAGGTCTGGGGACACGCCTTCCACTCAACCCTTGCGACGAACAGGCCTACTAGGGTTTTTGCTTAGCCTGACAATTTCATTATGGAACTCCCCTCTTCAGCAAAAATCATCGGAACTAGAACCTACATTCTGGTTCCTCTTACCTTCCTCTCTTTTTTCCTTCTCCCCGTTTCATCTTCGGCTCTAGCAAACAACCCTGGTGGTGCAAGAATTACAGAAACCCTAGCCATCTGGCTAGGGCTTCAAAATTCAACAGATTTCTCCTTCTCCTTCTCCAGCTCTCCTCTCTACTCTAGACCAGATTCAGGTAGGTCTCTGACATCTCCTCTTCCATTGCCCATGGTTTCCCCAACCAAAAACCCTTGGATTCACTATTGAATCTGTTTCACCAGTGAAATAGATCCGGTGAGGGTAATTGGGGTTCCACCTATAGATGGCTCAGATGGAGAAATTGAGCTGTCAAATGAGTTGGTGGGACCCCAAAACCCCTAGATTTGGGTTCATCATTTGATTTCAATTAGATCTGGTAGTTGATCTAGGGAAGAGCTAATCTGACGGTCCATATTGGACCGTCTCTGCTATCCTGTGTCACCCCTCCCCATACACCGGCTATCACTGGTGTAACGAGGAGGGGTGGGCCGCTGATCGACCTGCCGATCCTTATAACCCAGATTGAATATGGGCCCTTATTTTGATTTGAAAACTTAAAAATCTAATTTAAAGCTTATTTTTAACTCCAAATCAAGATTGAAAAGAAGCTTTGGATTCCTAATGAAGAGTAGAATCTAATGGAAACATAAAATTTAAGTTTTATTCACTGTAAAATTTTATAAATTACAAAAAGTGGTACTAATTCCCAAGATCAGTCAAATCTGGCATGATTAGAACTTGGATTTCTGATCCATCTAATGATGATGGAACATAGAATCAAGAGTTAAATGTGACTGATCTGGGATGAACTAAGAAATTTAACCTTAATGGAAGAGAAGTCTTAAAAATAATCATGGATTTACTTGATCTGACTAATCAAGCATGATCACAAACTATGAATTAGTATGGATGATGATCTAATGATAAGATCATGAGAAATGAATGGCCTAATGTGGCTAATTTGAGATAGATTGAGATCTATGCCTTTAATTCTGATAAAATGGCTTAAGATTTTTTTGATCGATCGGATTAAGAAAGATCAGATCTTGTGATGAGATATATGAATGATCTAGTGATGATATCACATTAAGAGAATGTAATATATTTGAATAAAAATGAAAGATCAATATCTAAACCCTTAATGGGATGAAAAATGATCAAAATATGATGATGGGATCAAAATGGACAAATAAGATATATTCAAATGAGCATGTGATTTATTATATGCTCTTGTAAATGCTCTTTTATTTGTTTAATAGATTTCATTAATAGATTTATTTATTTATACTTTAATGTTCATGTTATGTAAATTACATGAAAAATGTAATTAAATATAAATATACATTGATGAACATTTACAATGAATATGGACATGGACTTAATGATAGTAAGGGCTATAGTTAGTAGGACAATATAAGGAATATCATTTCCTTGGTCTAAATTAGGAGAATAATAAACCCCATGAATGACATTTTAAATGTTCATGGATTTAATTAAAATCAAATAGCAAGAGTACTTAGGGTTTAATGCTCATAGGAACCTTATGAAGGTTGAGCTAAGGTCACCCCAGTAAATGCTGAACATGGTGGTTAAGGGGGTTCTCTAATATAGCCTCGCTCTTCCCTCACCTTCTGATGATGTTTGTGAGGTTTAAACACCTCCTTACATGAGGATTGAATTAACCACTCTATGAGCAGCTTTTAACTGATAAGCCTTAGTCAATTCTGAAATAAGGAGAAGCTGTCTAGTGTTAAGAAAGAAATAAACTATTTCCAAATAGTAAGATATTAACTGGATGAACAATAATAAGATCATAAATGGATAGTAAACTATCTAGTCCTAATAAAAATGGTAATTAAGATAATCAAAGATCAAACAAGATCCATAGGAAGATCTTGAATGATTAAGAATAATAGTAAACATAATATTGTGTTAGTATGTATGTTTTTGAATTAATATGAATGTTATATTTAAATATAGATCAATAAAATAGACCTTGATCAATATGATCCAAGGAAAAAGATCTAAATCATCCTATGTAAGGATGATCAAAAGAATAACTAGGAAGTATAAATGAGTTGAGGAATGACTATATATATATATATGATTTGACAGATACATGAAGGATATGATGATCAAGATCAATGAGAAGATGGATTGTTGAAAGTAAAGGTAGGTGGACCTTAAGAATATATTCAATATAGAAGATACATATATTTTACACATCATCTTATCCTGATAACTATAGATTGATTATAATTACCTTAGAATTGTCTATGAATCAACAAATGATATTGAAAGGAATACAAAGTGATTGATTAAATAATTATGAAATTACTTAAGGCAACAAATGATGTGGAAATGAATACAAAGTGATTGATTAAGTAATTATGAAATTACTTAATCGGTAGAATGAGAAGATTTGAACTGTATAAGTTGAACCCCCAAATCTTAAGGAAATAAGTTATAGGCATGTCCTATTATAACTAGACACATGGTCTGTAAGTATGAAATATTATTTTCATATAAGCATGGAGGCTTGTGGTTTTGTTTTAAGACAAGCTTATGCCTAGGGATGCCAATGCTAGGAGAGTTTTGAGGGTTTGGTCACTTGCTCTCCAAAACTGATTATGATGATGATACTATGCCCAAAGAGAGGCAAAACATCAAGTGGGGCAATTATGGGAAGGCCGCCACTGTGACAGCCATGGTTCTCCCCATACGAACATGGATATGTATTTTCCACTGTGATATCAGTGGAGTATTAAGCATTTATTCGGACGTGCTATATGGATTGAGACTGCAAGCATGGTAGTCCTTTAATTATTTTACATTATAATACAATTGATTATGGCATGATGAGATGCCTTATGTTATGGCATGAGGAGTTGCCTTATTTTATGGCATGATGAGATGCCTGGTAAAAGTTATTACCGATGTTGTATTGGAGGATGATTCCTAATACGGTATGATTATATATTGAAATCAGTTTGAAAATAAGATGTTATTGATGTTATTGATTATATTCAAGATTTTCAATGGTTTTATCTATATGTAATATATACATATAATTCATATGATGAGTGAAGGATAAAATGGTTATTCAAGTGTATAAATTGATTTATATCATGGATATAATGAATTGTTGACTTTTGAGATATATTGAATATATTTCTTAAATCACCTACCAAGCATAGCTTGCTGAGATATTATAAATGTTTAAATATTTATAATATCTCAGATATAGTTAAGGAAGATTGAAAGCTCAAGACATGAGGATCATCACCGAGCTACTGCTCAGGGTATTTAATTTGAGAAAGATTGTATTGATTGTTTTGTAATTTGGATTGTAATATTTGGACAATGTATGTAATGACTACCGAGGCTGTGTATGTGAACCACTGGATTGATCCTGATTTTAATAAAGTATTTCTATTGATATTCAATATAAATTTTATTTTATACAAAAATCTATGAATGATAAGTAATTTGAGGTGACACTCAGGTTTTTGACAAATCAATTTAAAAGAAAATATGTTTTTGCTATTTTATTTTTAAAAAATTCAAAATCAGGGCCTTACCTTTGCAAACATTTATGAAAATGTGTTTTAAAAACTGAGGTCATCACACTTTCAATCCATTAGTTTCCTAATAATCAGTGCACCGATTATAAAGTTTTAGAGTATATTCACTTAACAAAGGCTAGGGTATACAATGGTGGCGTCTGATCACCAATCAAAGATTGCTAGGTCCTTATTCCTCTACTATTTGATTGGGCAATTTAGATTATTCACTTAATTTTCATCTAGATTTTTTTTTCCTATTATATACTAGTCATTTCAATGTTTCAGAACTCATCTATGTGTTTGATCATTGATTATACATCAAGAATTCATTGTTTGACTAGTGATAGATAGGATGGTTAAGATTGTCCAATTGAGTTTTGGCCCATATCGATAATCTCAGTCAGATCCGAGCATATAAAGTAAGTATTGACATATCTCTAATCACTAATTAGGAAATTAATGGTTGGATCATCCATAAAACATAGATCTAGGATGAAATTGTATGGATTTAGAAAAAAATGAAATTCACAAGTTGAGTTTTGTAGATCTTACCTCTTGGATGTATTTTTGTGCTTTTTCCTCTCTTAGATGTTCTACTCACGCAGCATGCCGTTCAGCTCTTTGATCGATGGTCAAGATGATCTTGGATTCTTTAATAACCTTGGGGTTTTGATCATCTCTATGCACTGATTGAAATGATTGGCTCGATCATCTTCTCTGACGACAACTAAACTCCAGCACCCGTAAATCCCTATTTTTCCTACTCGTTGACGTGATAGACTTCTCTAGTGAGCTGGTTTCTCCTTCCTCTCTCTCGTTTCTTCCTCTTCTCCTCTCCTTCCTTCTCCCTCTTCTCCTTCCCCTCTTCTTTCTCCTTCTTCCTCTCCCATCAGGGTTTCCTCTATGTTAGGTTTAGGAAGAATAGACCGTGCAGTCTATTTTGTTAGGTTTAAGTGGGAGGGGTGCCGAGATCAATTTGGCCCCCTCCTTTAGTAATAATTTTTTCTCAAAAATGCCCTCCATAATTTAAATCATCACATCTCCTCTACTTGAACTTTGATTTTAGTGTTCTTTGTGTCACTAGAATCGTATCGATGTGTACTTTTCATTTTTTATAGTTCCGAGTCCAAATTTTCAATGTTCAAAGGGGTCACTTTCATATAACTAAATTTTATTGAATTCAATTTCTAATTCTAATCTCAATTAAATATAATATATTGTATGAAAAAGAACTCAAAGTTGAGGGTTGTTACATTCTCCCCCTTATAGGAATTTCATCCTTGAAATTCTTTCCACGTTATGTTTAGATGATTCTAAGAGCATTCCCATCTCACAAAATACAATAATAATGCTAGTAATTCCATGGAAAATTAGCATTATAAAATAGGCAATTTTATATCCTGTCATCCCATTAGATATCAACCCATCGTATAAACAGATATACATCAAATCATCTCAAGTTAAATAACTCGTAATATACTTAGAACATGTCATGATCACATGTAATGCAATTAGCATATCTAAACTCCCATCAAGGATTTATTCTATCTATGTACAACCATAGTGCATGTAAAATACTCATATAAATAAAAATCAAAGCATCTCAGCTCACCAGTAGGCAAATTTATGACAAATCTATTATAGAGCACATCAGCTCACCAATAGGTAATCTATGACAATCAAAACTAGAGCATATCAACTCACTAACAAGCAATCATATGTCAATCAAAGCCAAAGTATATTAGCTCACAAACAGGCAAATATATGCCAATCAAAATCAATCTACATACGTGTGATGACCCGGGTTTTCCCATGCATTTTAAAATGCAATATTTAATTCCTAAGGCGGATGCATCCTTATTTGAAAACCATTTTATAAAAACCATGCAATGCAGCGAAAAATCTTTAGTTTTAAACTCATTTTGAAAACCCCGAGTGTCATTTGCTTTCACAACAACCAAAGTAGTTTTTGAAAAACTTCAGAAATCATAAATGTTTTTCCCAGGTCTATCCAGTCACAACTCACAGCCCAACTGTAAATAAATACAAATACATGTCCAAAGGGTAGAGTGCTTACTTAAATGTATAATTGTCTCCTTTTGATTTTTCTTGCTCGTAGCAGTAACATAGGCGCCCTCTACTCGTGAATGGAGCTATCCTAAAAATTGTTAAGGATAGGGTAAGTATATACTATACTCAGTAGGAGTCTATCACTATTAGTTTTATAATGCATGCTGTGTTTAAAATCATATGCTATTTAAAACATGTGCATGTTCGAACAATCATGCTCAATATCGATATTAAAAACCATTATCAAATTGGAATACTGACAACTTAAAGAATCGCATAATCCAAGTCGAAAGTATCATATAGATATCATAAACATAATGATATGCATAAGATGCTCAACTGAATCCAACTCATGGATATATGGTATGGTCGACCAACCTCATATCATGCCATCTGCAATGCAAGTAAATCCTCAAACCATAGGGCCCAACTATGCCCATGACCTCGCCGCCGTGTGGTCCCCAGGTACTTGGGGACACTCGGTCATAGCCTCCACGGGGCATATGACACATCAACCCAGTTTCGTGACACCAGTGGTAGCCCCTGTACCTCATGTAGTCAACGTAGGGACATGCCCTTTTTGGGCGTGGTACCCATTCCACCTAATAGTGGTAGAGGCTGGGAGGCCACCCTAACCTCTCGGCATAGTGCCCACAAACTTACTAGCCCAAATCATATACTATCAAACAAGCAAAAGCCTCTCTTTTCACCTGTCCTCTTTGGGTCCCTCACAACTGGCTGGACCTCACAACTGCCTACCTAGCGTCTTTTGGGCACTCCAACGTCTTTTGGTAACCCTCACGGATATGCAATTTTTACAAAAACTCAATGCTCACAAATCATGCAATATATGCAATTGTTTGCAAAGCATGTCTATGCATAAAGTATTTGTCATATGCATGCTGAAGTCATTTATAAAATTAAGTCATACTAAACAAGTCATATAACTTAAACTTAAAGCATGCATTCTCAAAACAATCATAGGTTCTTTTTAAAAAAGTCTAGTAGCGATAGAGCACCTACCTCGAAGTCTCTTGGAGTCGCATCCTTCATCACTAAACCCGTCCCTGGGTCTCATTTATAAACTCCTGGATATAAATGGATAACAAGGAGTCCTTATCAATTTCAATCTATTTAGACATTAGATCGCTAGATCTGCCTTTAGGGTCCATGGCCCTTGCCTAATTCATTGTCAAGCTAGATCCTATGATATGGATCTACTATTCAATAGTTAAACTCTGTAAATTATCCTCTGATCTTAACTTTAGAGTCTTATTAAGTCCGCGTGTCCTAGTTTCTAGGACACCCGTGCATCCTGGTTGAACCGTGACCACCTCACGTGTGTGCACGCCCAAAGGACGTGCCAGGGACCGCGTTTTGCACGTGCACATGCATGCCTAAGCAATGCACTATGACGTGCATCCTAGATGGCATCGCATGGATTCACCTTTGGTGTAGCATGGCGCGTCTCAGCTCCCAGGGCACCCTGTGCATCTTGGTAGAGCCAGGACCTGTGCCCCATGTCGCGCGCGCACCAGGGACAGCGTACGTGATGTCGTACGCCTGGAACCCATCCCAGGGACCCTGTCCCAGGCACACGTGGAGCATGGCGTCCTTGGGACGCTTGGTTCGTACAGGGCCGGTTGGAACCGGCTTTGTCTTCTCTGACTGGAAAAATCGGTTGGGAAAAGACTAGATCCGGCATGGATCTGGCCTAGGGGAAGCAAGACAGAGAGAAAAAGGGGAAAATGGCTTACCTGGGTAGCCTAGGGAGTGCCCATCGCCGATGGGTGCGCCTATCCTTCACTTTGAAGCTCCTGCTCGCCAAAAAACTCGAAGAAGGGACAAGCCCACCGTTCTGGTGTGACCAGAGGAAGAAAAGGGGGGAAAGAAGAGAGGGGAATGGAGAAATGGCAATGGCCAGCTTGATTTGAGCCTGGCCGTTGCTGGAAAACACAGGGATACTGGGTTTCCGATTTTTTCCGGAAACCCCAGCCCCAAATGATCGAAAAATTGTGTTTTGGAGAGGGGGAGATGGGGCTTTTTATAGCCTTGCTATGGCGATGCTGCCAATGGTGGTGCCGCCATTGGCAGTGGCAGATTTCTTTGGAAACTAGGGTTTCTGGAGAAATCTAGAGGAAGAAGATGATGGGGTGCCATTATCAAAACAGCCCCTGTGTTTTCTGTCTTTTTCGTTTTTTTGTTTAAATTACAGAAATGCCCCTAATCTTTAAATGTCCGTAACTTCTTTATACGAACTCCGTTTTTGGCGTTCTTTGAGGCGTTGGATTCCATTTTTTGAGTAAAATCTAATGGTACCAAGTTTCCTCATAAATTCCTTTGTTTACTATTTTAAATAAAGTAAAACATTTAACACAGTTTATTTCCAATAGAATGTCCAAAATAGCGTAAATTGCTCGGGCATTACAATACGATCATATTGTAAGCACCTAGAAGCCTGCCAGTGCCCCCCCCCCACACGCCCTCATCGGTGGCCCTCTTAGGCTACCGTCTTTGGCTACTCACAAGTATAGATCGTATACCAAATTCCTATTAAACATATGAAGACATTCTCGTACAAAACACATGTTACTGTCATAGCTCTCATCTAGTGAGAAATTATGTTTACATATGTATTATAAAATTTTCAATTACCCTAGATTTATACCACTATTATCCTGGAGAACTCAATAAACAAGTGATAGTAGTTCATAAGACTGAGAAAAATATGAATCATAGTCATTAATTTCGCTAATCCCAGCCCATCATAGTCTCAATAAACTGCCTCTTTATCAATCAAGGTATCATGGTTAGCGAAATTCACCTGCTTCAACCATAGCCCACACTAATAGATATTCGCAAACAAGTGATGAGTCAGTAAGATACTCAAAACAATGCATGGATTTTTAGTGCTCCTCCCTTCTCAAGGGTTATATAAGAACATCATCCACTAACACAATCATGACTCATCTAAGTAACATTTGAAAACTCGATCCATCACATCTATGAATACTGCTAGTGAACACAATCCCACCTAGAACTCATAGTAATCATGAGTCCTAAAAATCATCTTAAAGACATCTTACTCCATAATCCTCAATTGGTAATAACCAAATATTAGATGAATCTTGTAAACCATTTGCACTATTCACAGCTAATCAAATAGACCATCAATACATGATATCGGTTCTTCATTGTGGCGATATCTAACCAGAGATAATCTATGCATAGTAGTAAAGATTCATTCTTCTTCCTCAAGAAGAGGACTAGAACACTTTATGAAGACCCATTAGGTCTGCCAAACTCTCGTTAAGTAACTCCTGAGCACTACATTTCTATTGAAAATCTAACAAAGTCTCCCCTGTATATTGGACCAAGGGCATTTCATGCATGCTATGCCATAACCTAATAAACATAATATATATGCAATAATAAAGGAGACTCAATCTCCCTCCAAAATACATCCACACACACATGTCTATTCAAAAATAAAAAGAGACATTTTTTACTGCTAAAAGGCTAGGAATTGAACCAACATCCCCAAGACCACTCTAATCACAGCCACATCACTATAACTCCAATTTACATGCCCACTTGTAAATAAAGCAAAGTCATATTAAGTCAAACATTATGTTAGTTCATAAGATCATCAGTTATATTGGAAACTTGTTTGTTATACTTTTTGTGCTCTTCTCTTTAGATATCTATCACAATCTTTAGCTCCTGTGTCTCATTTCTTCAACCTGAGACATTGTAAACAATTTACAATGTCTCAGCAAGCTTGCACTTGTGTAGGTAGTTTCATCTTTGAAATATGAAGTTTATGCAATTTCAAATCCAAAAAGGATACATAATCACATGTATGCAGTTGAGTGGAAATATGATGCATAATGAGCAGTATAACAAAACTCTAAAATCTCAATCATCTCAATCATGCTTTACAAATCAATGTCATGCTAAACCAATTCAAATTATCAATTTCAATATCCATTCATATTATTTTAAACACAATAGTAATCGTTGCGAGGTATTTTACAAATATGAAAGATTTCCACAACTAATGTCATGCATTATCTCATAAATATACTCATCCAAACTAAATAGTGAATCGTCGTAAAAAAATCAATAGATGAAAAGCATTTAAACCATGAAATACTTAAATGCAACTAATGTATCTTAATAAGTATATATATATATATGGATAATACCATCTAAACCTCCTAGAGGTCTTGCGAGTGTAGAAACACTCTAATCTCTCTACCTATAGTTGGTCATGAGTACTCATTATAGACCTGAAATACTAGAGTGTCACGTACTTGCTCTATCACGCTATAAATATACATCCTAAAATATTGGACCCTCTGTGCAATGGACAAGATCCAATCAAGTTTGTGGCTATCATGATGATACTATGGTGGATATACTCCATGCACCATGTGCTTATGAAACATGGTAGGCAAGCCATGACCTACCCATTATGTCATTGACTTGAATTTGGCCTTTTTCAGCCAGGTATCTAATACATACATATATAATTTCGGAAGGAGGATGATTAGTCAACCTTCATAGCATAGTGTCCACCTGTCACAACCCCAATCCCCGAGGCTGTGATATAACATAATCAAGTGTAGTGATTGGGCTGAGCAAGGCCTACGTGGCCTTACTTCTCTCTTCTTCTTCTTCTTCTTCTTCTTCTTCTTCTTCTTCTTCTTCTTCTTCTTCTTCTTCTTCTTCTTCTTCTTCTTCATAGTATATAACATAGCAAAAGTATTGAGAGAGCTAAGTGCTCTTATCCTATGCACTTATGCATTTAACTGATAAAATCTTCTTCTCTTTTAACCACTGAGTTCTACCGAAATTTCGACAAAGTCTCCCCTATTTTTCGGACTTATGCATTTAACGCATGCAATGCAATTTACCTGATAAACAATATAATAGTTATAAAGCCTTAAAGGAGACTCAGTCTCCATAGTATTTATCATAATACATCCTTAACACTTGCTTGTGAACTAGGAGTTCAAGTGAGTCTCATACATGCCCTATCAAAATAAAACATATGGATGCATAAGGCTAATTGTCAAAAAATAAGATATAACTCATAGCGTTAGCACATATATACAAAACAAAATTTTACATCTTCAATCAAGCTTTCTTCATTTCATTCAACAACCTTCCTCTTCTCAGCTTGATTGGTACCTGTAAAATAATAAGGTGAGCTACGAAGCCTAGTAAGGGAAAAGAACTAAACCCGTGCATATCCTACCATTCATGTTGAGCTACGCCTAAAAGCACATTCAAACCCAACCCTAGAGCATTCATTTCCATTTTAATTGATCATCTCCAGCTAGCATGTATTATCAAGTAAGACATATGAGTATTAGAACAGAATTGCAGTTTATTCTAGATTCAAATATGACGCCATAACCATAGCATGCAAACAAGCACATCCAATAGCAATTCCCCATTCATGTCCAACCACAGGACATTCACTTCTGTTTCAATAGATGAGTAACTAAGTTATGAACTTCATTCTAAATTTAAAATCCAAACCATAAGCATAACATTCAACAAAGCTTCATACTCGTTTAATGGTTTCCTCAGCAGTATTAAATAGGCATGACATTACCACCATGATCTAGTAGTCATCTCCCTTAAGGTTTACCATCTTGGGTGGCCCACTATGAGTATCATAAATAAGGCAGCCAGGCCCTCAGGGTTTACCATCTTGGGCAGCGCAAAAGTCAAGTTCCCTCAGGATTTACCATCTTGGGTGGCTCCACCGAAGTCAAAATCAACCAGACAACCCTTTCCCTCAGGGTTTACCATCTTGGGTAACTCAAATCTACCAGCTCATCCCTCAGGGTTTACCATCTTGGCTAGCTCCACTGTGATCCCAAAAGACCAGGCAGCCCTTTCCCTCAGAGTTTACCATCTTGGACAGCTCCACCATGATTCCAAAGAACTAGGCAGCCCTTTCCCTCAGGGTTTACCATCTTGAGAGGCTCAATAATCGCCAGTCCGTTCCTCAGGGTTTACCATCTTGGGAGGCTCAATAATAGACAGTCCATTCCTTAGGGTTTACCATCTTAGGTGTCTTCACCTTAGTTGCAATCAACCAGGTAGCCCTTTCCCTCAGGGTTTACCATCTTGGAAGGCATCATCATAGCTTACTGGGCAGCCCTCAGGGCTTACTATCTTTGGATTGACCATTGTATAATAGTTTGCATCATCATACCAGTTAAGCGTAGTAAATCAGACTATTACATGACAATTTCAATAAGTAATTACAATTCCTATCATCCATTCAACCAAGGTGATAACATATTCATTCTACACATTTATAATGTTAATTTTAAGTGAATAGATCAACAAGAATTTAAGGAATAGAAGGGTTTAAGGTCCTTACTTGCTCTTAAGGTACAACTCAAAATTCAACTGCCAACGTCGTTCACACTGTACTTAAACCTCTGCAACGAATACAAGTTCTAAGTAAATTTCAGAATTCTATGCAATTTTCTATAATCACTTCTAGCTCTCTATTCACAATATTCTTGATCTAACCTCATATATCTAGATCAAGGATTTGTACACCAATTGGTCACTATCTAATTAGATTAGAACCATTAGTCTTACTTTAGTAGTTTAGATCGAGCGTGTACCTTTAAAAGTTTCAATTTCCAACATTTTAAGTAAGTTATTTCACAATTCAATTCTTTTAACCATAATTCATGGCATGATCTCCTTTTTTGACCTTTGACCTTCGCTGATCGAGTATTGGGTGGTCAGATAAGATCTCCCATCAATTTGTCCATAATTGGTTAGTCACTTTTGTGATAATTCATTATTGACAGGTAATTGGAGTTACATTTTACCTATATATACCTTCTGATCATATTTTTAACGATCGGATGCTAAGATCTCAAATTTTCCCTACTCACTAACAAGTTTTTTTTATCACAATTTCATAGACCAATCGATTCCTGATCGACGATCCATCTTCGCAAATGAAGAGATCATGTGTGATTTGTCCATATTAGAAAACTTTCCATTTTTCACATTTTGTAAGAGTTGTCAGAAAATGTCGTCGTCGTCGTCGCCGAAGAAGGTGATTGGATTTCGGTCGTCACCGGTAACATAGGCGACCTTGTTTTAGAGCAATTTTTCATGAGGATGTTCAAAATTTGCTAAATTTTTATTTTCTAGTGTTTTCTCCTTTCAATTTATACTAAAAATATCATTTTTTACCGAATTTTTCAATGGTTTTTGAACTTACCCTAGTTGCTATTTTTTGCAGATTATGATGCTATTTCTTAATGGATCTTCATGAAACCAAAGGGGTTTCACTAAGAAACACCTAATGAACTGGATGAATGGTTTGAATAATTGATTCAACACTGTTCTTTCCCTCATTTTCATTATATCTGATGGGTTTTTCATCATCGTAGTTCATCAAAAAATTGGAGTAAGCTTGGAAAGGAAATGGAGAAAAGAACAAGGGGAAAAGGAGATTGGAAGAGAGGACTTACCCGACTTCTGTTGGTGTAAGATGTTGCCAGTGGAGTAGAGATTTGGCGAAGAGAGGGGAAGGGTTGTAGGCATTGTGGTTTTGTTTTACCAGAGAAATATGAACCACTGGGTTCCAGTGCTTGTGGGGGCTTGATCAGAAGAGGGGGGAGAACCGCCAAGAAGGGAGGAGTGAAAGGGGGGGTTACCGGCTTTGGCTTCCTCCTTTCTTGATTGCAGACATGTGGGAGGGAGGTTGGGAGCAACTGAGCATACGTGGTGAGTCTAACTCCCACATGTCAACTCAGTTCTCATTGGTTATCCTAGAGCAGTTTGGATAGGGGGTGCCATTATCAATTTGGACCTCCTTCACATCAGTGGTAAAACCCTTTGATCTTTGGTTTTCGATCTCCGTTTCACGCGTTCTTAGTGTCGTTGGAAAGCTCTCTCCGAGCATAGTCTAATGAACGACCTGTCATCATCAATTTTCAATGTTCTTGATTTTTACTTTTTAATTACTTGAATTTTCATACAATTTTCACTGTTTGTCCTGTTTCAACGTATTTGTGAAGATTAGTGTGCCAATTCACATTTTAATCTACTTTTTAGGACATGGGTGTGACAACACTCCCCCACTTAAAGAAATTTCATCCTTGAAATTAAATAAATACCTGAGTCCTAAAATAGTTCTAGGTATTTTTGCTAGACTTCCGACTCTAGCTCCCACGTGGCTTCTTCTATCCCATGATGTTGCCATATCACCTTTACAAGTGGTATCACTCTTCGACGCAACACTTGTTCTCTTTGGTCAACCACCCATATCGGTTTCTCCTCATATGAGACATCCTCTTGGATGGCAAGGTCTGTGCTCGTATTTTTGCAACATCAACACATGAAAAACATCGTGAATCAATGATAACTGTGGAGGCAAGGCTAACTGATAAGCAACTTCGCCAACATGCTTTAGAATCTCGAATGACTAATAAATTAAGGAGATAACTTCCCACATTTTCCAAAACGTGTCAGTCTTGGTTTTGGCCAAGCCTTTAGGAATACATAATCTCTTATCTCAAACTCCAAAGGTCGCTTGCTTCTGTCAGCATAGCTCTTGGTCCTACTCTGAGCTGTCAACAACCGTTGCCTGATTTGCTTTACCTTTTCTGTGGTTTCTCAGACTACCTCAGGGCCTAATAATGATGTCTCACCAACCTCTGCGGATTAGTACATCCTACCATATAGCGCCTCAAATGGTGCCATACCTATGCTGGACTAGAAACTATTGTTGTACGAGAATTCCACCAAAGGTAAATATCCAGCCCACTTCTCTTAGAAGTCTAACACACAAGCTGTCAACATATCTTTGAGCACTTGAATCACTCTCTCGGATTGCCCATCATTTTGGGGATGAAATGTAGAGTTAAAAATCAGCCTTGTACCCATCGGTTGCTATATACTCTTCCAAAACTAAGAAGTAAACCTTAAATCTCTATCTGACACAATGGATATATGTACCCCATGTAACCTTACAATCTCACGTACATACAATTGACTCAATGTCTTGAGTGAATCAGTAACCTTCACTAGCAGGAAGTGCGCTGACTTGGTCAGTTTATCCACAATCACCCATATGCTGTCCCAACCTTGCTTACTACGTGAAAGGCCTACCACAAAATCCATGGTAATGTGCTCCCACTTCCATTCTTCCACTAACAATGGCTGTAGTAACCGTGCAGGTTTCTGATGTTCTACTTTAACCTGTTGACAGGTCAAATATTGAGCAACAAATTTAGCAATGTCCTTCTTCATGCCCTTCCACCAAAAGTGCCTCTTAAGGTCATGATACATCTTTGTACTACCAGGATGTATCGAAAATTTAGAACGGTGTCACTCACTCAGCAATCCTCTCCTAACCTCATCAACTAGAGGGACCATCAGTCTACTCAAATATCATAACCCACCAGAAGAGTCCACGATCCAATGCTCAATACTTTCACCTTCTTCTATTTGAGCTCTAATACTTTTAGCCTCTTCATCATCCTTCTATGCTTGCAAGACTTCTTATATTATAAAAGGTTGAGCAATCATTTGACATAAAAATGCACCACTTTCAGATGAATCGATGTGCAAGTCATACTCGGTCAATGACTCATGTACCTTCCATTTAAAACCTCGAAGTTCAGCCATCAAACCTCTAGACTTCCTACTTAGTGCATCTGCAACAACATTTACCCTTCCCGGGTGATACTAAAGTGTGAAAATCAAAGTTTTCAAAGTATTCAACCCATTTGATCTGCCTCAGATTTAAATCCTTCTGAGTGAAGATGTGCTTTAAGCTTTTATGGTCAGTGAAGACATCAAACCTTTCACCATACAAATAATGCTTCCAAAGTTTCAAGGAAAACACCACCACTGCCAGCTCTAAGTCATGAGTAGGGTATTTCATCTTAATTTGCTTCAATTGATGAGATTCATAAGCCACTACTCTTCCTTCTTGCGTCAGGACACATCCTAGTCCTAAGTGTGAGGCATCACAGTACACAGCATAACCCACACCTCGCTTAAGAATGATAAGCACAGGTGTCAAGGTTAATCATTTCATTAGCTCCTGCAATGACTGCTGACATGAATTATCCCATTCAAATACCACACCCTTTTTCATAAGTCTTGTCATGGATGCTGCAATGCGTGAGAAGTCCTTGACAAACCACCTATAATAACTTGTAAGCCCCAGAAAACTCCTGATCTCGATTATGTTCCTCGGTCTTTCCCAACTCAACACAGCTTCTACTTTTGACTAGTTGACTGAAATCCCATCACCAGAAACCACATGCCCAAGGAAATTTACCTTGGTTGCCCAAAACTCACACTTGCTAAGTTTCACATACAGCTAGTGTTCCCTCAACAATTGCAATGCAATAGACAAGTGTTGTTCATGCTCCTTTTTAGACCTTGAGTAGATCAACATGTCATCCATAAACACAACAACGAATTGATCCAAATAAGGGAGGAATATTCTATTCATTAGGCTCATAAAAGTTACTGGAGCATTCGTCAACCCAAAAGGCATCATGACAAACTCAAAGTGACCATATTGAGTCTTGAATGTTGTCTTAGGGACATCTTCATCCCTCACCCATAGCTAATGGTATCCAGATCACAAGTCAATTCTGGAAAACCACCTAGATCCCCTCACCTGATCAAATATGTCATCAATCCTTGGCAATGGGTATTTGTTCTTGATCGTCACCCTATTCAATTGCCGGTAGTCAATGCATAGCTGCATGGTGCCATCTTTCTTCCTTACTAACAACACTAGAGCTCCCCATGGCGACGTGTTAGGGCGAATGAAACCTTTGCCCTGCAACTCCTCCAACTGCACCTTTAGCTCTTGTAATTCAGCAGGCACCATGCGATGTGGAGCAATTGAAATTGGAGAAACACTAGGTAAAAGCTCAATAGTGAAGTCAACCTCTCTCCTTGGAGGTAATCCTGACAACTCTTCAAGGAAAACATCTACAAACTCCCTTACTATTGGCATGGATTCAATGTCAGTATAAGCATCATCATGCCTCACCATGCTCACCATCCACCCACCATAGTCTTTCTGGCATTTGTAACCAACATGGACTTGTGGGTAGCCATAATCCTTTGTGAAGGAGAAATAAAAATGGACTCCACTAGGTAGGACAAAGTTAACCCTCTTTCGACTACAATCAATAATGGCATGACACTCATATAGGAAATCCATGCCCATGATCACATCATAAGGAGGAATGTCTATTACCACCAGATCAAACCTCACCCTATGACCTACCATGTCAATATCACAATTTTGACACACTTTACTGGAGGTGATGCCCATCCCTATAGGCAACTCAACTTGCAATGTTGAGTATAATGGTTCTATTTCCATGCTCAAATCGCAAACAGTTGAAGATGAAATAAAAGAATGTGTTGCACATGAATCAAATAACACTTTGACCCAAGTATGAAACAACAAAAATGTACCTTCTATAACTATGCGGTCAGGAGGGGTGTTTGGCTATGTCAATACATAAACTCTGCCCTGTGTCCTCTGTCCAGAAATAGGAGGTACTCCTCTGAATGGTGCATCTGCCCTCTATGCTGTTGGCCGACCCTGAGGACATGGTCTATTGCTACTTTGTACACTGCGTTGTGTGGCTCTTTACTTAGGACAATCTCCCTTAAAATGGCCCTCCTATCCACAACCATAACAAGTCTTATTGGTCATTCCAAGAGATAGAGAATGTGCCTGAGTGGTCTGTGCTCGGAGAGGATACCCTTTCCTTCTCTTATCTTTGCTACCATGTGAGTGAGATTTTCCAAAACTTCTCTTCCTAAACTTAGACGCACTGGTTTCTCTGCCCTGATCTTGCTCAATTAGTTGCACTCTATCTACGGCCTCAGCATAGTCTTCTAACTTGAAGGGTACTAAGCACTATCGAATAGAGGATCTTAGGCCCTGGATTAAGTGATAGGCCTTATCCCTAGTAGTGGGGCTCATCAAACCTGGCAGCGTACTGTCCTACAGTCATGTCACGTTGCATGAGCCTCAAAAACTCAGCCGCTTTAGCATCTCTCTGAAAAGTTCCCAAGTCCACTCCTCATCGGCTGTAACACCTCTTGCTACCCACCACTAGTGAACTGAAACATGGCCACCCTTACCTTTAGATCTTTATCGATTTTCTATGCCACAAAGATCCTTTATATTTTCTCTAACCAATCCTCTGCTTCAATGGGATCTGACATCCCATCAAACTTGGGTGGCCCCAACTTCCTAAACTCTCATAAGGCAAGTGTTTCTCTACTTATGCCCTCTCTAGAAGCTCTAGGGATGAGCGCAACTGAGGGCTGATAGCATCGGCAATTTCTTGGGCCATTTGTCCTATGGCGTCCTTGACTGGATCACGTGCACACAACGCTGACCCTCCAGAACTCAAGCCATCACTCCTGGTCTCAACCATGGCTATGCCCTTCACAACATAAACAATAAGGGTTAGTCACTTATCAAACATGCTGAAAGTAGTCAACAATCAACAAGGTTAGTTTAGAAGCCACTAAACATTCTAACTTTAATGATCACATGCAATAATAAAAGAAGTTCTCCATAAGTGATCTACCGCCTTGCTCTGATACCAAGCTGTCACAACCCTAATCCCTGAGGCTGCGATTTAACATAATCAAGCATAGCGATTGGGCTAAGCAAGGCTTACGTGGCCTTGCTTCCCTCTTTTTTATTTTCATAGTATATATCACGACAGAAGAATTAAAAGAGCCAAGTGCTCTTATCCTATGCACTTATGTGTTTAACTGATAAAATCTTCTTCTCTTTTAACTACTGAGTTCTACCAAAATTTCAGCAGAGTCTCCCCTATTTTTTAGACTTATGCATTTAACACATGTAATGCGGTTTACCTGATAAACAATATAACATTTATAAAGCCTTAAATGAGACTTAGTCTCCATACTATTTATCATGATACATCCTTAACACCTGCTTGTGAACTAGGAGTTCAAGTGAATCTCATACATGCCCTATCAAAATAAAACATTTAGGATGCACAAGGCTAATTGTTAAAAAATAAGATATAACTCATACTCGACGTTAGCACATATATACAATACAAAAGTTTACATCTTCAATCAGGCTTTCTTTATTTCATTCAACAACCTTCCTCTTTTTAGCTTGACTGGTACCTGCAAAATAATAAGGTGAGCTGTGAAACCCAGTAAGGGAAAAGAACTAAACCCATGCATATCCTACCATTCATGTTAAGCTACGCTCAAAAGTACATTCAAACCCAACCCTAGAGCATTCATTTTCATTTTAACTAATCACCTACAAAGTAGCTAGCATGTATTATCAAGTAAGACATATGGGTATTAGAACAGAATTGCAGTTTATTCCATAATTAGATATGACGCAATAGCCATAGCATGCAAACAAGCACATCCAATAGCAATTCCCCATTCATGTCCAACCACAGGACATTCACTTCTGTTTCAATAGATGAGTAACTAAGTTATGATCTTCATTCTAAATTTAAAATCCAGACCATAAGCATAACATTTGACAAAGTTGCATACTTGTTTAATGGTTTCCTCAACAGTATTAAACAAGCATGACATTACCACCATGATCTAGTAGTCATCTCCCTCAAGGTTTACCATCTTGGGCGACCCACTATGAGTATCATAAACAAGGCAGCTAGACCCTCATGGTTTACCATCTTGGGTGGCACCAAAGTCAGGTTCCCTCAAGATTTACCATCTTGGGTAGCTCCACCTTAGTCGAAATCAACCAAGCAGCCCTTTCCCTCAGGGTTTACCATCTTGGGTAACTCCAATCTATCAGCTCATCTCTTAGGGTTTACCATCTTGAGAGGCTCAATACCTAACAGCTCATCCCTCAGGGTTTACCATCTTGGGCAGCTCCACCATGATTCCAAAGAATTAGGCAGCCCTTTCCCTTAGGGTTTACCATCTTGGGAGGCTCAATAATCGACAGTCTGTTCCTCAGGGTTTACCATCTTGGGCGGCTTCACCTTAGTTGCAATCATTCATGTAGCCCTTCCCCTCAGGGTTTACCATCATGGAAGGTGTCATCATAGCTTACCGGGTGGCCCTTAGGGCTTACTATCTTAGGATTGACCATTGTATAACAGTTTGCATCATCATAATAGTTAAGCGTAGTAAATCAGACTATTACATGACAATTTCAATAAGTAATTACAACTCCTATCATCCATTCAACCAAGGTGATAACATATTCATTCTACACATTTATAATGTTAATTTTAAGTAAACAGATCAACAAGAATTTAAGGAATATAAGGGTTTAGGATCCTTACTTGCTCTCAAGGTACAACTCAAAATTCAACTGCCAACATCGTTCACACTGCACTCAAACCTCGGCAACAAATACAAGTTCCAAGTAAATTTTAGAATTCCATGCAATTTTCTATAATCACTTCTAGCTCTCTATTCACAATGTTCTTGATCTAACCTCATATATCTAGATTGAGGATTTGTACACCAATTGGTCGCTATCTAATTAGATTAGCACAATTGGTCTTACTTTGCTAGTCTAAATTGAGTGCGTACCTCTAGAAGTTTCAATTTCCAACATTTTAGGTAAGTTATTCCGCAATTCAATGCTTTTAACCATAATTCATGGTTGATCTCCTTTTTTGACCTTTGACCTTCACTGTTCGAGTATTGGACGATCAAATAGGATCTCTCATCAATTTTTCCATAATTGGTTAGTCATTTTTGTGATAATTCATTACTGATGGGTAATTAGAGTTACATTCACTTAGATCTACATTCCAATCATATTTTTAATGGTCGGATGCTAAGATCTTAATTTTTCCCTACGCACTAACAAGTTTTCGATCACAATTTCATAGATTAATCGATTCCTGATCGACAATCCATCTTCGTGGATGAAGAGATCATGTGTGATTTGTCCATATCAGAAACTTTCCATTTTTCACATTTTTTTAAGGGTCGCCGAAAAATGTTGTCGTCATCGAAGAAGGTGATTGGATTCCAGTGGTCGTCGGTGACACAGACGACCTTATTTTTGAGCGATTTTTCATAGGGATATTCAAAATTTACTAAAATTTTATTTTCTACTATTTTCCCCTTTCAATTTCTACTAAAATTATCATTTTTGGTTGGATTTTTCAATGGTTTTTGAACTTACTCTAGTTGCTGTTTTTTGCATATTGTAGTGCCATATCTTAACGGATCTTTATGAAACCAAAGAGCTTTCACTCAGAAACATCTAATGAATAGGATGAATGGTTTGAATCATTGATTCAAAACTATTCTTTCCCTCATTCTCACTGTATCATACGGGTTTTTCATTGTTGTAATTCGTTGAAAAATAGGTGTAACCTTGGAAAGGAAATGGAGAAAAGAATAAGGGGAAAAGGAGAGTGGTAGAGAGGACTTACCCAACCTCTGTTGGTGTAAGACGTCACTGGTGGCGCGGAGAGAGGGGAAGGGTTGTAGGCGTTGTGGTTCCATTTTGTTGGAGAAATAGGAATGGCCAAGTTCCAGTGTATGTGGGGGCTTGATCGAAAGAGGGGGAAGAACTGAAGAATGGGAGAACGGGCGAGAAGGGAGGAGTGAGAGGGGAGGTTGCCAGCTTTGGCTTCCTCCTCTCCCTATTGTAGATGTGTGGGAGGGAGGCTAGGAGCAACTGAGCACACGTGGCTAGTTTGACTCCCATTGTCAACTCAGTTCTCATTGGTTATGTTGGACTAGTTTGAACAAGGGGTGCCATTATCAATCTGGAACCCCTTCACATCAGTGGTAAAACCCTTTGATCTTTGGTTTTTGATCTCCGTTTCACGCATTCTTAGTGTCGTTGGAAAGCTCTCTCTGAGCATAGTCTAATGAACGCGCTTTCATCATCAATTTTTTATGTTCTTGATTTTTATTTTCTAATTATTTGAATTTTCATTGTTTGTCATGTTTCACCGTATATGTGAAGATTAGTGTCCCAATTCATAGTTTAATATACTCTTTAGGGCATGGGTGTGACACCACCAACCCTAATACGTTTTTCATAACATAATAATACTAGGCATCATCACATTTTGGTATAGTTGATAAACCATAGAAATCCATGCATTAATGAAATCATGCAAATTCAAACCTGACGATATAATGTAGGCATGTAAAAGCAACCCTCACAAGGGTTGAGTTTGGGGATTTTGCATCCTCATCATTTCATAATTCATGAAGTCCATGTAGTTTCAAATATGTTTTCATGTATAAGCTTCCAATTTAAATAGTGATAGATTGGATGACTGAGATTATCCGATTGGGTTTCAGCCTAGATCGATAATATCAGTCAAATCTAAGCTATATAAGGTAAGTATTTATATATCTCTAATCATTAATTAGGAAATAAACAATTGAATCATCCATAAAACCTAGCTCTAGATGAAATTGTATGGATTTATAAAAAAAAAAAAAATGGAATTCCAAGTTGGTTTTCATTTGTCTTACCTCTTAGATGTATTTCTGTGCTTTTTTCTCTCTTAGATGTGCTTATTGATCACTGTTTTGCGGTGAAATCCCCCAATCATGCCTCGCATCATTCAACTTTCTGATCGACGGTCAAGATCATCCAGAAATCTTTAATATTCCTGGGTGTTTTTATTGTCCTTCTGCGCCGAGTGAAATGATCAACTCAGTCATCTTCTCCGCCAATGATTGAAACTTTAGCATCTGTAAATCCTTGTTTTTCCTACTTGTCGGAATGATAGACATCTTTGGCAAGCTGGTTTCTCCTTCCTATCTCTCCTTTCTCCCTCTTCTCTTCTCTTCTCTTCTCCTCTCCTTCCTTCTCCCTCTTCTCCTTCCCCTCTTCTTTCTCCTTCTTCCTCTCTCGTCGAGGTTTCCTCTATGTCAGCTTTGGGAAGAAAAGACCATGTGGTCTGTTTCGTTGGGTTTAAGTGGGAGGGGGTGTCAATATCAATTTGGCCCCCTCCTTTAGTTATATTTTTTTCTCAAAAAAACCCTCCATAATTTAAATAATCATATCTCTTCCATCTAAACTTCAATCAGTGTTCTTTGTGTCATTGGAATCATGTCGATGTATACTTTTTCATTTTTTATAGTTCCGAGTCCAAATTTTTAGTTTTCAAAAGGGTCATTTTCATAGAACTCGATTTTGTTGAATTTAATTCCTGATTTTCATCTTAATTAAAATAAATATATTGTATGGAAAGAACTTGAAATTGAGGATTGTTACATTTAGGTGGCCATGCGATGCTGACTGGTCCAGTGGGCTTTTAGAGGGTTTTTGCCTGGGTAACCCTGAGAGTTAGTCCCACATTGCCCAAGGGGAGGGAGCGAGGTAAGTTATAAGAGTTCAAGAAACTCTAACAGTTGTGACATGTTTTATAACTTGTGAAGCACTCTGTGTTAAAGCAGACAATATCACACTGTTGGAACCCCGGCTACCACAATTGGTATCAAAGCTAGTTCCCCTCGTGGTGTAGTTAGCTGCTTGTGGTCTATGAGGACACAAGTTCCCTAAAGGGGGAAGAGGGGCCTTACAGCCTTACTTACTGGTCCAAGGTGGGCTTTCAAAGGGTGTCATCCTGGGTGACCCTGATGGTCAGTGCCACATTGCATGGGGAGAGGGAGCTATGTGGGTTATAAGAGTTTGGGAAACTCTAACAGTTGTGACATGTTTTAAAGCCATGAGGCACTCTGTGCCAAAGCAGACAATATCACACTATTGGAACCCCAGCTGTTATACTATGTATAACCGAAGTACAATAATTAATGGCTTCGATGATCTTCATATGCCTTACTTCCAACTTTAGATCAAAACCTTCCAGGAATTAATTTTACAACATGATTTAGTTGTTGCCTTAGCTTAATGAGATGAGTTGGTTGATGTATGGTGTATGAATATATCCTTCAAAGCATTGCCTCAACTTGCTAAAAGAGTGTGACCTTTAAGGCCTCTCCTTTTAGTGTTTGGTGTAGCATTGAGAATGTTTTTCATTTATATCCTTTAGGCATATGTAGCTTTATCATAGCCTCAAGTGCATATCAATATCCTTTTTCTGTATATTTTAAGATGTGTAGTGGCAAAGGTATAACTTTGTTAGAATCTTGGCATATCTTTTACAAACACAACATGATATAGACATCATAGAATAAAATAACACTTAAATATCAGTTATATCATCTAATACAATGGGTTTCACTAAAGAACAATATGATATGTGGTCGATTTTATTAGCCAAATAAAATCCTCTTGTATATCTATATAGAATGGACAATATATCAATTATAAGGTTATGTAGGCCAAAATGTCAATTATATCAATCAGTCCAATTTCTAAGTCCTTGAATTTCAGTTGCAAAATTTTTTTAAAAATTGAAAACTATATGATTTGATAAAAGAAATTTCATGCCAATATGGTCGTTACAACTAATATAACCCCTGATATGGCCTCATTATAAAGGTTTTGACTCCCATCTGATATGAAGAGTAATATTGCTACCATGATGAACTAAATACGATATACAGATGGTCTAACTTTAATGATAAAAAAATGGTGTTCTAGATTCAAAGCTAAGGATATTAAGAATTAAAACTCTTGAAACTCATAAGCTGTAGTTTACAAAGTTTTCTACTTAGTTAATACACTTGGTCTTGTTGCTTTTCTCTAGTTTCTTGTGAGGCAAGATTCAATTCAACATTAGTAAATATGTAATAATAATCCATTGTTAGTGTCTAGTCTAGTATGCATTAGAGATGAGGGGAGATATGTGCTACAATAAACATTGGTGAGAAAAATAAAGAGAAAGGGGTACAGAGGTGTGCTTAATGGATATAGTATTCATCTATTCATTTGGTGAGAATTGGAGTGTCATAGTATTCACTAGCTTATAACAATTGGAGAGTAAAATCATTCTAGTTCTTACTAAATTCTCAATCTAGAACTAAGCTTCTCATACTTCTTCCTATTTCTAGAATTTGTTTTGCTTATCCAGTTAAGATCCTAATATGTTAATTTCTTTGGAAGTCTTATGTTATAGTATCTTAGATAAATCAAGCAATTCTCTATGCATTTCTTCTAGTTCAGATGTAGAAGAATTTATTTAAACTTTCCTAAATGTGCTAAGAAAACATACCCTACTGCTAGCTTCAGCATTTAGTCATGGATTTTGTCAAGGTCACGTGATGAAAACTCAACCGTTGTGCCAAGGCTCCCCTTCTGTAATATCCTCAATTTTTAATCTTAAATTAGTGAAAAAAATTAAATAAATTAAATTAAAAATTTTATGCATAGCAATTGGTTTTGAATTGAAACCTAGAAAGTACACATCGATAAGATTCCAACGACATAAAGAATGAAGAAAACGAAGCTCAAACGAAGAAGTTATGAGTCGTTGAAGTTGTATGGGTAGTTTGGTAATTTGGAGGGGCAGAATCCCAAGGGGCTGTTTTGATAACAACACCCCTTCCATCTTGCCCTTATCAGATTCTATGATTTGGACAAAAAAATCATCAGAGGGAAGGCATATAAGAGAAGAGTTTCCCTTCCTCCTTCCCAAGCACAATCTCTCTCCCTCAGTCTGCCTCTCTCGTCATCTTCTCCATCACACCCTTTCCTTAAACCCTAACCTCTGCAAAATCACATTTTTTAGGCAACTAGGGATCTAACAGCATCAACAACTACCCAACTGATTGAGGTAAGCCCCAACCCTCTAATCCCCCTTTACATGCATGGTACATACATCAATGGCGTACATGAAAGTCGGAAGAAAAATGACGAGAGTTCGTCATTTTTCCCGGAAATCTGTATACTCTACTGCTGGAATGCAAATAGGTTGATAAAAAATCATTAAAATAGAGATAAGACCATCCATCTAGTGCATAAGGAATTCACGAACAAACCCTTTAAGTTTAGGGAGATCCAACGGCTAGTGACAGCGAAATCATGAAAAATTGTTCCTAGAAATTTTTTAAGAACATGAGAAAAATCAAATAAAAACCTTAGTTTTTAGAAAAATCAAGCGAAAGGAATGTTAAAAATGAAAACTACATGAAATTTCAAGCAAAATGGTGCAAAAATCATGAAGATTGGGCACCTGTGGGGTCACCGACAACGACCAGACCCTAGTCGTCTTCCCCGGCACAGGCACTCGCATCGGTGCTCTAGTGCTGACATTAGGACACCGAGCAGGATGCCCAAGCGGGAATGCAGCATAAGCGCACATCATCGCGCGTTGTCACCGACGGATGAGACGCCCGGTGTCCTGGCGACCGAGACACACACGGTGGTGCGTCCCAGTAACTAGGACACACGCGACGTGTCTTGGGGCCGATGCATCTTAGTGACGCTAGTTTACACCGGTGTAAACTCAAGTCACCAATGTAAACCAGTGCAAACGGCCCGACCGACCCCTTAAGCTAACCAAGATCTTAGGAAATTGCTGATCTGAGGATGATCTGACCGTTAGATTAGGAATAAACATTAGATACATACAAAAATGAACAGATGAATATGAGATGGGACTAAAGTTAAGAACCAAATCATAATTAAAGATCTTAGATGATGATCCAACGATTAGATCACCATAGATACCCTCATGATGAAATAAATGATATAAAATAGCATTGTGGTACTGATAGGTACATCTGAACGTATAAGAGAAGGGGATTATATGCTCGAGTTGAGTGATCTCACATCGAGGTAGGTGACGACATTTAATTTTTTATTTTGATTTTAAAACCTTGCATTATCATAGCATCATGATTGATTGTGATTTAATTATACTTATTATTAGTTTGTGATTTTGTGAGATTTAGAGTTTTCTGTTATGATCGATATTAGAATTCGATAATGTATTAAATGGATTTATGATCGATGATTTCTTGAGATTGATACTCCGTATTTATGCATAAGTAGAAATTTTCTTTCTTTATTGCATCATTGAAACTGATGGGTTTTCATGAGAAAGGAAAGTGGAGGCCTGGTGGCGGGTCCTTTTAGAGGCTAACCCTGGGATGAGGGGTGTGCCTTGGGGATTGCAAGCCACGAGTGCTCCTGGTTTTTGAGGTACATATTTTTCATATTTTGGGTTTTATGACGGGTACTTTCACTCAATGGATGTCATGCTAGGAGGGAGTAGGGACGGCTACGCACCCTCCTAGATTTGTGATGTGATTGTGATATGATAGACACCTGCCCACAAATGGCTTTCGATAAGGGTTTGGTAACATAGATAGTCCACACTACCGGTTTGGGCCTTTCCATGGGGATGAACGTTAAGTCTCCCATTATGGTGTCGATGAGGAGCGGCGGTAGTTGAGACCCTGGAGGGTTGCCACTGCGGCATGACGATCCATACTCTTATTCTGTGTGCTTGCATGATGAGTATGGAGATGTAATTATATACCTAGGTGGGATGACACTCAGAGGTTGGATATGAGTACTCATGATCGGTGATACGAGTGTATGTGATGCTCGTGAGACCCATGTACCCTAGGGTGCCCTGTGATTATTGTATGCTCATTTACATTAGCTCATATCATGTTTTAAATCCATGAGATGCATGTTTTATCGTACATGATACTTTGAGATTATGTTGGCATTGATTATAATGATTTTATTTTCATAGATAATAGATCTTCTTATTATATCACCACTGTCATTCAATTTGTTCCATCTTTATTACATCAAATGTCTATGTACCTACACAAAAGTAGCTTGCTGAGGCATTGCTTTGTTTTGCAATGCCTTAGATCTCGAGCGTGATGATGGGAAGGGCAAGGTCGTTGAGAGACCGTGATAGCAATGAGAGATTTCTTTACTTTGACTGATAAACAGTGACGCGAGTTAATAAATGGAGTACCATGTGACTTTCTTCATGGACTGTATACTTTTATTTTATGGATTTCATTATGATAATTATACATATGATGGACATTTAGGTGGGATGTTATGATGGATAGACCCTGGGTCACATTATTGTTGTGTTTTGGATATTTATTGTTTTGAAAATAAAGGCGCCGATGATTTTGACATTGATTTAACATGTGTATTGTTTCAATTGTATCACCGCAAAAATTTAATTATGTTTTAAATTATAATTGTGATGTTTTGGGCAAAAGAAAATAACACTCGAAAGTTTTCAATAAATGTTTTAATAAAATAATTAATAGAATCCTTTTAACATGGGATCTCAACTATGCCTATTATTATTATTATTATATTATAAAAAATTCAGGGTGTCACAGTTGGTATCAGAGCCCAGTCTATTCCATCATAATCCTTACAAATGTTTATTTATATGTGGGTAACAGTCCATAAATTGTAGTTAAAGAGGAACTAGGAGAGAGGAACTTACACTTAGTGGTATTTAAATCTTTGACAGATGGCTCCTCGAAGAAGAACGAGGTCTACCCTTGCTACGCCAATTGCCCAACCCACTGAGTCCTCTGATCAAGGGGATCGAGATGCTAAGTTGGTGAACAGGGTAATGTTAAGGCTGATACTGCTCATACAGCACTAGGTTAGGATTTGCGATTCAAGTCGTGAACCCTAACCTTGTCACACCGCCTTCAATGGCACCTATGGATTCGTCTGTTCATTCCACCCACCCAGTATAGGACCCACCAGCACCTAAGACCACAGAGGGTGATGCTACGAGTGATCCTAAGAAGACGGATAAACTATTAGAAAGATTCCAAAAGATGGTGCCACCCCTCTATGGCGATGGTGATATTGAGGAGGCTAAGCGATGGTTATTCAAGGCAGAAAGGACATTTGATGTGATGAAGATTGCACTAGGGGATCAAGTCTGGGTAACTGCCTACCTACTGAATGGTGAGGCAGGCTTTTGGTGGCAGACCTGTACACTTACACGACCAGATCCTATAGAGATGACGACATGGGCGGCCTTCAAATAGGCTTTCAGTACTCAGTACTTTCTACCCCATGCATTACAATCATTGAAGAAAGAGTTTTCCACATTGGAGCAAAGAAACATGACAGTTTAGTAGTACTTGAACTGATTTACCCAACGAAGGAGGTTTGCTCCTGCTACACTTGCCTCAGACAAGGAGGCAACGGTTAGATTCGTAGATGGTTTGACACCCTGGCTGAGAGATCAGGTGATTACTTCCCGACCTACTATTGTGAGAGATGCAGCGGACATGGCATCCATGCTGGAGAAGAACTCTCTTAGGACTAAAGGCAACACATACTAGCCCACTAAGGGCAAGAGACCCTTTAGTGCTATGTAGGCACATAGAGCACCAGGTTACCAGCCGCAGACCAAGCTTAGGAGAGACATAGAGAAGAAGAGATGCGATAGGTGCAAGGGTTGGCACCTTGGGCAAGGGTGCAATAGATTCAACAGACCACAGCATCAGAGGCAGCCCCAACCACAGCGATAACACTAGGCACCTTTCCAAAGACAGCCATACAAGTGTTTCAACTATGGAAATGTAGGTCATTTCATTAAAGACTGTCCTAAGGGGAGGAGAGAGGCAGACCGAGATGGGTGCAGAGACTGCTATAGTGCCACGTAATCAGGGACGAGTATTTGCCATCACATCAGGATAGGTGCAAGCATCACACCAGGTTGTTGAAGGTACTCTTTTAGTCTCAAACTGACATGCCAGGGTCCTCTTTGACACAGAGTCCACTCATTCTTTTATATCATGCATTTTTGCATCTTGCTTGATGTATGCGTACATAAATTAGCATTTGGGTTATATATTATGACACCTATGGGAGAAACAATAGAGACTACTAAGTATCTTTGGGAGATACTCGTAGAGATATCAGGCGTGAGGATGGACTCTGACTTCATTTTATTATACATGGTCAACTATGATGTTATATTTGGGATGGATTGGTTAGCTAACTATTGGACTACTGTAGACTGCCGAAAGAAGCAGGTCATTTTTCATATACCTGGTCAACCAGAGATATCATTTCAGGGTAGAAAGGGTCAAGCAAGTACATGCATCATCTCTACTATGAAGGCAGCACTATTCTATTCACGAGAGTGCAGAGCATTCCTCGCGTATGTGACTGTTGAGGACAAGAGGCAGCCACAGCTTGACAATATTGATGTTGTCCGGGAGTTTGCAGATGTTTTCCCTGAGGAGTTACCAAGATTGCTGCTGAACAAGGAGATCAACTTTACCATTGATTTGGTGCTAGGTACATAGCCTATCTCTAAGGCACCATACCGTATGGCCCCAGTAGAGATGAGAGAGCTTAAAGTATAGTTGCAAGAGTTATTAAATAAGGGCTTTATCAAGCTGAGTGGATCACCATGGGGAGCACCAGTTCTTTTTGTGAAGAAAAACGATGGATCACTAAGACTATGCATTGACTATCAGTTGTTGAATAGTGTTACTATAAAGAACCAATACCCCTTGCCATGCACAGATGATTTATTTGATCAGCTCCAATTAGTATGAGTGTTCTCTAAGATAGACCTGAGGTTAGGATATCATCAGTTGAGGGTTAGAGAAGAGGACATCTCGAAGACTACTTTTAGGAGTTGCTATGGCCACTATGAGTTCTTATTGATGCTGTTTGGATTGACAAATGCACCTGCAATGTTCATGGATTTGATGAACCATGCCTTCTGAGCTTACTTGGATAAGTTTGTGATTGTCTTCATTGATGGCATCTTGATTTACTCACTTAGTCATGAGGCACATAGGGAGCATCTCCACACATTATTGGACACACTTAGTCGACATCAGTTGTATGCCAGGTTCAGTAAGTGTGACTTTTGGTTAGATCAGGTGCAGTTCTTAGGCCATGTCGTATCTAAAGATGGAGTGGCCCTGGATCCAGCGAAGGTTGAGGCAGTACTACATTGGGAGAGGCCTAAGACAATGACTAAGATACACAATTTTTTTAGTTTGATAGGATATTATCGTCATTTCATAGAGGGATTCTCTAAGATTGCGTTACCATTGACCACCCTGACTAGGAAAGACACTTAGTTCATTTGGATTGATGCTTGCGAGGAGACTCAAGAGGAGACTTACTACTACCCCAGTGTTGACATTACCATCAAGCGTAGGCGGCTATGTGGTCTATTGCAATGCCTTAGGCAAAGGATTAGGAGCAGTGTTGATGCAGCATGGGAAGGTAATTGTCTATGCGTCGAGACAGTTGAAGACACATGAGGTGAATTACCCTACACATGATCTGGAATTAGTAGCAGTGGTATTTGCATTGAAGACCTAAAGACATTATCTATATGGCAAGAAGTTTGAGTTATTCACTAATCATAAGAGCCTCAAGTACTTCTTTACTCAGAGCGATTTGAACATGAGACAACGTAGATGGATGGAGTATCTCAAGGACTTCGACTTCACCATATAGTACCATCCTGGGAAGGCTAATGTCATCCCAAATGCCCTGAGTGGGAAGTCTAGAGTAATGATTGCCAATTTATCGACTCGGTCTAAGTTCTTCGACAAGATTTTAGAGGCACAGGACAAAGATAAAGAGACACAAGATCTAATAGACAAGGCAGATTTTGAGAGAAGACCAGATGGAGGAGTTAGATTCAATGGTAGGTTGGTAGTGCCGGCAAATGATGGTTTAAAGCTTGAGTTCTTCAAGAGGCACGCCAGTCCCAGTATACGATCCATCCTGGAGGTACAAAGATGTATCAGGACCTTAAGAGATATTTCTAGTGGAACATGATGAAGAAGGATGTTGGAGAGTGCGTAGCATGGTGTTTGACCTGTCAGCAGGTCAAAGCTGAGCATTAACGTCCATCAAGACTACTTCAGACATTAGATCTTCCTAAGTGGAAGTGGGATCATATTACCATGGACTTCATTGTGGGTCTTTCGAGGACTGTTAGTGGTCATGACATGATATGGGTCATTGTGGACAGGTTGACCAAGTCTACTCATTTCCTTCCTATCAGATAGAATCAGACGGTGGATAGCCTAGCAAAATTATATGTTAAGGAGATCATGAGCCTACATGGAGTTCCCTTGACAATTATATCGGATTAAGACACTTGGTTTACTTCGAAGTATTGGAAGAGCATGCAAGAGGCTCCAAGATCGAGGCTGAAATTTAGCACAACATTGCATCCTCAGATAGACAATAAGAGTGAGAGGACCATTCAGATGATTGAGGATATGCTACGACCTTGTATTATGGATTGGAAGGATAGTTGGGAAGATCATTTACCAATGGTCGAGTTTGCCTATAATTACAACTATCATGCAAGTATTGGCATGACTCCATATGAGGCACTTTATGGCAGATCTTGTCGGTCACCCTTATGTTGGAGTGATGTAGGAGAGAGACGCATAGTGAAGTCCGAGTTGGTAGAAGAGTGCATAAAGAATGTTTGACTTATTTAGAAGAGATTATTGACAACTCATGGCCGACAAAAAAGTTATGCTGACAGGAGGCGGAAAGATGTAGAAATCTCCGAAGGTGAGCATGTATTCTTGAAGGTTTCCCCCATGAAAGGAGTGATGAGGTTTGGGAATAAAGGGAAGCTTAGCCCCAGTTACATTGGACCTTTTGAGATATTACGCAGAGTTGGGTCAGTAGCGTACTATCTAGCCTTACCACCATAGTTGGCAAAGGTACATGACGTTTTTTGTGTATCCATGTTAAGGAAATACCTACTAGATCCCTCACACGTGTTGGAGCAGATCCCAGGAGAGTCACAGCCTGATATGACATTTGAGGAGGGACCTGTGGGCATACTAGATATGAAAGTCAAGGAGTTGAGGACTAAAATTATTACATTAGTCAAAGTCCTTTGGCAGCATCATTCACTACAGGAGACCACATGGGAGACAGAAGAGTAGATAGGGAGGATCCACCTAGAGTTATTTACATAGAGGTATGTATCGAAATTTTGAGGATGAAATTTTAATAAGGTGGGAAGGATGTAATATCCTCAATTTTTAATCTTAAATTAGTGAAAAAATTAAATAAATTCAATTAAAAAATTTATGCATAGCAATTAGTTCTGAAAATTGAAAACTAGAAAATACACTTTGATAGGATTCAAATGACATAAAGAATGTAGAAAATGGAGCTCAAATGAAGAAGTTATGAGCCGTTGAATTTGTAAGGGCAGTTTGGTAATTTGGAGGGGCTCGAATCGCAGGGGTTGTTTTAATAACGGCAACCCTTCCATCCCTCCCTTATCAAATTTGATGATTTTGCTGGAAAAATTGTTGGAGGGAAGGCATATAAGGGAAGAGTTTCCCTTCCTCCTTCCCAAGCACGATCTCTTTCCCTCAGTTTGCTCCTCTCATCATCTTCTCCATCGCGCCCTTTCCTTAAACCCTAACCTCTTCAAAATCATGTTTTTTAGGCAACTAGGGATCCGGTAGCATCAACAACCGCCCAACTAATCAAGGTAAGCCCTAACCCTCTAATCCCCCTTTACATGGGTGGTATATCCATCAATAGCGTGCATGAAAGTCGGAAAAAAGAAAATGACGAGGGTTTGTCGTTTTTCCTAGAAATCTGTATATGCTACTATTGGAACACAAATAGGTTGATAAAACATCATTAAAATAGATATTAGACCATCCATCTAGTGCATAAGGAACCCACAAACAAACCCTTTAAGTTTGAGGGAGAACCGACGGCTGGTGACGCCGAAAATCATGAAAAATCGTGCCTAGGAAAATTTTAGGAACATGAGAAAAATTGAATAAAAACCTTAGTTTTTGGAAAAATCAAGCCAAAGGAATATTAAAAATGAAAACTACATGAAAATTTGAGCAAAATGGTCCAAAAATCGTGAACATTGGGCACCTGTGGGGTCACCGGCGATGACCAGACCTCGGTCGTCTTCCCCAGCACCGGCACCCGCGTCGGTGCCCTAACGCTGATGCTAGGATGCCGACCAGGACACCCAAGTGGGAATGTAGTGTAGGCACACGTCGTCGCATGCGTGCGGGAGTGCCTGTGCAAGCTGTCACAAACGAATGGGACTCCTGGTGTCTTGGCGACCGAGACGCACACTGCGGTGCATCCCAATAACCAAGACACACGCGGCGCATCCTAGGGCCGATGCGTCTTGGTGACACTGGTTTACGCCGATGTAAACTGAAGTAAACCTAGGCTATTGGTGTAAACCGGTGCAAATGGCCCGGCTGACCCTTTATGAATTAATACGTATTAATTTACGGGGTATTTTTACAAAAAACTTGATTTTGAGAGCTACAGAGGCCCAAATCACGATCGAAAACATCTATTGCAATTGTCTTGATGACACGAACCTAGATTTAACTTAAAAACTTATAATTGATCACTTTTCAATTAGAAAAATTATAAAATAGTATTCAATAACTTAGATTCGGCCAATCAAAGGCCCCAAAACTTGAACAAATAAAAAATATATGATCCTAAAGAAGGGCATTAGGAGTAAATTAGATGTAATTATACTATAAATTGATCTAGACCATTGAGCTAACCAAGATCTTGGGAAATTGTTGATCTGAGGATGATCTGATTGTCAAATTTAGGAATAAACGTTAGATACACACAAAAATGAACATATGAATATGAGATGGGACTAAAGTTAAGAACCAAATCATAATGAAAGATCTTAGAGGATGATCCAATGGTTGGATCACCATAAATACCCTCATGATGAAATAAATGACACAAAATAGCATTGTGGTACTAACAGGTACATTTGAATGTACAAGAGAAGGGGATTATACGCTCGAGTTGAGTGATCTCACATCGAGGTAGGTGACGACATTTAATTTTTTATTTTGATTTTAAAACCTTGCATTATCATAGCATAATGATTGATTGTGATTTAATTGTACTTATTATTAGTCTGTGATTTTGTGAGATTTAGAGTTTTATGTTATGATCGATATTAGAATTCAATAATGTATTAAATGGATTTATGATCGATGATTTCTTGAGATTGATACTTCGTATTTATGCATAAGTAGAAATTTTCTTTCTTTATTGCAGCATTGCAACTGATGGGTTTTCATGAGAAAGGAAAGTGGAGGCCTGGTGGCTGGTCCTTTTAGAGGCTAACCTTGGGATGAGGGGCATGCCTTGGGGATTGCAAGCCACGAGTGCTCCTGGTATTTGAGATACATATTTTTCTTATTTTGGGTTTCATGACAGGTGCTTTCACTCAGTGGATGTCATGTTATGAGGGAGTAAGATCGGCTACCCACCCTCCCAGATTTGTGATGTGATTGTGATATGATAGACACCTACCCACAGATGGATTTCAATAGGGGTTTGGTAACATGGATAGTCCATACCATTGGTCAGGGCCTTTCCATGGGAACGGACGTTAAGTCTCCTGTTATGGTGTCAACGGGGAGCGACGATGGTTGAGACCCTGAAGGGTTGCCACTATAGCATGACGATCCATACTCTTATTCTGTGTGCTTGCATGATGAGCATGGGGATGTGACTATATACCCGGGTGTGACGACACTCAGAGGTTGGATATGAGTACTCATGATCGATGATACGAGTGTATGTGATGCTTGTGGGACCTATGTATCTTAGGGTGCCCTGTGATTATTGTATGCTCATTTACATTAGCTCATATCATGTTTTAAATCCATGAGATGCATGTTTTATCATACATGATGCTTTGAGATTATGTTGGGATTGATTATAATGATTATATTTTCATAGATAATAGATCTTCTTATTATATCACTACTGTCATTCGATTTGTTCCATCTTTATTACATTAAATGTTTATGTACCTACACAAGTAATAGCTTGCTGAGGCATTGCTTTGTTTTGCAATGCCTTAGATCTCGAACGCAACAACAGGAAGGGTAAGGCCATTGAGAGACTGTGTTAGTAGTGGGAGATTTCTTTACTTTGACTGATAAATAGTGATGTGAGTTAATAAATGGAGTACCATGTGACTTTCTTCATGGACTATATACTTTTATTTTATGGATTTGATTATGATAGTTATACATATGATGGACATTTAGGTGAGATGTTATGATGGATAGACCTTGGGTCACATTATTATTGTGTTTTGGATATTTATTGTTTTGAAAATAAAGGTGCTGATGATTTTGACGTTGATTTAACATGTGTATTGTTTCAATTGTATCATCGCAAAAATTTAATTATGTTTTAAATTATAATTTTGATGTTTTGGGAAAAAGAAAATAACACTCGGAGGTTTTCAATAAATTTTTTAATAAAATAATTAATAGAATCCTTTTAACATGGGATCCCAAATACGACTATTATTATTATATTATAAAAATTTGTTATAAAATAAAAATCTGGGGTGTCACACCTTATTCAACATTGGCATCCCCAATATTATGTGTTGGAAATGTATTAACTAGACCTATACTAGTTTTACTATTTATTAACCAACTCCTTGCCTACTAGATCTACCATTGTTAAGTATCTTCTATTGTAGGGATCTATTGCTCAAAAAAGTCTCTCTCTCTCTCTCTCTCTCTCTCTCTCTCTCTCTCTCTCTCTCTCTCTCTCTCTCTCTCTCTCTCTCTCTCTCTCTCTCTCTCTCTCATGTTTTCCACTCTCTAACACACAAATTTATCACAAATGGAGTTGCAAAAAGTAAGACTTATTTACACTTCACAATGCCATTAACTTTTTTGTGATTTTCAGTTGAATAGAGGCTATACTTGAGTTTACTTTTATCTTCTAATCCAGGTGCATTTATATGTTGCTTCTGAGTCATTTTATCAGTTTAATCTTTAAAAAAATGTGTCCACAAATGTATAAAGCTAACATTCAAAGATGAGATAACACTAACGGGCCATCTAAGATGAAAGAAATCCTTGTTGTAGGAATCCGTCATCCACTTTCTCCTTTATATATGACTAGTCTGCTCGCCTATAAAGTCCATGTAGCAAAAGTCCTTCTCTTTGCTAGCCGTTTTACAAGGGCTTGGGTGATCCCCAACTTCACAGTTTTATCTAATGTAATTGAATCTATCTCTAGGATCCTTTTCTCAACTGTGAATGAATAAGGAGTCTTGATAGAGCTTAGAGCTTGCTCCACTATGGTGTTTGCTTTAATATATTCTTCATGGGACTTCTTGGGAAGATATAGAAGATACTTCCCATATAAGAGTCTAGGAATTATTGGTAAAGCGAGGAGTGGAAATACTATTAAAGATAGCCTTCATGAAAAGGAGGCAAATGCAAGTCCTGATAAAAATATTGATGTGCGTATTAAGAACATAGGTACCTGTAGGAATATAGAAGGTTAAAGAACTGGTTAAGGAACTTGTTCATGATTATGGTGATGGTTATGATTCTATGAATATAAAGTGACTTCTGTATAAAGACTACCAAGTTTGAGATGTTCTTACTTTTCTGAGAATGATAAGTTTAACATTTTGTACAAAATCATATACCAAATAGTAGCATCCAATGTACAAATGATGATAAGGACATCTAGATAGTGGGACACCATGGTATTATTGCTAATTAATGCATGATAACTAATGTCTAACCTAGAAGGGAAAAGATAATGAGGAGGACTAATTGGGAGATAGATGAAAAGACTGCCATTGACCAAGTCCTCCATTGATGGACCTATGTTGATTGTTTTATCGTAAGTGCACGAGCTATTATAGTGTAGCTGATGCAAGTATGGGTTGATCCCATGATGACTCAACTTTAAAAGAAAGAATTTAACTAAAATTTAATTGTCCAAAGATTAAAAGAAATGATAAGAATTAACTAACAAAGAAATTAAAATTCAAATCTATTTAACTGATGAAAATTACAAATTTTCAAATTCAAAAAGACAAAAAATTAACTAAAAAATAAATAAAATCTACTTCCCTAGCTTGATCATAGCCAATTTCTTCAAATATTAGAATCATCAACATTGATTGGCCTTCATCAATCTCTCACTACTACTTCTGATAAAGAATCCAATAGTTGGATTAGGCAGGTTCACCAAAAATTTAATGATTTGAACTAAATAATGATTTTGGGTTTTGAACGACTTAGATCAATCTCTGAATTTTAGATTGAAGATTAGAACTATTGGATAAGCTAAGAAATGTCCTAAGAACAAAATATAAAGATTAATTAAAATTCTGATTAGAAACAGATCAAGAAATAAGAGATCCTGTTTGCTAATGCTAAATCATTGATTTGGTTAAGCTTTAATCAAACATGGTATGATTACTTAATTACTGGATTTAACTGAGAATAATACAAATTGAAATAAAGCAAATATTGGAAAAGGATAATACAGAAAAAGAAAAAAGACAAAATTGGGATATGTATGGAATTAGAATTAAAATGCAAAGGTTAAAATTGGAATTTTTGATGAAAATTCCTTCTTCTTCAACTCTAGAAGAGAAAAATGTAGGGAATGCAAGTGTTGCATAGAAGAGATGACAAAGGAAGAAGAATATAGAGGAAAGAGGAAGATTTGGGAGAAAACCAAGTTGGATTTTCTTCGTAACAATGAAAGCTTACTAAAAGATTGATTTTTGGTGTTGTCTGGTACTAGTGTGTATATAGACATAGTGACAAAGAGGAAGGAGCTATCGGCTGCAATAGAGTCAGGAAGAGGGTGAGAGAAGAGCTTCTAGCTATGGTGGAGCAAGGAAGAGAGGAGGAGCTGCCAACGTTGGTGAGGGAGACAAAGGAAACCAAGAGGAGATGAAGAGGAGAAAGAAGAAGGGGGTAGACAATAGTGGTGTTGCCAATGAATAAAAAGAGAGGGAAAAGAGAGGGAACTAATGTGGAGGTTGCAATGCATTGATGGAAAAGTGAGAGGGAAAGAGAAGAGAGAGAGCAGTGAGGGAGAGAGTGAGGCAAAGAGGAGTGATAATACTGTGGTGAGAGAGGAGAGGGAACGAGAGGGAGACTATGGAAAATAGGGGTGATGACAAAAGTGGTGGAAGAGAGGGGGAAGAGAATGAAGTCAAGAGGAGGTGTTGGGCGGTGGTGAGAGAAAAAGAGCATGACAGCAGAAGAGGAGAGAGAGATTGAGAGAGACGACGAGGGGAGGTGATGCCTGTAGCCCCTCTCTCTGGCTATAGTGCAGATCCACAGTTGTGAGGCCTTTTTAAATTTATGATGATTCTAAATTTGGCCTCTTTTCCTTACTTAAAAGCAGATTTTCTTTCCAAACTCCTAACTTTGCTAGCTTCCAATTTCTTTGCTTAGTTTCCTCTTTAATTTGTTTCCCAATTAAGAAATTCTCTCATCATCCATCTTACTTTATGATGTTCCTTAGGATGATCTGCCATCATTAATTTTGATATGAGTCATCTAAGCCACAATCTGGTTAATCACAGAACAAAAGATCAGATTATAATCATCCAAACTGTACATTACACATATGATTACTCTAATAATCGTCTAACTCTTAAATTTTACAAATCAATGGTTGGATCATCAATTGAATCTAAAATTTATATTTTATCTAAAAATTACAAAATTGATATGTTAGATGATCTAATTAAATGCTAAAGTAGGGGTATTTTAACCAAAATTAAACACTTAACACACCCTCAACTAGCATTTTGCTAGTCTTGAGAAAAACATGCAAAAAACCAATTTACAAAATTCTAAAAATTAGTTTTAAGTCAATTCTCACTTTTTCCTCAGAGAATTATCTTCAATAAGTATATCAACTTTAACATGCTAATAAAAATGAATGAAGAATTCAAATCCCCGCCCATATGCTAAAAACATTCCACTTAAGCTTAGATCTCAGAGTGTGTGGGTGTATGTGTAGTCTACATATAGAATAATCTTTATCTCTAAGTAGACTTATAACTTTTGAACTCCATCTAAAATATGTTTTGACCTCAATCCTCACTAATAAACCTACATTCAGTAGTATGATCACTCAGATTAAGAGTTTAAATAATATCTCTCTTTTAAATATGTGAGTGAGTCAATAAAAACAAATTTATCTCACATATAGAAGGAATAAGAGTTACTAAGGAATTTAATTTTGATCCATTTAGAAAGTATAAGATGTCATTACCTTGGAATATTTAGAAATACTATTATTTAAATCCTATCCATTCATATCCTCATCAAGACTATATTTCTCCTAAAACTAATAGGTCTTCAACTGAGATGAAAAGTAGGCTTAGGATAGGGTACCAAAGAAAGGGTATTCAAAATATCTTCAAAAATAAGTAGAGATATTCACTAAAGTTGACAATTCATTCTTTACTTGCACTAAAGTGAATATATCTTTTTCCACTTTCTTTTTTTTTCATTTTTCAAACTTTTTTTAGTACTTTTTTTTACACTTTTGAATTTCTTTGAACATTTTTTAAGAACATTTCTTTTCCTGATATTCACTTTTCTACCTTTATTGCAACTAAAGGTATTTCTTCATTCATCTCTAATTTATCTTTTGAGGAAAATAGGCAATGCATAATTTATACTAGGTTAATATGGGTAAAGGTAATTTGAGTGACAAAAGAAAAGGCTTATATAAAAGACTCAACTTGGCTAATTGGTAGTGAAAATACTTTTTCTTGGGGTAGGATTTATGTCTCTAGGTCAACAACAAGGATGACTTAAATCATTTTCTAGGTTTCATATTATCTATCAGATTCAATGAACTTCTAGAATTTTAAAGATAATATTCTAATAATTCAAATAAGTAGTTAAATTGAAGAGTTGATTAGATCAAATTTACTTTAAGCGTGCTGAAGAAAATTAAGAACATTTATAACCTCTCAAAAAGAATGAATGGCTCTAAAACTCACTTAGATTATAGGTCTCCACTGAATTTCTTTAGGATCTCTAAGTTATAACTACTTATTAATTTGGACTATGTATATGCAATTGCATGTACAAATGTAATCTGAGATTTTGCTTTCATGGAATACTTTTGAAAATGAGTAAAATGATGAATTAATCATGTTAAATTTGATTAATAAACTAAAATTAGCTAGACTATACTTCAAAAAATCCAATTCTCATCATAATGTAGGAATTGACATAATAAATTTTTAAAAATTCAAAAAAAAGTTCTTGGCAAAATTTTTCATTTTGTTTGAAATTAAGAGAAAAAACCAATAAAAGCTAGAATTTCCTAGATTTCTACACCCTCAACTTGAAAGAAATATTGTCCTCAATGTTTAAAAAGTAGGATGATAAGAATGCATTGAGAAATGAAGAAATGGGAGATGTAGAAAAGAGAAGTTTAAGAAAAAATACTAAGGTACATAATTATTATAGATGAAAATTTTTTAGAGGAAAAAATTTACTGAGTTTGAAGCTTCCCTGGGTCCCATATGAAATGAGCCTAATAGGCCTCTAAAAAGGAAAGGTGAGTGAATTTATCTTGCATTTTTGAATTTGTCATTTCATCACAGGGCAAGATAAATATATCTCCAAGTTGCTTCTCATAATTAGAGACAATTGTGGGAGCTTGATGCAGCCTTTGTGGAAATCGATCAAGGATGTCATATAGCGTAATGGGTGGGCTATTTTCCTTATCAACAAATTTGTCCATTTTTCTAATAGATTTTGGTACTATCTCAGCTTTTTTAGGACCAAATTTCTCAATTATTTTACCCATATGAAGAATGATAAATGGCTTTGTTTGTTCCATATTTGTAACTAAGGAATTAATCTCACCTACCACATCCATATCATAGGGGTTTTCATTTGTTGGGATAAGACATTGCCCTTTGTCAATGGTCTGTAGTATGTGGGGACATCACGTCCTTCAATTCAGTCATGGATTATGTTTCTCTTTTAATTAGGCTTTAATTTGAGCAATTTTCTTCTCCTAGTATTGCATGACTTGATGAAAGTTATCCTTCACTTCCCTCCTAGGTGGAGGAAGGCAAGGTCTAGGAGCAAGTAGTCCTTGATTTTGGTGATAGGGTTGGTATTGGGTCGTATGTGAGATATTGGTGTTATATTCATTTCTCCAACTAATTATAAGATGATTATTCCAATTGGAATTATATTTATTTAAAGAGAGGGGAAAATATTGCTCATAAGAATGTGTCTGTTGATGAATCACATCCTGAAATGCAGGAGTGATGGAACATTCCTAAGTAAGGTGTGTATTACTTTCATAAATATCACATACCTATTTGACTTTCTTAGATGAAAATTTCCCCATTTTCATTGCCTCTATTCTAGCTAGAGATGCTTTTTTCATATAATCTTTCTTAGTCATAGCATATATTCCTCCGCTAATGAATGTGATGGTGGACTTAAGCTTATTTGGGTAACCTACTTTTTTCGAATCAGCCCAAGTTTGTGCACTCTCTGCCAACCATTCTAAATACTCTTACACTTCCTCAGGTTGTTTATTTAAGAAATTTCTATTACAGATCATTTCAACAAACTAGCTCATATCAAAATTAAGTCCTTCATAAAAGAAGCTAATGATATGCCAAAGTTCATATCCATGATGTAGATAAGTTAACAATAATTTCTTGAATCTTTCCCAACATTGATAGAAAGTTTCTTTATCCGTTTGGGTAAAATTCATTATATTTTGGCAGAGAGTATTTGTCGTATGTACAGGAAAGAACTTATTTTAAAAATTCCTAATAATTTCTTGCAAGGTTCATACGGAACCTATTGGCAGTGAATAAAATCACGTCTTAGCTTTTTCCTTTAAAGAAAAACAAAATAGTTTAAGTCTTACTATGTCTATTTCGATCTTTTGTTTATATTGGGTCATACACACTTTATCAAATTCATTTAAATGTAGGTAAGGACTCTTATTATCCAGCCCATAAAACTTAGGAAGTAATTAAATTACTCCCACCTTCAATTCAATCATACTAGCATTTGGAGGTAAAAGTATACATGAAGGTATGCTAGTATAATTAGACCGTAAATCATCCCTTAGTGTTTTCCCATGAGGATTTTGGTTATGCCAATTATCCTTATGTGTTTTAAGTTGGTCCCAATCCCTGTTATATTTCCCTCTCTGATTTCCATGTGGTAAAGAATGATTCCTCCATGGATTTATATTATCATTAAATAGAGGTGGAGGATCATCAGCATTAAAGAAAGGATTGCTCGTCCATGAGGAAGCATTGTCCTTATCTAGGATGAGAGGTGGTTCATCATCATCAAAGAGGGGTTTGTTTCTCCATGGGAAAATATCATCTTTGTTAATGCTAGGGTGTAAATTACCCTTTTAATCAATGTATAAATTATTCATTGAATGCAACTGATCATGTCTTCTTCTTCTTCTTCTTATTTTTTTTCTTTTGGAAAGAACTACGCTAAATGATGCACAAACAAAGGACACAATCAAATAATCCTTGAGGCTAATAAGCAATAATATTTTAATTTTCTTAAATTTGTGTGGGGCCGATGCTTTTCTTTAGCCTAATCTAGCGCTCCTCCTCTCTTTCAGATTTGACTACTGCTCACTAGTTACTTTCTACTCTGACGTGGTTAATACAATCCTCATATCAATAAGCATTTATACCTTAACTGACATCAATGAAAGGTAAAATCACTTGGATTTTAAGATACTCACTATAACCACATTGCTCAAAAGCCACTAGAGTGACAATAGATGGTATCCTATTAAGAGAGTCCTACAAGCATGTGATGTCCTCTATAGGTCTCTTCTAATTAATTTTAAATTAATTTGAGAGGTAGGGTTGCGCCCTTATTAATTAAATTTAACACTCCATGGCAGTTTAATAAATTTATAAATCACCTTAAAGCGATAAACTTGCACTAAGATTTCAATTAAGAATAATAAACTAATGCAAATTCTAAAAATACAACAATTATCAAATATACTTTTTATATGAAATTATACTACCAAAAAATACAAAATTATTCTAAATACAATTAAACTAAGAAAATAAAAGGAGTGAGGGAAACTTACAATGGGATTTCTGATGATGATCAAGTGTGGGTCATCTTATGCTACACTTGCCCTATTTCAATATAATCCTGTTAAAATTAGAATTAAAATTGCAAGTTACAATGTGCCTCACTAAAAGATTCGCTCAAAAAAAGAAAAAAATCTATTTTAGAAAAGCAAGGAAATTCTATTTATTTGATGAAGCTCTACTTGCCAATTTCCTCCACTTTCTAATTTTTTGAAAAAATAAAAATAATAATAAGTACCAAATTCAAAAAATAGAGTGATTATGCATTAAGAAAAATTGAAAAATACACCTAAAATGCCTTGAATGCTAAAACAATGCAATTCCTAAATTTTTTTGAATTTTTTATTATATTTTATAAACACTTCATTGCTAATCTCCAAAAATAGCACAAAAAACTTGTTCATTGTTTTACTGCAAGTGCATGAGCTATTGTAGTATAGCTAATGTAAGTACAGGTTAATCCCATGAGGACTCGACTTCAAAAGATGGAATTTAAATAAAATTTAATTGTCCAAAGATTAAAAGAAATGATAGAAATTAACTAACCGTGAAATAAAAATTTAAATCTATTTAACTGATGAAAATTATATAATTTCAAATTCAAAAAGACAAAAAATTAACTAAAAATATATATAAAATCTACTTTCCTAGCTTGATCACAACTAATTTCGTCAAATTTGAGAATCATCAACATTGATTGACCTTCATAAATTACCACTTATACTTCTAATTAAGGATTCAATGGTTGGATTAAGCATATTCTCCAAAATTTTGATGATGTGGAGTAAATAATGATTTTGGATGGACTAAATCAATCTTTGGATTTCAAATTGAAGATCAAAACTATTGGATAATCTAAGAGATGTCTTAAGAACAAAATCTGAAGATTAATTGAAATTTTGATCAGAAACAGATTAGAAAAAAAGAGATCCTGTTTGTTAAAGCTAAATAATTGATTTAGTTAAGCTTTAACCAAATAGGATCTATTACTTAATTCATGGATTTAACTAAGAATAACACAAATTGGAATAAAGCAATCCATGGAAAAGGATAATCCGGAATAAGAAAAAGGACAAAACTGGGATATGGATGGAACGAATTAAAATGCAAAGGTTAAAATTGAAATTTTCCATGAAAATTCCTTCTTGTTCAACTGTAGAAGAGAAAATTGCAGGGAAAATAGGTACTGCATAAAAGAGATGACAAAGGAGGAAGAATAGAGAGGAAAGAGGAAGTTTTGGGAGAAACCCAAGTTGGTTTTTCTCCGTAACAATGAAAGCTTGCTAAAAGACTGATTTTTGGTGTTGTGAGGTGTTGGGGTGTAGACAGATGCAATGACAAAGAGGAAGGATTTGCTGGGTGTGGTGAAGGAAGGAAGAGGGTGAGAGAAGAGCTTCCGGCTAGTGTGGAGTAAGGAAGAGAGGAGGAGCTGCCGGCATCGGTGAGGGAGACAAAGAAGCCAAGAGGAGAAAGACAAAGGGGGGTAAATAGGAGTGGTGCTGTCAGTGAAAAGAAAGAGAGGGGGCTAATGTAGGGGTTGCAGTGTGAGGGGAAGAGATGAGAGAGAGCAGTGCGGCAAAGAGGAGTGATAGTGCGATTGTTAGAGAGAAGAGAGGGAACGAGTGGGAGAGTATGAAAAACAAGGGCAATGATAGAAGTGGTGGAAGAGAATGGAGCAGAGAGGGATGTGTTGGGTAGTGGTGAGAGAGGAACGGCACACTAGAAGAGGAGAGAGAGAGAGAGAGAGAGAGAGAGAGAGAGAGAGAGAGAGAGAGAGAGAGAGAGAGAGAGAGAGAGAGAGAGAGAGAGAGAGAGAGAGAGAGAGAGAGAGAGAGAGAGAGAGAGAGAGAGAGAGAGAGAGAGAGAGAGAGAGAGAGAGAGAGAGAGAGAGAGAGAGAGGGGGGGGAGAAGGGGGGGAGGTGTGGCATTAAGCCTCTCTCTCTATCTTTAGTGTAGATCCACCCTTGTGAGGCCTTTTTAAATTTAAGGTCCTTCTAAATTTGGGATCTTTTCCTTACTTAAAAGCTGATTTTCTTTCCAAACTCCCTCACTTTGCTAGCTTTCAATTTCTTTGCTTAGTTTCTATTTTAATTTGTTCCTAATTAAGAAATTCTCTCATGATCCATCTTACTTTGTGATGTGCTTTAGGATGATTTGCCATCATTAATTTTGATATGAGCTATCCAAGCTACAATCTGATTAATCTCCAAAACAAAAGACCCGATTAGAATCATGTAAACCATACATTACACATCTGATTACTCTAATGATTATCTCCTATTAAATTTTACAAATCAATGGTTGAATTCATATTTTATCTAAAAAATATAAAATTGATCAATTAAATTATTTAATTAAATACTAAACTAGGGGTATTTTGACCAAAATTAAACACTTAACAACCTCCCCCTATGTAATATCCTCAATTTTAATCCTAAATTAGTGATAAAATAAATAAATTAAATTAAAAATTTTAGGTATAGAATTTGGTCCTGGAAACTAGGAACTAGAAAGTACACGTCGATAGGATTCCAAATCCATAAACAATGCGGAAAACGAAGCTCAAACGAAGAAGTTATGAGTTGTTGAAGTTATAAGGGCATTTTGGTAAATTGGCATAGCCGAATTAGAGGGGGCAGTTTTGATAACGGCACTCCTTTCCACCCTACCTTATCAGATCCAATGATTTGGCTGGAGAAATCGTCAGAGGGAGACATGTGAGGGAAGAGTTTCCTTTTGCCTTTACCAGCACAATCTATATCTCTCTCAGTTGGCCATAATCACCATCTTCTCCCTCGTTTCCATAGAGTTTTTCCCCTAAACCCTAGCTTTTGCAAAAATCAAGTTTCCAGCAAGTAGGGTTCCAGCAACATCAACAAACACCTAGCAAAGTGAGGTAAGCTCTAATCCCCTAATTGCCATATTATAGGTGTGAATATACATTAATAGCATGCATGGAGGTCCGGGAAAAAATGGGGTTTTTCTTAGAACATGTACATGCTACTGTTGGAGCATCAATAGGCATATAAAACATAGTTTAAACAAAGATCGAACCATCCATATAGGGCATAAGGAACCCAGGAACAAGCCCTTTAAATTTGAGAGAGATCCAATGGCTGGTGTTGCCGAAAATCATGAAAAATAGTACCTAGGGAAGTTTTAGAAACATGGAAAAAAAATCAGATAAAAACCTTAGTTTTGGAAAAATCAAGCCAAAGGAGTGTTGAAAATGAAAAATACATGAAATTTTGAGCAAACTGGTGAAAAAATGGCATGATTTGGGCACCTATGGGGTCACCGGCGACGGCTAGAAGCCGGTTGTCATCCCTGGTGCCGGTTCTCGCATCGCGCCCGTGTAAACTGAGCACCGGTGTAACCTAGTGTAAACCGGGGCCGCCGGTGTAAACTGGTGCACTACTCGACACCTTATAAATTAATAATATTAATTTATGAAGTATTTTCACAAAAAACTTGATTTTGAGAGCTACAGAGGTCCAAATCGCAATCCAAAAGAGGCGTTGCAACCGTATTAATGATGCAGACCTAGATTTAACTTAAAAACTTAAAATTGACCACTTTTAATGTAGAAAATTTTTAAGATAGTATTGGGGTATTAATAAGTACATCTGAACGTGTTAGATAAAGAGGATATATACTTGAACCGAGTGATCTCACATTGAGGTAACTGACGACAATTAATGTTTTTTTTTTAATTTTTAAAACCTCGCATATATCACAGCATCATGATTGATTGTGATTTACATTGCACTTATTATTAGTCAATGATTTGTGAGATTTAGAACTTTATACTATGATCGTTACTTGATTTCAATCATGTGTCGAATGGTTTTATGATCCGATGATTTTATGAGAATGATATGATCTATTTGTGCTTAATTAGAAATTCCCTTTCTTTATTTCACCGCTGAAATGGATGGGTTTCCATGAGAAAGAAAAGTGGAGACTTGGTGGCTGGTCCTTTTAGAGGCTAACCTCGGGATGAGGCCTTGAGTGGGTGTGACGACACTCAGAGATTTGGATATGAGTACTCATGATTAGTGATATGAGTGTATGCGACGCTCGTGGGACCTATGTATCTTAGGGTGCACTGTTATTATAGTATGCTCATTTACATTGATCATATTATGTTTTAAATCCATGAGATGTATGTTTTATCGTACTTGATAATTTGATACTATGTTAGCATGGCTTATAATGATTTTAATTCCATAGATGATAAAAATTTTATCGCCACTATTATTCGGTTATTCCATCTTTATTACATTAATTGTCTATGTACCTACACAAGTAATAGCTTGCTGAGGCATTGCTTTGTTTTGCAATGCTTTAGATCTCAAGCGCGACATCAGGAAGGGCAAGACTGTTGAGAAACATGATGGCAGTGGGAGATTCCTTTACTTGATTTGATAGACAGTGATGTGAGTTTATAAACATGACTACCATTTGATTTTCTTTATGGACTGTATACTTTTATATTATGAATTTGATTAATATGGTTATACATATGATGGACATTTAATGGAATGTTATGATGGATAGACCCTGAGCCATATTATGATAGTGTTTTGGATATTTATTATTTTGAAAATAAAGGCGCTGATGCATTTAACGTTGGTAGACATGTGTATTGTTTTCAAATCTATTATTACGAAACTATGTTATGTTTAAAATTACAATTTTGATGTTTGGAAACAGAAAATAACACCCGGAGGTTTTCAAGATATCTTGTAGTAAAATAATTAATAGAATCTTTTTAACATGGGATCCTGAATACGAATATTATTATATTATAAAAAAAATGTTATAAAAACCTAGGGGTGTTACAGTTGGTATCATAGCCCAGTCTAGTCCATCATAATCTTTACAAATGTCCATTATGTATGGGAAATAGTCCATAAATTGTAGTTAAAGAGGAACTAGGAGAGTGGGGATTGAGATACCGAGTTATTGAACCGAGTAATGTCAGGGCTAGTACCGCTCATACAACAGCAGGTTAAGACTGCTATTCAAGCTATGAAACCTAACCCTGTCACACCGCCTCCAGTGGCACCTATGGAATCATCTGTTGATTCCATCAGCCAATGTAGGACCCACCAGCATATAAGGCCACTGAGAGTGATGCTACTAGTGATGCTAAGAAGACAGATAAGCTATTAGAAAGATTCCAAAAGATGGTGTCACCTTTTTATGGCGACGGCGATACTGAGGAGCTCGAGCGATGGTCATTCGAGGCAGAGAGGACACTTGACGCCATGAAGATTGCACCAAAGGATTAAGTTCGAGTAGCTGCCTACCTATTGAAGGGTGAGGCAGGCTTTTGGTGGCAGACCTTTACACTTACACGACCAGATCCCGCTGAGACGATGACATGGGCAGCCTTTAAACATGCTTTCGACACTCAGTACTTTCCACCCTATGATTACAATCATTGAAGAAGGAGTTTGCCACCTTGGAGCAAAGAGACATGACAGTTCAACAATACCTTAACCGATTTACCTGACTAAGGAGATTTGCTCCTGCTGCACTTGCATTAGACAAGGAGGCAATAGACAGATTTGTGGATGGACTGACACCCTGGCTAAGAGATTGGGTGATTACTTTTCGACCTACTACTATGGGAGATGCAGCGGACATGGCCTCCATGTTAGAGAAGAACTCTCTCAGGATTAGAGGGAGAGCATACCAGCCCAGTAAGAGGCCCTTTGGTGTTATGCAGGCACATAGAGCACCAGGTTATCAGCCACAAACCAAGCCTAAGAAAGACACAGAGAAGAAGAGATGCGACTGGTGTAAGGGTTGGTACCCTGGGCAAGGGTGCGATAGATTCGACAGACCACAGCAACAAAGGCCACCTCAACCACAGCAACAGCACCAGGCACCTTTCTAGAGACAGCCATACAGGTACTTCAACTATGGAGAGGTAGGCCATTTCATTAAAGACTATCGTAAGGGGCAGAGAGAAAGACAGACAGAGATGGGTGCAGAGACAACTACCGTGCCATGTAGTCAGGGATGAGTATTTGCTATCACATCAGGATAGGCGCAGGCATCACACTAGGCCATTGAAGGTACTCTTCTAGTCTCAGACCGACATGTCAGGGCCCTCTTTGACACAAGGTCCACTCATTCTTTTATATCATGCATTTTTACATCTTGCCTTGATGTTTGTGTGTATAAATTAGCGTTTGGGTTGGATATTATGACACCTATGGGAGAGACAGTAGAGACTACCGAGTATCTTCGAGATATACCTGTGAAAATATCAAGCGTGAGGATGGACTCTGACTTTATTTTACTAGACATGGTTGACTACGATGTTATATTTGGGATGAATTAGTTAGCAAACTATTGGGCTACCGTGGACTGCCAAAAGAAGCGGGTCACTTTCCTTATACCTAGGCAACCAAAAATAGTATACCAGGGTAGGAAAGGTCAGTCAAGTACATGCATCATTACTACTATGAAGGCGGCACGATTTTATTCACGAAGGTGTAGAGCATTTCTGGCGTATGTGACTATTGAGGAGAAGGAGCAACCACGGCTTGAAAATATTGATGTTGTCCATGAATTTGCTGATGTTTTCCTTGAGGAGTTACCAGGATTGCCGCAAAGCAGGGAGATTGACTTTACCATTGACTTGGTGCCGGGTACATCACCTACCTCTAAGGCACCATACTGAATGGCTCCAACAGAGTTGAGAAAGCTTAAAGTGCAGTTGCAAGAGTTATTATATAAGGGTTTCATCAGGCTAAGTGGATCACCATGGGCAGCACCAGTCCTTTTTGTGAAGAAGAAGGATGGATCATTAAGACTATGCATCGATTATCGGTTGTTGAACAGTGTTACTATAAAAAACCGATACCCTTTGCCACGCGTAGATGATTTATTTTATCGGCTCCAGTCGATTACGAGTGTTCTCCAAGATAGACTTGAGGTCAGGATATCATCAGTTGAGGGTTAGAGAGGAGGATATCTCCAAGACTGCTTTTAGAAGTCGCTATGGCTACTCTGAGTTCTTGGTGATGCCGTTTGGATTGACGAACACACCTGTAGTGTTCATGGACCTGATGAACCATGTCTTTCAAGCTTACTTAGACAAGTTTGTGATTGTTTTCGTTGATGAGATCTTGATTTATTTTCCTAGTCATGAGGCACACAGGGACATCTCCACACCGTACTGGACACACTTTGTCGACATCAGTTGTATGCTAAGTTTAATAAGTGTGATTTTTTGTTAAATCAAGTGTAGTTCTTAGGCCACATCATATCTAAAGATGGAGTGGTCATGGATCTAACGAAAGTTGAGGAAGTCCTACATTGGGAAAGGCCTAAGATAGTAACAGAGATACGCAGTTTTCTCGGGTTAACAGGATATTATCGTCGTTTCATAGAAGGATTCTCCAAAATTGCGTTACCATTGACCACCCTAATTAGGAAAGACACTCAATTTATATGGACCGAGGCTTGCAAGGAGAGCTTCCAAGAGCTCAAGAGGAGACTTACGACCGCTCCATTATTGACTTTACCATCAAGTGTAGGCAGTTATGTGGTTTATTGCGATGCCTCTGGCAAGGGATTAGGAGCAGTGTTGATGCAACATGGGAAGGTAATTACCTATGCGTCGAGACAGTTGAAGACACATGAGGTAAATTACCCAACACATGATTTGGAGTTAGCAGTGGTGGTATTTGCATTGAAGTCCTAGAGACATTATTTTTATGGTGAGTAGTTTGAGGTATTCACTGATCATAAGAGCCTCAAGTACTTCTTTACTCAGAGTGATTTGAACATGAGGCAACGTAGATGGATGGAGTATCTCAAGGACTTCGACTTCACCATACAGTACCATCCTAAGAAGGCTAACGTCGTTGTAGATGCCCTGAGTAGAAAGTCTGGAATAATGATTGCTAATTTGTAGACTTGGTCTAAGTTCTTCGACAGGATCTTAGAGGCACAAGACAAAGATAAAGAGACATAAGATCTGGCAGATAAGGCTGATTTTTTTAGGGGACTAGATGGAGGAGTCAGATTTAAGGGTAGGTTGGTAATACCGACAAATGACTAATTGAGGCGTGAGTTACTTCAAGAGGCACACCAGTCCTCGTATACAATTCGTCCTGGAGGAACAAAGATGTATTATGATCTTAGGAGACATTTTTGGTGGAATGGTATGAAGAAGGATGTTGGAGAGTGCGTTGCACGATGTTTCACTTGTCAGCAGGTCAAGGCTGAGCATCAGCGTCCATCAAGACTACTTCAGACATTGGACCTTCCTGAGTGGAAGTGGGATCATATTACTATGGACTTTATTGTGGGTCTTCCGAGGACTGTTAGCGGCCACGACATGATATGGGTCGTTGTGGACAGGTTGACCAAGTCCGCTCATTTCGTTCCTATCAGACAGAATCAGACAGTGGACAGCCTAGCGAGACTATATGTCAAGGAGATCTTGAGTCTACATGGAGTCCCCTTGATGATTATATTGGATCGAGATACTAGGTTTACCTCAAAGTACTGGAAGAGCGTGCAAGAGGCATTAGGACCGAGGCTAAAATTTAGCACAGCATTCCACCCTCAGACGGATGGTCAGAGTGAGAGGACAATCTAAACAATTGAGGATATGTTGCGGGCTTGTGTTATGGATTGGAAGGGTAGCTAAGAAGATCACTTACCACTGGTAGAGTTTGCCTATAATAATAGTCATCACGTGAGTATTAGCATGACCCCATACGAGGCACTTTATGGTAGACCATGTCAGTCACCCTTATGTTGGAGTGATGTAGGAGAGAGATGCATAGTGAAGTCCGAGTTAGTGGAAGCGTGCGCAGAGAAGGTCTAACTCATTCGAAAAAGATTATTGACAGCTCACAGCCGACAAAAAGTTATGCAGATAAGAGGCGAAAAGATTTAGAGTTCTTTGAAGGTGAGCATGTATTCTTGAAGATTTCTCCTATAAAAGGAGTGTTGAGGTTTGGAAATAAAGGGAAGCTTAGCCTCAGGTATATTGGACCTTTTGAAATCTTACGCAGAATTGGGTTAGTAGCATACCAACTGGCTTTACCACCACAATTGGCAAATGTACATGACGTTTTTCATGTTTCTATGCTGAGGAAATACGTGCCAGATCCCTCACATGTGTTGGAGCAGATCCCAGGAGAGTTACAGCCTAATATGATGTTCGAGGAGAGACTAGTGCGCATACTGGATACGAAAGTCAAGGAGTTAAGGAATAAAACCATTACATTAGTCAAAGTTCTGTAGCAGCATCATTCATTATAGGACGACACATGGGAGACAGAAAAGGAGATGCAAAGGATCCATCCAAAGTTATTTACATAGAGGTATGTAGCGAAATTTCGAGGACGATATTTTAATAAGGTGGGAAGGATTAATATCCTCAATTTTAATCCTAAATTAGTGATAAAATAAATAAATTAAATTAAAAATTTTAGGTATAGAATTTGGTCCTAGAAACTTGAAAACTAGAAAGTACATGTCGATAGGATTCTAATGCCATAAAGAATGTGAAAAACGAAGCTCAAATGAAGAAGTTATGAGCCATTGAAGTTATAAGGGAATTTTGGTAAATTTCCATAGGCGAATTAGAGGAGGTAGTTTTGATAACGGTACTCCTTTCCACCCTACCTTATTAGATCTGAGAGAAATCGTCGAAGGGAGACGTGTGAGGGAAGAGTTTCCTTTCCCCTTTCCTAGCATAATCTATATCTCTCTCAGTTGGCCATAATCACCATCTTCTCCCTCATTTCCATAGAGTTTTTCCCCTAAACCCTAGCTTCTGCAAATCTCAAGTTTTTCAGCAAGTAGGGCTCCGACAACATCAATAAACACCTGGCAAAACAAGGTAAGCTCTAATCCCCTAATTGCCATATTATAGATGTGAATATAGATCAATAGCATGCATGGAGGTTGGGGAAGAAATGGGGTTTTTCCTGGAACATGTACATGCTACTATTGGAGCGTCAATAGGCCTATAAAATATAGTTTAAACAAAAATCGGACCATCCATTTAGGGCATAAGGAACCTAGGAACAAGCCCTTTAAATTTGAGAGAGATCCAACGGTTGGTGTTGCAAAAAATCATGAAAAAAGTACCTAAAGAAGTTTTAGGAACATGGAAAAAAAATCGTATAAAAACCTTAGTTTTTGGCAAAATCAAGCCAAAGAAGTGTTGAAAATGAAAAATAAATGAAATTTTGAGCAAAATGGGGTGATTTGGCCACCTGTGGGGTCACCAGCGACGGCCAGAAGCCGGTTGTCTTCCCCGGCGCCGGTTCTCGTGTCACGCCGATGTAAACTGGGGCCGCCGGTGTAACCCTATGTAAACTGGGCGCTGGTGTAACCCGGTGTAAACCAGGGCTGTCGGTGTAATTCGATGTAAACTAGGGTGCCGGTGTAACTCGGGGCCGCAAGTGTAAACCGGTGCACCGCCCGACACCCTATAAATTAATAATATTAATTTATGAAGTATTTTTACAAAAAACTTGATTTTGAGAGCTACAGAGGTCCAAATCGCAATCCGAAAAAGGCGTTGCCACCATATTGACGACGCAGACCTAGATTTAACTTAAAAACTTAAAATTGACCACTTTTAATGTAAAAAAATTTTAAGATAGTATTGGAGTATTGATAGGTACATCTGAACGTGTCAGATAAAGAGGATATACGCTTGAACCAAGTGATCTCACATTGAGGTAGGTGACAACAATTAATGTTTTATTTTGATTTTTAAAACCTCGCATCTATCACAGCATCATGATTGATTGTGATTTACATTGCACTTATTATTAGTCGATGATTTGTGAGATTTAGAACTTTATACTACGATCGTTACTTGATTTCAATCATGTGTCGAATGGTTTTATGATCCGATAATTTTATAAGAATGATATGATCTATTTGTGCTTAATTAGAAATTCCCTTTCTTTATTTCACCACTGAAATGGATGGGTTTCCATGAGAAAGAAAAGTGGAGGCTTGGTGGATGGTCTTTTTAGAGGCTAACCCCGGGATGAGGATTTGAGGATTGCAAGCCACAAGTGCTCTTGGGTTTTTGACATACTTGTTTTCGTGTTTTGAGTTTTATGACGGGTGCTTTCACCCGGTGGACATCATCTAGGAGGGAGAGGGCCGATCGCCCTTCTTCCGAGATTTGTGATGTGATATGATAGACACCTGGACGTAGATGGCTTTCGGTAGGGGTTGGTAACATGGATAGTCCACACTACCAGTCTGGGCCTTTCCATGGGGATGAACATTAAGTCTCCCGTTATGGTATCAACGGGGAGCTGCAGTGGTTGAGACCCTGGAGGGTTGCTACTGTGGCATGACGATCCATACTCTTATTTTGTGTGCTTGTGTGATGAGCATGAAGATGGAATTGTATGCCTGGGTGTGACGACACTCAGAGATTTGGATATGAGTACTCATGATCAGTGATACGAGTGTATGCGACGCTCGTGGGACCTATATATCTTAAGGTGCACTGTTATTATAGTATACTCATTTGCATTGATCATATCATATTTTAAATCCGTGATATGCATGTTTTATCGTATTTGATAATTTGATACTATGTTAGCATGACTTATAATGATTTTAATTCCATACATGATAGATCATTTTATCGCCACTGTTATTCAATTATTCCATCTTTATTACATTAATTGTCTATGTACCTATACAAGCAATAGCTTGCTGAGCTATTGCTTTGTTTTGCAATGCCTTAGATCTCGAGCGCAACATCAAGAAGAGCAAGACTGTTGAGAAACTGTGATGGTAGTGGGAGATTCCTTTACTTGATTTGATAGACAGTGATGTGAGTTAATAAATAGGACTACCATTTGATTTTCTTTATGGACTGTATACTTTTATATTATGGATGTGATTAATATGGTTATACATATGAGGGACATTTAATGGGATGTTATCATGGATAGACTCTAGGCCATATTATGATAGTGTTTTGGATATTTATTGTTTTGAAAATAAAGGTGCCGATGCATTTAATGTTGGTAGACATGAATATTGTTTTCAAATCTATTATCATGAAACTATGTTATGTTTTAAATTACAATTTTGATGTTTGGAAACAGAAAATAACACCCTGAGGTTTTCAAAAAATGTTGTAGTAAAATAATTAATAGAATCTTTTTAACATGGGATCCCGAATACGAATATTATTATTTATAAAAAAAAATGTTATAAAAACCTAGGGGTGTTACACCCTAGTAGTGCAACTCGTAGGCTCTAATACTGCATGATCTTCCATTAGTATTCTTGTCCCCCATCCCAAATCGTCGTCGTGCTAGGATGTCTCCACTTACAACTAGCTTAGAACTACATACAAGCTGCTTCTTGATAGGTTGAACCCATTCAAATAGTCACACAATTCTATCTAAAGAAGGACGGATCAAGCTTGCATTATTTTAATTTCTTTTTTCTTGTTTGCACATAGACGTTGCTTGTTGGTGGTGTATTGATTTTGTAGTCAGACTTTGGGATGTGTAAATTTTATAACTTGCTTCCATTGTAATCAGACTTGGCATAAAAATAATAGTCTATCATTATTCCTCGTTGCTTCTTTTATCTTTGCTGGTGTGTCACTATTAACGCAAATTTTATTTTTATATTTTTTTGGAGAAGGATCGCTATTAGCTCAGTTAAACTTTTATCTTCGTCTTTTCTTCTTTTATTTTTGTGGGTGTAAACAGTCTTGGCTCATAAATAATTTCCTAACCAGGTATTTTCCTCTTCTATCCTTTCTCTGTTAATACCCCAGCTTGCACTCTACGTGTGAATCTCTAAATGCTTACTTTGTTTTCTTCTTTTTATATTATTGTACATCAATAAGGAGTGATATTATGCGGAACTTCTTTCCCAGGTGCAGCGCTAAGTTGTTTTCTTTTACGAGATACTTAGTTATATTCCAATATGCGTTTGCTCTGGCGTTAACACTCGTACATGAATAAGCTGTCCTTCCTGCTTTCGTTCTTCTCTACTATTTATCAACAGCAAAGATTGTGTAATTCAAAATTCAATTTTGGTTACTTCTAAATCAGTGATCTAAGGCCAAGTTGGATTGTTAGTAATCTGAATTTCAAGGTTGTCAGCTACAAGAGCTCCGTTGTGTTGGTCTATTGGTTTTTGAAGCTACTTGACTTAATGATGCTTTCCGTTATTCTAGGTCAAAGTAAATGACATTCAAGATATATTTACTACCGCAAGTTTTTTATGGTGTACTTTCATTCCATGTGTGCGAGGAAGACTGTGTGCTTAATTATGAATAAAACACGGCAGCTCAGTGCATGAAGCTTCTGCCTTTGTAGGGTCAGGGTAAGGGACAGACCACAAGGGCCTATAGTACACAGCCTTACCTTGTATTTTGCAAGAGGATGTTTCCATGGGTGCTTCATTATGATAATATTTTGAATATTAATACTAGTCAAAACTTGTTTTTGTTCTGCAGATTGTCTTAAAGGTTCACTTTGTTTCTTTCACATGTAACAAGATTCAGAGAATGTATCGTTTGTCAATCTATTTATCATTCTAAACAATAAACTACATAATTAGTTCTTCTACTTAACTGGCTTTACTTGCTTCTCTCAGGCTATTTTAAATGTCAACGGTAAAAGGATTGGCAGAGACCTTCTGCTGTTCATTGGGTTGCTTTGAAGAAGATATATGCAACAATTTCTAACTTTGTTGCTGCTACAAAAGAAGGTAATTTCAGTTTCCATCAATATATTATCTATATATGATTGTTCAGGCTCATTTATTTGGGGATTATTCTCCTCTCAGTCTAATTTTAATGTCGACGGTAAAATTAAGGATTGGCAGAGGCCTGTTGCAGTTCGTTGGGCTGCTTCCAAGAAGATATATGCAACAGTTTCTAACTGTGCTGCTGCTACAAAAGAAGGTAATTTCAGTTTCCATCGATGCATTATCTATATGATTGTTTAGGCTCATTATTATTCGGGAAGTTTTTGCTTTAAGATTGCTCTTGAATGAGGAACAATTTTTGGTTAAACAATGACGTATTTGGTTGTTTAACTTGTTTGTTGAAGAGCCATTTCACAAAATCTGGCACAATGGATTCTTATAGAGAATAACTGTATAGTAATTTTTCTTATTTAATGTTTTCTTACTATACATAAATTGTTCCTCAAGAGAAACGACAAGAAAATGTCAAATGCATGTCGAATGTGATGATTTATCTATTCTTTATTGTATATGGCCTATTTTGATGGTCAACTCTTCATCTGATTTAGCACATTTGAGCTTCAGTTCTCCACCCAGTTCTATAATGCTTGAAACTTTTAGAGGTGGTAATATTGACATCTCCAAGTATGTGTTGCTACTTAAGCTGGCTAGAAGAACTAAGTTTGGTGGTAACAATCAGCTCTCATTTTTCAATAAGAAAACTTAAGTAGGTTACAATGAAAGGATTAAGGACCCGAAGATCTATTTCCGTGCTTGATTGTTACCTTCAGTGTAACATGAAAATATAGTAGAGGTTTATGCATTGATACTTTGATATCCAACAGATGTCAATATGAGAATGGAAACCTGAAGGTGACCAAGAAGATCTGTTTCCAATGCTTCATTATTGCATTCAGTGTAGAATGAAAGCAGTCATGGGCTGATTGCTACCAAAGAATATGATATATTGCTTGAAATATCTCCAATGTACATTAAAATATAATGAATGATTAGAATAAGTACTACTTTCAAAATAAAAGAAAGAAAGATAGAACCCCATTAGAATGTTTATGCGTAAAGAAAAAATGGAAGCTAATGGATGAGTGGAGAAAAAGCGATTGTCGCAATAATGAGAAGAAAGAAAGTAGTTATCAGATCACTTGTATATTTATATCCAAATCCCCACCATTTTCTCATTATCTGAAGGATTTTTCTTTTTGTATCCCCACCCAATCAAATCCTACTCTACTGGGATTATTTCCAAACCTTATCATTTCCAAACTCTCATTGATGAGATCAAAGAGAAGTGGCACATCTTCTTCAGTAGACCCCGCCTAAGAGAGTGCGTTTGATAGCTGTGATGTTGAACTTGTGGGGGAAAAGTGGGCACACCAACCAATCTTTTCACTGGTGCGTAATGGGACGAAACTACCATGAATGAAACTGACTACTACTTGTTGGTCATGGGTCCCATTAAAAATGAAAATTAATCATTAAATCTCCGCAGATTCTTCTATTTCTGAGGAGTAACGTACAAGCCTCCGAAAGTAGTTTGTTTTAGCACCAGAAAAAAAGGCTCCATCAGTTCTACTGTCAATAACTCCCTTCCAGCAGATAGAAAACCAGCCATTCAATCCAAATTAATTGGACAAAGATTCACTAATGGGTAGTTCTTGAATTAAAATACATGGGAAATATGTGGGAATTTTGAAGACGAGGATCAGTTATTACCAGTAAACACATCTTGACTTTTGGTTTGGTCCAAGTGAACTACGAGATTACTAACGTACTAAGATGAAATGGTCATCATTTGTGGTTTCATTTTTTCATTTTTGTTTGAAAACTTCTGGGGAACTTTCCTCTAACTCCGTGTGAGTGTGTGTGTTAAGGCAAGCAGCTGCAGAGCAAATCTCTCAATAGAAGCCCATAACATCATCTTTTCGAACAGTATAACAGCCCATAAATCTCTTTATCGGGTTATGTAATTAATCTAATAACATAAAAGTTTTCCAATCTTTTCCAAACCGAAAATTTCCTATTTAGATGATGCTGTCTGTCTCTCTTAATCATTTCATAATTTAGAATTTAATATAAAATACTTATGGTAATGTAAGTTACTACCTACATGTACAATAATACTTTTCTGATTTTCTTGCTTGTTTTCCTCTCTTGTTCTGAACTAGAACAATTGGGTGTTCTTTGAAACAACCCATGCTGGCGATAATGACGAGGTATTATCATGCCATCACTTGGTTGATGCTCCCAAACACTTGATTTAGTTTCTGCTATAGGTGTTTTATTTACCCAAAACAACAATGAGATGAGGGTGTTTGAAGGTTTTTTCAAAACAGTTTTAACTATTAAATGCGTTGATTAGGCAGAAAATTCCTTTTAAGCATGAGATTTGAGCAACGCGCTAGATCCCTGTGGACTCTGGAGATGCAGGCGGAGGACACCATGTTAGAAGTCCATAACTTGCAACTCATTGTGCAATGAGGAAAGCTACCCACATGAAAACTAAAGAAGCCATAATAGTTGTCTTATGCTTCACAGTAGGATCAAACAGCAGTAAGTAAACGATTAGACCGACTACTAACAAATTCTGGGCATAAGCTAGCAAAGAGGTTGCCACTACCGAGGCAATCAGTAAGTGATGGCTTCACGAACATATCAAGGGGACCACCCCTTCAATTGCTTATTGTCTCCTTCTATATACCTCTTTGACAAGGTGAAAGGGAATGGATATACATCTTTGACTAGGCGGAAGGGAATGGATTAACTCTAAAGATATTTCCTTGTTCTAAAAAAAATAAAAAAAAGGCAGCCCGGTGCACGAAGAACTTGTATATGTGAAGTTCATAGAAGGGGTGGACCACAAAAAGTCTATAATAAGCAGCCTTATCTTGCATTTTGGAAATGTTGAATTGAATTGTACCAGTCTCTACTACGGGTTATTACTCATTTTTGCACTTGCTATTTTATTTTCTAATTATTTCTTCAATTGATAGAAAGAATGAAAATAGTTGGAATTCTTTTATCCCATTTGGAAGGATATCATCCTCATAATTATCCATGACTGTTTAAGTCCCTAGCATGACACTACTACACATGAGGCTTTTAAAGTTAGTTAAAAATGCTAATAGAAGTCACTTAAAAAATGACTTCTATAGAACCAATTTTGAAAGTTTATGCATTTTGAAGTCACTTAGGTAAATGACTTGAAAAGTTCGTTTATCACTAAACGACTTCAAAAGTGCCCATCTTTTGAAATCGTTTAGGGCTAAATGAGTTCAAAAGTCATGTACTTTTAAAGTCGCTTCGGGTACAAACGACTTAAAAAATTTCCACTTTTTAAGTTATTTAAACCTAAGCAACTTAAAATTAGTCATTTATTTTTGAAGTCATTTAGTCCAAACGACATCAAAAGTACCATTTTTTTTCATTTTTCACATTTCGATCACTAACACATGTATACATATAACACCTCCATATACATTCAATAACACTACCACATGTTACATATAACACATCATGTATCTATTCAATATCACTACCACCTATTACATATAACACTTCATGTATACATGCAATATTACTACCACCTGTTACATATAACACATTTCTTACGATCTTTATACATATGAAAAACAAACTTGCATTCACTTCCACATTGAGTATAAAACATTCAAATTCATCACTATTCATCTATATTTATCTTGAAAATACTCCATAAAAGAAGCTACAACACATGCATTTACTACAACATTCACATTCACTTATACATTTGGGTACAAAACACCCAAATTCATCATTTTCTATACACATTTATCTTGAAAATACTTCATAAAAGTAACCACTACATATGCTATCATTACAAGCTCCAAATTCACTTCATCCATACTCATTTACTCTCACACTCTTATCTCATTCATCGCTTAATATATATATATATATATATATATATATTCATAAGAAAATATTGAAAAATAAAAGAACACATACAAGTGAATGAAAAAAATATCTGTTTGCCCACTCAGAAAGCACAGTAGCCTGAGTACAATATATTTAATTCAGGTCATATTCATTTAGCTAGATTCATAAAAAACTGTGAAAAAATATAAGATTGTGAAAAGTAAAAGGTGTCTTACGTTTCTTAATTAGGAGACAGCATGTAACAACCTTCTATTTTGAGTTCTTTTTCCATACATTATATTATATTTTAATTGAAATGGATCAGTAATTAAATTCAATAAAATTAAGTTATATGAAACCGAACCCTTTGAAAACTGAAAATTTGGACTCGGAACTATAAAAAACTAAAAAGTATGCATTGATATAATACTGGCAAAGAAGAAGCAAGAAAAGGAAGAAGGAGAGAGAAAGAGAGAGGAGAGGGAGAAACTGCGAGCCAAAGAAACCTGCCACGCTAGCAAAGGAGGAGAAAAACAAGGTTTTTGTGTTCCCAATGATGCAACCATTGCCAGAGTAGATGAGGCTTAGATCATTTCACTCATCACAGAGAGACAATCAAAACCCCTAGGGTTATTGAAGAATCTAAGATGATCTTGACAATCGATCAAAGAGCTGAATGGTGCGCGGCATAATATGAGGATTTGTGATCAATCTTCACATCCAAGAGATGAAAAAGCATGAAAATACATTCAAGAGGTAAGATTTAAGAAATCTAACTCGTGAATTTCATTTTTTTGCTAAATCCGTATGATTTCATTCTAGATCTAGATTTTATGGATGATCCAATGTTGATTTCTTAATCAGTGATTAGAGATAGATAAATACTTACCTTACATAGCTCAGATCTGACTGAGATTATTGATCTAGGCCAGAACCAGATCAGACAATCTTAGTCGTCTAATCTGTCACTATTCAAATAGTGACTTTTTTATTTTTGATCGATGATTCGACACCACAGATGAGTTCTAGAGCACTGAATTAACTATATGACAGAAATTGAAAGATTGAGATGGAAATTGAACGAATAATCTCAACCATACAATCGAACAACAAAGGAATATGGACCTGGAGATGCCTGATCTGCAATCAGATGCCACCATTATATTCTTAATCTTAAATTAGTAAAGATACTTAGATTTGGTTGTCTATGATAGAAGTCGGATCAGTGAATCATATATGAAAATGCATATCAACAGCCTAAACGACTGAGATCGTGTGATTTTAGTGGCTGATTAGATGAATCACTAAAACCTAATGGTTTCATGATTAATAGATGATCTGGACCATCAAATTGGGGCTCAAATATATTCCTTATGTAATTTAATGTATAACTTGACATTGACAAGGAATTTAGAATATCAATAGGGAGGGATATAACTAAATCGTGAAGCACGACGAAGGAGGTAAGTAGTTTTAACTTCGATATGCTTTTGTAAAGCATGAAAACTATTAATGACTATTCTATCATGTTTGAAAATAGTTAAAATTAAGATTTCTTTTATTTATATAGTGATTATATTTGTATTTCATGCAACTTATCACTTTGGAATACTATGTTGATTTATTTATTAAATTGAAAACTTGTACATGAAAATGCATTTGAAAATGCATGGAGTTTATGATTTATGAAATGATGAGCAGTGAGGAATCCTCATACTCAACCCTTATGAGGGTTGGCTTTACGCTGTTATATAATATCATGAGATTGATTAGCATGATTTCATTAATGCATGGAATTCTATAGTTTTATATGTTATGAGAGTATACAATGATGCCTAGTATTATTATGTTATGGAGGGCATATGGTAGCCCAATGGATGATGTACTTGGAGGGTTAAGGACTGATCATCCCCCCTTCAAAACTTTATATATATATGATACCTGGCCTCAAAAGAGCAAATTCAAGTTGATGACATCATGGTTAGGTCATGATCTTACATATTTCCCATGTGCATGGTGTAGGGTGTCTATCCATCTTAATATCAACGTGATAGCTACAGACTTGATTCGGTATTGTTTGCACACAGAGGATCTATTATTTTGAGCTTCATATGTATATAGCATTATAGTGCAGGTGCATGGTACCCTAGGATTTCAAGTCTATAATGAGTACTCATAACCAACGGCAAATGGTCAGATTATAAGTGCTTGTACACTTGTGAGACCTTGAGGAGGTTCAGATGGTATTATCCATATATGTATACTTATTGAGATATATTAATCATATTTAAATATTTCATGGTTTAAATGTTATTCATCTATTAATTTTTCATGATGATTCACTATCCATTTTGGATGAGTATATTTATGAGATAATGCATGACATTAGTTGTAGCGATCTTTTATATCTTATAAAATACCTTGCAAATGTTACTATTGTCTTTAAAACAATATGCATGGATATTAAAAATGATAATTTGAATTAGTTTGACATGACATTGATTAAAACATGATTGAGATTTCAAAGATTTATTATACTACTCATTATGCATCATATTTTACTCAACTGCATAACATGTGATTGTGTATCCCTTTTGGATTTGAAACTGCATAAACTTCATATTTATATGATGAAACTATCTACAAAAGATCAAACTTGCTAAGACATTGTAAATTATTTACAATGTCTAGGGTTTGAAGAAATGAGAACAAGAGCAGAAGATTGTGATATAGATCTATGGAGAAGAGCATAAAGTTATAACAAACAAGTTTGCAATGTAGTTAATGATCTTGTGAATTGACTTTAGCTTGATTTAATATGACTTTGCTTTATTTACATCTGGAAATGTAAATTGGAATTATGGTGATGTGGCTATGATTGGAGTAGTCTTGGGGATGTTAGTTCAATTCCTAGCCTTTTGGGACTACAAAATATTTCTTTTTATTTAATGATGAATAGACATATGTGTAGATGTATTTTGTAGGGAGACGGAGTCTCCTTTGTGATTTCATATATACTATGTCTATTAGGTTGTCATATCGCATGCGTGAAATGTATTGGGTCCCAAATACAAGGGAGACTTCGCCAGATTTTTGGTAGAGATAAAAATCCTTATTTTTGAAAAGAAAAATGATACTTGAGATTTTTTTTTTAAGGTCTTCTCATGAAACATTTTTTTTACTATTTGGTTTCTAAATAGTTTTTCAAATTCAAGGCTCTACAATTGCAAAAGATTTTATGAAAAAGTGTTAAAAAACCTAGGATGTCGCACAGCAATACTATTGCCTAGGGTACTATGCAAGAAGGACAACAAAAAGAATCCATAAATATCATTTGTAATATTGTAGGTTTAATTAGTGGTAACATATAGTAATTAATTGTTTTCTAAACATTGACATTCTTCCAGGTGAGTTTCGATAGTTTGTACAGTCTTGATTATATTAGCCCATTCATACCATACTCTACAAATTTAAATATCAAATGTATTATAGATGAATACAAATTTATTTATCTACACATAATATATGAAAATAATAAAAGCTTACTTATTTATAATTTCTATGATGGTGGGATAGATGTGCAATCCATAAGAATAAAAAAAAGAAAGCCTATCCGCCGTGCACATCCAAAATGAGCAACATTTAGTGAGCCCTAAATAGGCACTTATATGAATTGTAATTAAATTTTACAATCCCTAAGTATAGAATAAGTTAGCAAGAAAATGATAAAAAATTAAAACTTACTCTCTACTGTAAGGAATCATTAAGTCATGTTCCTTATAGCACTGAAAGAAGCGTGGTAAAATATCATTAACACGCCTCTCTATACTTTTAAAGTCATTTACACTAAACAACTTTAAAAGTCACAGTTTTTAAAGTTCTAATATATTTTTCATTTCAAATATATATATATATATATTAGTCTTTACAATATCTTAAACAAATACACAATGAACACGTGAAAAACCTTGATTTATGCATTCTTTGTACACACACATAAGTAAACACGCAAACAAGAATATTCAAAAGAATTTACTTTCCAAATAAGTCTTCAACTACATAGATACATATATAATCATATATATAGTATTCATCTCACTTCAATCCATATACCTAATGATAAAAGAGCTAATTATAAATATGAAATTATATTGCAACTCACTAATACAATCAATATACTCATATATATATATATATATATATTATTTTCAACCAAAGTACCCCCTTACCATTATCACACATATAATCATCATCCTCACCAAATACTACTTTGATTGATAAAATTATTTTGGTAATACAAGGGTAATCTATTTCACTATCTCCTAGGTCATCTTCATCATAAAAATCCCTTGGACAGGATGATAAAATAATTGATCATCTCTTATCACATCCATCTTGCACGTAAAATATTTGTTTTGCTTGAGATGCCAAAATAAATTGATCATTTTATAGTCGATTTTGTTGAGGTTAACCAATGTCAATCCAAGGGCATTAGTTTTGATGATGTCTTTATTGTGTTCCATCCAATCACACTTAAAAAGTATGTACTTTACTTGGTAAGAAGAGGGAATTTAATGTAGGCTTCAAAAGTCCATTCCCACTCTTCTCGCCAACTAAAGTATATACTTTTAAAGTCATTTGACTCAAACAACTTCAAAAGTTTATATACTTTTGAAGTTGTTTAGGACTAAATAACTTCAAAAGTCAATCGCTTTTAAAGTTGTTTATCTATAAGCAAATTTAAAGGTATACACTTTTGAAGTCATTTGCTTTAAACGACTTTAAAAGTCATTTCCTGCGAAAAGATATCTCATCCTGCCAGACTAAAGAAGTTGTTTTTTATTAAATGACTTCTTAAGTCTTCTAATAGTGTGATCACTTGATGAAATGTGGAAGGAAGTGGGGTAAATGGCCGATAATACTAGAACGATCAATCCCTTTGCCACTTATTCTTTGAAAATCAGGAAATCCTTTTCGAGTTTGAATTTCTTCATTTGGAACCCTTATTGATTTTTATTTTCTTTGATTCGTTATTTTGATTTTCTTTTCCTTTCCTCCCCCCCTTTCCTTCATTTCTTAAGTCCCATAGGGTTGATCTTGTAGAATGTGACCCATTTTCTTATAGAGTGAAGGGTACAAAATAAATCAGATTGATTTTTAGATAAAAAAATACTATGTAAAATCTAAGAGGCAAAAGCTCCATTCTATATTTTCTTGTTATATATCCTAATTAAATATCTATAGTTCCTTGTTATATATCCTAATTAAACATACAAATCTAGGAGTATGCAGTGAATCCACGGATATAACGAGCTAAGAAGAGGTCATCCGAGCCATTCAAAAATAAAAAGGAAGGTTAATTCCTATGAACACTAAAGTTAGCGCATTCACTCATTTATTCACACTAACGTCATCATTGCAATTATAAAAGGAAGAAAGCAGGTACCTCTTTTGGTATCGTCAAGATTTTTATAAAATTACAGCTCTGCTGATTAAATTACCACAAAAGTTCTAAAAAGATTAGCCCACACACCCTTTTATTATTGTGTAGATAATGTAATATGATTCTTCTCCCCAAACTGGAACTGGCCTCTATGTAAAAGTAAATGAATGAATAAATAAAACCGTCAAACTGACCACTTTCCTTGCTTGGACTACCACGTCAATCTCTACCTTCTTGAGACTGTAAATGACCCATTTGTCGTCATTCCCTTAATTCTCTTTCTCCATCTCAGTCACCTGCTTGATCGTTCCAAAGGCGCCGCCGCAAGCAAGGCTGCGCTTCTGCTATTGAGAGATCCAAAATGTAGCACGATTTACTAAAGCCTCACGGGTTTATTTGTTCTTGAATAATTTTGACCATATCCTTAGGCCGTTAGTAGGAGTAGAGCAAATCAATTTTCGAGAATAACGCTATCCATGGAATGTTATTCCCAGTCATTAACAGGATGAGTCCACAACCAATTGTTTAGATCGTAGCCTTACATCCTAGCTATATGATTAAAATGATTATCCGACGGTTTGATTGTTCAACCAATTCTTCGAATCTTAGCCAACTCCCACAGAGAGCTGGTGTCTGGAACTGAGAGATGAAATAGATCGGATGGCTTGATAGTAGAAAGATTGGTATTACCAAATCCACAAGATGATACGTCATAAGTAATTGGCTGTGCCGATAGTAAGATCCTATTAATTATTGTATCCAATGGCTTAGCATGAGAATTGGATGGGCTGTTTGGCACGTCAAGAACAAACCGGGGATAAACTCACCCATGAACTGTGATCTTACACCCGTTTAGAGGCAGCTCTAAGGTACCTATAATTTGGGTTATTTGTCTTGGGATAACTCAATTCCGATTTATTATCCCTCCTGTACCAAACATCAAAAAGGAGAACTATTTTTTTCTAGTTGAATCTTTTTCAACTTGTATTTTAGTCAATCCCGATTTGGATATGTAGATATTTGTATTTTGGTCATATTTATTTAAGTTTTGAAAAGAAATTTTTTGTCATTCATTTGTTTAGTCTGTTTTATAGTTAGGGTTGTGATATAATTATCTCCTTGGTTGCAAGTTTGAGTTACCACTTTCTCCATTGTTAGGGAATTAAATTTAGGAGTGTGTGAGTGTTAGTGATTTACTTTATAATTCTTCTCTTAGAAAAAAAAGAAAAATAAAACTACCTAGAAGCCAGGGAACAAGATAGTGACATCAATCAACATATTGAAGCTGGAGAAAGAACTTTTATAACAACCCATATCAGGGTTAAAATTGTTGAACGGCCATATTCGTGAGAACTTTCCTTTATGAAATTACACGTTTCATAAATTGAGTGATATGTTTTTAACATTAAACTTCTATTTAGGTATGTTTTATATGATTTTTTATGCATCCATCTCTACCTAAAAGTTTTATTTGTTACTCTTTTTTTTTTTTTTTATGAATTATTGCAGAGTATAATGATTAGATGTCTATTTGCTTTATGTCTTTTTTTACTATTAGTTTAAAAAAATATATAAACAAATAAGTTACAAAGATATAATAGAAAAGAGCTTAATTATTAAAAAAAGAAAAGAAATAAAAAGTAAGGCTATTATTAACTTATTTCTAATACAAACTTGTAATTAATATAGGTTTTGATCATAACAATCATAAACCATAATAGAAATGAAAACTAAGTCTTTTTAACAAACACAAGTGTTCTCTTCCAAAAAGTCTGGGCGCTGGCCTGTATAATCTTATACTCATAATTTTCATTAATTATATCTTAATCTGAACTAGTGTTGAAGATGCGCAGTCCACCAGCATGTAGAGGTGTCAAGTGGGAGCGTTGAAGAAATGCAACTTTTGAACACTAATTCTAGTCAATCAATCAGCTATATGTGAATTCTTGGATCCCACCATGGATGGATTCAACAATCCATGTTGTTGATAACTAATTTGATAAAGTGTCACCATTGCCAAGTGTCTTAAGGAGTAGATGTTACCCCTAGAGTATTTTGGTAGAAGATATGAGCCATTCATGTTGTACAACATATATAAATTAGGTAATCTACAAGAAATCAGCATATTAGGACAATCCTAGCCACTTGTTTTAGGTTTTTGAAAATTTACCTTCTATTGCAATTTTTTAAAAGTAAATCTTGATCGTTGATTTCCATGAAAGTGGTGCACTCTTCCACTTGATTTTGGACCTAAATGTTCGAATGTATATTCCTTGGTGCATGGCTTGTTTCTCTAGCATTTTCTATACATGATTTGGCCATTGATTTTCCGTAAGTGTTTGGTGCCTACTTATAGTCGATTTTGAGTTAATATCGGCCATTGTAATTCTCATATGATTTAAATAAATTTCAATGGATGGACAATTCATGCATATAGCGCTTACGTGATTAGTATCTGGCAAAAATGAAATTCCTCTATCATCTACTACTCTATGTAGGTGGCAAATGGTACTTAGAGGTTTTGATCCATTTTGAAAATTAGAGAATTTATGCATAACTAAATGTATCTTTTTGTATATGATTGATGGATCTTAACCTTTGATATTTAGCATATGCTATCTATATGAGAATTACTTTATTTTGATTGTGAAAGAATGGATATATGTGTGAGTGTGTGTGCCCATGTGTGTTTGCTTGCTATGTATCCATTAAAAGTTTAATTTATGACATTTAATGAAAGCAATTGTGAAAAAAATTTGAACAATTAATGGTTTTGGAAAGAATGAGTATATGGACTGATTATAGTCATGATAAGGACTTGAAAAAGTTAAAATGTAAGCTAGCTTAAGTCAAGCCGAGTATTGATAGGGACAAAATCCTTTGGTTGTATGTAGGAAGACCAATTGGCCACTAGCTTTTGAAATGAGATATCTGCCATAAGATGATGAGAGTATTGTGTCATGGGGAGAATGCTTTGTTGTGATCCAGTGCCCCCATGAAGACTGGTGTAGCCTAAGCCTAGTAATTCGGGTTGGCGGGTCATGTTTGTGTTGACACAAACATGACACGATTAGAGTTATAGGTCGACACGATTAATAGTCATGTCAAAAACCTATGACTTAAGCGCTACCCGGTTCTTAAAAAATTGACATGACACGACCCCTGTAACACGATTAAATGACTGAGTCATGTTTGGATGACACGACATGACATGATATGACATGACACAAAATGACACGATTCGTTAACACGAGTTACTTAATAACTGAACCCTAAAATATATGACGGTTATTTAATTACCGTCCTATATAATATACAAATATAAGACGCCTACTTATCAACCATCTTATAGAACCTAAAAATATAGGACAATTATTTAATAACTATCCTATATAATATACAATTATAAGACACCTACTTATCAATCGTGTAGAATAGTTATTTAATAATCGTCTTATATAATATACAAATATAAGACAACTACTTATCAACTGTCTTATAGAACCTAAAAATATAGGACAGTTTTGTATTAAGCATCCTATAAGACTGTAAAACCTTTAATTTATATAGGATGGTTACTTATTAACCGTCCTATATAGCTTTAATCTTCTAATTCTAAACTAAATCTCTGATCACCTGAAAAGTTAGCCCCAAATGAATACTTCTGATCTTCTGAAGTGGATGATGCCTTGATGCAAATGCCATCGATTAGGTTATTGGAGCTCTCAATGTTATGTGTTCCTCCTCAAATGCAGCAATGAGGTTCTGTAGTAGAAAATCAGAAATTATATCTATTTGTTTCAGTGTTTGAGTTCAACACAATAGCACATGGCACGACACTTAAATGCTTAACTTGGGTAAGATGTCCTCATTCAAGCACTTCATATTCATGCTTTCTTGTGTAGGGTGAAGAGCCAACTAAAGAAGTTAGCACGACCAATGAATGGAATTGTTGCAAATGTTGTCGAGGACCCAACAGTACACTTTTCAATGAATGGAAAGAATAGAGGAAGACTAGATGGCATGGGTCTTTTAGTTATGAACTAAAATTTTAAACCCCCACATGAATTGTCAGGATGGAATTCATTTTCCCAACTCCTTTCATGCTCCACATGACAATTTACACAGACAAACACATAAAGCATTACTAACTAGTATTAGTGAACCTTGATCCAAACCAAATTACCAATAAAGTTCCTATAATATTTTATTTAGAAGCAACACAGTACTTTACACCACTCACATAAAGTCTAAAAGAGATTCAAATGAATCAAATAACCGCAATAGTAGTAAATAACTAGGGATTAAGTAGCACATGAGAGATGGTCCTCAGTTATGAAAATTATGCAAATTTAATATAAGTTATGAAAATTATACAAATTAATCAAAATGAATTGTTCCAAAGTCTTCAGTTGGTTGAGGTGGTCCTACACTGCTACTTATGCTTACAATGTCCTCAGCAAGCTCATCAATGGCAATTGTAATGGCAGAGTCTACAATCATATGGAATAAACATGCATTAGTCATTACTAAGCTCACATAAAATATAGTTTAAATATAGAATCATAAAGTATTACCTTTCAATCCATATAGCCAATCTCCTATACAAATCAATGCTTGCATTGTATCTGGCTTTAAAGCAGATCTATATTGGTCAAGAACCCGACCACCAACACCAAAAGCAAACTCTAATGCAACTGTAGATATGGGAATGCTCAAGACATCATGAGCCATGGTAGTAAGTTTAGGATACCTAAAATCAACATTTGAATCAAATATAAATGTAAATAAGATTATAAAAAATATTGTTTTTATGAGACAAGAGATTATTAATCAACCAACCTGTATTGATTGCCTTTCCAGAATGCAAGAATGTCCAGTTTTGACTCTTGCAATCTTGGTTCATTCAAATAAAGCTCCAATTGTGATTTTTGCATAGCCAAAGAATCTCCTTCCCTTTCAAATGAATCAAATTTCTAATGCAAATGCAATTACATTATTCAACTTAATGTAAGACAATTCATAGTAAAATTTAATATGCTAAGCGATATATAATGAAAGATATAATTATAAATATAAATACCTTCATGGCATCTAAAACATCTTGACTATATGACAAGTTCTATCTATCATCAACATCAAGAACATTATCTCTAGGCATTGGGGAAGATGAGGAAGGATTAAGGGAACTCTTAACCATATATTCATTGAAGAGAGAGAATAACTTTTCCTGAATGTGAGCAAACTCCAAGCAACCATTACCAAATAATTTCTTGTATAAGAATTCCACAAAGGAGAGCTTATATCGAGGATCCAACACACATGCAATTGCCAAAATGGTGCTGAATTTAGACCCATACTTTGAAAACTTGGCAAACATTTGGGTCAACATACGCTTCATATAGTCATCATCATTTCTCATGTATTGTGTTAAACTCAAATAAATTACAAATATTGCACAAAAACATGCAGGTTGGATCATAAAAAGTTGCCAAAAATGTCAAAATATTTGTAGCCTTTTCTCATTCATCGATAGAAGGACAGTGCTTATAATTTGAGTCACTTAATTCTAAGTGACAAAATGCACATTGGTAACAAAGAGCACTTTGAAGAATCACATAGGTTGAATTCCATCTTGTAGGACAATATTGTTTTAAGCCCTTTTTTGTCTCAATTGACATGTGATTCACACTCTCTAAAAAATTTTGTTTTCTACTTTGCGATGCTTTGACATACTTGATACTCTCTCAAATTTTTTGAATATCATCATTTCTTTCTTTCAAACCATCTTGCACAATCAAATTCAAAACATGACAACAACAACAACGAAGACGAAGGAACCCTCCACCACAAATAAGAGTGTTTCTGATGTTTAATTGATGCCTTAATAGCTCAATAGAAGAATCATTACCAAAAGCATGTCTAAAGTGATTGAAAAAATCTTTTTCTCAATCCCCCATTCTACCAATAATGAGTATACCTTTTCTGTTAATGATATTCCATTATGTGGAGGTGATAGGAAATAAAAATTTAATATCCTATTATGTAAGACCCACTCACTATCTACAAAATGTGCTGTGAGACTTATATATCTATTAGTAATACAAGAAGTCCACAAATTAGATGTCAAATTTATCCTACCAGGTGCCAACTCTAACATCTCTTTTATCTTTCCTTTTTCTCTTTTATACATTCTCAGAACATCTACTTTAATTGTATTTCTACTAATCAAATGCAAATCTGCACGCAAATATTTTAGTAGAGCTCTAATTCCATCATACTCAACAAATTAGAAAGGCAAATCATGCATAGCAACTGCAGCTACTACTAACTCACGAAAAGCTTCAGGATCAAACTTATTATCTAAACTTAGTGACATACTCCCCTGATTTTGAGATAAAAGCAACTGGCCTATATCATGAGAAGAGCTCTATTGACAAGTCTTTATATGACATTTTAAGTTACCTATACCAAATTTGCTATCTCAAGTATATATCGTAGAGTACTTCCTGCATTTACACCTTTGCCTTCCATCTTCTAATACCGGAAGGTGTTCAAAAAAATTCTAAACTGGAGACATAAGCTTCCTATGATTTTTACCTCTATTGGATTTTGAAACTAACTCCACGTTTTCCAAATCAGTAAGGTCATCATCGTCTTTGGCATGCATCATATTTAAATTATCAGAAACATCAGTGCTCCCAACTTGTGCCTATATTGCAATTGATAAGAAAATTTTAGTTCACAGTAAACATCAATTCCTAATAAGGGAGTGAGGAATCAAAAGAGAAATAGAATGATAAAGAAATAACAGAAAACAAACAAATACATGCGGTGCTGTAGGTGTGCTACTCATTGTGTGAGAATGGTTGAAGATATGTGAGAAGAAAAATCTATCGCAAAAGATTAAGTGTTATTTCTCTCTCTCTCACATCGAGTTAGTAAATAAAAGGTAAATTTAAAACCTAATACAAGACAGTTCCTTAACAATAGTCCTATAATATCACAAAATAAAAGACTGTTACAACATAACCATCCTATATTATTGGATAGTACAAGATGGTTAAAACATAATAGTCCTATATTTGGTAAAACAAATAAGATGGTAACGAATAATAGTCCTATTTTACTTAGAAATATAGGACAGTTACGAAATAATAGTCCTATAATTTTACAAACATAAAGGGCAATTATCATGAACCGTCCTATATATGTTTAAAATATAGGACCCTTATTTTGTAACTGTCCTTTAAGTATACAATAATATAGGATGGCTTCCACACAACTAGCCTATTTATACAAACAATATAGGAGGTTATTTGAAACCTGTCCTATATTATGTATTTAAAATTTTTACTATTGTATAATTTATCTAATATAGGATCGTTATGTATAAACCCTCCTATAATTTTAAACATATGGGACAGTTAGTTCATAACCATCCTATATTTTATAATCAATTAATGAGTTATTAATTATATAACTCCTTCTATAGTTCTATTCTCATTCTCACCTAATGAGTTAATTACATAACTCTTTATATACTCATTCTCAACTAATGAGTTAATTACATAACTCCCTCTATCATTCTCACCTAATGAGTTAATTACATAACTCTTCTCTTTTTATACTCATTATCCACTAATGAGCTAATTACATAACTCTTCTCTTTCTATACTCATTATCAAGTAATGAGTTAATTACATAACTCTTTCTTTACTTATCCTCAACTTATGAGTTACATCCTCAACAACTAATGAGTTACTTACATAACTCTTTTTAAGCTCATCCTCAACTAAGATGAGTTAATTACATAACTCTTTCTTTTCTCATCCTCACCTCAACCACAACAACTAATGAGCTACTTACATAACTCCTTTTAAGCTCATCCTCAACTAAGATTCTTTATGCTTTAAGGCTTAAGCAATATCAATTATTCTATTTAATTGTGCACAACTAGCTACAGGCTGCAGCCTGCCTAGTAGCCTATAGTCTGTCTCCTGCTATATCAATTATTCAATTTACCAAATTGCTATATTTAGGAACTATAGGACAGTTAATACAAAACTGTCCTTTATAACATAATTATATAAGATGGTTATGTAATAACTATCCTCTATTTTGTACTACCGTTGTTATTTATAGGACATCTAATTGTAAACCGTCCTATGATGATTACTAAATAAAGAACTGTTAATTAATAACCATCTTATATTTTTCATAATATATGACGATTTTCGTAGAACAGTCCTATATTGTTTTGATGATAGAGGACTGTTATATTACAACCGTCCTATATTTATCTTTCTTTTATACATTATGAACCTTTTCTTTCTCCTGCCATTCACTATTTCACTTCACATTTCACATTTGTGCCCTAACCTAAGGAAATTCCTTCGAAGTCCAAGCTCCCAAGTCGACCAAACCCCCTTCAACCAGAACCAGGGAAAAAACCAGAATAGTGTCAGTGAGAAGAAGAATGAGAGAGGGGGAGAGAGCATGCTAGCCTAGCCAATCAAGGGGAGAGAAGAACTAAAGAGTGAGAGAGCAAGGGAGAAACTCAGAAATCGATCGCAATGGAAGAAGGAGGTTCATCAGGTACCTGGTTCTGCTCTTAGAAACTCTATGTCACCATTTTCTGCCCTATTTTTGTTATGTAACACTCTTCATCTGCAATCTGCATGGTTGCAAATATATACAACTTTGATCATCATCTACATGATTCATGATTGCATCTGACACGAGTTATTTCACTTATACTTTCCGGTTTTCACTTTTCTAATTGTAGTCATTTCAATTTTCATTTGTGAAGCAAACATGGAACATGAAGAAGTAGAACTAGAACAAGTACATGAAGAAGTAGTACAAGAACACTTAGAAGAGGTAGAAGTAGAACAAGAACAACAGTTACAACACACAGAGGAAGAACAATCTAAGCTATCGAGCACCTGTCCACCAGTAACACCATCTCTCAGTGTCAAGAGAAAGGCACTATTAGAAGACTAGTGCCAGTCTCAGTGACTGATTGGAGACTTGTATTTCCAAAAGTCAAAGGTGCAATATGGGAAATGGTCAAGGTATGTAAATTCTTCCTACATAGTACATATAATATAGTATGTCCCTCATATATTTTGTTTTTTTTTTGCATATGATATACTAAGTCACTACTCACTACTCAGTAGTCATTAACCTGCTACTTCTTTTGTTTTGTAGTATGCCTTTGATGTATCTGATAAGTGCAAGAAGCAAGCGTTGTTAGGAGCTGGTGAACAACAAAGGATATGGAAGAGTGAGCTTGCAAGGAAGTACATACTTCCAAATTCCAATGATCCTTCTAGGTTTAACATGGTCCTTCGGTTGTATTCCTGTTTCATTGACCAGAAAGAAGCATGGAATCAATTTGTACAGTATAGGCTATCTCCTGATTTTGAGGTAATCACAACTTCAACTAGCCAAGCTAAACTTTGATTCTTGTAATTATTATATTTGATTACATTACTTTGACGTCCAGGAAAAGCGTCTGAAAGGACAAAAGGCGCGTGCACAGAATCATGTGCAGCACCACCTTTCAAGGGTTAACACGAACGATTAGAGGCAGATGAAGGAAGTATATCATGTGACATTTCATTTGTCTAATCATAGTAGATTTTTATTTTATTAACCTTGACTTAACGTCTCTCTTAACAACAAAAGAAGGCTAGGACAACGGAACCCATCGACTGTGCTCTTCTATGAAAAATGGCACATTCAAAAGGGCATAACTCCTAGACCTTTACTAATGAAACAACTGCAACAATTGCATCAAGAATTGTAAATGGTTTACGACTTTAAGTTTTATACTTTTACTTTATGTGCCTACTGCCTAGTTAACTAGTTTTATACTTTTATACTCTTGCATTATATAAATATTACATATATAATAGGGATGTGATCATGTTATGATCTTTACATGTGCAGGAAGAGTTGACTCTTATCAGCACTGTTGCAAAGGGGGACATCCTATATAGGGCAATGGGCAACAACAATGAGCACCCTAGCCAGGCAAGGGGCCAAGGTCGTGGTGTTGTTCCTTCCAAGTTCTTCCTTAAACAAAAAGCTCCTACGTTACAAGAATTGGAAGATGGAAGAAGCAAACTGTTTGGAAATATATAGCAAGGTCAAAGATCAATTGTTGAAGGAACTCCAGGGTGGCAGAAGAACCTCATGTCTAGATGTTGGCTCTCAAGCTCAACCTCAAGTCAAGTTCAACCACCCCAATCTGACAATAGCTGCACTCTAGTCCTCCATCAGATAAAGAGGTGGCAGAGCAAGTACTTGAAAGTGATGTCCCAATCAGTGAGGTATGTATATTGACATGTTTAGTTTTACATTGTTTAATTATTTAGTAACCTTTTCAATTTACATCACTAATCATTATATATATGTTATTTCTCAAATGCAGGTGGGTCAGTGCATGTTGCAATTACATACATCTGAGAACTATGTAGCTGTGGCAACACTGTATGAGGTTCGACCCATGACTTCTGCCACCTTGTATGACAACTTGATGCATCCACACACTAAGCAAGTGTGCATTACTACTGCCATTCAACCAGATGCTCCCCTTCCATTTCTAATACAAGGGGATGATATTGAAACTATTAGGGATATAATTAGATATCATGTGAGTTGGCCAGAGGAACTTATCAAACCAATGATATCCAAATCCAAGGTACATATATTCTAACTATAGTCATGACATCATTTTTTGCTACCTTTTTAAAGTCATCCTAAATTGTTAATTGATTAATATTGTCTACAACATGTCGGATTACTAGAAGTAGCACAAGGCCCAATTGAAGTGAACCTCCCCGCCATCAAATTCTAGTGTAGTGGCAAGTGTAGCCCCATCTCAGCCTTCCCAGGTAGTCCATAGTTCTATATATTTGCATAGTTGTATCATGTTACATGTGGACTTGAACAATGCAACAACTAACAAGTTCAAAGTACTTGTTAGGTGCCCACAAGCTCATTGTAAACATTTGATAGGTGCCCACAAGCTCAAAATTTTTTTTTGTTTTATCCTAGGTTAGAATTTGTGATCTTAGATTCTTACTTGAAGTAATGATTAGATATCAAAAAGTTTTATTATCTTATCCTAGGTTAGAACTTGTAATCTTACTTGAAGTAATTATTAGAGGTGTTTTATGGAATTCATGTCTTTCTTTTAACTTTCATCATCATGATCATCAAGACCTTATCCCAATAGATGATAAAATATTAAATTTTGATCTCACTGTCTCTCTTCTTTTATATATACTAGTATACCAATATATGTTATATATATATATATATATATATTCATTACTATTTGAATTGTTACATCTACAGTGTAGGGATCAAGTGGAGGTTCCACCTAACACGCCACCATTCCTAAGGGTACTGTATAGACTGGCCAATGAAGATAAGGAAATGAGCCCCATAAGGATAAAGGCAGGTGTGCTTGCAGACAATGTGGTTGAGGTTCTACTCTTTAAGGAAGACCTCTTAGCCATATATAATATGGCTCAATTGGAATACATGCACATCATAGTCTATAAAGGGTCTGTCGTTGCATAACTACTCTATTAGAGTTAGACTATTACAAATCAAAGTAACATTACTTGCTTTTTTAATAACACATGATAATTAGTTGACATTAACTAAAATTCCTAATGCAAGTATTTACTCACCTGATAAGTGACAACTATCATAATATTCATAATCTAATGCTTTTCAATTATATGTGTGTAGTGCATGGCATAAATGGGTTGAGCAGGAATGTATTGACCACCCAGCAAAACTCAATTGGAAGAAGGCCAAGGTAAGGTTTACTAATTACTACTCTTTAGACTCTTTACTATAATTTTAAACCTCAACTTATTTGACATGATATTTGAACGTTTTATGTTGTCTTTGGTGACATTGGTCTGCAATGCCCTAGACAAAAATTTGATTGGGAGTGTGGGTATTATGTTCTCAGATACATGAGAACCCTCATTCACAATGGAGTTACAATCTCACAATTGAGAAAGGTAAGACTTACTGACCAATGTTACATTTTTGTTTTGTATATTTCCTAACTGAATCTAAGATTACATGTTTGAACTAAGTTATTATATGTTTTTTGCAGGCGAATTTGGGAAGCAAGAAGAATTACTTCCAATGGGATCTAGATGATATTAGAATGGAATGGACAGATCATATTATGAATTTTAATCTGTAGTTCACTAATGTAAATGAATGTATCAATCATGTATATACATTTTACTCGAATATAATACAAAGATCATTTCGTTTCTATAGATATGTTCTATTTTTCTTTTGATTGAAGTACACTATTTCAATGTATGTGATTTCTTTGTTTCAAACTTTCAATGATAATATTGGGAAGTTGGTGTCTTAAACCAGACATATGATATATGGGATGTGGTTGTCCATGAAGAAGAGTGAATGTATCATGTACAATATGGGTGATTGGGTGTGCTTTTATTTATTCAATTCAATGTGAACTGTATGGAGGAGTTATAGAATGTTGGAAGTGAATGTGTACAATGATTATAAATATAACAAGTTGAATGTGAATGTGTTATTTGACACATCAATCCTTTACTATGGATGTATTCCATTTTTTGTTTTGATGCAAGTATGTGTCAATGTGTGTACAGTGTGCTTGCTTTATTTCAAATTTTTAATGATAGGAGGTTGGTGTGTTCAAGGCTTCAAGCCTTCAAGAGTCAAGATAGGGTTTTATATGTGAGGTTGTGTATAATGGACTAATGGAGAGAGAGAATTGTGTGTGGAGTCACACACTGGACACTTGGATAGTAATACAGGTTATACATGTTAACTAATATAGGACAGGTATTTAGTAATGGTCTTATATCACTAATTAAATATAGGACGGTTAACAAATAACCATCCTATAGAATCTTAAAATATAGGACGGTTACTTAATAACTGTCTTATAGAACCCTAAAATATAGGACGGTTATTTAATAATCATCCTATATAACATACAAATATAAGAAGCCTACTTATCAACCGTCTTATGTAACATATAAAAATATAGGATGGTTTTGTATTAACCATCCTTTAGCCTATAAGAACCTATATAAATATACGACTGTAAAAGTAAAACCTTTAATTATATAGGATGGTTACTTATTAACCGTCATATATCAGTTCAAATATAGGAATGTTACTCAGAAATTGTCCTATTTAGTGTAAGGTCAAGTGTCATTTGGGTCAACTAGAAGTTTTACCAAGTCACGTGTCAAACAGGTCAACACGATAGGTCAACATTGATTGACCCGAACATGACACGATTTTTGGGGTGTCATTTTCGAGTCAACCCAAAAATGACTCAAACACAATAAGACTCGACCCTAACCCACTAAATCTGTGTCAAGTTCGAGTCATGTTATCATGTCATGTCTTATTTTGCCACCCCAAGTGTAGCCCAAGTGGTATCCACAGTTGAACGTAAATGGATGTGGATCCTCTATGTGCATAGTATACCGTACAATTATTGGACATAAACTATATGTCAATCATCCTCGAAGATATTGACCATTACCTAGATGGGCTTGTAGTGGGATACAAACACTCGATGATATGACATATTGTGATATGCCATTATTTTGCAGAAGTCCTACTAGGCTTGTATATATGTGATTTGAGATAAATATTAAATATTTTCAAAACACTAGACTTTTGTAAAAGCATAAGTGTTTATAGTATTTATATCACACTTATTTTAAAGCCATGGTTTTCAAATAGTTTATTTAGGCATATTCCTATTGAGTCACTCACCCCTACAAAGCATTTCAAGTGAAACACGCGAGATATAAGTGCTTGGGCTAAAAGAAGTTGCATGAAGGAAAAGTAGAAGAAGAAAAGTATGAATAACATTAGTTTAGTTGAACTCATTACTAATTGATTTTAGAACTATGAACAATTTGAGTATAATTGTAAAAAGATAAGTAACATTGATATGTTTTTTAAGTTCCTTATTATTTAGATTGTGACCAGGGAACCTTAAAATGGTATAATTTTATTCAGGTATTATATGTGAAGAATTTTGTTTAAGTGACAACAAGCTAAAGTGTAGAATTGAGAAGATATATGTATGTATTATATATTTCAAATGTTTTAAAAAATTCCTACAAGAAAGTTCCTTTTTCAAATTTTATTTGAAAATTTCTTTTTAGAAAACCAAGGTCTCCATGTGGCACATATGTGATAAGACTAATATGGCCTCTTTTTATTAGTTTAATATTGCCCCAACTAACTAAAAAAGATATAAAAACCCCAGTGACCAATTGTACAAGTAAAACCCAAGGACCAACACATACAACTGATCAAGCCCGTGGATTAAATGGGTGGGCCATGTATTAATGGGTTTAAACAAGTTCTCAAACTTTAGGCCCATGATTGGTGTTACACTATTTAAACAAGTCATGTCCAAAACCTCTATCCTTGTAATATCCTCAAATTTTAAACCTAAATTAGTAATAGAATAAATTAATTAAATTAAAAATTTTAAAGAGAATTTTGACTTAAAACTACAAAAATTAGAAAATAAGAATCGATAGAATTCCAACGACATAAAGAACACAAACAATGGAGGTCATATGAGGAAGATACGTGCATTTTAAGGGTAGGGGCAAAGTAGTAAATAGGCAAGGAGGACCCAAATTAGAAGGGGGTCATTTTGATAACGACAACCCCCCTCCCCCATTCTACCCTCTCTGTCTCCTATGCCGACGCCACTGGAGGAGAAGGTGGTGAGTAGCATTAAAGGGGAGACTTCCTTTCCTCCTCCCATCACGATCTCTCTCTCCCACAGACTTTCTCCTCTTCTCATCGTCTCCATTGCATTCCTTTTTCCTCCAGCATCAACCTCTGCAAATCTCATTTTTTCAGCAACTAGAGCCCCTGCAACGTCAACAATTGCCCAACTAACCGAGGTAAGTCCTATCCCTCTTCCTCCCCTCCTCTTCCATTTACAACATAGGCTTGAGTTTTGCATCAGTTAACATAGAAGAACGATGAGGGTTCGTTGTTCTCCTAGGGGCTCTGTGTACCCTACTATAGGCGTGGGAATAGGTTGATAAAATAATGTCAAAACAAAGATCGGACTGTTCATCTAGGGCATAATGAACCCAAGAACAAACCTTTTAAATTTGAGGGAGATCCAATGGCTGGTGACCCCAGACATAGCAAAGAACAGTATGTGGGAGAATTTTAGGAACATGAGAAAATTTGAGAAAAACCTTAGTTTTTAACAAAATCAATCCAAAGGAGTGTAAAAAAAGTGAATGTACATGAAATTTCGAGCAAAAGGTGAAAAAATCACAAAAAATTGGGCACTTGGGAGTCACCGGTGACGACTGGAGTTAGGTCATCGTCTCTGGTGATGGCACCCGTGTCAGTGCCCTGTCGCTGACACCAGGACGCTGAGCGAGACACCCAGGCGCAGATGGTGCACGGGTGCGCACTTGTAGCATGCAGAAGGGGGACATCTCGTGCACTATCACAGAAAGCTAGGACGCCCGGCATCTTGGCAACCAGGATGCACACGGAGGTGTGTCCTAGTGACCAGGAGGCATGCGGCTCATCCCGCAAGGCATTCTGGGAGTGGGGCGTCCTAAGGGTGCTGGTTTACAATGGTATAAATCTGTGTAAATTGTGCTGCCAGTGTAAAGCGATGCAAACACTACCGACCTCTATAAATTAATTTATGAAGTCTTTTCACTAAAAACTTTATTTTGGGAGCTATAGAGGCTTAAATCATAATCGAAAACATTTGTTGCAATCATCTTGATAACATAGACCTAGAATTGACTTGAAAACTTAGAGCTGGTCGATCAGAGGGTGATCAGGCCCTAGGACTTGAACAACTAGATAATATATGATAATAAATAGGAGTTCTAAGGATCATATTAAGGTTGATTACTCTAGAAATGGATCTAGACCATTGGTATGAACCAGATCTTGAGGAAATTATTGATCTAAGGATGATCGAACAGTTAGATCAAAGTATAAAAGTTAGATACACACAAAAGTAAATAGATGAACATGAGATAAGACTAAATTATAACAAGTAATGTGGGATTAAGCACCAAATCATAAATTGAGATCTTAGAGAATGATCTAACTGTTGGATCTCCATAGATTCCATTATGATGAAATGAATAACACAAAATAGTATTGTGATACTGACAGGTACATCTAAGAGTGCAAGCAAAGGGGATTACTAGCTTGAATTAGGTGATCTCACATTGAGGTAGGTAACGACATTTAATGTTATGTTTTGATTTCTAAAACCTTGCTATAATATCCTTAATTTTTAGGATAAAATAGGAAATTTTTAAATAAATAAAAATAAAAATCTATAGATGGAAATTTTTCCTGAAAACATAAGAATTAGAAAGTGCTCGTCGATACGAGTCCTAGGGGAGTTATGAACCGTCGAAGTTGTAAGGGCAAATTGATCTTTTGACAGAAACGTGTTACACAGGGGTCCAAATTGATAACGGCACCCCTGTCTTCCACACGTCTCTACCAGTCAGGCGAAATCGTCGGAGAGACGTGGAAAGAGATGTGTGGGGAAGAGTTTTTCTTCCCCTAGGACTCTAAACCCTATATCTATGCTCCCCTAGGAGCCAAAACGCTCCACTTTGAGCATTTTCTCTGAGTTTTTACGCAGAACCCTAGCCTAGAAAGATTGCATTTTTCCAGCGAGTGGAACCACGGCAACACGAGCAACCTCGGCCAGGCGCAAGGTAAGCCTTAAACTCTATTTTTCCGTATTTATTAAATAGGAAAACTAATTAGAAAAGCACGAAAAAAATTAGGAAAAATCAAATTTCCTAGGAACCTGTGTGCACGCTACTGTTGAAGCGTGATTTCATGGATCAAACCTCATCCGTTTGGAAATCGCACCGTCCAACTAGTGCACAAGAGACCCAAGAGCAAACCCTTTAAATTTGGGAGCGATCCAATGGTGGATTTCTCCAGAAAATGCAAAAACCAGTACCTATGGATGATTTTAGGAACTTGGGAAAATTTGTTTAAAAACCATGGTTTTTGGAAAAATCAGTGCAAAAGGAGGTCATAAATGGATTCTAGATAGAATTCTAAAGAAAATGGAGAAAAAATCACGCAAAACGAAGCTCTGTAGCTCCGCCGGAGGTGACCGGAATCTGGTCGTCTTCTCCGGTGTTGGCGCCCTGGCGCTGACGCCAGGACACACTTGGGGATGCACTCGGGATGATGTCACACGACGTCGTCGTCGCACACGTGCGCGGAGCCTCGCGCGTGAGGGAAGGAGCCGGTTGGCGGTCGCAGTGGGGCCGGGACGCGGCGCGTCCTGGTGACCGTGACGCACGGCGCGAGTTCCGTGCTGCGTCTGCGTCTTCGTGCGTCTTCGTGGCGCCGGTATAAGCCGGTATAAACCGGCGGAAAAGGGCGCCGCCGGTATAAACCACCTTATGGAAATGAAAATAAAGGCTTATTAGCTGGTCCTTTTATAGGCTAACCCCAGGATGAGGGGCATGTCTTGGGGATTTCAGGCTATAAGTGCTCTTGAGTTTTAGCATATACATATGATTTTCGTGTTTTATATTTGATGACAGGTGCTCTCGCCCGGTGGGCGTCATGTTAGGAGGGATAGGGCCGGCCACCCACCTTCCGAGATTATGATGTGATGATTTTGTGATATGATAGACACCTGCCCATAGATGGCATTCAGTAGGGGTTTGGTAACATGGATAGTCTACACTACCGGTCTGAGCCTTTCCATGGGGACAGACGCTAAGTCTCCCGTTATGGTGTCAACGGAGAGCAGCGGTGGTTGATACCCATGGAGGGTTGCCACTGCAGCATGATGACTCATATTCTTATTATGTGTGCATGTATGATGAGCATGGTTATGGATGGTATGCCTGGGTGTGACGACACTCAGAGGTTGACTACATGTACTCCTGATCAGGGATGTTAGTGCGATGTGGTGGGACCCATTACCTTAGGGTACCCTTATTCTTGTTGTATGCTCCATTTTATTGATTCATTTCATGTTTTAACTCTATGATTGCATGTTTTAGCATATGGAATAAATTTGCATTTATTTGAACATGGCATTATGATATCACTATTTTCATAAATGTTAGACTTTTCATCAGTGCCGTTCATTATTTCTTTCATTTACTACATTAATTGTCTATGTACCTACACAAGCAATAGCTTGCTGAGGCATTGCTTTGTTTTGTAATGCCTTAGATCTCGAGCGCGACACCAGGAAAGGAAAAGCGGTTGATAAACCTTGAGAGCTGCTGAAGACTAGTTTTCCCTACAGTTTTAGACAGTAATGTGAGTCATTAGAGAGGATTATCATTTGAATTTTATTATGGACTGCATACTTTATATTTGGATGTAAATTGGATGGTTGGACATATGTTGGACATTTATATGGGATGTTATGATGGATAGACCCTGGGCCATATTATTATTGTGTTTTGGACATTTATTTGAATTAAAATAAAGGCGCTTATTTATTTGATGTTGATACGCGGATTATTTATTTATGTTTAAATTACATGTACGCCATTTTGAGAAAGGAAAACTAACACCTGGAGTTTTTAAGATAGGTTTAGTAAAATATTAAATAAATCTTTTCTCATGGGATCCCAAATGCTCTTATTTAAAAAAAAATGTCTTAAAAATCTAGGGCATTATACTTGCATTATCATAGCATCATGGTTGAGTGTGATTTAATTGCACTTGTTTGTTTAGTCTATGATTTTGTGAAACTCAAGTTTTATGCTATAATTGATATTTGATTTCAATATTGTATTGAATGGGTTATGATGAATTGTTTTATGAGATTAATAACGTGTGTGTGTATATGATTAGTAATTATCTTTCCTTATTGCACTATTGGAATTGATGGGTTTTCATAAGGATGGAGGTGGAGGCTTGGTGGCTTGTCTTTTGAGAGGCTAACCTTGGGATGAGGGGCATGCCTTGGGAATTGTGAGCCAGGAGTGCTCTTGGATTTATGTAATACACAATTTTCGTGTTTTGTGATTAATGACGGGTGCTCTCACCCGGTGGATGTCATGCTAGAAGGGAATAAGGCCGGCCACACTAACGGTCTAGGCCTTTCCATGGGGGCGGACATTAAGTCTCCCGTTATGGTGTCGATGGGGAGCGATGGTGGTTGAGACCCTGGAGGGGTTGCCACTGTGGCATGACAATCCATATTCTTGTTATGTATGCTTGCAAAATGAGCATGGAGATGTTATTGTATGCTTGGGTGTGACGATACTTAGAGGTTTGATACAAGTACTCATGATCAGTGATACGAGTGTATGGGACACTCGTGGGGTCCACGTACCTTGGGGTGCCCTGTTGTTATTACATGCTCATTTATATTAGATCATATCATATTTTAAATCCATAAGATGCATGTTTTATCATACATGATGTTTTAAGATTTTATTGGCATTGCTTATAATAATTATATTTTCATGGATAATCGATATACTCATTATATCAATGTTGTTATTCAATTTTGTTCCATTGTTATTACATTAAATGTTTATGTACCTACACAAGCAATAGCTTGCTGAGGCATTGCTTTGTTTTGCAATGTCTCAGATCTCGAGCGTGATAGTAGCGGGGATCACTTCAATTTGATTGATAGGCAGCTCAACATGAGTTATTAGAAGAATTACAATTTGGACTAACTTTATGGACTGTATACTTTCATTTTATGGATTTGATTCTGACAGTTAGACATATGATGGGCATTGCTTTAAGCATGGTGGAAGGTTATGATGGATAGACCCAGGGACACATTATTATATTTTTGGATATTTATTGTTTTGAAAATAAAGGCGCTGATGATTTGGACAGTCGATTTGATATGTGGATTGTCTTAAATGTATTACTACGTATTTATATTTATATTTAAATCATGGTCGTGATGTTTTGGAAAAAGAAAATAACACCTGGAGGTTTTCAGTAAATGTTTTAATAAAATAATTAATAGAATCTTTTATTTGGGATCTCGACTATTAGTATTATTATTATAAAAAAAATGCTATAAAAACCTGGGGTATTTCAATCCTAGATGTGGATTACTTTCAACTCGATCATGGGAAAAAAAGGTACACGTAGTTGTACTCTTTTTGATGATCCAAATAGACTATCTAATAGCCATGCTATGGATGAGCCATGTTCTAAAATCTAAACAATTTAACATTTCTAAGTCTCTAATTTAAGGCACTTAAATGGATAGTTATTACAACAAAGAAGCAATGGTTAACATTATGAACAAGCCATTCTTAAAAAAGTAATAATAAAATAAGAGAAATGCTAGGGTAGTGCACACACCACATATGCTTGCTATGGTGAGCCCCAAATTTGTATGATGGAAGCCACAAATTGTTGATCATACCTGTTAATTTGAGATTTATGCTTCTAGATCACTATTTCTCTAAAAAGAGTGAGTATTGGATGAGCTTAGAATCTAAACATATGTTCTTTTCATCACAGAACATGGACAATGGGAAACTTTGTTTAAAGAATGATCCATAATCAACATGAAAGAACAATAGTTTTTGGATGTTATATTCATTCAACAACTTTGATCTTTGGTATACAAGTGTTCTGGAGGCATAGAAATCACATGGATGAGTCTAATCAATGATTCGTGAGGCTCATCATGCAAAAGTGGGGCTCACCACAGCAAGCAGCTGTGATGTGTATAGTATCCTGGCTTTCCTCATAGAATAGAATACCAACAGGCCTTGCTTGAACCTAAAATTTTATGATGACCCAAAAATAGAAATTTACACATACATGATGTTCTTGAGATGGTTGTGAGGCTGCCTTCATCCTAAAAGAAGAAAAAATACTTGAAGCTTTATCTTCCCTTCCCCAGAATAAAATTCCCAGCCTTACAAATTTTTTGAGGTTAACTTGTGTAATATTATTTCTAGCTAGTTTTGAACCATTACAATTGGGGTGAGGTCTAAGAACATCTTATTATGGAGGAAAGTCCTTAGAGACATATAATCTTATTTCAAAACTAGGAAAAGGATGTGATTTTAATCCTCCTTTTTCTTATATGAAGGAGGTCATATTTTGATGGAAGGAGGAAGAGAAGCTAACTTGGACCAACTTCTTTGTTTGACCTAATCCATTTGTTTAACTCTTTTGGCATGATCACCCATTCTGATCTTTTTGTTTAAAATTGAAACTTGGTTCAAACGTTTTTGTTGTGCTAGATCTACCACAGTTCGACAAATTTGAAAATCAAGATTGTAGATCTATAATGAGTTTATGTGGTTTGGCTATCATGCCTAAATCCATGGTAGAGGAGGAATCCATTATCTGATTAGATTACATTGAAAGGAGGAGGAGGAGGCTAAAAGCCTCCTTCAACCCTCCTATACTTCTCTTTCCTATGCTTCCTACATCCTAAAAGAAGCAAAAGTACTTGAAGCTTTATCTTCCCTTCCTTAGAATGAAATCCCCAATCATTTACAAATTTTTTTAGGTTAACTTATACAATATTATTTACGGCTATTTTTGAACCATTACAATAGGGGTGAGGTCTAAGAACATCTTATGATGGAGGAAAGTCCTTAGAGACATATAATCTTATTTCAAAACATGGCAAAGGATGTGATGTTAATCCTCTATTTTCTTATATGAAGAAGGTCAGATCTTGATGGAAAGAGGAAGAGAAGCTAACTTGGAAAGCATTGTTTGTTTAAAGTCTCCTTTCTGGTTGCACCAGCTTCTTTATTTGACCTAAGCCATTTGTTTGACTATTTTGGCTTGACCATCCATTGTGACTTTTTGTTTAAATTTGAAACTTGGGTTGAAATTTTTTGTTGTGCATATCTACCATAGTTTGACAGATCTAACAATCAGGATTGTAGATATATAATGATAAACACACATGTGCGCACAAAGAGAGAATGAGTTTACATGGTTTGGCTATCATGCCTAAATCCATAGGAGAGGAGGAATCCACTATTTGATCAGATTACAATGGAAGGAGGAGGAGGAGACTAAAAGCCTCCTTCAAGTCTCCTATGTTTTTCTATGTCTCAATTTCTCACACTCACACTAATAAGAACTCTAGCATTGTGTGTGTGTGTGTGTGTGTGTGTGTGTGTGTGTGTGTGTGTGTGTGGGTAGGATTTCTTTCTCACATGTGTATGAACCACATAAGGGCTCACCCCAATAATCTCCCTTTCCATGTCCATGCGAGGGGAATACACTAAATCCTTTCAACTTGCCTGGCTTTTCCAAATCACAAGTACAACTTTGATCCAACTCCTACTCCAATAACCTCTACACTTTCCAGCGGTTCCATCTATGGCTTCTTTTGGAAGGGTTGCTACTCCCCCTACTCAACACTCTGTGCTGAGTCAAAATGCTAATCTATTATCATGTATATTATAAGCATCTAGAAGCTTATCACCTAGAAACCTACCACTTAAAAGCCTATCAGTACTTCTCGCATTCTCCCTCATCAGTTGCCCTCATTAGCTGCTCACAAATATCACTCAGAATGAGCATGTCTACTCAAAATGGTCAATGAGTTCACTCAAAGTCGTGTGCACTTTGCACAAAGTCTGCCCACTCACTGTGATCATCGAGTCCACTAGCAATAGTCATTGTGTCAAATTTCTACATTGTTCATCGAGTCCACCATCCAAGTTTTGACTGAGTTATCTACTAGCTACAATTCACTCAAGCCATCTTGTAAGATCGAGTCCACTCACAATAGTCACCGAGTCTATTCACAGCTATCTCTAAGTCCACTTGCCAGTTGTTGGGTTTCCTAAACATGGGGTGTCATTATATTTTAAGGGGTACTATGTTTTTTGTTCTCAAGGGATGTTAGTATCAATTTTAAGGGTTATAAAACAATCCCCATGGGATGCACATATCAAATTAATGAAATGCAGACAAAACCATTTTTTTGCCTCCCTTCTTTTTTTATTTTTTCTTTCCTTTTTCTTTTCCTCTCTCTCTCTCTCTCTCTCTCTCTCTCTCTCTCTCTCTCTCTCTCTCTCTCTCTCTCTCTCTCTCTCTCTCTCTCTCTCTCTCTCTCAACTTTTCTTCTTCACTATTCCAGATTTAGATGGTTTTCTAGCTATTCATCACACTCCTTTTTGTCTGTGGTCGTGAGTTTTTCTCCGGCAAGTTTTGATTGACAGACATCTTCCACCAACATAACCCTTTTTTTGCACACTTTTGACCAATTTTTAGTAGATTGAGGGTCTTAGTTACATAGATCTAAGATCCTAGACCAATATCTAAGATATCACAAGGGTCAAGGTTCCATGGTCAGCCTAGTCAACTTGTACGAGTGACTGGTACCCCGTGGAGGACACGTGCAACTCCTTGGACAAAGTTATTGTAATAATTGACAAATGATAATTAGTTTCTAGAGGAAGAAGACCTTCTTCAAGGGGTTCCCAAAGGTTTGGGATATCAATAGACCTAATGGATGTGCTTTGGTGGAGACCAACAATCTATCTCTTAATTAATTCAATTTGGATGGGCCTCATAATTCACTCTCTTAACCCCCTGTATATAAGAGCTAGGAATCCCTCATGCATGGATGGGATTGGTTTAGCTATGTGATCTGCTATTAGAGTTTTTGATGTAGCCACTGGCTAATTTGATAATCAACTGATGCAGCAGCAAGTTTGGTAGGCGAACCCCCTTCATGGTGGTCATATCAGCATTGGTTACTTTTGTGGTCCTAATAATTGGGTATTCAACTAACATTGGGAGAATACGGGGAGATGACACAACCATGATTTCAAAGTTGCATGCCACTTGTTGTTTTCTCATATAGTTTTTCTCTCTGTCACCAGGAGTGGATTTTCACCTGTGGAATTTCACAAGTACCTGGCCAAGCTATGGGATTCCATAGAAAAAACTTGTCCAAATTTTTTGACAAGTTAATAAAATTGAATTGAAGCCACTTGGTTATGATGAAATAGTGAGAAGATTTGGTGCCTAGTTTTTCTTCCTTGGGATTTCTCTAGATCGCCTACTAAAAGATGCAAATCTTCATATTTGCTACAAGATAATCAAGGCATTGTGAAATGGGGTGACAGATCATCAACCTGGCTCTGATATCACTTGTTGTGCTAGATCTGACAATCAGGATCTTAAATGTATAATGATAGACACACAAACAAGGAGTTTATGTGGTTCGGCTATCATGGCTACATCTATGGGATAGGAGGAATCTACTATCTGATCATATCATAGTGAGAGGAGAAGGCCAACCCTCCACTATTTCTCTATGCCTCAATCTCTCTCGGTCATATATATATATATATATATATAGGATTTCTTTCTCACATGGGTATGGATCACCCCAACAATTTTGTGGTGCAATCATATTTGGCTTCGGTCAAATCTATGGAGTTTTATGGGGACATAGTTCTCCCTCAAAGAGAAGTTTGGACCTATGGAGGACAGGTCGTAGAATCATTGAGATCTCAAAGTGATTCATTGTCATCTTCCTTTGAATCCATTTGAACATCCATTACTCTGGCAAGTTGAAGGAGCTTCAAATCCACACTAACACCTACCCATTTGTAGTCAACACTTGCCCAAACATATGCTTCTATCATTTTGACCTGAAATTTGTGCGTGAATGGAGGAAAGCTTGTTGCATGGATTAGCATATGTACTACATTTATATCCCCCTCATTGTTTGTAGTATCTTCAAAGCCAATCGGCTGTTTGAACACTTGACAATGTTTTTGAATGTGAAGGAATCTCATCCGTCTAGATGAGGTCCACTAACCTAACTTCAAACAAGCCAAAACCCCCATCAACCTTGATCTCATCTCTTCAAACATGAAAAGGGACCAACATTAGTGTAGTAGCCCTTTGCAATGATCTGATTTGCAAGCTGTTTTGATTGTAACACGATCAACACCTCCTTATTCCCTGCTGGCTAGCAAAAACTTCACCTTTGATTCCTCAAAAATCCTTGACCTAACTAACAATCTTTTCCATTGAGATTTCATGTTCTTTTATGTTCCCTAGAAGAGACTTTGTAGGATGTGAAATGATAAACTGAGTTTGTTTAACCATGCCTCAAAGTAGGGTTCCCGCCCAGCATGCCATGCATCCTATTTAACCCAGAATTTAGTTAACTATTGTTTGATGGGTAAAATGTACAAAATCACTTACTTGAGTTAAATAGGACATGTGTTGTATTAAGGGGGAGCCTCACTTCGAGGCATAGTTAAGTAGCATCGTCCCTCGTAAGATTTTTCTTTTTTCCACCAGCATATCAAGGGCCCTAATCACATGATAAGCTTCGTTGCTTGCAATAAACAGAGATGGCTGATTAGAAAGTGATGCATCTTTGTAACACTTGTTTAGATTCACAAGTTGTTTTGCTTCTTTAGACAGAATTACACGTATTTTTTGCGAGCATTTGGTATTTTATGGTGAAAATTTTCTTTTCTTGATGCCAAGTATGGTGATCGTGGGTTTAAGGTTGATTTGGGTGAGCTTAGAGTATCTCTGTCTAATTTTTCCCAAGCTTTGTTGCAATTTCTGCACTGCATCCTATATTTAAAGTAACTGATAAATATCCTTTTCTAATGAATATTGTGCAGTTACCTTTACGTCTCTATTTCCGCTCTTTCTAGTTTCTCTTCAATAGGCAAACAAATCTCTCTATCTCTTGATTGGGCACATGCTACTGACCGGCAACGTAAAAAGAAGAGGGTTGTAAACCAACCTCCCCCGTACCCCCCTCTCTTGAAATATACTTGATTGCAGTATTAAGTTGTCATTTTTTTTCCTTTGACTAGAAATTAAAATTAAGAGTACATGTGAGGGAGAGTGTACTGAGTTATTTGCTTTGTAATTCTTTATATCTAAGGAAAAAAAAACAGTACAATCGAATGCATGTTAATTAGCCGGCTTAAACAAGCTCTCCCTAGTTTGCCAAGGACAGAAAAACAAACACTCGCTGTGCAACTTAAAGACTCTTGGATTCATTTTGAGCTAACAAGTGTTGCTGTGAAGCATTACATGATTCCGATGTGTGCATGTTGAACCCCTTTGCCATTTTAGTGTCTTCCTTGCTGATAGGCCGAAATTAAGTGGGAAGCAGCAAAACCATACTCCATGTTTTCGACCCTTGCTCTTCTCATTGGTCCTAATGCATTGGAACCATACAAAAGCAGCAAACGACCAACGTTCCGGTGGGTGCTTGGAGATCTATTTGTAACCAAATTTGACCAATCTTGGAGAAATTTGACTCAGATGATTGTGAGAGTATCACGTGGCTGTATATTTCAGAGTCACTTTTTCCTTTTATCATTGCTGAAATCCTGCCAACATCTCTCTCTCTCTCTCTCTCTCTCTCTCTCTCTCTCTCTCTCTCTCTCTCTCCTCTGCCAAACGAATGCTATCGGATAATACCAAATATTACGGACAGTGACCTCCTACACAAATTGAACAAACAAAAAGAGAAGCTCTTGAGCAAGACAGACAAATCAAAACAAGACTGACCAAAATAAAGAAAAAGTAAATTACCCATCAAGGAAAGCCCTCCTGCCTCTTACGTAACCACAGACCTTGCTTAACATGGGCCCTCATTTTTTTTGTCCATAAGCACTGTTAGGACCAAGTGGGTCTCACTAATCATATGCCTAATGTTACAGAAGGGGTCCTATACGTGATTGATCCCGACTGTTCATTGGATTTTGCATCTAAAACTATGTCAATCTCACCAACATAATTCGTGCTTATCTAGCCTTGCAAATCAGTGCTTACTCTTAGTTTCTAATCATCCCTTAATCACACCCTCCTTGACAATGCCACCCCTATTTGCCCGTCTAATGTATAGTACCGTAATAATCATGGCTGTTTAGATCAGCTTCATTTTTTAACTATTAGAGTTCTATCAGGAGTATTATCACATGGACAGTTCAGATCAATCTTTAGTAGGGTTTGGTGTGGGGTGTTCCTCAATTGTATTAGAATGAGGTCCATGCATGGGAAAGGAATCTCTTGGTATGAGTCTCGTCCAAGCGCCAAAGCGTCCTTGTTTCTGACACGCGATTCCCACACTTGTTCCTTCCAAGTCAAAAACGATAAATTTTGCCATTTTCAAGCTCTCCAACTTTTTCTTCATTTTCTTCAAGAGAGAGTAGCAGAGCAGCTTTATTTACTTTCGAGGGAAGATTAGCTCTGATACCCACTGTTCCATTTGACGACTCCTCCCTCACCCACCCACCAACCTTGTCTCACCTCCCAACGTCCCTCAATCAATACATTCCAAATGGATTTTGCCACGAACACTTTGTATTTAAATCTCATTTCCATTTTTTTATTCTTCATACCCATTGAGAGTTGAACTGCCCCGAGCAACTCTCTCTCTCTCTCTCTCTCTCTCTCTGAAAGTTGAACGTGCATTTTCGAACTGTGTTTTATCATTCAGAACTGCTATATAAGATCCATTTCTCTCCATCCCAATAAATGTAACTCGAAATGTTATACGGGATTTTAATTCTTTCTTCATACTCTAGTGTATTCGTTTCAGGGTTGTTACATGATGCAGGTGCATGTTTCTCTTGGAAATAGGAGCAGGTAGAAGTACAAGTAGGGACCACTTGCTAGCTGGTCTAGACCATTTATTTGTTAGTACTTGCATTGGATTGTCTCATTGAACGATTCTAAGCCCTTGATCTGCAGTGATTTTGCTGATGAATATTAACCGTTGCTTCTTCATTTTTCAACGGTCCTTTAGTGACCGCAATCAGAAAGATCAGATCAGTTAGAAAGGCTTAACCTGGGTCCTACTTAGCATTGGTTGTGGTATGAATCACTCGAAGAACGGATCCCATTTGTATTTCTACGTATGTCCATCTTCTAAGCTTTCCCCTCCTCCCTCCCAACCCCCTCTCCCTACTGTACAAATTAAAGATAAAACTTTAAACAGTGGAAACTGTTCAAATTTCTAGTAAGAGACCAGTTTCGCTAGCAACTTCAAAATATGAACTACTGCAGTAAAGTGTGACGGGTAAGCGTAAAAAAAAGATAAATTTGGTATGAATAAAAAGCAGAGAGAGAGAGGTGAAGCAAGGAAAGAAAAGTTTTTGTCTTTTGAAATGCATAGAGGGATAAAGAATCCATGCCTTCCAAACGCTCCAGACAAATCCGTTTCAGAAGAGAAAAGCAGAACATGCTTTTAGACCCAGAAAAAGAGAAATTCAAAACCTACAACAAATTGCTAGCTTTGCGACCCCATCCCCCCCGCCCTTCATGTATATTTAGCTGCATCTAAGTGCAACCTCAACCTCCCCACAAGCCTTCTTATTCCAGTCACAAACAATAACAACAGCAACCGCACCAATTCACAAGAACCACCTTCACTCTTGTCCTTACCAAAAAGAAAAGGAAAGGAGAGCTAAGAGTAGAAAAGGAGGCAGTTTGTGGTGGAGTTGGTTTTATTTCTCACCACCTTGTTTGTTTTTTTGCTAACGCAAAAGTTGGTTGGTTTAAGGGGAAAGAGCTGTCGGGCAAAATACCTATTTGATTGAAATCAGTTCAATTGTAGCGGCAAATCCCTCTAGCTGCTTAATAAATCTCTTGTCATCTCGCCTCTACTAATCCCTCTCTTCCTCCCCAGCCTTGGCTAATCTTATAGCGGTGGTGGTTTTTGTTGGGTCATTTTGTTGTGATGGAGGAGAAGCAGGAGAAGGAAGCTTGGTTTGGTGCTGTCAGTTTACACATACATACATGTGGATGGATATAGGTACATGGATTGAAATGTGCCTGGCTCCCTGTATGCCATTTGCAGAGTCCAACCAGGATGTTGATTGGTTCGGTGGATGGCGTGCGAGGAGCCAAGCATATCGCATTTCATCGTCTACATATGTTGCATTTGCACTGCATCTAGCATGCTGCATTTTTTCCTTCTAATGTACTTCTATCTATCTATCTATCTATCTATCTATCTATCCGTTTACCTATCCGACTCTCTATATATACATCGGCTGTCTACTTCTGTTTGTTGAGTTTTCATATGGTGTCTAAGCATGTTAAAAGTGCATATTGCGCCTAGAACTTTGGTGATCTAGATGGCACATCATGTTTAGGTTGTGCACCCAAAGTCTCTCTATTGAACGATTCTACAAGCGAATATTCTTGTCTTTTTCCTTTTCCATTTCCCCCCCCTGATGGATGGCTATGGAAGTTTGCAAATGGTTATGGTAAAATCTTAACCAAAAGGAGGGAAAAGATGGTTCACTAAATGGAGAAGATCTTTGTGGTACTTCCCCACTTCGAATGTGGCCAAGATATCAACGGTTTGAATCGACAACCATCAATTTTTGTTCACTCGGGGGCGATTGGTTAAAAGTTTACTACAGTTGTTTTTGTAGTTATGAACCATCCATCTCTGCAATAATAACGGTTAGAATCATTCAAAAGAGAAGATTTTAGGGGCATGACTAAGATATGGGGACCAAGATGAATTGTAAGATTCACAAGTGCCTATCCACAATTGTACATTTAGCTAGCATTACGTAAATCCTTCTGCATAAGCACAAACACCGCATATTAAGATCTATATAATTGTCCGCTACATCGTGTAATACTCCAGCAGCTAAGTCTACATGTGAGGCTCTGAAGGATGGTGGTCGATCCAATCTGTATAAGGTAGATAAGGAATGGCTCCTCTACTAATCCTATGGTTGTGTAGAAAAGCCAATATACTATCTTCATCAGTGGCCACTTGGGTCTTCTCCCTCAAGGCTATGATGCCTGTTTGAGGAAGATCCTAGCTAGGAAGAGCAGTATTCAAATCCGGGTATCTCCGGCCTCCCAGCCATGTGAATCTCTTTGCATTTATACAACTTTCTTTTCTTTCATTTTCATTTTCATTTTAAATTGCAAATATAACAGCAGAAAGCGTTGTTGAACACCATCAAACAGGGGAGCCATCTATGTATGCAACAATGTAGTGTGTATATACATCCTCCTTTTCATCTTCTCCCTCTGTGGTAAAGATGTTGCGGTAAAGCTTCTATTGGATGAATGTCACCAGCATAAAAGAAGAGGAATGATATCCATCAGTCCTCCCTTACCACGTGCATATCTACGTTAACATAAATGTGGAACATGGTGAAACCATGGGAGCCGCTGATCTTGTGGGTTTCGACCAAACTGTATGGGTCAAGAGGACCAAGGATTGTCGTTCATCTGAAGTGACGATGGATTCTAGACCCAGGGAATGTGGAATTTTTGCAATTGGGACAATCGATTTGATGGTTGGTGCAAGGTATAGATCGTCTTTGTCGATTTGATGTTAAATATTAGTATCTAGAACGCTATATTTTGGCTTCTAGCTGTGGCAATCTAGAAGATGCACTATTCATCGAGGGATTACATATGAATGTCCATCACAGGCTGATGGATCTGATTCTTTATGTAATAGATGCACAAACTTATCACGTAGTTGAGAAAAATCTTAAAAGTGATTGTTTGAAAGTATTTTTCCGATATATAGGAGTTTCTCTTACTATTGATACCAAACTTTGTTATTTTAGAAAGATGCAATTCATTTTCGTCTGTCACTGGTGGGTTCCTTTTTACGAACAACACAAGGCCTGGTATTCTACCTTGCAAGGAATTGCATGTTTGTTTGTGAGCATTGATCTACTTGCAAGGAACTCTCTTCTGTCTGTTCATGATCATTGATCCAATTGCAATTAGGCTGCAGGACAATGCAGTTATAAAGGTCTATGGAGGTGGTGGAGCAAGTCCTATAGTCGATATATCTGGTAATCACTATGCCAGGATCAAGATAAAATTCTTTCGTCATTTATCGTAGTACTAGTGGTAGCTTGATATAGTTCGATGGTCTGCAAGTTATATGATTCTATGACATCTTTCACAAGTTCAAGAAGACATTAAGGCCTTTATATTCATGTGGAAGCTCTTTTAAACATCAGACATGTACTCGTGGCTTTATTACACTTGGGTAGAAAAAGTGCGTACCATGTCTATCATTTGTAGTTTGAACCATAATTGCATTCAACTTACAGTTTTGCCTTAGATAATGTGATCAATATAGTGAACTTGTATTGAACATGGACAAAATGAATATCAGCCGACACTGGTTATATTATAATGTATCTACACACTCACACTTATGTAAAGGGTTCATTTACCGTTTACTACTACAAAGGATGGTTTTAGAGTTGACATAAAAAAGTCGGTTTTTAGTCAGCCGACTTTGTAGACATAATACGAGTCTTTGAAAAAAGGAAAAAAGACTTCAAAAGTCATATTTAAGAAGTTGGTTTCTCGAGAACCAACTTCTTTAGTGCGGCGGAAAACACTTTTTTCACCTGAATAGTTTATAAAGTCAATTCTTAGAAATGGACTTTAAAAGTAAAGACTTCTCAAGTTAGTTTTGAAAAACAACTTCAAAAGTCTTCACTTTTTAGAAATTTGGATTTCTCGACACACTAAGGTAGAGCTTTTAAAGCAGTTTTTTGAAAAATGACTTGGAAAGTGGGGACTTTTCAAGTTGTTCTAACACAAACTTCAGAAGCCTAGCTTATTATGGCAGAAAACTCAAATTTTTTAAAAGTGAGAACTTTTAAAGTCATTTTTCAAAACCGAGTTTAAATGTGTGGACTTTTCAAGTCGATTTTTAAAACCAACTTAAAAAGTCCCCACTTTTCAATCATTTTTCAAAACTAACTTCAAAAGCCCTACCTTAGTGTGGTGGGAAACTCAAATTTTTGAAAAGTGGAGGCTTTTTACAATCATTTTTCAAAACCAACTTTAAAAGTATGACTCCCTTATATGAACTTTTATAACTTTTCATTTTTTTTTACTTCTGATTATCTTCATCTATACACAAACTAAAGCTCATTTAGGTGCATTTTCACCTTGTTAGCTCCAACTAAATCACCAATATAAAAAGAAAGCGCCTCATGATTTGCAGTCCCATCCAAAATTTGAGTTCAATGACGATAGTAAGAGGCCAAATTATCATAAAATAGCTCCAAATTAGCTCTTTGATCATGTGCTAACTTGTATTATAGAGATGAAATATTATGTAACAATTGATATATGTAATAAAGTGATGATATTATCCAAAAAGTTCTTAATTTGCTTGTTCTTGTGTGTGTGTCCACACACACACATTATACATCTGGATGTATACATAATGCATGATTGAAAGAAGAATTGTATAAAAAATTGGTGCCCTAATTAGTAAGGGTTTTTATAGTTAGAGAAAAATATTTTTAAATTAAAAAATAAAAACCCAACTTTAGTGGTTTTTAAAGTCGATTTTCATTTTTGACTTTAAAATTTGTTTCTAAACTTGGCTTTTTTAATTTCCAAATTTAAAAATAGATTTTAAAGTTGATTTTTTAATTTTGACTTTAAAAATTCAACCATAAGTGAACAAAATTTTCACATTCTATCATTTCACCTTCTGTCTCTAAATTTTGCAAGAGTTCTCTCTATGAATCAGTGCCAATCCCTTGGAAAGCTCCTACATGTCCACCAAAAAAACTAACCATGAGTGCAACCCTTACAATAACCCCAATTTTTTGTAGATATATTTTAGTTATTGATTATATGAATTGAAAATTTTAGAAAACTGGACTGAAATATTACATACCAAGAAATTAACTTTTTATAGAAATGAAATCAAGAGATGAAATATAAATATTTGAAATGTACATGAAAAATTGAGTCCAACAACTGTAAGCACTATAAATTTGGAGTTCAGATGAAAATTTCATCTTTTATTAATTTTTAGAATTTAATTTTATTAAAAAGGATAAGATGGTAACTTGACTTTTGTGTGGGGTCCACAAAAGTTAGGTAAGATATGAGTTAGAAGTGAGGTAAGATTTGAATTGGCTAGTACAAAGATGAAAGTGGAGATAATGAAAATTCCACTTTGATTAAAATAATTTTAGTAGAATAAAGAGATAAATTATTAATAAATTAATAAAACAATCAAATTTTAGGCTATAAGTACCTCAAAAATTTTCACAAAAATTTACGAAAAATCTCTCCTCTTTTCCCAAATCTCCCTCTTTCCCCTTTCTCCTTCTCCTCCCTCATTTCTTCCCTTTCCTTTTTTTTCTTCTCTCTTTCCTCTTTATGGCAGCTTGTCTTCAGACACACTTGATGAAGGGAAGCTCTGTAGTGAGATTGGCACTTCCAGAGATGTGCCTTCCACACCCGTCCAACCCCTCCAACCTGATAGACCAACTTCTCTCCCTTGTCCTGCTCTCTATTTTTCCTCTTCCTCTCGCAAAACTTGTTAGCTGACAACCCCTTTTCCCTTTCCTCTCTGACGTCTTCCCTGCCTCCAGCACTGATAGCCCATAGCAGTTCCTATTTCCCCCTTCCCTTTCTTTTTTTTATGATCTAAATCACAAGCGGGCATAGAATGGTGTTGATGTTTAACCGCAAGTGCACGAGCTATTGTAGTATAGCTTATGCAAGCACGGATCGATTCCACAGAGACTTGACTTAAAAAAAAGTAGGAATTTCAATAAAATTTAATTATCTAAAATTAAAAAAAAATCACTCAAAATTATTAAAATTATTGAAATGATAATCAAAGTTCAAATCTAATCAACTTCTCAAAATTATAGAATTTCCAATTCCTAAATAAAACAAATCAAATCAAATAACAAAAAAAAACTACTTCCCTAGATTAATCATTATCAAAATCTTCAAATCTGATAGATGATCAGCCTTCATATATGTCTTCATCACGTCCTTGATTAGTGATCCACTGGTCGGATTTGTCAGATTCATCACAATGGTCAAGATATGGGCTAAATTGTGATTTTTAGATTTGGATGGCTCAGATTGATTTTTGGATTACAGATAGAATATCAGATACATTGATTATATCTAGGAAGATCCTAAGAATGACTATGAAAAATTAATTTGAAATCTGATAAGAAGTGGATGAGAAATGGGGGTTTTGTTTTTTTTTGGGTTAGTCTTTGATTGATTTGTCTGGGATTAGGCAGTTCCTGGATAAGAAAAACATAGATAAAATAGAACTGGAATAGCACGAGACACAGATGTAATTACTAAAAAAAGGACAGAAATGAGATCTTTAAATAAACAAGGGCAAAACTGGAATTTCATTAAAAATCTGGTTTTTAAGAAAAAAAAAAACAGACGAAGAAGAGAGCCAGAGGAAGAAGAAGAGAGAAAGGGAAGAGAAGAGGAAGGAGGAGAGGAGAGGAGAGGGGTGCAGGAGAAAACCCCGATTTGGGTTTTCATTCTTGGACCATCCAACGATGCAGAGACGCCAAAGGAGAAGGAGGAAAGGGAGAGAAGAAGAGAGAAAAGGAGAAGGAAAGAGAAATCCTAGGTCGATGCTTGGTGCGATCTGTGCAAGGTGGTGCTGGAGAAAGCCAATGCGGAGGAAAATCTGGGCAGTCCGGTCAGTCTAGGCTTGCCAGGGATCAGAGAGAGAGAGAGAGAGAGAGAGAGAGAGAGAGAGAGAGAGAGAGAGCTATGGGAAGTGGAGAAAAAGGAGAGAATGGGGGAGAAGAAGAGAAGAGAATGGGGGAGAGGGAGAGAACGTGAGAGTAGAGGGAGAGGGAGAGAGATGTGTAGAAAGGAGTAGAGGAGAAGAAGGAGGGGGAGAGGAGAATAAGAAGAAGATGGATCTGCCTCGCAGAGCCCAACCCAGGGATAGAAGAGAAGAGAGATGGATAGAAGGGAGAAGGAGAAGGGGCGAAGACATGAGAGAAGAAGAAGAGATAAAGGGGAAAAAGGCAAGAGGAGGGTAGTTTAAAGAGAAAAACAAGGGGTTGGGAAAGGAAAGAGAGATATATGCGTGAGAAAGAATGGAAATAAAAAATAAAAAAAGAATAAGGAGGGAAAGTGAGAGTAATAGGAAAGAGAAGTGGGAGTAGATATGGTTGCATGCCTCTTTGTCTTTTATTCATTTTTCCTTATTTGGGCTTCCTCATTTTACTTTGGAAACTCCTCCACTATTGCAAATTGCCTTTTCATGTTTTCCTTTTGGTCCATAATGCTCAATTATCTTCTAGAAAACTATCACATCCATCTTTATGGTTGATCTGCAAAAGAAAAGACTAAATTAGAATCATCTGAACTATACATTAATCATCTAATAAGCTCTAATGATCATCTAACCGTTGATTTTAATAAATTAAGGTTTGGATGGTCAATTGGACCCTTTTTGAAGGACGCAATTTATTGTCACTCAAGTGGCTTCTGAGCATTGTAGTTATAGTGGGTGTCTTAAAATTCAAGTGATTTTTACGCCTTCTATTAACATTAGTTGAGGTCTAAACGCCTCCTAACATGAGGATTATATTAACCACTTTAGAGCAGAACCCAATTGGTAAATAGTAGTCAAATCTAAAAATAAGGAGCTATCTAGATTTAAGTATAAGAAAGTACAACTTATACACTAAGGAAAGATAATCAAGATACTGCTCAATTTAAAACAGACTAAGATTGGATGTGCATCATTTAGCTTAGAAATAGTATTTAGAACATAAAATACATAGTCAAGATTAAGATGTATCAAAAGATCTAGATCATAAATTGACAATCAAAGGCCAGACTATAATAATCAGACAAGCCTTTAAGTAAAATGATTATGATCAAGGAAGATCAAATGTAAGATCATGATAATCAAGGATAATCAAAGGTAGATCAAAGATAAATAGATCAAACATTAAAAAAATGAAATAGATTATAGATCAAGCTAAGTTCAATGGAAAGTAGAAACTAGAACATCTAAACTGCCATCCAAAGTAAAGAGATACATACATATACATACATACATATATATATACCAATCTCATCATATTTAAGGATGATCAAAGATCAAACAAGAAGTATATATGAAATTGTGATTAAGGAATGACATTATATATACATATATGACTTGATAGATACATAGATTTATACATCGATCAAGATCATTGATCATTCTAAGTATGGGATTATCACATTCGAAGTAGGTGGACCCTTAAGAATTCATTCATTTAAATTGTAAGATCTATGTTCTAAACATGATCTTATTATGAAGTTTATATAATTTAAATGATTCATCAATTAGAATGATAACAAATGCCTTAAATTGTTTAAAATGTATCATGTGATGATCTTATGCTTAGAATTTTGCAATTTTTATTTAAGCATGATCTCTAATTATATTATATGTTTATCCATGAATGTAGATTGAGAAATTTCATCCTTACTACATGAGTACCAAATTAATAAGGATGAGGATATTACTACAAATTTTATATGGACAGGCAAATAGCCTACTAGTATGATTACTATTTTCCATACAAGCATGGAGGCTTGTGGATTTTGTTTTTGATAAGCATAAGCCTGTGGATACTATGCTGGGAGAGTTATGAAGGTTTGATCATCCTCTCTCTAAAATTGATGATGTTATATGGATACTATGCCCAAAAAGTAGTTAGTAGTCGAGTGGGGCATTTATGAGAAGGCCGCCACTGTAAAAGTAGGTAGTGACATAATGTATTTCCACCTTGGTATCAATGGATTACCTAAGTAGTCATCTAGGCGAGCTAGTATGGGTTGAGACTGCAACATTGTAGTCATTTATGTATTTTGCACCATGGTGCATATGTGATTGCATGATGAGATGCCCAATATAAGCTCATTACCAATATTCCCATGAAGGAATATTTTTCAGTAAAGGCTGGATAATTATAGAGCCCATATACTGAGGGGTGTGGATATTGAACCCGGTATAGTTTGAGTGTTGATATTAGTACAATTAATGTTATTAACTATATTCACAAATTTAACGATTTTACTCAAATGAGGTATAATTAAATATGATTTATTTCATATAAGAATCCACGTGATAAGTTACATAATAGAATTACTATACAAAATGTCATTCATGGAAAATGAGTTGCTTCATGGAAATTGATAGATATGGATATTGGAGTTATTACAAAATTAGTGGATCATAAATCATTTTAAATTTCCATATGATTCTTAAATCCCCTGTCAAGCATAGCTTGCTGAGATATTGTAAATGTTTGACTGTTTACAATATCTCGATATAGATAAATAGGAGTGGAAGGTTACAACTCGAGGATATCAACAACTATATTACTGATCAAGGGTATTTACTTTTATTAGAATTTTGTAATGTGTAGGTAGTTTATTTGGATTGTGTACTTTAGACATTTCATGTAATAATTATAGGGGCTGTGTATGTGAACCATTGGATGGATCCTATTTTCAAGAAATATATTTCTATCGTGACTCAATAGAAATCTATTTTATATACAAATATGTATGTGTAGTAAGAGAATTAAACTGACATTCAGGTTTTTGAAAAATGAATTGTAAAGAAAATGTTTTCCATTATTTGATTTTTAAATCTTTCATAAAATAAAGGCCATATCTTTTTAAATATTCATAAAAATGTGTTTTAAAAACTCGGCTTGTCACAACCCTTCGCCCACCCACCACCCCTCTCTCTCTCTCTCTCTCTCTCTCTCTCTCTCTCTCTCTCTCTCTCTCTCTCTCTCTCTCTCTCTCTCTCTCTCTCTAGTTATCATCATTTGGATCTAGTAGATGCTTAGATTTTTTCTGTTATTTGAGTGAAGGTGTTGATATATGGTTAAGGTTTTGTGTCTTGATTCTTCATTTTTGTTTTGTATCTACATTTGTAACCCTACATTCAACTCTCCTTCTTGGATACAAGGAGGAAGTATCCCTTCATTTGGATCACTTAGTTTTGGTTATTTATGTGTTTTTATTTTCATTTTCTAACTAAGTTTATCATTTTGATTAAGAGTTTTAATGTATATAGTTTTGATATCTAGTTCTTTGATTGTTGTTTTTTGGGGCTTGCAATCATATCTTCCTCCTTATTCTAATTTTCCCTTCATTTCATGTATTCTTTGCAATTCCATGATTGCCTTGTGATGATTTAGCTTTAGGGTTTTTTGTTAATTTAACTTGGATATCTATAGAAGATTGGCATTTTCAACTATTTAAGTGAGGTTATAGGTGTATGGTTAGCATTTTGTGTTGATTCTTAATTTATATGCATCTATAAGACTATATTTAGCTTTTCTTTTTTAATGCAAGAAGGAAGTTTTTAGTCCATTTGGATCCTTTAATTCTTTATTTTGTGCTTATCATATTTAGCTTGTGGTTTTAATTGATTATTAACTAGTTCTTGAAAAGGATTTCTGATTTTTTGTTATTATAGAATTGAAGGGCTACTGAAAAAGCCATTAATCAGAGTCTGAAGAGAAGCTTCAGTCCCAATCTACTATAAGATCTTCTATCTATCTTTTCATCTCCATCTTTGTCATTTTTATTATTTCTTTCCTTGTATAGTATTTTCATATGTATGGATTTGCTTATAATTGAATTTATGTCATTCTTGAAAATCCTAAAGCTCACCATTGAAATGAAAATTTGTCCTTTTATTACTCTTGAGAATTGGCTTTTGCGATTTTTACTATGAGAGCTTGCGATTAAAGCATGAATTTTTTTCTAGACTTATACTATTACAATCTTACATTTTTTTCATATTTTTTTTATGAATTTCACTCAAAAATGTGTCAATTAAATTAATTATGTTGTATGGCATGCTATTATACTTTCTAAGTGGGCAAATAAGAAGAGTTATTTAAAGCAAACCTTAATAGAACATGAAGCGACTGGGTTGAATATGTAATGAGTTTCAAATAAAACAATTGGAGTAACTATATCAATGTAAATTACCTTATCCACTAATAAAATATTCTTTTCATTGATATGCATGTCTTATTCTAGTTTTCATTATTTTTATTAAGTATATATATTTTATGGGATGAATGAGGGGAGCTTGGAGTGTGAAAGTAAATAGGTATATGTGTATGAACTTGTACTTGCAAATGAAGTGAATATGGAGGTTGTAGTCAATGAAGTGAATACATTGTGGCTTGTTTTATCAAGTTTTTTCAAGATAGATGTAAATGGATGATGAATTTGGATATTTTATACCCAACATAGAAGTGATTGTAAGTTTCTTTTTCATGTATTTAAAGATTGTAGCAACAATGTAACAAGTGTTGCATTGAATGTATGCAAAAATGCAAGTAGTGATTGCAGTGTAAACAAAAGAAAAAATAAGAAACTTTAAAAGTTATATTCTAGAATTTTGACTTTAAAAGCCACTTTCAAAGTAAAATTACGAACCAACTTTAAAAGTTCCAAGAACTTCTAAAATCAAAATTCCATAAACCCTTTAAAAGTCACTTTTAATGTTGGAATTTAGGATTGAGTTTAAAAGTTCCATGAACTTTTAAATTTGAAATTCAAGAAATTGAGAATTCTGGATCTAACTTTAAAAGTTCTAGAATTGTAAAGATAGAATTTCAAAAATCAACTTTAAAAGTTCTAAAAATTCTGACTTTAAAAATTCAAAATTATTGACTTTTAAAGTCAGTTATGATCCGACTTTAAATTTTGACTTTTAAGGTTAGTTTTCTTTCAACTTCTTTTTTTTTTACCAATTTTCCAAGTTGACTCGATAGAAGTCGATTTCTTAACTAACTACTTATGGTATTTTTAACTGACTTTAAAAGTCTCATGTGTAATAGTAGTTTCACACTTGTATCACAATGTTACCCTCTATAACATTATGTCGGTGCTACAGAAGAAGCTAGTTGTGTGGGAATACATGAGAATCTATAAATTAGGCTTTTTAAAGTGATGATGTAGGATAATGGTTTAAAGCCAATGGTCTGGGTACATTGATAAGTAATGAATCTTAGCCATTAATCAATAAACCAGATTAGAGAGTGGAGTTACCACTCATGAAAAATGTATGAGTCCTTGGTCCATCTTGAACTTTGAAAACCAAAAATCTAGGTTCTAATCTCTCTGTGAGAAAGGTGGTAGGCACCCCACAGAGGCCATTATACAAGGTATGGAGATTACAAGTGAAAACTTGAGAAAGAGCTATTTTTGAAAATCCAGTAGCACTAATGCAGTGTCAATTCACCCCTTGGAGAATTGTGCAATGCTAATACTAACCCAATATTCAAAAAACAAACATGTAGTAGACTAAAAAGAAAAGTGAAAGTAAATGCAACTAGAATGTGCTTGAAAGTAAACTAAAGTAAAACTAGTTAGACTACTTCAAACAAACTAAACTAAAATAAAGCAAACAAAACTAAGTGAACTATGGTAAATTGAATAAACTAAACAAAAAGTAAACTAAACTAAACTAAAGAAGACAAGAACGAAAAGGGAAAAGTTTACATAAAAGGTTGCAAATGAATCAGTTGATATTGTACTTTAAGATTTTTTCGAGCTTCAAGAATCTTCGACAATTTTGAATATTCAATCAGTCAATTAGAAACTTAATTGGGAGTTAACTGCTTTCACAAGTAGTTAAACTACTCCATTGAAGTTATTTTTTTGGACTCATGTTATTGTCTTGTGTATGTTGTCAAGTACTTTCCTTTTGTAGATTTGAAAATTAGGGAATTTAGATTGTCTATTTGGCATAAGATTAAACTTTCTAGATATGAAAGGTTACAAGTGTCAAAACATATTTTGTTGTTGTCGTCAAGGTGAATTATAGTGCAACATTATACTAAAGGTCTACATATTGCACAATGCTATGGATTGATTCTAGATGGACAAATTGGATATAGTTGATGGGTTTGGGAGAATGTAGTAGAGTATTTTGCTTCCTTTCAAGGGTTTTCATAGGCCAACATTATTCAAAGTTTTATCATTATTTTGTAAAAGGTTTAAAAGCAAATCAACACACAAGTTTGTCCCTCATTTGATTCTTTTAAGATAAAATTGGGTGTCCACAGATGTCCCACTTTGAGTGCTGGATCTGAAAATTTTAGTAGTCAAAGTGATAGACTTCAAATTAAAGAAACAATCAAATGAGGGTCATAATGCCCCTTGTTTGGGTGAGGACATTTTGAAAGAAGTGTGTGAGGCCAAACAAAGGAGACCCTTTCTGAGAATATCTTTGTGAATCACCCAAATACCTAGTAATTATTTGTGCCAGATCATTAAGAATGAATCCTTTACTAAAAACATATAAAGTGTTGAAGTTGTTAAAAAGTAAAGAATGAGAAAGTTGGGGCAAAGAGTGAATAAGATGTTATGTGATTGAAAAAGATATGTGTGAGGAAAAGAAAAAAAGAATGATGAGAGAATATACTGTGTTTGAAGAAAATATGTGCTAAAAAATGTAATGTGATAAAAGACAACAATAAAAAATATGGTGAGCTAAAAATGTAATATATTGAATAAATGAACTCTAAAGTATTATGTAGCAAGACAATGGACTCATAAGTATAGTGTGCCGAGCCAAAAAACTCAAAATTAGGGAGTTAGAAATTTGAAGACCTGAGTTGAAAAAAACTTGATAGTATTTTGTTACAAGCCAAATGACTTAAAAATGTCGTACTGCAAGCCAAGTGAGTTGAAAAAGTTGTGTTGCAAGTCAAGATACTTGGGTGTATTATATCATCAGTCAAGAGACTTGAATATGCATTATAAATGAGGCAAGGCTTGAAAATATAGTGTAATGAATCTAACCATGCATGAAAATGTAGTGAAGCATGTCTAACAAGACTTGAAAATGCAATATAGCAAGTCGAAATACTTCAAACTTTAATGTGGCAAATTCAAAGACTTAAAAATGCAATGTGGCAAGTCAAAAAACATAAAGGCTTTGTGCAAAGTAGGAAAGAATTGATCAAAATAAAATAAAAAGAACACACGGTCATGGGAAAAGATCATTACATGGCACCAAAAGTTATATTTCATTTTAGTACAAAGGAAGGGGTAAAGTTGTCCGAAAAACCGAAATGTGACTTAAAACCCAAAATTGCAAGTGAAACTTGTGTGTTTGGCTTTAGAAACTGCAAAAATGTTAGGTGTGTGAGTGAAGAACAAAGAAATCAAATTAATAGAGATGAAATTTGGAGAAAAATCTTCCAACAATGAGAAAAGAGCAATGAAGAAGTGAAACAAAGGTACATAAGACAAAAAAGTGAGAGAGAACAATTGAAGAAATCAATTCCCTTACCAAAAGGAGATGCAAAGAATGCTAAAAGACTTGCAATGTCTGTTGATATAAAACAAACATCAATTAGAAGCAATTCCACAACAATATAACAATCTGAAAATACTCTAAATGCTAGCTAGAGATATTTTGTCTCTAGAAAAATTCTAAAACAAAGTATGAGTCAAATTTAAAATAAATTTTATTTAGAAAAAGATCTAGGGATTCAAAATGGATAATAACACTCTCACTAAGTGAATAGGGGCATTTATTTACTCACATCCAAAGAAGATCCTAATCACAAGATCAAGGTGTACATGTATGGATATGTGCCCTTCATCAATCTCTTTTATTTGACTTCTGCCTCATCCATTAGTGGGTCAAGATTAATTGGCTTAATCGGTGCACGTAGGGGAGGCAAAATATGATATAACACGATAACACGACCCGAACACGACATGGATTTAGCGGGTTAGAGTCGTGTCTTATCATGTTCATGTAATTTTCAATATGACATGCCAAAAATCACGCCGTGTTCAGGTCAATCAATGTTGACATATCATGTTGACATGTTTGACTCATGACCTATTTACACGTCATGTTAACCTGTCTGACTCGCAACATGCTAACCCATCGTGTTGAAAATCATCATATATTATATCTAAATATAAGATGGTTTTGTATAAACCATCATATATTACTATAATAATGAAAAATCATCTTATATTGTTATAATAATATAGGATTATTGTTCAAAAACCATCCTATATTCTTACAATTTTTGAAAAACCATTAATATAGAACGATTTTTCAGAAATCATCCTATATTTTTATAGCAATATAGGATGGTTTTTCAAAAATCGTTATACATTAGTAATTGTGCATCCTTCTAATTGTGTTACACGAGTGGTGTCATGTCGACTCGTTTAATAATCGAATCACATTTGAGTCACTGGTTCTTGACACTATTATTAATCGAGCTGTGTTTGTGTTGACTCATATACTCTAATGGATTGGTCTCGACATGACACAAACAAGACTCGCGGATACGGTTTGCCACTCCTAGGTGAGCATCTACTACAAGATCTATGGACTTACATAACATAGACTATCCATCTTCTATGGTCTACAACAAGAAAAGATCCAAGTACCCACACTACATTAACTTCTATGAGAACAAAGGAAAGTACTCACTATTCAAAAGGAAATTTTATTGGTGCACATCTCTGAAATACAGTGCAATCCCCCTCTTTCTCGCATATAGAACATAGCCTTAATATGAATAGTTCAGATTACTTGAATATGGGTCATGCTTGTGCCCATAGTCATCTTTGAAATTGACATTGAGTCTTGATGCTTAGTATAGAATGATCATAGGACTATAGATCTAACAACTTTCTTGTTGTTCTTTTAATCTTGGTTGGATATCTGATGGAAACAATTATGCATTTACATGCAACTCAGCATCTTGTTTACTAAGTATGGAATGACATTGAAGAATGAACTGCTATACGATTTCAGGAGTTGATTGTCATTTTGCAGGATATACATCTTGTTCAATTTCCATTGAAGTATTGGACTTTGGTTTTTCGCAATTTCAATGATGAGCAAATTTGACTTATAATATTTAATTTTAGTTTTCCATAGTTATGTAATAAAACCAGTTGGATTTCAAGATCGTATTATGTAATAGCCCATAAATTCTTAAATCTGAAAAATACATATAAAAAAGAGGGGTAAAATGGTAAATACACGTCGAGCCCACTTACAGGGTGTGGGAACCATGAATGCGGCTATAAAAAGCCAACCTATCTTTTCGTACGGCTAAACCATCCCTCTCAGTTTTCGTGTCGACAACAACAGTGACTACGCCAAGCGACAGCAACGATGTGAAACTCCCCTCTCAGGTGCACTCAATGAAGGGAAGCCCCGTTCTGGTTGGTCTAACCACGATAGGCCACCTTCTATGATTTTCCTTTCTTTTCTTATAGTTTCATCATTTTTAATGCCGAAAAACAGTGTGGATTGTCATTTTCCAGTGAAATAGTAGTAGGCGTTATTATTCTTTTCAACATAAACAGATAAAACAGTATTAGATCGCAATCTGAACCGTTCATCTTATGCATGGTCACATGAAGAACAAACACATGAATTTTCATGGTAATCGGATGGCTAGGGATGCTGCAAACTCAGAAAATAGTAAGAGAAATTTTTTTAGAAACGTAATAAAAATCGTGTAAAAACACTAGATAATGATAGAATTTGTTGAAAAGGTACTCAAAAATAGTATCTACAGAAAAACTGAGCGAAATGGTGTAAAAATAACACCATTTGGACACCTAGGCATCGCCAACAGCAACCGGAGTCCGGCCATCGTCTTCGGTGACAACGGCTAGCCAATCGTCGTTCCCGACGACGGCACCCAGCGGTGAATGCTCGCCAGCGCACTTGGGTGACATTTGGGCTGCAAACGCACGCGAGAGCATCGAGTGGCATGTAACACACAATGGCATGTAACGTGCAGCGACACGCGTTGCAACCAACGTGCGCCACATAGACGCCACGCAAATTCCACGTACATAGTGCACACGTGTGCGACACGCAACGCGCATCACAAGCTCGCTGCAAGGGCGCAACATGCAATGCCACACACATGACAAGCTCGCTGCAAGGGCACGCCACATGCGACACATGCAGCTGCATGCACGAAGTGCATGCGAGCGATGCAATTGCACACGTGCGCACTTGGGTGATGCACACGCGCGTAAGCTAGCCATACATGCCCGCGTAAGTGGGAGACGTACGCGGGCAATGCATGCGTGAGCGACACACACGCAGTGCATGTGCGGCATGACTTTTCTAGATTTTTGGGGTTCTCTAATCCATCCATTTACAAAAACTTGATTTTTATGAGTTATAGAGGTCCAAATCGCTATCTGAAAGAGGCGTTGCGATCATATCGACGGCGCAGACCTAGATTTGACTTTAAAATCTAGATATAAATTCCTTTTTAAGGGCTAACCCACTAAATATCATTAGATAATCTAAATCAAGCTGATCAATGGATGATCAAGCTTAGACCTAGATTATTGAATTGTCAAGTGATAGAGGATTTATAATGCGACAGGTATGTTAGAGTATGCGATGTGACACTTCCACATTCTTGATTAGAGTGCTGCAATTATCGAGGTAGGTGATTTCATTCGAAGTTTCTCCGTAATTTCAATAACCATGATCTATTTTCTAAAATTCTTGAGGCATGTGCTTTTATGTGTTTTCTCATGATTACATAAATGTATTCATATTTCTTGTTGGTATTATAATATTCCATTTTGCGAATAGCCATGTTTTACACGTGTGATGTACTGTCTTTTATCATGGGCTTTGATCGTACTTATTGAGATTAATTATAGAGTCTTTACATGATTTACATCTTATTGATGATTTATGACGGGTGCTTCCACCTAGTGGGTACTATGCTAAAAGGGTTGTAGGGTTGGCCACCCGTCCTCTGACTTTGTGATGATGATGATTAGACACCACCCTTGAGTAGTACGGGGCCAGGTACATAAGTGGTGGTACCATGAGTAGTCCCCCCTACAGGTCCATTCCTTCCCATGGGGAGGAGAATGTCTCCCATTTGAGTGTCGACAGGGAGCGGCAGTGGTTTCGATCCTATTGGGGTTGCCACTGTAGCATAGTAGCTCATACTATCATTTTGCATGCTCATGTGGATTTATATGTGGGGTGAACTGGGGCAAGCTGGGCCTAAGCTATGAGAGACTCCAGGGGCTGATGCGAGGTGCATGGGAGGGACCCAGAGTTGGTATGAGTACACATCACTGGTGATTGAGTGTTTTGGGATACTTTTGGTATTATTTTAATACAGTGTCTTGTTTATCATGATTACATGCATATTATTTTGTGGACATAGACTCATATTGTTTTGATGGACACAGCTCTGTATTTTGATCATGCCTTGCATGCCATCCTGATTTGACTTAATAACTATTTTGTGAAGGTTTATAATTATGAGCATTTGATTATTTGACATGTCTTATATATGTTTCTTTCATGAGAATCATCTTGTGAATTTTATTAAGTTTTATTTGAGAGTAATCACCTACACAAGCATAGCTTGCTGAGGCATTGCTTTGTTTTGCAATGCCTCATATTTGAAACGTGATAGCAGAAAAGGAAAGTAGGCGGAGTAGCGTTGATTTGAGAGAAGACCTGAAGACCATCTATTTTATTTATATATTCAAATATAGATTAGAGTATGTCTCTTGGACTAGTATTAGACTTTTAAGATTTTACTTAACTGTTTATATATTTGGATAGATTTGACCCATATTATGGAATGGAGAATGTTAAATCTTAGATGTAAATATTGTGGTAATCATGGATAGAACTTAGTGACATTTGACTTGATTTATTATCATCTTTAATTAGCTTGCGTATTTATTGTGATTTTGAATCGAGCATGCTCAGAGTATCATGGTTTAATTTTATTTATGATTACAATTTTTGAATGTGGTTGACCCCCCAGGTTTTCGCTTTCAGTTTATTCTTTTAAAAATGTGCAAAATTTTATAGATTTCAAGTTTTCATATTCAGGGATCCCATCTATTTTCTTAAAATATATTATTATTTTTAATATTATGGGAAAAAGGTTTGTAAAAACCCGAGGTGTCACAGTCATTGTAGTATTGGGTTTCTAACTTGAGAAAACTTTTGACTTACAAAAAAGAAAGAGAGTATATGATCCTTTGAACATGTGAATTATGAAAATTTGGAATCAAATGACAAGGAATCTGAATTTTAAGTATCAATGTGTTCATAGATTTTTTTGTTAAATTTGGCCGGACAATATCCCATTTTTAGACCATGTTAAGATGTTATTAGGGGTTTCTAGCTTCATTCAGGACACCAATGGAGATATTATTTCTAGACATCGTATGCTCAACGGTGGTTATATGGCCTCAACTGAGACATCACCATGAATTTGTTTGGACTAATGGCTGAAATATTTTTAGACCATTGTTGATCATACTGGGTTTTGGACTCTGCTTTTTATCATAGAGTGTTTGATGGACCTCCTGTGGTAATGTGATCACCATCTAATCAATGACATAGTGGCTTTTACTAATTCGTCAGTGAGTATCACACATGATTGATCATGTTTGAATACACAAATTGTATTTATTAACTCAAATCTCATTTAGCGACTTTTGTAAATCATTTATTCAAGATGAGTTTTTAAATTTATATGATCTCGTTTGAATTGAAATATGGTTTTAGTTTTGAAGATTTTCCAATTGCTAATAAGTATAAAAAATGTAAACTTAATTTCCAATGTGTTGGCCTCTAACACAAATCTTTGTTTTACAGAAATTATCAAGTATATATATATTTGAGTTTGATTTATACTATTTGCACATATATTTTCAAACCATTTGAAATCCTATGATTAGTGATTAGTATACTTATTAAACTATGAATTCCTAAGATATTATTAAAATATCTCACATTAAATGAGCTGGCAAAGGAAAGAATACATTTTTTGCAGAGAAAGAATTAGTACATGAAGGTACTCTTGAAATTGATCAGAAAGTACAAGTATTCTTAGGTATTGGGGCTTGATTCTTCACAAAAGCCCACAATCAGCAACTCTCCAACCTTGCCACGAAAGAGTAGGTAAGTGAAGAGAGCTTGTAACTACGAAGTTGTATTTTTTACGAGAAAATTGTGCGGCTGCGAGGCATGTTGTAGATGAACTGCATATAGTGTTGCGCTATGAATCAATGATTTTTTCTTTTTACTGTGATGTATTTTTGTGAACAATGTTTCAGGATTACACCTCTTGCATATAAGATATGGGCCACATTAGATTTCAAAAATGTTTTCCAAGCTTCCAGAAGGAGCAAAGAAGACTGTAAACAACACAAGATTTCGACATTTGGCTAGGATGAGGGATGCTTGAAAGATGGTGGTCCAAACTGAAAGTTTCCAGTTTGAAGAGACTGAAATGACTGTGACACCGGCGGATTTCTAAATGTTGATTGGAATGCCCAGTGGTAGAGAAAAGCTTGATTTTTCACATGAGAAATTTGATATGAACAAAGCCAAGGAATTGCTAGGTATGTAGCTTAACACAGGTGCTGGGGGATTAAGGCATGTAAACCTCAATCTTATGTTTTCTGCGATGCTCATTAGATACGATTATGTTGCTGGTTTGAAGGAGAGTGAGATAGCACATTTATCTTGGAGTAAAGTCAACGGTGATGATGTGGGAGGATTAGGAAGGAAACAAAAGGTTGCAATTCCTACCAACTTAGAGGAATTGAGTGCTAGAAAGAAGAAATAGATAGAAGAGCAATTAGCATGAATATTCCAACATTGCATAAGCAATTAGCACGAATATTCATAGAAGTGCTTGATATGCTAAATAAGTGTATGTCGCAGGGGGTGTCAGCCAAAGATTTCTACCTAGGATTGAATAAAAACATCTCATGCAATGGAGAATGAGAAGGAGATATGCTAAAGCAAGAAGTGTTGAAGATAATACGAAGAGAGATGACAAAAGGATGGATAAAGAGAGAATGATAAATGAAGAATTGGTAAACGAATTGACTGAAGCAAAACAGAAAGTTAATGATATGGATGATATTCATCTTTTATCTGCAGAAGCATGCATTGACTTTTTTTTTTTTTTATTTTACATGTAATGCTACTTGGAGAGCAGACAGAATAGTAGAGAAGGAAACCAAGTAGTGATCTTCAAACACTTTCTTCTCCTTTTCATGGTTTTTCATAAGGGCAGCCCCGGTGCACGAAGCTCCCACCTATGCAGGGTCCTGGGAAGGCGTCCCTTGTGGTCCGCCCCTTCCCCGGACCCTGCATAGGCAGGAGCTTCGTGCACTGGGCTCAAATAGCCAAGTTGGAAGAAAAAGATAAAAGCAAACGGTGTAGTGACAGAAGAAAATAATGGTGCTCCCATTGAAAGAAAATAAAAAGGATGCAGTATACATGTGATCCTTATGGTTTGAGGAAGGAATGACTGCAGTTGGCTGATAGAGATGATATTCGTTTTCTAGAGCTGTACGATCTTCCGGGTGGGGCACTTCGGCATTAGCTGTCGTGGCTCTTCAAGAGAAGATAATCATAGTATATGAGAGGAAAGTGGAAGCATCCCCAGCAAGAATTGTGGAAGCATTGGATGGCAAGGATATGACCCTTGGAAAAGACATGGAAGAAAGGTTGCAAGCTTTGGAACGAAGTGATAAATGGAGAAGAGAACCAATGATTGCATCTGAAAGTTTTTGGAAAAAAACTTGGGACAGATTGAACCAACGAAACAGCATCAGTCTTGACAAGCATCAGAACGAGTAAATTTCAGTAGGACCCAAAGACATGAGAAGTAAATTTCGCAGATGAAATGATTGAAGCCGCAGGTAACTTGACCAGTCTAGGCAAAGAAGAAGACATCAGCTTTGATGGGATGCATCCCGCATGTGGTCATTCGTGACGGGATAATATCCTAAGTATGGTTGTTTGTGGGTGAATGGTGGCAGGTTGGGAGGCCTTGAAAGACAAGCCTATCCAAGGGTTGCAAACAAGATGAATGTCATGGATCTCTCGAAAAACAATCCTAGCCAGATGGGAGCATCCCTTTGAAGCTTCTAAAAACAAGCCTCAATTTATCATTTCTCCCATTTGATAGGTCCGAGTAATATCAGACTAACTATCAAACTGCAAACTGCAAACTGCAAACTGCAATCACAATCTGGACAGGCTTGTTTATCAATAATATTTATTTTTATTTTTATTTTTCCTACATGGGTAAGCTGTGAGTTGAACCCGCAGCCTCTTAGTTGTGAGACAAGGGACACATCACCATATTTGCTGAGTGCTCATGTCCATTTCTCATTGGCTATGAGACTACCCAATAGGCTTATTTGTCAGTGCCATTTCTCATTGGCTAATAATGGTTTTTTGAAATTTACAACTGCCTTAGATAGGGGTGGTAAAATATGACATGACACGATAACACGACTCGAACCCGACACGAATTTAGCAAGTTCAGGTCAAGTCTTATCGTGTTCGTGTCATTTTCAAGTCAACCCAAAATTGACACGCCAAAAATCGTGTCGTGTTCGGGTCAATCAATATGACCTGTCGTGTCGACCTGTTTAACACGCGACCTATTTATTCATCAACTTGATGCTTGATCCATCTAACCTACGATTGAAAATAGGACGGTTCCTGTTCATCTGTAACCGTCATATACCAGATGCAATATAGGACGATTCTTCTGGAACCGTCCTATATTCTTCAACAAGTAATATAGGACGGTTCCAGAAGAACCGTCCTATATTCAAGTTTCAACAAGAATTCACAAGTAATATAGGACGGTTTTCTAGAACCGTCCTATATTCAATTAGTAATATAGGACTCAAATGTCTTCGGGTCGGGTGGTAGGTCTCCGCTGATGGAATTGGGCTCAAATGTGCATTTGACTCATTATTCATGTGGAGATAAGCTATCAGACACTGAGTACAATAACGAATCGTACTGTGGACTAAAGATTAACAATGAGAAAACTGCTTATGTGAATATAGGAGAACAAATTACTGATGTTGCTGCTGAAGGTGGATATTCCCTTCTTAGTGTTTTTCTCCTGCAAAAACATCTGAAGAATCTATGAGCATTGATGCTTTTTCTTCGCCTGGTGTTCTTGAAGAAGATTTTGATGAGAACATTTTGAAAGAAATTGATGCTTTATGCGAACAATCTACAGGTGAGAAGGAAAGACAATGCTTGCAAAGTGACCTTTCTATGGAAAGTCAGGGTAAGGCTTGCAATGACAACAATGGTGGTGATTGTAGTAATTTGCAATCAAATACAGATAACAAATTGCTGGCCAATGGAAGCAAGATAGATGTTCAGGATAAGACTTGCAATGACAATAATAGTGGTGATTGTAGTAATTTGCAATCAGATATAGATAAAAAAATTGCCAGTAAATGGAAGCACGATAGATGTTCTGGTGGTTGAGCAAGAAGAGGGTAGGGCAAGTTCTTCTAAAGCTACTCAGTGTGACGCCATGCCTGCATATTCAGAATATCTGCAATCACTGAATGCCAAGCAAGAGGAGTTTTATAGGACGGTTGTGAAATAACCGTCCTATATGTTATGTTTTATAGGACGGTTATGTCATAACCGTCTTATGTTTTGTGGTTGGTTTGGCAGCGGCTCCATTCACTTGAGAGCAGTTTTTTTACTAAGTTGTAATAGGAAAGTCAAGTCGTTTCATGTATCTAACATGACTCAGTCAATTAATCGTGTTACACAGGTCGTGTCGTATCATTTTTTTAAGAACTAGGTCGTGTACGAGTCATAGGTTTTTGACACGAGTATTAATCATGTCGTGTTCATGTCGACCCATAATTCTAATCATGTCATGTTCGTGTCGACACAAACACGACCCACCAACCCGAATTGCCAACCCTAGCCTTAGAGGCTTATTGCAAATCTTTGAATTCGGAAAACTCCTTACAAATTGGTAAAACCATAACTTGCATATCTTTTTCTTTATTTTTAAGCCTAGAGTTATGAAACAAACTTCCTAAAACTTAATATTCTAATTCCTAAATATATTTGCAATCTCCCCAACAAAGGGAAAGTGCCAACCCAAACCTTCCACTAAGCACAACAAGGAAAGGTGTCATATTGTTTGCAACCACCTAAACTAGACGGGTCTTGGCCCATGACTTGCAATCTAGTGTGTGTTTAAACGCCTCCCTTTTCTCGTGCATAGAGATAGGTTTTTGTAAATCTAAGCCATTCTTAATGTAAATCTAAACTATTTTTAAGATTTGGGATGACTTAAGAGTCCCCCGCAAGTGTACATGCTCCCTTTTTTTTATATATGTTTAGATGTAAGCCGTTCATCCTGTTTACAATACCCAAAATAGGTAACTCATGAGAAATTAATGCATTTGGAAGATCCTAACCACTTGTTTTGGGTCTTTGAAAAAATAGTAAAAATGTATGGTTTTTATTTTTTACATTAAAAACATAGGCTTCATACCAAAAAAGAAACATTGGCTAAAAACATCCAATGTGCATGAAATTTGTTGTCCAGCCTCTCTAAGCTATTCATAACATGATGAAAGACTTAGATTGACAAATAATGTTCAATCATGCATGAAAAAAAAAAGGGGCTTGCACTCTTGCCAGCTCTCATGGCTTAGATAGGCTCCATATCAAATTTCATGATTACTGGATGATTTTAGCCTATGTTTCTTAGAGTTAAAAAGTAGGAACCATCATTTGCCAAAAAAAAGGTCAAAGACATAAAATAACTGGCTATGATAATCTAATGCATTGATTTCCAGCGGTTTACATGCCACACATGATGAACAGCTGAGATCTTCCAGAAAAATGCTCGAGAGTAGTTGTACGTCTCACATGCACCTCAAGTGTGGACTCCTACAGGGCCACTGGATTCTCTTCTCTGTTTATGTGTAAGCAAGAAATTAGGCCGCATTTCTTCTGAAAACTCCATTGAGATTTCACGTAGGAAATAACAAGATGCATATGCCGAAGTAGACATCCATGAAAAACTTCCTAGAGGTCAACACCTGAGTACAGCAAACGACCATACTCATGTCAACATGACACATCCAAGCCTAACCACCAAACCATTGGCACAGTCGCTGGCGTTGTAAGATGTTGCTAAATGAAAAGAACCATTTCATGGCTCCCACTACTGACATCAGTCTTTTTTGCTTTTGCAGGCTATGCTCTGCGGCATCAATTAGAGGACAATAGAGTGACCTTTTCGTGATCCATAAAAAGGGCAGCCCCGGTGCCTAAACTCCCATGTACACAGGGTCCAGGCAAGGGGCGGATCACAAGGGTCAATAGTGCGCAGCCTTACCTTGTGTTTTGCAAGAGGCCGTTTCCATGCCTTGAACCCGTGATCTCAAGGTCACACAACAACAACTCTACTGTTGTGCCAAGGCTCCCCTTATCTTTTCATGTTCCATCTTCCAGGTAATTTCTCTACATATACCTACTCAGAATAAGTACAAAGCTTATTATCCTCTTGCAAATGCATCTGAGTCTGGGGTTTCAGGGAGGCATGTCACATCTCCACGTATTCTGAGGGCACAACCTTCATAGCTTATTATCCTCTTGCAAGAGAGGAGATAAGCGGATATGGCGGAGAGTTTTGTTACTAGAAGCGACAAGAAACAGGTTCAAGCCCAAAAGATGGCAAGGTTCTAGAAACTATAAGATCCCAAAGTTCGGATGGAATATATTCGCTACAAAGAAATCAATGTGACAGGAAAAGGATAGATCTCCCAGGCAGAAATTAGAAGTAGAATTGGCAACCAAATGAATTAAGATGGAAAGGTTCCACAAGAAACATTATTGCAGAATTCAACTGTTAAAACATCACCTGAATTATATAGCTAGAATCTAAAGAGCAATGAGCTTATCATGAATACGAGCAGCATAAACAGGGAGTACAAGCTTGATCAGAGAACACATATCCAATCAACATTATAGAAATATGGTCTAGTTAATGGATAAATTATCTTGTAATATAAGTTCAGTGATAACTCAAGAAACCCTAAGATTAAGTAATAGCCATGTTTTGAGCTCACTTGGTCCCCCATCAAGCTTAATGCTTTTGAGTTCTTCAAGCGATGCATAGCAGCAGTTATCTCAGTGGTTGTGGCAGCACAAAAGTCTATGACTCACAGTGAACGTAAAAGAACCAAATAAATATATGAGTTGATACAAGTAGCAAATGTATCGCAGCTGCTTTTAAATTAAAAAGGTCCTATCTAAAATGGTAAGACCAAGATATTCACGTGAGTAGCATGTTAATGAGTTGCTTGGTAGGGAAAACACACAGTTCCATTGAAATGCATAAGAGCATGAGAGTCATAAGTATTATGACAAATGGGAACAAATTAGCAATGGCTGGCATAGCAACCGGAAAAAATAAAAATAGCATCCATCTGTGTTTTCAAAAAAAGATAAGTGAAAAGTTAAAGATTTCATTTCCTTCTTGCTGAGTTGATTGCTTTGAATCAGAAAGATGGTAAAATGAGCAATGGGGCAATGACATTACCGGAGTGTCCCCCCCTTGCTCCACTATGAGCCAACACCAAATTGTCCCCAACTTGCTCCACTATGAGCCAACACCAAATTGTCCCCCACTTGCTCCGCTACAAGCCATGGAGACTGCAGAATCCGCAAGAGTGTCCAAATGCAGATTTTGTTGAAGGAGAAGTTCTTGTATGGAGAACAGCAAATCTAAATTAAAAGTTTGGTCAATGGATGAAAGAAGCAGAAGGAAAATTCTAAGGTGCAGATAGATTTGAAACTGGCCTGGTTAATTTGGAGGGCAAATATTTTGGTGGCAAGAACAGAAGAAAAAACAGTTATGTGCTCAACAACCCATAATGGCACAGTTGTACACAAACACCCCAACATGTTCCTTGACTGCGAGAACCTTCCAGTCCAAAGCCCCATCCTTGCTTACTGTGTCTGGACACCATGAGTTTAGCACAATACTCTCGCCTTGTGGTCCTCTCTGACCACCGACAACCAGCAAATTCTTTCCACAGGCCTTGAAGGCCAAACCCCATCCATTTGAGGAGTCCGCCCTGACAGGCAACCTTCCCAGCACATTCCAACTATTCTTCTCCTTGTCATACTTCTTCACCATGTTTGTCTGATATTCAACTGCATAAAGCTGGTTGCTCACAACAGCTACAAGAGGAGGAGCTTGGGCTGCCCTGTTGCCATTGGGATACATGCCCTCTATCTTCCTCCATGTTCTCGTCTGAAAATTGTACTCCTCACCACATGTCAACGAAACATTAGGACTCGACATTCCACCAATAACGTAGAACTTCCCATCCATGAAAAACCCAGAACATAGCTTACGTGCAGAATGCATATTCGGAAGGAACTCCCACTCACCGGATACAGAATCATAGAGTTCTGCTGACTTCAAAACAACCCCATTCTTGTCACTTCCACCAGCTACAATGGCAAAAGAACCAGAGCTACTCGAAGCAAACAAGCAGCGGGGGAGATTCATCCCCCGACACTTGACCCACTCCCTGCTTAGCAAACTAAACCTCCAAATTGCAAAATCCAAAAGTTCACGACCAAAGACCATCAATTCACTGCCCACAGCTAAAGACTCCTTATCTGCAAAATTGAAACATTCATCACATGGGATTTTGGGCAAAGTCATCCATTTCTTTCTCATGGGATCAAAAGCCCCCCAACGCCTTGGATCACATACCAGATAGACCCAATGTTCAACAATGCCCATTTGTTTCCGCAGAAGAAAAAGATAACCACTTTTGGTTTGCAAATTGAATCTTGTATTAAGGCAAGCAAGGGAAGCATGATCTGACAGATGAACCCACGCTAGGCAGGTCAATGCAATGTCATCATGGAGACCAGGGAGGAGAGAATCACATGATCCACGACAATGGCGGCCATCATAATCTCCTCTTGCGGATCTCAACTTCAAAACCACAGCCTTCTCTTCCATTGATGATTTTCTACAGAAGACTTCGTCCTCAAGTAAGAGAGTAAAACACTTTGTTTGATCTACCAGCTTCTACAAGCATTTTAGCTGTTCATTCATTCAGAAAAAACCGTGGTAATCTCCCATGAGTGAAATGAATAACTTGTCAACTAAAACAAAAATAAAAGACACTCCATATTACATATCTCCGTCTCCTCGTGCTGCTGCAATTCTCGATCACGCTCACAGAAACCAGACAGAGGATTTCGATATTTTCTTGCCATAACTTATTCAAATTTCCTACCCGAGATTAAAAATGAATCCCAGGCTTTGTTCTGACGAAGACCTCGAGTGTCTGGATTACATTATACCACAGCAATACAAATCCGATCCCAGGATTTTCCCTTAAACAAAGCACACTTGTATTCAAGAGCAGAAAAAAGATCAAGCCACCACTGTAAACCTCAGGATCTAGAGTGGACGATTACAATTCATGGAGTTTTCTGATGAGACTTAAAAAATCCACCGCAAATTTGCAGTTCTAGATAAGGATGAGGCTATCTCACGAATATGAAGAAAATCGGATCAAAACCAATATCTTCACTCTAAATATTCGCCGGGAATCCAGGAATTTTCCAAGAGAGATTGCAGTTCTATCTCCTAAAATCTCCACGCAAATATCAATATCAAAGATCCGGTCAAAAAACGGGATCATAAAAATACTGACCTTTCCTATCGGCAACGGCAAAGCGAAAAATTTGCCCGAACTCCTTTAAAGACTTTCAAGACAGCAACGAGAATATGAAAAGCAATCATGGAAAACGAACTCCCACAGGAAATAGAATAAGATACTAACCGAAGAACCGGGCGCCGGCAGTCTGATACTTCCCCCGGACGAATAGAGAAGGCCGGAGATTATTTTTTACCGGCAATGCTTTGTTGGATTCGATAATAACAACGTAATCAGTGAGAGAAACGGCTCGTTCGTTTGAGGAGAGAGAGAGAGAGCAGCGAGCGGTCCGTTTCGTCGCTTCTTTCCCTTTCTTCTCTTTCTTCACTTCGTTTCGTTAACTACCACTTCACCGCGAGTGGAGAACAGGAGAATAAGTTGAATCGATGGGTTTGTATAACGAAATAGAAGGGTTTTTTCCGCAAAAATGCATTTTATCATTTTTGGAAAGAAAAAAAAAAAAGTCCAGCATTTTTTAGTTTTGTAATTTGCTATTAAGTTTTGAGCTTTGCAAAATTGTTAGTGGTAGCTTTTCATCCTCTTTCCTGTCAGTTTTTTTTTTTTTAATTCCGATATTACCTTTCACATACGCACATGTAATTAAATTAAGGATTGTCGACTTTAACTTGGTATCTAACATAATTGATACCAAGGAATATAATAATATAGTTAGATTTCAAAAAAACCAACCAATAGTTAGACATTCAATTGCAAACATATCATGTTGATCAACCTTCACAACTATACCCTTTAAGCTTACTTAATAAAATTTAATAATTTAAACTTTAATTTCTTACTAAAAACTAATATAAAACTCTTTCTAATGTAACTAGAACATAATAAATGCTTTGGATTAATAAAAAAGCACAACAAATTAAAGAAATAATCTAGTTTAAATCATTAGCCAAATACTATTACTTTTCACATGAACAGCAACGAGTAGCAGACTTTAACCTCTTCCTTTGATGCCTTCTTTATTAAAAATATAAAACTTGGGTCTTTTTCTTATCAATGTCTTCTATCTAGCACAATTAATTTTAGACATTTATGTTGATTAATCAAGTAAAAAATCAGATGCAAAGTCCTCTTGTTCACTGTCATCCATTTGTTAGAAGGATAATATTAAATTTTCAAAAAAATTAATTAGAAAAGAGGATAGAAACTAATATCTGTTAATTTACAAAGCTCATAAAAACTTAATGACAAATTTTTAAAGTTCAAAAACCATTAGACATTTTTTTAGAAAATGCCAAAGCAAAGGTCAACCACAGCCTCGCTAGTGCATGCTATGCCTTCTAACTCACTATTAGTCAGTATTCACCTTAGTACTGACACTTCAAGCCTAACTAAGGCAAGCAACTTAATCCTGATCAGACCAACCTTTGTCACTGCCACGAATTACATGGATCTTAATCAACGAATTCACTACTGAAGGAGCCCTGCTTATCCACCATCCTCTATTTGTCTTATCTCACTTTCACATAGAAAAAGGGAAAATGGTGAATTCATTGTTTAATATTGCATTATTAATTTGATCCACAATTACAAGATTCTCTAAATAATTTGGAGGGTTGTAAGAAACCTCAAGTTTTAGGCTTTAAAAAAGAATCATGGTCGTGTTTTAAAATTAAATTTGAATTTAACAAAATTATATATGATTTTTACAAATTACTTTCTAGACTATCATTATATATTATATTTCCATCCCACAACAAGATACTTGAAAGAAAATGCCATAGTTGTCTTCCATATGCTACATAGAAAAAATAAGTACAGCTACAATTAGATGGTCCTAACCTACGACATGATAGGTTTGTAGTATGTTAGAATCACCAGAAAAAAAAAGAAGAAGAGAAAAACACACCCTTCTATTCTTTCTCTTTCTTCGAGTACTAACCTAAACCTATTTCCTGCTAAAGAATCAACTGATTTTTAGGGAAAAAAATTTTTGAGAGAGGATAAGGTTAGTAGTTTTTTTTTTTTTTTCTTGAGAAAATAGTAAGAAATAATAAGGTTAATACTTGTGAATACCTCGAAATAATGTTTAGGGCATTTTTTTGTATCCAATGAAATTTTGGGATGATTTTGACCTACTATAGGTTAGAATGATACATTGAATATATATTTTTTAATTTAATTTTCCCATGTTGCTCCAACTCTTTTAGCATTGTCAATTTTTGCAATGACTCTATATTTTCCCAATTCATGAACAAACTTAATAACTTGGTGGCAATTGTTGGGTTCCCCATCCAGTTGGGTTTGTTGGGTTATCTGTACTTCTATAATGCACCTTACTTTTATTTATATTGCTTTTTATTTTCAAGCATAAAATTCTCATATTGTAGATTATTATTTTTCTCAATCCATACTTAGAAAGCTAGGATTAAGAACAATACTGAATTGTTAAGGCAAATAATTTGAATGTTTTGGAAAACAATGGAAGAATCAAAAGGAAAAAAAAAAAAAAACATGAGTGCAACGTTGAATTAATTTCTTAAATGTATTTCAAAAGATTATATTTGGAACTAATTAATGGATAACGTATGGGAATCTAACAAGTTACTTGAAATTTATTTAATTAGAGAAGCTTAAATTTTCAAATTATTTGAGACTTGTTAAAGTTTAGATCAGCACATGAAAAGATTGAGTTTCTTATACAAAGTTCACAAAGATTAAGATATATACTCAAAATAAGCCCATTTTAGCCTTAAATGCACATCAATTTGAGGCCATTACTCGTCCCCATCGTTTGTTATTTTTAACAATATTTATCATGAATGGTAAGTTAGGGTTAACTCACGAAAACTGATATTGAGTCGACCCAGTATTTTTCTTGGCAAGGACCCTTTGTCACCCGCCTCTTCTCTAGATCCTGCTTCATGCGCTGTGTTGGCGTTTTTTTTTCTTTCCTTTTTTTTTTTGCAACCAACATATCTATTTCCTAAATAACCTTTTTCTATTCTCCTTTTTCTAATCTAGGGCAAGAAATAGACATAATTTCATGAATAAAAGCTCTAGTATGGATGGCTTAATCTAGGCGACAAGATTTCATTAACTTGATTAGATCCTTCAATTTGGTAGGGTCCATTGTAGGGAATTTTACATAACCAATCCTAAAATTGCATTCCTTTCATGATCGGCCCTTACTCTGGAGTTGATGACTTGTGAAATGGAAAAATAATCAACGTCCTACATTCAAGTTCTGTCATCAAATGATTAGTAATGTTTTAAGTAATTTTTACGAAATGCCATCGTCCTTCAATGTTAGAGTCATCTGGTGAAAGTGCTATGTCATGCTAACATCAGGCTGGTCAGACCAACTCTCGTGCCATTCACCATCACCCCTCAGCTGGACATTGGGATCATCACCTGCTCAGTCCAAAACCCCACCTAGCTTTGACCCAGTCACTTTAATTGGTTCGCTATTCCTACCTTTTAATTACTAGTTTTTCTAGTTAAATTTTTTAATAATAATTATTTAAATACTAAAAATTCATGACTAAAATCGCCAATCAACATAAATTTTAGCATCTAACCAATCTAAGTGAGGTCAAACAAAATGAATATATCAAATCAAACAAAGTTACGACTTAGATCGGGCAGTTTTTGGAGTCATTCCCGAAATTCAATCCTTACAGTATTCCTCTAAAATATATATAAGTTCCAACATGGTTAATTACGTTGATCCAACAACAACTAGAACTCCATATCTCTGTGTGTCTCTCTCCTAAAATATACTTGGTCACAATTTGGAGCCGTGGCTTTTTCTTTGGCTAGAGAGAATAGATTTAGGAAAGTGTACAAGTGATTTGCTTTATAATTCTTCGCTAATATCACACATTTTAAAATTAAAAAATAAAAATAAAAAGGTTAACATAAAATTTTATTTTGATAATCATATCCAATTTGAAAATTGTACAAAAAAAGAATCCGATACTCAAAACTCGTTTATTATGGAAATGGAACTAGTTTTTATGGAAATACGTTTTCTAGGAGTTCTCTAACAAAGACATTTCACTTTTCTCACGTAATTTAGTAGTATGTATTATATTTAGTAGTAGTAGTAGTAGTAGTAGTAGTAGTGGTAGTATGTATGTAATTTTAGAAACTTCCACCTATTTAGGGTTTGAGAAAAGGGCGGACCATAAGGGCCTATAGTATGCAGCCTTACCTTGCATTTTGCAAGAGGCTTTTTCCATGCTTTGAACCCGTGACCTCAAGGTCGCACGATGATAACTTTTATACAGTTGCACCAAAGCTCCCCTTCAGCATGTATTATATTTGTATGTAAAAAATATAACATTTTCTGAAACTAAAATCACGATCGTATAAATTATATCCTTAACAAGTGAAAGTACGTACGTTATGGGACCTGTGGGAGCAGGACAACCCAATCAAGGTCTGTCAGGTGGAAAAGATGAGAACTTGCGCAAACGGAGTGGTCCACATTGTAGCGCCCACGAAATTGGGTGGACAAAGACAAGAGTGCTAATCTTACTACTCTAGCCTTCTTCTACTTATAACCCATGGTTCCCACAAGAGGGCAGTGGGAACCAGAGACGGTATTTATACTTTGAGGCCCGGTTAAAAGAGCCTCAGTATATGAATCATTTCTCTTAATCTAATTCATGATACAAATTTAGAGATGCAGCAACTAGATTATCAAGATATAGACTAAGTTTGTGGAAAATACTATTCAGACTGAGTTGCAGGATTGACTCAGAAACTCAGCCTAGCTAGCTATACCCTGCCTTGTGTTTAAATTAGTTTCTAAAAACTCGGAAACTCCAAAAACTGAGATAGATATAGATCCTAGTTTTCCATTGAGTCATAATTAATAATTATATATAAATAGTAAAAATCTTTAACAATATATATATATGACTTGTCAAACTAATGGCGATGATAAACCTACAAAACAAAGATTTGGATTTCTCACTTCAAATAAGAATACATGTTTGTATAGTGCATAGATGAAACCAATAAAAAAAATTAAACTAGCACCAACAAATATAAAAAATATAAACTAGAAAATTTAGAAATTATAAATTATTATTAATTTTCATCTTTGAGAACTGTGAGATGAAGAAAGATGTTTTTTGCAGCAATATGCTGGTGAGGAAGAAACGATGGGTATATTTTTGGGTCTTTTACAAAAATGCCATTACATTTTAGCATTTTTGTAAAAAAAAGTTTATTTTTTGAGTTTTGCAAATTCACCATTAAGTTTTCATGAGCTTTACAAAATTGCCACTCTATTAGTTTTCCATTCTCCTTTCATTTTATTTTTTTTGAAATCTGGTATTAACATTCTCTATTTCGATTCAAGTTACACACTATAGAATAGTTACCCGTGATTATGTTGTCAACTTTGGCCACTGGGTTTAATGACTTCCCAATGATATTTTTTAGTGAAACTTGATATCTAACAGAAATAAATAATAAGGAATCTAATGGTATGGTTAGATTTCAAGAAAAAACAATTAATAGTTATGTATTCAATTGTAAACATATTATGTTTACCAACCTACGCAGCAGTACATGTTAAGCTTCTTCAATGAAATTTAATAATTTAAACTTCGATTTCTCACTAAAAATTGATATAAAACTCTTTGTAACATAGATTAGAACATAATCAGTGCTCTGGATCAATAAAAAAATATAATAAACTAAAAAAACATTCATGTTTAAAAATAAGCAAAATACTATTACTGTTGACACAAACAACAAAGAGTAGTAGACTTTAAGCTCTTCATTCTATATCTTTTCAAAAGAAAATTGGAAATCTAAGACTTAGGTATTCTTCTCCTCAATGTCTTCTATCTAGCACAATCAATTTAAGAGATTCTTTGATTAACAAAGTGAAAAAATCAAACACAAAATCCTCTTGATCACAGTCATCCATCGAAAGAAGGTTAAAATTTTAAAAGTTACTAAGTCACCAAGAAACAGCACTCTTTCCAGAAACTAGCCCGAGTTTTCCTATTCGACTCACCCAATCCACCTAATCAAATTCATGATGATGTCATTCAAGTTTTTTGGGTGATCAGACCAATTTTTCTATATCGGCTGATCTCTGAGTCGAATCACTTGGTTTTTAAACTATGGTTCAAATGGCCTAAATAACTCTATCTTATTCAAGATCAAGTCAACTCTATTTGCTATGGAGTGGAATAACTTAATCCAATTTTTTTAAGTCAATATGTGAGTTTTAGAACTATGATCTGGCCCAATCACCTTGTTCAGTGTTTCCTTTTTAGGCTATCTGCAAAAAAATCATGCTCATTGGATGCGTCTACCTCTAGATTTTTCACATGAAAAATATAATGGACATAGTTTAAACATAGCTGAAATCATCTAATGGACATGAGTTTTGATGTATAGCCTACCTAAGGGAAGCCGAACAAGATGGGCAGATTAGATCATCCAAAGATAGGTCATAGTTAGTGGGTTTTCAGAGTCAGTCCTAGGATCCAGTCTAGTTACCATTTCTCTAAGTTTTAATACCCACATCAGTTAGATTTAGTTGTAAATTTATAAGTATCTAGAGAACTATCGGTGAGTCGGCTTTGATGGATTAATCCTGCAAACGGCCGGGTACATGGAGATCTATCAGCTGGATCTAATAGCTAGTTCTGAAGTCAAGCTTCATATTGCATCTCCATCCAAGTCATCGAATAATACATAGAGAACCTTTCGTTCTTGTATTTCTTGTTTTTGGTATTTTTTCATGCCCCTTTCCAATTCCTATGATAATGAATGAAAGATCTAGACCTAAGCTAGTTTTCAGTCAAAGTGGACCTATGGTTCTTTGTAGGAGTAGGATCTGATTCCATGCGAAACATCACAAATGACAGAAGAAAGAAGAACAAAGGCTCGAAGGATTAACTAGGGAAAAAATAACGTAGGAAGACTAAAGCCTCTGAGTTAACCAAAAATGGCCTCTACCCATTTGGTAGGTTTCATTCAAAGCCAATTTCAGACGACTTGTCCGTTAAATTGTGTGGCCTGAGACGCCATGGCAAAAATAAGGTAGCAGTTGGCATGTTCTTTGAACTTACTAATGGCCAAAACAATATTGGCCTTTCCTCTTCTATTATTTATTTTTCCTAATAATGGAATAATGAGAATTTGGATGTCATCGTAGAGAAAATAGGAATCTTTGCTGGTTTAGAAAGTAAAAGCGCTGCACCTACCAAGTTCTAGTTCAGTGGGAGTCCACCCTGAAACAAAAAGGAAAAAATGGAGAAAAGAAAGAGATAAAGGGCATGCATTTTAAGGGATTTTTTAGTTCTTTCCGAGTCTATTAAAAGAAATAATATAAATAAAAAGAAGAAAAAAGCAATAAAGGGGGTAGAAGGATAAGGACTTGTGTGATAGATAATGTTATCTCTTCCTACGTTTGCATTATTATGTTCACCATATAAAACTTTCTCCTTTTCATATTTACTAAAAATAGGCAAATTGTATGGTATATGTGGGTCCAGCAAACTTGGCTAAAACACATGTGAATCGGAGCTTTAGCTCTCATCCAAACCGTTCGTCTGCTGGATCCCATCTGAGAAGGGTGGGTCGAGCCCAAGATATGATGGCAGAAAATATAGACACGAAGAGGTAAGAGTGGATTGCATTCAATTTTGAAGAGGAATTGATTTCCATTTATAAACGGGAATTGAATTTCAGACATTTTTCTGGGAAAGGAGAGAGAAAATTACAGCAAGATCCATGTGCTTGCATGTGTAATGGCTCGTCATCGATTTTGGAGGCGAATGAGGTAGGCCCTACTTTCTATCATGCGATCTGTTCACTTTCGAACTGCAATTTTATAAAGGCTTAGTCAATGCCAAACTCGTCCATGTCTATCAACCGATCTATTTGCGTCACTCCACGTAAGTGAAAAACGCATCAAGAAGTGCAACAAACTAGTCCATTGCTATCGGGCCTGGAGTTGATCTTCACCCTTGATCTGCCCTGAGATATTAAATTTAGAGCAATGCTTCTCCGGAGTGATTGGGATGCGGAAGCTCATGCAGCTTCACCTTTGCCGAATAATTAGCCTTTTTTTTACACTTATAATTCATATTAACACAACAATATAGTTGTCGTAATGTGACCTCAGGTGCAAGGTAAAACTGTGTACTGTAAATACTTTGTGGTATGTCCTTTCCTAAACTCCACACGCGCCACCGGACTGTGCTTATATTTGTAACTCACACGCCCCATGGACCCTTTATATATACACACAGGATTTTAGCTATAAAAGTGAATTAGTGGCTTAAGAAGAAGAAGAAAAAAGCGATGCATGAGCTGAGTACTAAGTAGTGGAATGTGCCGCTGCTCAGAAATTCATTTCTAACTTAAAAGTCTAGCAATTCGTACTAAGAAATTGGAGAGCACATAGAGATAAAGTCCAAGCTGTACTCGAAGAAACTAGATCGGCTAGGAGATTCACATGTTCATTGACATGAAGGTAGAAAGGGAGAATTAGTCATAACAAGATTGTATGTTGAGGTTGCGTTTGTTGCAGGAAATTAAAAGGACGAAATGGAGTAGCAAGTGTAAATGGACGAAAGAAGGAAATAAAAACATTCCTTTTGCTCGTCAGTTTGCGTTGGCTAGAAGGTGTCTGTAGGTATTTCAAGATGATATGGAGGTTCTCGGTGAGTTCTTTTGATGTTCAGGGCATTAGAAGAGACGTAGGTGCCATGTTCATTGCGCTTATCCCTAATAGAGAGGGGGCTTCAAATTTCTTCCTTATTAGTTTTGTAGCAAGTTTGTACAAGATCATTGTTGATGTGTTGCCATTTCGACTTCTAGAAGCCCATTTGAATTGTGGCTAATAAGTTCATGCCGTCTTTGGGACTCTGAGGTAAGCAAGGTTTATAGCCGAGACACAGCATATTTCTTTTCCTTCTATTTTTTTTTTTTTACATGTGAACATGAATTTATGACATTTATGTATACGTAATAATATTGTAGAAGTGTAACAATATAAATATGGCCAATTGAGCAAAACAAAACAAAAAAATGGCGCATGCAGGAAGGACATTAGCTCTCCCTAAAAAGGAGGTGATCTAGCCGCACCTTCCAGTATGGTTATCTTGTTACGACTTCACTCCAGTCACTAGCTTTGCCTTTGGCACCCCCTCCTTACGGTTAAGGTAACAACTTCAGACATGGCCAGCTCCCATAGAAAACCTATGCGAGCCTACAAAGGGGGAGCTAGTGTGTTGATATTTACATGGTAGTTTTAAAATTTATTACATTTATCTTGTGTCTAAACTAAAATTATTATTGCATACAATCTTCGTAGCGGGCTAAAAAGTCTGATGGGAGCGACCGCACTCGTGCTGAGATCTTCTTCTTGACTGATACACGCAAGGATGGAATGCTAGTGGACGAGATTTCAGTCGAAGTCGTGGTAAATATGTATAGATGTCCATCAATAAGCATTTTTGTTTTATGTTTTGTTAGCACAACATTTGAAGAATGTTTCTATATTGCACAAAAAACTTATAGAGCAAGCATCAAAAGAGGAAGAGAGCTTACAGAGAGAGAGTGATAAGTGGTAGGAATAATCTTTTATCTCTTGGACAAGATAAGAACGGGTGAAGGAGAGTCTTGGCGCAATGGTAGAGCTGTTGTCGTGTGACCTTGAGATCACGGGTTCAAGGAGTGAAAGCATACTCTTCCAAAATGCAAGAAAAGGCTACATATTATTGACCCTTGTGGTTCACTCCTTCCCTGGACCCTCCATATGAAGGAGCTTCATGCACGAGGGCTGTCCTGTTACAAGATAAGAATGGGTATGTACAGACATACTGAACAAGGGTTTTCTCCTTCCAATCTCTTTGGTCCAATGCCTACCTCAGTGGTATCTGGAATCAGAGAGCATCTTCTGCAATTGAAAGAAAAGTATGAGGTCCTGGCTAATGAACTAAGGAAAATGAGAGAGAATATGGATGAAAGGGTCAATGCTCGAGCAAATGAGCTTCTTACGAGGATGATGAAGAGGACGTTAGGAGGACTTAGTGTCCCATTCCCTACTTCAAGTGGTGGAGAAACAATATTCATCATATTAGCTTTGATTTAAATCTATATAAATTAAATAGCAATGTAAATTTTTAGTTTGCTTGTCATGTACTCAATTCTTGTTAATCATGATAGGTTCCTAGCACTGGCTTTGATACTTGGATTTTCTACAACCGGTAGTACGCAACTCTTAAACAGTGATGCAGTTTCATCCAAAGAATAATGGATCAAGATCATATTTTTCTAACATCTTTCAACCAGAATTTGAACATTTATATGGCTAGTTGGTGGTGTATTTACTTTGGGGTTACACTTTAGGGTTTTACAATTTATTGTTCGTTGTAATCGGACTTCTTAGTGTTTAAATTTTACAATTTTATCATTGGATGTAATGGTACTTGACATATAATTAATATTGCCTATGTTAAATTATAACTCATTCTTTTATGAATTTGTGGTTGTTCCACTATTAGCCCAATTAAACTTTTTATCTTCTTCATTTCTTAACAAGGGATAGTTTACCTAGCTTAGACTATCTGATTATCTTCAAATGTTTATGTTGTTCTCTTTTTTTATTCTTGTTTTACAGATATTCAGAGTGAAATTATAGGAACTTTCTTTCATGTTGGTCAAGTAGCTATCTAACTAATCTCCCTTCATACTTTTGTTGGAAAAAGCCACACCTCTATTAGTCCTTACGTTTATGGCGGCCTTATTTCTTTAACAACATTAGTCCCCCAAATTCTGCTTTTCAATTCTCGCAGATGTATGGAAATTTATTTATCTACTAGACGGTCGGAAATAAGGTATGATAATGCTTATTTGTCCACTGTGTAAGTTAGTCATTTACCATCATACAAATGCTTTATTCACACTTTGTTATCATAGCTTTAGGGACGACCATGATTGTATTCGTGCAACCTTCAGGCAGCAAGAACCAACCCATCTTGTTCTTATATGTTCCAGAGGAATATCTTATTTGTAATTATCGTAAAATTTTTTATTCATTTTGACTTTGATTGCTTCAAGAGCATTCTGAAGTAAACCTTGATTTCAGGTATATCTTGCGACGTATAATGGAATACATGCCCCAAGTAGTAAAAGGAAAGAGTTGAAGTGCATTACAACATAAGGTAGATGTGGGGAAAATTAACATCTACTCCCTGAATTTGAGGGCTAGAAATGCACTTATAGGTATCCTTTTGCTACTATTATTTATTTATCCAAAGTTGAAGAGAGTACTTTAACTGAAACGGAATGCATAATTTTCCAATTTCTCTGAATTTTCCTTTTTAGCCGGAAGTTTAGATTTAGATGTTTTAATCAAAGATTTCCATCCATAACTTATGCAGTAGAATGACGTAGTTTGGTTGTCTACTAGAGAGCAAAACTATTAGCAATCCATAACCAATTAATAAAGTTATCATCGTGTGACCTTGAGGTCGCAGGTTAAAGGCGTGGAAATGGCCTCTTGGAAAATGCAAAGGCTGTGTACTATAGATTCTTATGGTTTTTTCCTTTCTTGGACCCCACATACGCAGGAGCTTCGTGCACCGAGGATGCCCCTTTCTAACCGGTTAATGAAGTTGATTCAAAAGAATGCCAAAATGCTGGTTCTTGTCGTTTTTCTCAATGGCGAAGGTTTATCTTAATGCAGTTGATGGATGGACATCTGCATATTGCTTGTTCTCTTAATAGAGTAGACATGTCTGTTCTTTATGGAGACCGTAGTTTTTCTTTTTCTTCTTTTCGGTTCTATAAAATAGATGCATTGAAGTGTTTAATATTGGGTATGAGATGATTTTATGAGACTATGAATTATTTACACCTTGTTATACTTGGGACCCTATTTTCCCTTGGTTGAAGCAATTATTATGCATCAATGGTGGTCAAAATCTTTAAACCTAGCAGCTGTTTCTGAAGGACTTCAGTCCATCTGAAGGACTCAGATGGTCCTAGAGCCTTGGATGATATAAATGAGTAACACCTAAATTTAGGTTTTGACTAAGCAGGTGTCTTGATTACCAATTATCTCTGGCTTTTTATTGTCACCAGTTCTGTGAGCATGAATTCTTTTCCTTTTTTCCCTACTAATTTGATGTTGAAATTTGTTCAGAGAACGATTCTGGTTGTAATTTTGGTATTGCAGTTTCACAGACCCAAGGTTATTTAAAGGAGATATGAAGGCTTGTTTTCATGATATGTATTAATATCATAGATAATTTTCTGGAGTGCCTCCCGGTTATTTGTGGAGACATTTAGATCATTTTTGAAGTGCAAGCTAGACTTGGTATTTGATTTCCACAAGGTGTCCAAACTTGTAATTTCTGAATAAATAGTTTTTCTTGTTCTTTTTTCTTGATGGTTTTGGTGGTTGCAAAATCCTCATTGTCATTTCTGCTGATGATATTGCATGGATAATTTGGTCCCAACGTCAGCCGCAGTTCAGGTCTGTTATTTATTTTTTTACTCTGTCAGCTTATATATATTGACAACGAGAAAATATTCAAATTGTGAATGTTGTCAACTAATACAGGCTTCTGCAGGTGTCACTTAAAAGCTAATTTCCTTAGCATAGGTTGTTTTAAGTATTCTAAACCGGATTTAACTCAAGCTGAGAATAAAAATCGACAATTAACTTATTTGATGTACACAGTAGACATATGCAACATACTAAAGCAGCTATGTAGGAGCTAATTATCCACTTAGAAAATCAATTCCTTAAGAAGGGACATTAAAACGTTCTAATAGAGAATGCATGCGTTTAGAAATGAGCTGTTGCAAATGCAGTTCTGGGATATGCTGATTTCTTTATTACTTCTTCTCAGTGCCTGGACTTTGATCTTTCGATGCCCCAAAAACATTAGCCAAAGCTCCATGCGGTCTATGCAACGAACATCTTCCCACCATAACATGAATATGTCAGTGGTAATGCAAATGCACGTGAACATGGTTATATCATCAACAAACTTTGACTAATAGCTCTTCTTATCTTTCTGGTCGTTATGTTGTGCCTTACGCTATGATTATTTGCTGGTTGTTAGTTACCTTGATGCTGCCACCAAATAATTGATGACCAATAGTTTATTGATGACCAGCTTCTAAGGGGGAAAGAAGTAGGACGCAGCAAAAGGATTGGCTGGTTCTATTTATGCAGGTGAAACATACAAAAAATTACTTGATGATCAACACTTTGATTGATGACCAGCATGTTGGGGGAAAAGAGGTAGGGTGCAACAAATTCTAGTACATAAGGATTGTAGAACCTAATTTTGTATGTATGTATGTATGTATGTATGTATGTATGTATGTATGTATGTATGTATGTATGTATGTATGTATGTATGTATGTTCAGTTATAGAATTTTATTTGGTTCCACCAGCATAGTTAGCTCTTGCTAATTTGTCAATCATAATACTAGCAAATGAAGGAAAATAAGAACACCGGTTTAGGTTGACAAATATTCTCAATTTAATATTCTACTAGAAAAATACTAGTGGCTCAAATCTACCAATAAATTTTATTTTATTTTATTTTATAAAAAAATTGTTACCAACAATTAGATTACGTTACTGGAGCTCCAATATAGTCTGTAGGGGTAAAAATGTCATCCATCGGTAAACCTATTATTGACGCCTCTTCTACCAATGAATTTCTAGCATATAGCCAAGCTCTAACAAATACATACTTTAAGAAGAGGGATCACTTACTAGCCTTTAAAAGTGGATCACATAAAAGCCAAAGAGAATTTTTCTAGTTAAAAATACTAAAAGATCAATTTGTAAGAATTGTAAGATAATACCTAGTGAGAGTTTAACCACACAATATAAGTTAATGGTTGTAGATATTTATATTAAGAGATAAAACAAATAAAATGAACTTAATAGGTATCTAAAAACTAAGTGGAAGAACTTAAAAGGAGAGAAGATAAGATTATTCAAAAATAAGTTAATGGTAGAAGAAAAGTGGAACAATGAAACAAAAGTAAATACCATGTGGACTAATATAATAAAGTCTATTAAGAAAGTGGCAAAAGATGTTGTAGGAGTATCTAAAGGTAAAAGGCAACTAGTAAAAGAAACTTTATGGTAGATTGAAAAAGTGAAAAGGCTATTAAATAAAAACAAGTGTATCTCAAGGAATGGCAGAGGATTAGAAATGATGAGAACTTTGAGCAATATAAGAATGCTTAAAAGGTAACCAAGAGAGTAGTAAGTAATGCCAACGTCAAGGTATATGATGATCTCTATAACAGACTAGGGTTAAGAGAGGGTGAGAATGATGTGTTCAAACTTGCCAAAATAAGAGAACATAAGAATAATGACTTGGACCACATTAAATGCATTAAAACACTACAGCGATGGGTTTATAAGACGGGTAAAATTGGCTATAAAATACGCTTACCAAATCGTCTTATACCTGGCCGTCTAATAAAATGAAATGCCATGTGAGATGGTTCATGGAACCATCTTATATTAAAGATATTATAAGACAGGTTTGAATAATCATCTTATATAGGTTAACTTATGGCTCTCAAATACCCCTCTTATAAACATGAACAAATATAGGATAGTTTCTAAATACCTGTCTTATATAAGACAGTGTAATAAAGGATGGTTTTTCAATAACCATCCTTTATAGTTCAGGATATAGAATGGTTATTGAAAAATCATCCTTTATACAAATGTATATAAGACAGTTATTGAAAAATTGTCCTATATACAAAACTATATAAGATAGTTTTTCAATAACCATCCTATATATACAAAACTATATAGGACAGTTTTTCAATAAGCATCCTATATACTTCAATATATAGGATGATTATTCAAAAATCATCATATATTTAGTTCTTTATATAGGATGATTTTTCAATAACCATCATATATGCAAACTAGTATATAGGACAGTTATTGAAAAACCATCATATATTTCTCAAAAAATATAGAATAGTTTTTCAATAACCATCCTATATTGATTATACTTTTTTCACAAATTGTGTTCTCATTTTTGTTGGTTTTTGTTTATATATTGTTCCTACTGTTTTTGAAGTTCAACACTTAATTTGTCATACATTCATACACATCCAACATTCCACATCGAACTTCTCCGTACTTCTTAGTGAAATAAAGAAAACATACATAGACTTAAATTTAAAAAGGGAACATATACATCCAATTAGTGTAATATAAATTATATATTTGTGATAAAATTCATACATGTTCATTAACATCAAATATTTACAAATTAAAAGTTAAAAAAATATTCAGTCCATTTCATTCTGATGCCATCTATGTCTAATTGGGCGTAACTCTTGCTCCCCAAATCAACTTATAAGAAAACAAATATTATATCAATGGAAAACATTATTGTTAGAATCATTTAAGAGATGTAGAAAACTATAAGACATGGGTCTTATGAAACTCAATAGAGGTTATCTAGAATGATCATAATCTAGCATTTACAAGCATGACAGAAGCCCAAAATTAGAATCATATACAGTAGAAAATGCATGGCAAAAATGCATATTCATGCTACATTTTGCATGCTTTTTTTAAAGAAATATCAAAATCTAAGACATGAGTCTTATGAAACTTAATGGAGGCTATCTAGAATGATCATAATCAATATTTACAAGCATTACAGAAGCCCAAAATCAGTATCATATATAGTAGAAAATGTATGGTAAATACGCATTTACAAGCTACATTTTGCATGGCATATTGAATGAAATATCAAAATCTAAGACATGGGTCTTCTCAAACTTAATGAAGGCTATCTAGAATGATTATAATCCAATATTTGCAAGTATTACAAAAGGCCAAAATCAGCAGCATATACAATAGAAAATGCATGGTAAAAACGCATATTCAAGCTACACTTTGCATGCCTTTTTTAATGAAATATCAAAATCTAAGATATGGGTCTTCTTAAACTCGATTGAGGTTATTTAGCATGATCATAATCAAGCATTTAGAAGTATTAAAGAAGCCCAAAATTATCATGATATACAATTGAAAATACATGATAAAAAAATCCATTTATAGGAATCATAATCAAGCATTTACAAGGATTAGAGAAGTACAAAATCAAGAAATGAGAGAGATCTAACCTAATGAGAGAAAACTGATCTTCTTTCTTCTTTTTCTTCTCCTTGAGGATTTTGGGGGTTTGGGTTCGAAAATTTTGAATGGGGGGGAAAGGGGGTTTGATTTCTCTCCTCTCATCTCTTCTTCTTCTTCTCTCTTTTCTTCTCTCTCTTTCTCCTCTTCTCTTCTTCTTCTTCTCCATGCAGGGTAGTGGGGGTTTAGGTGTGACGACCCAGATTTTCTCATGCATTTTTAAATGAAAAATCTAAATTCCTAAGGTGGGATCCCGATTTTGAAAAACATTTTTATAAAAACCATGCAATGCAGTGAAAAATCTTTAGTTTTAAACTCATTTTGAAAACCCCGAGTGTCATTTGCTTTCACAGCCACCAAAGTAATTTTTGAAAAACTTCAGAAATCATAAATGTTTTCCCAGGTCTATCCAGTCACAGCTCACAGTCCAACTGTAAATAAATACAAATACATGTCCAAAGGGTAGAGAGTTTACTTACATGTATAATTGTCTCCTATTTGATTCACTTGCTCGTAGCACTAATATTTCCTGAGGCGTCTCCTATTTGTGAGTGGAACTATCCTGAAAAATGTTAAGGATAGGGTGAGTATATACTATACTTAGTAGGAGTCTATCACTACTAGTTTTACAATGCATGCTATGTTTAAAATCATATGCTCTTTAAAACATGTGCATGTTCGAACAATCATGTTCAATATCGATATTAAAAACCACTGTCAATCGGAATACTGACGACTTAAAGAAATAGCATAATCCAAGTCGAAAGTATCATATATATATATATATCATAAACATAATGATATGCATAATATGCTCAATTGAATCCATCTCAAGGATATCTGGTATGGTCGACCAACCTCATGTCATGCCATATGCAATGCAAGTAAATCCTCAAACCATAGGGTCCAACTATGCCCACGACCTCACCGCCGTGTGTTCCCTGGGTACCTGAGGACACAGGGTCATATGCCTCCACGGGACATATGACACTTCGACCCAGTGTCGTGACACCAGTGGTAGCCCCCTGTACCACATGTAGTCGAAGCAGGGACGTTACCCTTTTTGGGCGTGGTACCCATCTACCTAATAGTGGTAGAGGCTGGAGGCCAACCCAAACCTCTCGGCATAGCGCCCATGAGCTTATCAGCCCAAATCATATCAGATCAAACAAGCGAAAACCTCTTTTTCAAAACTTGTCCTCTTTGGGTCCCTCACAACTGCCTACCCAGCGTCCTTTGGGCAGTCCAGCATCTTTTGGTAACCCTCAAGGACATGCAATCTTTCAAAAACTCAATGCTCACAAATCATGCAATATATGCATTTTTTTGCAAAACATATCTATGCACAATGTATATGCAATTATTTGCAAAACATATCTATGCATAAAGCATTTATCATATGTATGCTGAATTAAGTCATGCTAAACAAGTTATATAACTTATACTTAAAACATGCATAAAACAATCATGGCTCTTTTAAAAAGTTTAGTAGCGATAGAGCACCTACCTCAAAATCTCCTGGAGTCGCATCCTTTATCACTCAACCCGTCCTTGGGTCTCATTTATAAACTCCTGGGTATGAATGGATACAAGGAGTCCTTATTAATTTCAATCCATTTAGACATTAGATTGCTAGCTCTCCCTATTGGGGTCCATGGTCCTTGCCTAATTCATTTGTCAGGCTAGATCCTATGGTGTGGATCTGCTTTTCCAATAGTTAGACTCTATAATTTATCCTCTAATCTTAACTTTAATGTCTCATTAGGTCTACGTGTATCCTGGTTGAACCGCGACCGCATTACGTGCGTGCACGCACAAAGGTTGTGCCAGGGACCATGTTTTGCACGCGCACATGCATGCTCAAGTGACGCGCTATGACGCACATCATCGCACGGACGCACCTTGTAGCATGGCGCGTCTCAGCTCCCAGGGCACCCCGTGCACCCTGGTCGAGCCAGGACCCGTGCCCCATGTCGCTCGCACACTTGAAGGCCGCACCTGGGACAGTGTACGCACTGTCGTACACCTGGAACCCGTCCCAGGGACCTAGTCCTAGGTGCACGTGCAGCATGGCGTCCCTGGGACGCCTGGTTCGTGTAGGACCGGCCCAAGCCGGCTTAGAACATTTTTCGGCTAGGAACCCGGCTGGAAAACGACTAGAAAAGACCAGATCCAGCATGGATCTAGCCCTGGGGAAGCAAACGGAGAGAAGGGGAAAGAGAAATGGCTTACCTGGGCAGCTTGGGGATGCCCTTTTTTCGATGGGTGTGCCTGCTCGCCAAAACGCATGAAGAAGGGAGAAAACCCCACTTCCGATGATGCCAAAGGAACAGGAGGGGCGGTGGGGAGATGGGTAAAGGAATGGCCGGCCAGACTTGGCCTGGCCGTTGCTGGAAAACACATAGGGTAGACTGGTTTGGGATGGGTTTCCGATTTGCCAGAAACCCCAGTCTCAACATGCCAGAAAATTTGTGCTTTTGAGAGGGGAGATGGAGCTTTTTATAGCCCTACTATGGCGGTGGCAGAATCCTCTAGAAATGGGGTTTCTGGAGGGGTCTAGAGGTTGAAGACGACAGGGGGTGCCGTTATCAAAACGCCCCCTTCGTTTTTTGTTTTTTCGTTTTAAACGTTTTCTGTTTAAATTACAGAACTACCCCTGATCTTTAAACGATCGTAACTTCTTCATACGGACTCCATTTTGGGTCATTTTTGAGGCGTTGGATTCCATTTTTCGACTAGAATCTAATGGTACCAAGTTTCCTCATAAATTCCTTATTTTACTATTTCAAATAAAGTGAAACATTTAACTCAGTTCATTTCCTATAGAATGTCCAATTTTCGTTAAAATAGAGTAAATTGCTGGGGCATTCCATTAGGTTTCAAAATTTTGAATGGGGAGGAGGGGCGGGTTTTAAACAATCGTAGGGGGTTCGGGGTTTTAAAATTCGAACTTGGGGAGAAGGGAGATTGGAATATAGGATGATTTTTAAGAATCGTCCTATAGATTGAAAAATAAAGGACGATTCCATAGAACCGTCCTATATAAACATAAATATAGGACAGTTATACGGAACCATCCTATATTCTTTTGAATAAAGGACAGTTGTTGAATAAAGGACGATTTTAGTAAACATGTCCTATATTGTTATGAATAAAGGATGATTCTTTAGAACTGTCCTATATTTTATTAATTATATAAGATAAGTTTTAAAGAACCATCCTATATTAATGATCTCTTTGTGTACAAAACGTTCCCATCTAGCCAGGCAAATTAGAAGGCCTTTCACATGGTTATTGTAGAATAGGACAAAAGAGTGGATGCAGGATGCTTCATGCATTTACACTTGACACTTTTACAACTACAACTCGTGTTTCAACCTTGGACCTCGTCAGGGGATGTTGCCCCCTTGGACCCCCCACCAAGGCTGCCGCCTCGAACCCTACTTCTTGGGAGCACTACCACTGAAACCCTGTTATTCCTTCTTGTAACCATTGTGATCTCTAATTACCTCATCAACAAGTAAGTTGGTCATACAAGTGTACTAAAATCTCATACCACAATGGCACTCCTAGTGTATCTTATTGAGGTGGGCATTATCATATACTAACATAATAAAAAAAGTACAAGAACGACTACTACCCAAATGATATCAACTGAGGAAATACAAGTTCGAGACAAAGTTCATGTAAATCTAACCCAATGTTCAAATTTTTGTCGAAGAAGCCTAAAGTCAATTCAACTTTAATATAAGATGATTTTGGGTAACCGTCTTATATTAATCTAATAATATAAGAGGTTTTTCCAAACCATCTTATATAAAATTATATAAAACGGTTATGTGAAACTCGTCTTATATGTTTATGGTATATAAGACAAGTAACTATAGCAATCTTATATAAATTTTATATAAGACGGTTGCTCTAAAACTATCTTATATTTGTCGTCTTATAAATCCCCAATTTTAGTAGTGAAAGTAATGACCAAAGGGGAATAATGAAAAATGATGAGATTAATCAAAGGTGGGAAAGTTACTTTCAAAAATTGCTAAATAACAATTATACTGAGAATATAAAGATTGAAAGAACTATAAACCCAAATACGTTGGATTATATTGATATGATCATAAGATCAGGATACTTGAAGTTAAAGAGACCTTAAAAAAGATGAAATCAAGAAAAGCCCTTAAATGTGATTGTATACCAATAAAGGTCTAGAAGTATATGGGAGATACTGGAATAGTCTAGTTGACACAGTTGTTTAACAAGATTGTAAAGAATGAAGGAAAAGCTCTATCATACTAATCTATAAGAATTAAAAAAATGTACACAGTTGCACTAATTATTATGGCATTAAACTTGTGAGTCACCATTAAAGTTTGAAAAAGAATTATTGAGAAAAGGCTATGACATGAGATGAGTGCATAAAAAAACCAGATTCATTTCATGCCTAGGAGGTCTACCATGGAAGCTATTTTTCAACTTAAACAAGAGATATATAGGGAGAGAATGAAGGACATCCAGATGGTATTTATTAACATAGAAAATCATATGATAGGATTCCCTAAGAGTTAATATGTGAATGTTGGGCGAGAAAGGGTTTTCACGGAGTTTATAGAAATAGTTAAGGATATGCATGAGGGAGTAATAACAAATTTTATGACCACTAGCAAAGAGATTGATGATTTTTCCTATTACTATATGATTGTACTAAGGATTGATTTTCATCCTATACCTTTTCAAGTTAATTGCTTATGGATGAGTTAACAAAAAAGTTGCATGACGAAATTCCATATTGCATATTATTTGCAGATAACATAGTTTTGATTCATAAGACAAGGGAAGGCATAAACACAAAGCTAAAGTTGTGGAGAGATGTTATAGAATTTAAAGGTTTTAAAATTAGTCGAATTAAGACAGAGTATGTGGAATGCAAGTTTAATAATGAGAAGAGTGGGAATGAAGCATCAGTAAAGATTGATAACCAAGAAGTCTCCCAAAAATACTACTTTTAATATCAGGATCAATAATTCATGAGAGCAAAGAGATTGAGGGGGATGTTACCCATAGAATCCAAATGAGTTAGATCTAGTGGAGATGTACCTCTCAAGTTTTGTGTGATCTATGGGTGCCACCTAAACTAAAAGAAAATTTCTGTAGGATGATTGTGAGGATGCCTATGCTCTATGGATCAAAGTGTTAAGCAAATAAGGAACAACATGTACATATGATGAGCATAGCCAAAATGAGAACGTTGAGATGGATGAGTGGCTAGACAATAAAGGATAGAATTAGAAATGAAAACATTAAATAACTTAGAAATAGCATCAATAAGTAACAAGATGAGGAAGGGTAGACTTAGATAGTTTGGACATATCCAACAAAGACCAAAAACAACTATGGTTAGAAGGAGTGAGTCGATTCAAGTCGAAGGTTGTAAAAGAGAAAGGTGAAGGCCCAAAAAGACATGGATAAAAGTGGTGAGAAATTTTTTTTTAAATTTTAGACTAAATAAACCATGACACATGATTGAGGGGAATGAAGGAACAAAATTCTATAACGAGCCCCTCATTGGGATAAGGCTTTGACGATGATGATAAAATTTAGTGGCCATTATTAATCCTAACGATGATTTTTTTCCACTTGTATAAATGATTTTGTTGGAGGTCTCTCTCTCTCCCCTTTTTTTCTATGATTAATTGAAAGTCTTAGTGGGCTAATTCAATGGCAAGTGAGATAAGGATCATCAATGACTTAAAGTTGATCCTTGTGATTCGAATGATATTGTGAAGTAAACATTGATCTGGGATCAATAATTGTCAATTAGTGATTTCAAAGGTGGAGAAGAAATTGGACACATAAAGAGGGGGATGAGTCTCTTGCAAGAAGGATTTGCCTTATTAAAAGCTTTATGTCATCGTGTTCCAATAAATTGCTTATTTCTTTTACAAGTGCCCCTTAGGTGTTGTTTGTTGAATATATGGTGTTCTAACATCCTTTATTTAATGTTATATGCATGGGACCTGCACCATAAAGAGGTCCACAACTAGAACCAAGGGAGAAGTAGACTTTTTGTTCCTTTCTTAAAAGGGGGTTATAGAGTGGGATTCAAGAGAAAGTTGGTATGTGCTTATTTTGAGATTTCTCTTGTAAGAGTTTTCTCTTGCAAAGGTTGAAATGGGGAAAAACAAGAAGTGGGGCTTCAAGTTATGCTCTTAGATGTTGGAGAAGGTTAGAAGAGAAGGAAAATCATGGTTAGCTTCATAGTTGTAAGTTACTCTTTCATAGTGCATTTCTACTTTTGCTCTCCTCATGGATATCAGTGGCCTTATCAAGCTAGGTATATGCTTGTGTCTTTCTTATATTTGCTCCTTGCATCTAGTTTGATATTCTTCTATTTAATTATGTGGGTACATCCTTCTACGCACTCTCTATGATCCATTAAGGTTTTCGCTTAGCTCTAAGATCTAAGTTCAGTAAGAGAGCATTGGGTTGTGCATACAAGGTGTTTGATGAAATTCTGGTGAGAGATTTAAGCTATAAATTGAAGAAAAATGCCTAAGGTCTTGAATGCTCAATTTCAGGTGAAGAAATTTGAGGGCAAGGAAAATTATATAGCTTTCACAAAGAAGAATAAAGACCTCTCACTTCAACAAAGACTTCTTAAGGTGTTGTGCAACAAGACAAACAAGCCAACAACAATGATTGTGAAAAATGGAAGGATCTTGAAACTATAGGCAACAAGTACAATTCAACTATATTTAGGAGATAATGTATAAAGTTTTGGATGAGAATTTGACTCCTATAGTTTGTGGTTGAAATTGGAGAATTATACATGGCAAACAGTTTGATAAATAAGTTATACTTAAATAATAAAAAAACTATCTATACAAATCGAGGTAGGTACATCTTTATTTGAATATCTTAATGTTTTTAATAGGAATGTTAATGAGCTTCTTACCATTAAGGTCAAGCAATATGAAGGTTTGTCAAACCATGGGGACAGATTGAAATATCTACCAAACTAGAGAAATTTTACTTTTTGAATTGAAACTAAAACTACATATAACATAAAAGTAAATTGAAGGAAAACCAAGATAGTGAAAAGTAGTTAAGGAATTAGCAATCCACCAATCAAATAATGCTAATGTCCCTTATTACTCAAAATTGTACATGAACTAGAAGCTCATATATACAAGCTAGAATTTCTTTTAAAGGACGAATAAATAATTTCATGGTATGGACAATTTTGATTTCGTACGAATCATTTATAAACTATAAATATTACAATCAAAGTGAAATAAAATATTAAAATCATTCTTCAAAGAATATCTAATCATTTGCACATCAAATTCCTAAACTAAAAATCTATTAAGTTGAATGAGAAAACATTGACACTCATTTTTTGGCTTCTTTCAATTCCTAAACTTTGAAATTAGTCTTACATCATAGACAACCTACGTAGGATGGTTGATGAACTCTTTATAGCTAGTTTGCTTCTTCACCGGGACATTTTCTAGCTCTTTTCTAGTTCCAGGAGCAACAACAAATCAATCTCTTCTAGCTAGGGCGTTCCCCATAAGCGACGCGTTGCATTGAATCCCGGATGCGGTGAAAAATAGGCAAGGGTTGCTAGGGCGTTCTCCCAGAAGCGACGTGCTACATCGGATCCCGGGTGTAGTGAAAAATGGGCAAGGGCTGTTAGAGCGTACCCTCGGAAGCTACGCGCTGCATCAGAACCCAGGTGTAGTGAAAAGTGGACATGGGTTCATACCATGGAGGTCGAGAAAGGCGATAGTAAATAGGGTATCTCCAAAACATAAGATTCGCATCGCTACAAGGAATATAGGGACACTGATAGGTAAGAGTTTGGAGTTAGTAGACACGATGAAACGTAAGAGAGTCAACATCGCTTGTATCCAAGAAACCAAGTGGAAAGGGGCTAAAACTAGAGAAATAGATGGGTATAAATTATGGTACGTAGGAAAGGAAAATAATAGAAATGGCGTAGGAATAATAGTGGATAAGGAATTAAAGGATAAAGTTGTGGACATTAAAAGAATCAGTGATAGAATTATAATAATAAAAATGATTCTAGGAGAGCAGATTATAAATATTATAAGTGCATATGCACCACAAGTAGGGTTACAAGATATAATTAAGAAACAGTTTTGGAAAGATATGGAGGGAGTCATGCAAGAAATTCCCAACACTGAGGGGATATTTACAGGAGCAGACTTAAATGGCCATGTAGGAAAATATAAGTAAGGATATGATAGAATACACGGAGGGTATGGTATAGGTGAACGAAACGACATGGGGGAGAATATCCTCGATTTTGCTTTGTCATATAACCTATCCATTGCAAATACACTCTTTAAGAAGAGGGATGAACACTTAATAACCTTTAAAAGTGGACTTCATAAAAGCCAAATAGACTTTTTTCTACTTAGGAATAATGAACGATCTATATGTAAGGATTGTAAGGTGATACCCGGTGAGAGTTTAACCTCACAACATAGGTTAATGGTTATGGATATTCATATTAAAAGATGGAGTAAAAGAACTGAACTTAATACACATCCAAAAACTAAGTGATGGAACTTAAAAAGAGAGAAAATAACCTCATTCAAAAATAAGTTGATGGTAGAAGGAAATTAGAACTATGAAACAGAAGTAAATACCATGTGGACTAATATGGCTGAGTCCATTAAGAAAGTGGCAAAAGATGTCTTAGGAGTATCTAAAGGTAAAAGGCTATTAACAAAGGAAACATGGTGGTGGAATGAAATAGTGCAAAAAGCTATTAAAGAAAAAAGAATCCATTTTAAAGCATGGCAGAAGATTAGAAATAATGAAAACTATGAACAATATAAGAATGCTAAAAACGTTGCTAAGAGAATAGTAAGCGAGGCAAAACTTAAAGCATATGATGAGCTCTATAATAGACTAGGAACAAGAGAAGGTGAGAAAGATGTGTTTAAACTTGCAAAAGTAAGAGAACAGAAGGGTAAGGACTTAGAGCATGTTAGGTGCATTAGAAGCGATGATCAACGGGTATTAGTCAAAGATGATGAGATCAAACAAAGGTGGGAAATATACTTCCAAAAATTGTTAAATGACAATGGCCCTGATAATATAGGGATTGAAAATACTATAAATCTAAATAACACTGGATATTATAGACATGAACGCAAGAATAGAATGCTTGAAGTAAAAGAGGCCTTGAGAAAGATGAAATCAAGAAAGGCCATGGGGCCTGATGGTATACCAATAGAGGTTTGGAAGCATATGGGAGATATTGGGGTAGTTTGGTTGACCAAGTTGTTTAACAAGATTATAAAATCAAAGAAAATGCCTGATGAGTGAAGGAAAAGCTCTATTGTACCAATCTATAAGAATAAAGGAGACACTCAGAGTTGCACTAATTATCGAGGGATCAAACTTATGAGCCACACCATGAAACTTTTTGAAAGAGTGATTGAGAAGAGGCTACGACATAAAACAAGTGTATCGGAGAATCAGTTTGGTTTCATGCCTGGGAGGTCTACCATGGAAGCTATTTTCTTACTAAGACAATTAGTAGAGAAACATAGGGAGAGGGGAAAAGACCTACACATGGTCTTTATTGACTTAGAGAAAGCTTATGATAGAGTCCCTAGAGAGTTAATATGGAGGCTGTTGGGTGTTAAAGGGGTTTCTCAGGGGTATATAGACATAATTAAAGATATGTATGAGGGAGCAGTAATAAATGTTAAGACCACTAGTGGCGTGACTGGTGATTTTCCTGTCACTGTCGGATTGCACCAAGGATCGGCATTGAGTCCATACCTTTTCACATTAGTTATGGATGAGTTAACAAAACATCTGCATGAGGAGATTCCCTAGTGCATGCTATTTGCAGACGATATAGTCCTACTTGATGAGACAAGGGAGGGTGTAAACATAAAGCTAGAGTTATGGAGAAAAGCATTAGAATCGGAAGGATTTAAAATTAGTCGAACTAAGACAGAATATATGGAATGTAATTTTAGTAAGGAGAGTAGGAGTGGAGCACCAGTCAAGATTGATAACCAAGAGGTCCTCATGAGAGACCACTTCCAATACTTAGGATCATTGATCCATGAGAGTGGAGAGATTGAGAGGGAGGTCACCTAGAAAATCCAAGCAGGTTGGAACAAATGGAGATGTGCATCGAGTGTTTTATGTGATCGGCGAGTGCCACTCAAACTAAAGGGAAAATTCTATAGGATGGCTATTAGGCTGGCCATGCTCTATGGATCAGAGTGTTGGGCAGTTAAGGAACATCATACTCATAGGCTGAGTGTCGCAGAAATGAAGATGTTGAGATGGATGAGTGGTAAGACAAGAAAGGATAGAATTAGAAATGAAAATATTAAAGAAAATTTAGGGATAACGCCAATAGGTAACGAGATGAGGGAGATTAGACTTAGATGGTTTGGACATGTTCAAAAGAGGCCACCAACGGCACCAGTTAGAAGGAGTGAGGCAATACAAGTTGAAGGTTCTAAAAGGGCAAGGGAAAGGCCCAAAAGAACGTGGATAGAAGTGGTGAGGAAAGATTTAAAAACTTTGGGACTAAATGAAACCATGGTATTTAATAGAGCAGAATGGAGGAATAAGATTCATGTGGCCGACCCCTAATTGGGATAAGGTCTTGATGATGATGATGATGAAAATCATTCTTCAAAGAATATCTAATCATTTGCACATCAAATTCCTAAACTAAAAATCTATTAAGTTGAATGAGAAAACATTGACACTCATTTTTTGGCTTCTTTCAATTCCTAAACTTTGAAATTAGTCTTACATGATAGACAACCTACGTAGGATGGTTGATGAACTCTTTATAGCTAGTTTGCTTCTTCACCAAGACATTTTCTAGCTCTTTTCTAGTTCCAGGAGCAACAACAAATCAATCTCTTCTAAGTGGAATGTTTTTAATCCTTTATAGAGGAGTTACCATCCTATTTCATGAGAAACTTGGATAATATATAAGAAAGTCTCCTAATTAGAGAATACTAGGGTAACAAGCATTCATAATTCTCTTTTTCTTTCCTTCCTTCCTTTTCTCTTTCAAATATCTTTTCTTTTTCTTCTACAAATTTCCTAAAAGCAAGCCTTCTAAAACGTGTAAGAACGATCCCAAATTAAGACCTTTTTAATGGTCAAACAAAAGTGAAACTTTTCTTGTTTTATTAGGAAAGTCTTTTTCTTTAAAAAACATTGAGTTATTAATTGAGAGAAACAAAAGAAAACTTGCTTATTTAGAAAGATTTTCATTAAGAAAGCTTTTCAAATTAAGAAACACCTAAAATTTGAATGTTTCTAAAATTATAGATGAAGAGCATTTTTAGTTTGCAAAGTGTTGATTGTTTATCACAAGTGCACAGCTATTATAGTATAGCTATTGCAAGTACGGGTTGATCCCACAGAGCCATCCTAAAAAGATGGAGTTTAAATAAAATTTAATTAAAATAAATAAATAACAATGAACTATAAACTCAAATCTATTCAACTAATGAAAATTACTCCAATTCAAATTCAAAAGGACAAAAAATTAACGAAAAAACAAATAAAATTTACTTCCCTATCTTGGTTATGACACATTGCTTCAAATCTAATGTCATCAAAGCTGATCAGCCTTCATCAATTTCTCATTGATATCTCTAATTAAGGATCCAATGGTTGGATTAAATAGATTCTTCAAAATTTTGATAATCTGGACTAAGGAAGGACTTTCGGTTTTGGACGGCTTAGATCAAATTTTTTATTTTTGGGTTGAAGATCAAGAAAGATGAATCAACTATAAATTTTTACAAAAAACAAGATTTAGAAATTGATTCCAATTCTGATATGAAAAAGATCAAGAAATAAAGAAATCATGTTTATTAAAGGTAGAGGATTGATTTAGTTAAGCTTAAATAAAACATGTTTGGATAACATAGTTCCTAGATTAATTTAAAATAGTACAAAAGCTGAATAGCAGAATCTGAATAAAACAAAAGTAGAATAAGAGTAGAAAAGGATGAAAATGAAATTAGAATTATTGTCTAAGGGTAAAACTAAAATTAAGAGAAACCTGGTTTTAAATAATAATAAAATAGAGGAAGATGCCCAATGAAGAAGATGAAACAATGGAGAAGAAGACGCCTAGAAGGAGGGGATTTCAGGAAAAAACCTAACTTGGATTTTCTCCAACAGTGAAGGGGGAAGGAAATGGGTGTTTTTCCCGATTGAGAATGAAAGGGGGTGATGTGACATGGCGATGACAGAGCTGGAGACAAGGGTGCTATCGACGTGAGGCCTATTGGGCATTGTTGGTGAAGCAAGGAAGAAGGGAGAGGGGAGGCGGGTTGGTGCAGTGACTAGCTCAGGCAGGTGGCTAGGCAGCGTTGATGGAGTAAGGAGTTCATTGAAGAAAGGGTAGAGTGCGGAGTAAAAAGAGCGAGTGCGAGTGAAAGATAGAAGTAGAAAGAAAGATAGAGAGGGATAGTGAAGGAGAGAAGGGGGGATTGGTGAGGCAATCTTCCCTTGAGCTGCTTAATGGTGGAGAGGCAGCAAAGAAAACAAGAATGCGAGAGCGAGGTAAAGAAAGAAAGAAGAAGATAGGAGCAGGTAGCTGGCCGGTGAAGAAGGCGAGCCCGAGATAGAGGGAGAAAGAGAAAGGGGGAAAAACAGGGGGTGGTGCGGTGGAAAAACTAGGGGCATATAGAGGTAGGATTCAGGTTTCTAGCTAGAAATTGAGAGAAGAAAAAAACGGGCAAGAAAGAGAGAAGCGGGGTTGTAGGAGATAGCAGAGAGGGAGAGTGCTAATGGGAGTGTAAGTGAATAGAAGGAGAAGAGAAGGAAGAGAAGGAAAATGTGGGTGAGAGAAGGGGAAAAGTGCAGGTTCTTGCGGCTCCCCTTAGTCTACGATGGAAAGGCCCTATAGTTGCCCTCCTACGGTGAGGAAGAGTAGTCCATCTTCATTGCCTTCTTCCTTCTTATAAACTATCTCCTTCTAATTTTGTTTCTAACCCCCCCTAATTCCCTTCAAGTAGATTTCTTCTACAGTCTCTCCACTTTGGAAACTCCTACAACTCCTCTTTTATTTTAAAACTTTCCATTCCTCAGTTAATTCCCTTTTTAGGAAATCTTATCCATGATTTTTTCTCCAATTAATTAATTAATTTTTTTTTGAAAACCATCCCATCTTGCCTTGTAATATTCTTTAGGATGATCTAGCATCATTAATTTTAATCTGTGTCATCTAAGCCTATTTTGGTTTATCTACAAAATATAACACTAATTAGAATCATCTAAATCATACATTACACCTCTGATTAGCTATGATAATCATCTGACTGTCAAATTTTACAAATCAATAGTTGGATGATCAGTTGAATTTAAAAATCATATTTTATCTAAAAATTATAAAATTAATGGGTTAGATGATATAATTAAAGGCTAAATTTAGGGTATTTTGGCCAAAATTAAACAATTAACTCAAAGTTTCTTTGCTAGCTTAATCGCCATTGTCCAGTTGATCATTCTTTAAACCTACTCATTTATACCAATAGATATATCCAATAATTAAGACTAATATTGCAATTAAAAATACATAAATTAGCTATTCTAAATCAAAAAATGAAACATCTTAATTCCATATGAATTAATCATAATTTCTAATGAACTAAACTATCTTAACCCTATTTTATATTAGAAAACAAAGTAAAGAGGCACAAATTAGTACATAAATTATATTCATTAGTAAGTAGTCTCTGACACAAATGAAAGAGGTGTCCTTACCATCTCCTTAGGTATTTCTTCTTCCCATAAGTGGTTTATCAATTATGGGTGTTCTTACATTATGACTCCAAATAAATCTTTATTTATTGCCTACAATGCTTGTGATTGTGGAAATATATTTATGGGCAACAATTCTACATGTAACACTATAGGAGTGGGAATGGTAAAAACAACGATTTTTTATGGTATATGGAGAATTTTTAAAGATGTTAAGCAAGTTCCAAGTCAATGAATGGATTTGACATTATTGGGAACCTTGATTTCTATTTGTTGTGCCATCAGTATAAATGATGAGATTATGAAGCTGAAAATGCTTTCAATTACAATTATGAAGGGAACGAAAAAAAAAGAAATTTGTATCATTTGGTTGGTGAAATAGTTATAAGAAATGCAACAATTACATCATCCCATGATAGTGAGTGAGAAGGGGGTGTAAGTGCATGTTAGGGGTATACTAAAGGGGGCTATAGACATGCAAACATGGCTTTTATAAGTTTTTTTGGGTTGGAAAACAATGCAAGATGAAGCTTAAGGTCTTTATTCATGAAAGTAAGGGATTGCTTGAATACATTCATGTTGACATGTGGGGGTCATTACTAATGGTTTCTAAAGTTGGTTCCAGGTTTTTTATCTTCTTTATTCATCATTACTTGCAGAAATTTTGAATATACTTTATAAAAATAAAAAAAGTTAGAAGTATATACAAAATTTAAGCATTGGAAGGAGGAGATCGAAAAACAAATAAGAAACAAAGTGAAGGTTTTAAGGTCCAACAATAATACTAAATTCAAAGAATTTTATAGAGAACAAGGGATTTTTCAAAATTTTACTAAAAGGGGTATTAAATAGCTAAATGCAGTATTCAAGAGGATGAATAGGACATTTCGAGAAAGGGTAAGATGTATGAGGTTCTTTACAAAGTTGCCAAAGGAATTCTAGGTTGAGGCACTCAATATGGTTTATTATGTAATAAACAAGTCTAGTTCTACTACAATTGAATTAAAGATGCTTGAAGAAGTTAAGAAAAGAAAATCAGTTGATTATTCTTCACTTCGCATATTTGAATGTCTTGTATATGTTAATATATAGAAAGGGCAGCATACCAAATTGGATCCAGATTCAAAAGTTTGTATATTTTTGGATTATGAGAAGGGAGTTAAATGGTGTAAGTTATAGGATCCTAATTCTAAGAAAAAGATTGTCAACAAAGATGTAATGTTTGGTGAGAGTACTATGTTCAAGAAATCTCATCAAGCCACTCATAAGGAAGGGTACAATAAGACTACTGCTATTAAGGTGGAGTCATGTGAGGAAAGGAGAAATCAGCTACGAGAGTCTATCATGTGAGAGTTGTTGATATTCCACATGTCAAATGCAGGAAAGTGCTTCAAAAAAACTGTACTCTATTGCCAAAGGAAAGGATAGATGCCAAATATAGGTAACAATGAGATATTGGAATGATCATATAGTTTCCTATGCTTGGACAGTAGGATTGGCAAATCCATGGTCATATAAAGAGGCAAGTAAAGATAAAGGAAATGATGATTAGCAATTAAAGAATGAGACAAAAGGTGTCCATGATTAAAGTGGATAAGTTTAGGCATTGCCTAGACTTTGCCAACATTCAATGTTGTTAATGTTTAACAATGACTCCCTCAATTGTGGAAACTACCTTTTTAATACCTCAACTACTAAAAATTCATTCATTAAACCCCTTCTATTGTATTTCAGTCAAAATGGCTAATAGAATTTCATTTGTCAATTTTTAAATTATTTTTGTATTTCATTTGAAATATGAAAGAAAAATAAAATAAAATAAAAATATGAAAAGAGAAAATCTCAAATCTCATCTCCTCTCTTTCCTATATATTCATCCTCCCTTCTCTTCCTAGATATTCTCTTCTACCCTAATCACATATTTGTCTATGAGCTCTCTCTACCTTCCTTTCCATTTTGCTTATGATTTCCTTCAACTTCTTATAGTTAGTGATGAACTAGTAGAATAACTTTCTTGCTTCTAATTTCCTTCAAAAATTAGAAATGACTTACATGGATCACCTTGCTAATATGTCTCACATATCAAACTCATAGCATTAAATGCATCATCAAGATGCTTTATTGCTTCTTTTGGCCTATAACTCAATGTATCAAAACTAATAATTGATTTCAACACATGACTACTACATTATTCATAAACAAAAATTAAACTCATCTGTAATAAAACATATAAGAAGAGAACCCAAATATGACATTCTCCATTATTCATGAAACTAGATCAAATCCATATCAATAAAGCATAAAAGAAGAGAATTAAAATGGGATTTTCTCTAGTACCTAACCAGCAAAAACACCCATAAAGAGAGAAAGAGGAGAAGCTATTAAAGAAAGTTGTAAACAAGAGATGAGTCATGAGACAATGAGTTCTTTGGTAGATGTGGAGAAGTATAAAAGCAAGGATTATACAAAATTATGGGTTATTTTGAAAATGGGCCTGGCAATTCCTTCTATATTTCAGGAACAGTACTACCACAAATTTGGCTAGTGGCAAGGGTTCAACCTTTTCTCCACTTGAAATTTGCAATTTTTTCTTTTTTTATTTACTTTTATTTGAACAAATTCAAGGATAAAATAATACTTTGTGGCCCTATAAGACAAATTCACTAGCATTTTTTACAAAAAATTTGACAAAATCATGATAAAAGGAGTCAACTAATGAAATTTTGGTGACCAAGGTACTGAAAAGGTAGTTTTGATAGTTGAGTGGGTCATCTTAATGTCACCAATAGTTTTGGGGGGGGGGGGGGGTTGGTCGTTGTTTATACAAATATTTTTCTCTTTCTTTTACAATAAAAGTCTCCTACTTCTATATTTGTGAGGATAATAGATCAATCTTTGACGAAGCCCCCATATCGTCTACAAAATCTCCTCAAATATCAATCCATTTTGTCTAGTTTGCTCTTCTTAACATGCCTCTTATTGTAAACAACCAAGTTAGACATTCCAGCTTATCATTGCATCATGCTTCTATTATAAGAAACTAATGAATCATTTGTTTGTCTCATGCTCCTTCGCCTCTTTCTTTAGAACAACGTCTTCAAATGGTTCAAAAAATTTCTTTTTCCAAATTTGTTTGCCAATGAAGATCAAGCTCTATATCCTTTGAAGGGAAATCCTCTTAGTCTTTTTATTCCTCTGTTGTGCTTAATTGTGCTAGAAAGAATACTCATCTCTAAGTAAAAATAATAGTGACTGCTTTGGCTCATCTGTTGAAGTTTTGGTAAACTATACTCAACAATTCTGAGATCTAGGGCCTCTCTTATTTATTGTGTTGATCATAAAGTGAAATTTTAACTAGACGGTGTCCTCCAAATGCAAAGAAAAAGCTTACCCCATAGATTTTATAGGAATTAATTGATAGATCTACATTTCATATTGAAAATAAGATAGCCAATTCAACCTGGTCTGTACCGGAGCCAATGACTTGGTCAATGCCCCATGATCTTTACAAATATTTTTCTCTTTCTTTTACAATAAAAGTCTCCTACTTCTATATTCAAGAGGAAAATAGATCAATCTTTGAAGAAGCCCCCATATGATCCACAAAATCTCCTCAAATATCAATCCATTTCGTCTAGTTTGCTCTTCTTAACATGCCTCTTATTGTAAACAACCAAGTTAGACATTCTAGCTTATCATTGTGGCATGCTTCTATTATAAGGAAATAGTGAATCATTTGTTTGTCTCATGCTCCTTCGCCTCTTCCTTTAGAACAACGTCTTCAAATGGTTCAAAAATTTTCTTTTTCCAAATTTGTTTGCCAATGAAGATCAAGCTCTATATCCTTTGAATGGAAATCCACTTAGTCTTTTTATTCCTCTGTTGTACTTAATTGTGCTAGAAAGAATACTCATCTCTAAGTTAAAACAATAGTGACTGCTTTGGCTCATCTGCTAAAGTTTTGGGAAACTATACTCAACAATTCTAAGATCTAGGGCTTCTCTTATTTTTGTGTTGGTCATAAAGTGCAATTTCAACTAAACGGTGTCCTCCAAATGCAAAGCAAAAGCTTACCCCATAGATTTTATAGGAATTAATTGATAGATCTACATTTCGTATTGAAAATAAGATAGTCAGTTCAACCTGGTCTGTACCAAAGCCAATGACTTGGTCGATGCTCCACGATCTTTACTACCTTGATTCTTCAAAATTTGGCCCCAGTGTGGCACACTAATCTCTTTTCTACTCTCACCAATGTGACCTTTGATAGTGGTAGATAGAGAAGAAATTTCTAGGCCACATGGTGGAAGGGAAAGAGAAGGTAAGAAATGAGATCACTATACGCCACATGGTAGAGCAGGAAGAAATGAAAGCCTTTGAAACCCAGATGGTAGGAAGAGAGAAAAAATTGCTAGAAACCATAAGATGATAAGAGGGGAAGAGAAAAGGTAGCGATTGAAATCAAACAGAGGAGAACGAAATTAATGAGCCCACATTTAGAGTGTGGTAGAAGGGTTGCTTTGGCACAACGGTAGAGTTGTCGTTGTGACCTTGAGGTCATAGGTTTAAGGCGTGAAAACAACTTCTTGCAAAATGCAAGATAAGGCTGCATACTACTGACCTGTGGGTCCACCCCTTCCCCAAACCCCTGCATACATGGAAGCTTGGTGCACCAGGGCTGCCCTGGCATTTAGAGAGCTGCAATAGACCTTGCGATATATATAACAAGAGGCAAAAAAGAAAGAGGGAATTCACTTTGCCTTGTGGGAAGTGCATACAGCTTTTCCCTTCAAAGAAACTTTGCAAAGGGAATGCTCAAATTAAGGGGTTAGAACTAGGAATATAGGGTAGCCCTAGTCCACAAGCTCCCGCCTATGCAGGGCCAGGGAAGGGAAGGACCACAAGGGTCTATAGTATGTAGCCTTACCTTGTATTTTTGCAAGAGGTTATTTCCATGCGTTAAACATGTGATCTCAAAGTCTCACAACAACAACTTTGTCGTGCTGCCAAGGCTCCCCTTCAAGAACTAGGGATATCAATTCTATAAAAAAAAAAAATTTAAAGTACAAAGTAAAAGTGAAAAACCATGATATCTATCATGAAGCAAAAGCTTTTGAACTTTAAAAGATAGATAAATATTAGAAATGTGATGATTAGCTATAGTAGAAGTGGACAAGAATTTCTTCTCCTTAAGGTTATTTCTGCATGCAAGGTCGAGTGACCCACACATCAAAATCTCTCTCAAATTTTATTATTAAACACACAAATTCACAAGCATCTTCATCCACACATTAAAAAGAGGGAATTATGTCCAATGACCACAACTCTTTGGAGCTAGCTTTTCATGATTTGACTCCATCTCCTTACTCCATTCATGGATGTCTAATGGGTCAAAGAGCATCTAGATTGAAATTTTTTAGCATCTAATAGATTGTGCTAGAAATGGTGAGGAAATAAAACAGAGAAAAATGTGACAAATTAAACAAAGTAGTTTATAAAAATTTAGATAGATTGTTGATGATCCACGCTGTTATTCTTCTAGGATTTTTTATTTGTCAACTCAAATGACAGAGTCCATTTTTGTGAAATGCACCACTAAGTGAACCACCTGAACTCACTAGTGTTTTCTGATTAGCTTTCCATTCAGGAGGCTTTTACAATTCTCACAAATTTGTGAAAATCTATCATCAAAGCATTAAGAAAGGTTGTTCCAATAAAAATGTGAAAATCCATTCTTTTTTTCTTTTGCTACTATAAATTAGGTTGATTTGTTTCGTAGAATAAAGGAAATGGGTATTATTCTACACGATTTTCTATTCAAGTGAGTTTCTATTTTTTATTTGTTAGGTCAGCCTTCTTTTGTTCCTTATTTTTAGGGAGCAGTTTCTTTCTTATTTCTTACAAAGGCTACATGTTTTGATTTAGAAATCAATGAATAAGATAATTTTTCATTCTCAAAAATCCACACTATATCAAACTCACGTCTGAACCTTAGAAAACATTCTTTTCGATGACCAAAGACGGCATGGCCACTGAAAGATAAGTCTCGCCTTCATCCATGGTGATTTCTGTTTTCGAAGCTCCTATTACCAATAATCATGACAGCATCTCTCTTCCTATTACAGGCCATAAGCTGAATGGGAATAACTATCTTTAATGTTCACAATCTGTCAAGATGTACATCTACAGAAAGGGAAAGGATGAGTACCTTACTGGTGAAATCATTCCACCATAGGTTGGAGATCCAAAATTCAAAAACTAGAAAACCAAAAATAATATGGTCATGTCTTGGTTAGTCAATTCAATGACTAATGAAATTGGCAAGAATTTCTTGTTATATGACACGGCTCACAAAATCTAGGATGCAGCAAAAGAGTTCTACTCGAGCAAAGAAAATACTTTAGAGATTTTTGAAATTGAAACCACTCTTCATGATCGCCATCAAGGAGATTTTTTAGTCACCTAGTATTACAACCTCCTCTCCCGTTGGCAATGATTGGATGTGTTCGAAGAAGATCAATGGGAATGTACTGGTGATGCAAAGAAATTTTGAGAAATCATAGAAAAGAAAAGAATCTTTAAATTCTTGATGGGACTCAACAAGAATTTAGAAGAGGTTCGAGGACGGATACTGGAGACGAAGCCCTTTCCAAGCATTCGAGAAGTTTTTTCTAAGGTTCACCGAGAAGAAAGCAGAAAGAAAGTAATGATGAAAGAGCTGCCCACAATTTAGGTAGCAGAAAACTATGCCCTAGCTGCTCGAGGGATTCAATACCCCAACAATGACAATCGGCAACAAAAGGGGAGACCATGGTGCGATCACTATTGAAAACCAAGCCATACACGTGAGACTTGCTAGAAAATAAACAGGAAACCTATAGATTGGAAGGAGATCGACTACTGACAAGGAAAGCTAAGGAAATCATAGTGCTGTTGATGAAGGACCTACACCCACCGAACCCAGTCCATTTAGCAAGGAGCAAATTGAGATCTTAAAACAAATGTTTTTACAACATAATCCTACCCACAGTACCATCGGAATAAGTTCCTTAGCACACAAAGACCACATGACGGGAGATGCAACTCTCTTCCACAATTACAATCCAAGCCGAGGCAAATTTACTGTAAAAATTGCTTATGGATCTCTTTTTGAAGTAGCTGGAACAGGTTCTATTATGATTTCAGAAGACCTTACACTGAATTCAATCCTTCACATTCCTAATTTGGATTGTAATCTTTTGTCAGTAAGAAGACTCACTCAAGAACACAACTATGTTACTAAAGTCTTCTCTGATTTGTGTGAATTTTAGAATTTAGCTTTGGGGAAGATGATTGGCACTGCTAAGGTGTGCTTAGGACTTTATCTTCTAAAAGTTGGATAATGTCCTAGAAGACAAACTCATAATGCAGTATGTGTTGAGTCCAAGAGTCAATCCAATAAAAGTTATGTTTCCTTTGAGAATTCTAATAAGGATAGAACAATCATGTTATGGCACTATCATTTAGGACATCCCAATTTTACATACCTTCAAAAATTGTTTCCATTCTTATTCATGAATAAAAATCCAAAAAAAATTTCAATTTGAAGTGTGTCAAATTTCAAAGCATGTTCGTAACTCTTATCACATTCAACCTTACAAGGCATCTTATCCTTTTTCGATGATTCATAGTGATATGGGCCCATCTAGAATAAAAAATGTCACTGGAACTAGGTGGTTCATTTCATTTGGAGATGATCACTCTAGGATCATTGGGTTATTTATCATGAAAGAAAAATTAGAGGTTGGTCACATTTTCAAGAAATTCAACACTATGGTCTAAACTCAATTTCAAACAAAAATACAAGTGTTGAAAACCGATAATGGAAAGGAACATTTTGAGACTCTTCTAGATGAATATCTTATTAGTCAGGTCATTGTTCATTAGAGTTCATGTGTTGATACACCTCAACAAAATGGGGTTGCCAAAAGGAAAAATTGGCATCTTCTTGAAGTTGCATGGTCACTTATGTTCACCACACATGTTCCCAAATGATTCTAGGGTGAAGCAGTCTTAACAGCTGCTTATCTAATAAACAAGATGCCTTCTCGAGTCTTGAAATTCCAAACTCCTTGCCAAGTCCTTCTTCACTCATTCCCTAATACTCATGTCCTGTCTACTCTTCCTATGAAAGCTTTTGGTTGTCTGTGTTTGTCCACATACATGCTACACATCAGAGTAAACTTGATCCTAAAGCACTCAAATGTATTTTTGTTGGGTACTCCTCAAGTCAAAAAGTGTATAAATGCTACTCCAATCACACGAAGATTCTACAATTCCATGGATGTCACCTTCTTTAAGCAACAACCTTATTACCCCAAAACCGATATTTAGGGGGGAGAACTTTATTCAAGAATATCAGCTTTGGGATATTGATACTTTAGATTCATCTTAACCACCTCAAACATATCAAAGTCAGAGTCCAATCCATGCAATCCATCCCAAACTTGAGTCCCAAACAAATCTCTAAACACCTCAATGTTCCATTCTCACACAACCTGCGGGCAACAAGTGAGTTACGTGTCTACTCTAGGAGAAACAATACTCAAGAAGAGAAAGAACCATAGCCACGTGATCAAGGTCATGAATCCAATACGATTTTGGAATCTCAAAGTTCACAAAATAACACTAGTCCTAATCTTACTTCTAGTGATCTTCCCAATAATGATATTGATATGCCTATTGCCTTGAGAAAAGGCACAAGGTCTTGCACTAATCATCCCATTTGTAACTTTGTTTCTTATGGAGGATTGTCACCTAGTCACCGTGCATTTGTTAGCAATCTTGATAAGATACAGGTTCCAAGATCAATACATGATGCTCTTGGTTCACCAAAGTGGAAGGCAGCCATTTGGGAAGAAATTCATGCTCTTGAAAAGAATAAAACTTGGGAGATATTTGAGTTGCCCCGAGGGAAACATTCGATTGATTGCAAGTGGATCTTCGCGGTAAAACAAAATGTATATGGAATTGTTAATAGATTCAAAGCATGTCTTGTAACTAAGGGATTCACCCAATCTTACGGGTCAATTACCAAGGGACCTTTGCCCCTGTAGCCGAGCTCAATACAGTTCGGGTGTTACTCTCATTACCATCAAATCTTGATTGGCCACTCTACCAGCTAGATGTGAAAAATGCTTTCCTCAATGAAGACCTAGAAGAAGAGGTCTATATGGAGATACCTCCTAGTTTTGACCCTTCAACCACCATCAACAAGGTTTGCAAACTCAAGAAATCTCTGTATGGGCTCAAGCAATCACCGAGAACATGGTTTGACAAATTTACTAAGGCTGTTAAGAAATTTTGGTATGATCAGTGTCAAATCGATCACACAATGTTTGTTAAACAATCATCTTTAGGGGAAAAAAAAGAGGCAATACTTATCATGTATGCAGACGACATTATTCTAACCAGAGATCATGATGAAGAGATACTCGAGCTCAAGAGCTTCTTAGCCAAAGAATTAGAGATCAAAGATTTGGGCAATCTCAAGTATTTCCTTGGCATGGAAGTAGCACGTTCAAGAAAAGGTATTTCAGTTTCTTAGTGAAACTATGTGTTAGACCTCTTGGAAGAGACAGGAATGCTCAGATGTAAGCCAACTGATACTCCTATGGACTCTACAATAAAAATAGGAAGAGAGGATAATAGTGTGCCTATTGACAAAGGAAGGTATTAAAGATTGGTAGGAAAACTCATTTATCTTGCGCACAATAAATAAGATAATTTTTCATTCTCAAAAATCCACAAAAAAAACATAAGAGAGTGGATATTTCCCCACTCTTTTAAGCATCTTGTTATACATAGGCTATGTCACAAAAATCACATACTTTAAAGGATTTGAACATTAATTTTTTAGGTTTTTACTACTATTAATTTTTTTACTGTTCCTTTTAGAACTCAAAAAAAATAATAGTGCAATCATCTAATGCATGTGATTTTTGAGTCTAACCTCACTTACTGCACAACAGCCAAGACAAATGGCTCAAATTATCATAAAAGTAAATCCCTTAGGTAAAAGTATGATAAAACTCTAAAAGAGGACATAACATTGATCACAAAAGGGTATGGGAATATCAACTCCTAAAGAACAAAGGGTTAAATAGTTTAACAAACGCATGGACTACAAACATTAAAAGGGGCCTTGACGCACCAGTAGAGTTGTTGTCGTGTGACCTTGAGGTCGCAAATTCAATGTGTGAAAACAACCTCTTGCAAAATGTAAGGTAAAGCTGCATACTATTGACCCTTGTGGTCCACGCCTTGCCCAGACCCCACATATATAGGAGCTTCGTGCACTAGAACTGCCCTTCTATGGACTGGAGACACTCCTCCCCTCTCCAAATGGAACAATCCTTGGGGCAGATAGTAGAGATACAAAGCATCTTTGAACTTTTATTTCTCCTTAATGGCAACGGATCAAGATTGTTCGATCAATGCAACTAGGAAAACAAAAGTGAATCTCTATTGCGAGTATGATTTGAAACTACACGGCTGCTTATCCCAACAAACTCAGAGAAATTATACAAAAGCTTTCGTCCAACTTGAAAGAAGAAAAAGCCAGACATTTTTTGTCATAACTTTAAGCAAGCATTTCCCTTCCGTTCACTATATTTGCTGTCTGGACTCTAAACAGCAATATACTTGTATTATACAAGTCAGGTATCAGTAGGGTTGCTGGATCAAAAGCCCCAGAGTGCAGAGCTAGTTTTCCGACTATACGACCCCCTGTTTGAGTCTCTTCAAGCATAATAGATGGATCTCAATTTCGTGACCAAACTGCTGTCACCACTGCAGATCATAGAATAAAACTAACGGTTAAACATTCAACACCCGAGGTAACAGGATTCTCACTTGACATCCACCACGCCAATTATATAGAAAAATCTGCGCCTCACAGTCAAACCATTGAAAATATTCTCACATCACAGTATTTCATGTGTGCGCAAAAACTCCGTATTTCCATCCAAAACTAGAACTGCCGAAGTAGGAAACCAGTTAAGCTTTCGTCAAACTGTACATAATCCTCAACAGAGATACTGGTTCAGTCGCTCATGTCAGCATCCATCATACTTGAGTGGAGATTCCCCTTGTTGGAAGCTATTGCGCTTACACCAGCACAAGAACTGAGGGATTGGCCCTTCTTCAATGACAACCCATGGATGAACTGCAACAGTTTGCAAGCTCATTCTCTGTCTTGGATCTGTGTTGGGAATCATTTGAAGCAAAAACAAAAGCATAACAGAACTGGCCCCTTTGAAATCAGAACACAGAACAAAGACGAGAAAATTATTAACCAACCTTTGCAGAGAAGCCCTTCGAGTAAATCCTTTAGCTGTGGGTTAATACCTTCTGGGAGGTACAAGAAATTATTGATGATCTGGAGATGGTAATGCCAACATTATAAAGTGAGTTGCTATAAACCAGGCTCAAAGGAAAAACAAAACCAGAAAATGCGTTCAAGAAAATAGCAAACAGTCATAAGCACCTTGTCATAAGTGTCTTGTAGTGTATCTCCAAGAAAAGGATATTGACCAAGCACCATACAATATAGGGTAACACCAACAGCCCATGTGTCTGCAACCCTACCATGGTAGGTTAGCCCTGTCCAAGAAAAACATAGCAATGTAATCCTTCATTGATGCCCCTAATCAATTTCATCATCGGGTATGTGGAATCTATTTGATAAATTTGTCACCTAAACAGCATTCAGGTGCAGTGAAAACAGGAGTCCCAGGAGAACGCCTAAGTACATCATTATCGTCCTGCAGGGAAAGAAGAAAAAGTAAAGAGACAGACAGATAAAAGTACCAAACCATGAAAGAGGTTCCTTGTGCAACTGCTCTAGAAGGCCTTTGCTCAATATTACAAACCATATTACTCTTTCTAATAAAATGAGGTAAAATCATAGAAAGCCTTTAAATTGTCAACTCCATTCAGGTGAACCCACTTGAGTTTAAATTGTACCAGGGTATCAAAGTTGAGCTTTAATTATATCAGATCACTTGATTAACTGTCTGATTTATGTGGGACTCATCTAAATTACACTGATGAACCCACAAGAGATATTTCATTTAACTGTCCCATACCAAGGCTTCCTGAGTATTTGGCCCGAGAGATATAGAAAGCATAAAAAGCTTGAATCGAGATACCTTTTGAGCAATAGCCAAATTTGAAGGAGAGAGGAGATGCCAACATTTAAGGAGAAAGGAATGAGGTTTGGATTGACAGAAGCCCTAAATTGTCCGAGCAGAGCTGAACCAGCCAAACAACCTACTTGGAGTTGCAGGAGCAAAATGACAACAGCGAGAATGGAGCTCCAGACAGAGAGCATGGTGAGTTAAAGAGAGACGAAAGAGACGACACATATAGCTCCCACAGTGAGCTTTGCCGGGTTTTATGCTGTTTCTTTAATCATAGGCTATTGCAGGGTCTTTTTTCTTTTTTCTTTTTAAACAGCAAAAATGAGTTGCAGTGACAATATTTCAATAGAAACAGTGTTTTTAAACTGAAATCAAAACAAACCCATACAGAGAAAAGAAAAGGGCAAAGGGGGGAAAATGAAAGATATTGCCAGTTATGTTACAGCCGTGTCCAGTCCTGTGTCTAGGTGTGTCGACCCACGTGCAGGACCAAAAGGTGCCATGTCCATGAATCAGATGTGGGATTTCACAAGTCAAAACTTCCCAAAGTGCAAGCATTTCAGCTAATACCAAAACCACCTGTCTATGTTTTCTCATGTCAAGTAAGCATTCTAAATGAACTTTGCTCCGTGTGATCAAATATAAAAGCTTGAGCCTCAATGGTCAGTCGACCAATGGAGTAGCAGTTCCAAATGGCTGGTTGCAGCCTAATCTATTACTAGACTTGGATTTAACAGATCTTTGTAACTCAGTAGCTGACAAGGTAATTCTAGCAAATATTTTCAGCATTTTAGTTATTCTTTTATAACCACACATAAAATACTCAGGTTTCTCAAACCGGATCATCCATCACCTAGCAGACACATGCACACATTTGCCCTCTAAAATGTCTACCAAAAATTATCTCTTTCAATTGACTTCATTCATTAACGGCTTTTTCTCTTTAATTTCTAAGTTCCCATCCATCACCTAGCAGACGCATGCACACATTTACCCTCTAAAAAAGTCTACCAAAAACTATCTCCTTCAATTGACTTCATTCATTAACTACTGTTTCTTTTTAATTTCTAAGTTCCAGCACTTCTTACAAGGTTCTCCTTACAGAAAGATGGACCTAGCTTACCTTCCCACCTCACTAATTCTAAAATCTGCAGTATATCAACTCCATTGCATCTTGGATTAAATATTACAAGTAAAATGCACAACTACAATCTTTAGAATTGTCTTGTAGCAGCACTAAGCAATAAATTATCCAACATATTTTCCATCACGCAGAATTGATTCTGAAATGAAGTTCTAAGTACCCTGAATCAGTATCACCACTTTTCAAAATGTAATCAGTGAGCTGGATTTCATGGAGACTTTCACCATAACAAATTAGATTTCTTAATCAGAAACCAGCAATTCTTCCAGGAGATGACTTTGAACTCCAAATAACAGACAGTAGACACATACATAGATGTTTTAACAAAAAAGATGAAAAACTGTTAAATGCCAGATTCAAAGTTAAAAAGCACTAAAGAATCAAGATCGCATTATATGCCAAAGACAGATTTTTTTATTTTAGTCACACTTAAAGGGTAAACAGAAAAAGGAGAATAATCATTAGAATCGTGTATTTCCTTTCAAGACACATTGATCTTCTTTAGATATATATGGCCAAACCTTCTTTTGCTTTATTCTAAAATGTTGTAACTATGGACATTAGCTTGACTATGTCTGAGTCTCTCAGAAACTCTACATGCTCATAAAAGTCTGAAATGAAATGCACTAACCAAAATTGAATGAGCAGCTTAAGGAGCACGCCCTCTTGCATGTCTGGCTCACATGAACATAAACAACAATCAACATCAAGTCAGAAGCTTACCTCAAAGACCTGGCTGACACTGAAATCTCCTATCTTTACTGTCCCACTGCTTGTGACCAAGAGGTTATCAGGTTTGATGTCCCCGTGAACAATATTCTGTTAGGTCAAGAAAATAGGGAAGATGTAGCCATATTAAAAAGATCGCAACATTCAAAGATAGAGTGATTTATGCATACAAACTCAATCATCAAATATCAACTATTAACAGACAGAAAATAGGGAATACGAAAAATCAAGATGGATCACGGAAACATGTCTGCTCTATATACAAGCAGTAAAGCTAGCATCACACCAAAGCAAGCTAATAAGAATGATATATAGGGAACTAATAAGAACAGCTTACATGAGCATGGAGATACATGAGGCCAGCAACTACATCCCGTAAGTATCTTCGAGCAGTATTTTCCCCTACAGCACCTTCTGGACCAGAACCCTCACATACCCATTTGCCTTCTACATACTCCAGAACTGTGCAACAAATTTTTACATCCAGCAGAGTTAATAAGACAAAACTTACAGCGTGTTGGTTAGATTGGCATAACTGGATCAAATGAGGGAGAAGAAACCCCCATGGACAAGAAAGTGTCAATAAATACCCATGTAGAAGTGATCCGTGTTTGGGTCATCAATCACCTCAATAAGATTGACTATGTTTGGATGATCCAACATTTTCATGATTGAAACCTGCAACATAAAAGGAAAACCTCGATAACTTTCAGCTCCATCTTAAAAGATATTATTGAGGATGAAAGAAGAAAAGGAAAATAAAGCATGAAAATTATCAGCAGCAACATGCATGTAAGTAATCTGGAACCTCTTAATGGATATTATATTATATACTTGTGAAAGAATGTTTCAAATCTTTGTGACAAACAAGTGGTTTGAGATACTGCAGTGGCTACTGCAAAGAAGCGTGTGACCCCAGAGTAATTACTCTGGTGTCCTAACAGTGAACCCTTCAAATTGACAAGCATCATGGGGAGTCCTGGCAGTGTGTGAACCCTAAGCTGTCTATCAAGTCCAAGAACCACAGGAGTGAAACCAAGATCAAGGGTACATGACCTTGCTTCAACTCACTTCAACGCCACAAAGAAACCAAGCTCTTTAAAAAAATTCTTCATCTCCAAATTTATTTCAGCTAATAAAATATATCAACATCGAAAACAAATGCGTACTACAGGTTCTGTTGTATCTGAAGATGAATCATCAGTAATAAGCTTCTATATACTCTCACCTTCAGTAATTTAATCATCAGTAATAAGCTTCTATGTGCTCTCACCTTCGGTGATTTGTTCGATATGATGAACCAAGGAACCAGTGCTTCTTTAACTAGCTCTTCTTTATGGTTATAAAGGAACTTTTGCAGTTTGGGACAGTTCATATCTAGACTTAATCATTCTGGTGGATATCAACTTCTTCCTTTAAGGCATCCAGGAAGAAAGGAATTCCTCACACCCTTTGACTGAGGTGCAAGCTAAAGGAATTAGTCAAATGTCATTACAAGCTACGATAATAGTTAGTTTGAACAGTAGGATGAATCTTTGCTTGTGGTAAGCTATGTGCAGATTGTGTCCTCCTTCACCCACCAATCTAGCCTTATATTATTGGCTGATTCATTTAGCTTTAGTTTTGACTTCATACAGAGATTTGTGTCCTATCAGTTTTGTCTGCAAGAGGACCTACTACTACCCTTCTGTCATTTCTATAAAGTGCACTGTTCTTCCTACATTTGCATTGATCAAATTTTCAACGACCATGGCTTCTATGAGAGTAGGTGGTTCAGATGTCAATACCATGTGTCTTATAGGCCTGCCTCATGCTAATCTTATTGTTTGTAGTACTCCACCCGTCAATGGGTCCAGTAGTATCAATATCAATTAATGCGGATGTAGGAGAAACAGACAAGGCTTAAATTGAGCTTGCCTAACAGAGAAGGATAGTAAACGAGATTCATCAAAGTTAGTCGCCATGCGATAAAAAACTTGCATAATGACAAGAAATAGTATTGGTCCTTTGTCTAAGAACTTGCAGAGTCAATGCTTGGCTCGCCTAAGTCAACAATGTTTACTTACACAGAGTTACTGTATTCATCCCAGTTTTGCCCCGACCAGCAATATCTATTACTGACTTATATTGGCCAGTCATCCAAGTATTCAGCTAGCTATGCTGAGTCAGCTTTTTTGGCCAACAGCTGCATTCTGGTATGTGCTCACTTTGTGAAACATTAATTGCAACACACAAACATCATCATTGTCTAAGAAGAAAACTTTTTGCAAATGGAATATAATAGAGTAGAGCACAAGCACACCCAATCACCAAGTGGAACAATCATCAAATTGTTCAGTTAGCACTTGAAATGGAGAATCTGAATTTAGAATTGTTGACACAACCATTTTTATGACATGGAAAACAAAGTGGAGCTCCCTTATTTATGGACATCAGCCATCAGGTTCCTTGGAGTGAAAATCACAAAGGCATTATGTCTTACTGTTCCTCTGTGCTACTCCATCTCAGGAAACAGGTCTCAGCAATAGAATTGCTCCCATATCCATAGAAAAAGTGGAACTGATGTCAGGTACGTATACCCACCTCTCTACTATATATTTCCCTTTGTTTTTTTCTATTTTCTTCGGAATGGATTCATATGTAATCAAAGGGGTCCTTAAGGCAAAGAAAGAGGAAAATGCAGAAAGCATATCAGGATTGTGTTTAAGAAAAAAAAAAAAAAAACTTATCGATGTGAAACGGATGGAACCACAATCAATTGTCTCAAAACAAAGAACTTTTAATTTCATTAGTTCCTAGAAAATCAAGATACTGATGATCACAGTATGCAATGAGAAGTTTCTACAATTAGAAAGCACCATTTCACATCATATGAAACGACAAGAATGATAAAATGGATCAGCCAACGGCAATCTTTCGGTAAAATCTAAAAGCTGAGAGGCAAAGGTACTTACCTCCCTAAGAACATCCGTCATGGCAGTTTCAGAAGGTGCCACTCTCAACTTTAATAAATAGGATTTGTGAAAGGCCTGCAGTAAGAACATGATTCAGAAATTTCTAAAGATAGTATCTCCTTGTTGCAATATCAGTTAAAAGGTTCTACTTTGACTCCATTGGTTGAGTGAACATTGGGCAAATATAAAACCATTAACTACGCAAATCTTCTCTCTGTTGAGAAGCTATTAAGTGTATTTCAGCCCTCATGTCAACAAACAAGGTATTAGTTACAAGATATGCCTTAACAAAAGAAGATGATATAAAAGACTCTGACATAAAGTAATTGATGCATAATTATATGGTTTCAGGATTCCAAAAAATGAACTAAATGCAAATCATTTCAGAACAAATCAAAATCAAATTTGGTTATGAATTACCTACTAATCATTAGGAGGAACAGAAAATAGTCAATGTTGCACCCATTAATCGACTTCACTTCCATGAAAACTGGAAGTTATCTAACCAGATAAAAGAGGAAAAGAGAAGCAACAAAGGCAGCAAAGTAATCTATAGTATCATTAATTAAAAGGACAGTATCATTGCATCATTCTTAAGCCTTTTTACACTAGTAAAGATGAATAATTACCTTGATTGCATACTGCTTACCATCTAATGTACTTCTGTATAGAACCTGTTGCATTCAAAGAAGGTAGCAAGGTTTATTGCTCTTGAGGAAGTAAGACAATTTATCGTAACAGCATTATTCTTACCACTTTGCCATAGCTGCCAGATCCTATCCTAAACTCCCGAACATACTCATTGACCATTTTATTTCCATTTTCATCCTGGACAGGAATTTACAATCAAAAGTTAATAGCCCAATGCTTGATATGTAGCAAGGAAAAATGTATGGCACAGAGGGAACAAGAAGATGAAGAAAGTGTCGCATGCAACACTCTCTGCACATCTCTATTCACAAAAAGATCAAACAAGGTTATTCAGGTAGGTTGCAAAAGAAATTATTCACAATTAGACATAACATCTTAGTTGTAAATAGTACTATAATACATAAAGATCAGTTTCAAAAGCTTATATGGAAGTATTCAGTGAGGCAAGCTGTGCAACAAATATCAGTCTTTGGAAAGGAATCAAAGATGTCTCCTTTCATATTTGATAAATGAAATCTTAACTAACGACAATGTTTCAGTTAATATCTTAGCTTACCTCTGTGCGAATAACATGCCTAGTTTCCTTAGCTGGAAACTCCCTGCATATGGTTCCATTTTGAACCCTTAATGACAGAACCTCTTCAGCACCTTTACTGCATGGTAATGACTCACCATCACTTCCACAGAAAGAACCAGTAGCATGACCATTATAAAATCCTTCATCCACATCATCATTATCTGGCAGCAAAAATTGCTGCGAAATCTGGGTTCCCGGACCTTGGACAGCAATCACTGACCTTGGAGGCTTCTTGAAGAACCCAAAGCAACTACCGCAACCCATTTTTATCAAATTCAAGACAGAAAAACTGTTCCCCAACATCAGAATGAAGGGTATGCGGAGGAATGAGTAGATATTGAACTAACAAGGCAAAATAGATGAATCCTGCACTTGGGGAGCACAACAGTCCCCTAATTCCTGCAAATTAATACAGAAAATTAGCCATGACCAACAGAACTAAGAGAATGAAAAACAAAAAGTGAATTACAGAAAGCCAAAGAATTAGTAGCACTATAGTTGTGGTCAAGTGTTCTGATAATTAATAGGATTTTTCCATGGTATTAAAATCAGGCCATCCAATGCCTAAACGCACCCTAAAATCAACCAAAGATTCGCAGTTATGATGGGAATATACATGTGGGTATTCAAATTGATGTTTATCCCAGGTTGAAAGATTAATCATCAGAAAAAAAAAGTTTACACTACTAGCAATTAAATGGTTTTTAGCACTTCCATAATTAGATATTACCAGGGAAAGAGCCCGAAAGTTGTAGTTAGAAGGGCGGACAATGAATAGGATACGTTGTTGGTATTTCAAACACAAGTTAATCCCAGGTTGGAAAGGACCATCATCAGAAAAGAAAAAAGGAGAAACAATATCAGATTGATGGGTGTTATTCCAATTTCAAAATTACCATAAACAAAACCCTAGAGTTGGAGTGTAAAAGTACCTGCCAATCAAGTAAGGATAAAGAGCCAAAGGGCATCAAGCCCAGATCAACCGGGCTATCCTAATGGATGCCATTCGCATAATGAAATGTAGCAGCAGATCAAATCAATGCAGTTGCAGTTCCGCACGACCATCTTTAAAAATAATCCAGCTTATAACACTTGATGGAAACCCCTCTTTCTCTCTCCAGAAACAAACGCAGCGTTTTGACCCTTTCCGAGAATAGGGAAAGGGATGGGGAAAATAAAATAAAACAAGCCCAGAATATAATAAAACCCCGAAGGTTCATACACTTTTTGAAGCGGACAAACGGCCAAGGGACCTTCCGACGCCATCAAGCATAAAACATAAGGAATTTTCTAAAGCACACCTACCCATCATAGTACCTTAAAATCTCAATAACCTACCAGAATTTAATTTCTATAAGGGGAAACAAATTGCCGACAAAAGGTCAACCAATGACGAAACGAAACCCTAGGCCCAATTTCACGACTTCAAAGCCCTGGCTCCGAGGATGAAATGAAGTGAATAATAAGAAAAAAAAAAAAAAAAAACCCTTTTTTGTTGAGAAATGGAGAATCTTCCGAAAACCGAGCATCCATACCATCACGGAGAGAAGTTTTTCTTCCGATTGTTGGATTAGATAAAGGTTATCATAATTTCTTGATGGTATCGGAAGAACACGAGAAATTGGAGGAAGACGGAGACAAGAAGAATAATGGGGAATACGCGAAGGCGAATCTTCCATTTCATGTCTCGCCTCGTTGAGAGAGAGAGAGAGAGAGACAGACAGACAGACAGACAGACAGAGAAACGAAAATGAAATCGGAATCTGGTGCTGCTGCTAGACAACGCGAGACGCCTTCGTTTTCCTCCAGTTTTTTTGTTTTTGGCCTTTTCCCCTTCCTTAAACCGTCTTTCCCTTCAAATATTTGCCGTGTCGGCGTGTGATTTGTTATGGATGCGAGTTTTTTTCCGAGAATTCCTTGCTTCTAGTGCTGGCGAAACAGATTCGACCCGATCCCCCTCGGACATGGCTCGGATACAGATTGGAGTTTAGGATCTGCGTGGAGTTGTAGATTATCAATATCTGAGTGGAGTGCAAGTCACGGATTTGCAGATTATCTATACATTAGAATCTTAGATGTTGACTTCTTTAAAGTATTTTATTTGAAAATTTCTTCTTTAGGTGAGATAAGTTTAAATATTAGAGCCGATTTTTTTTCTTGTTTTTAAAAATAAAATAAATTTTTAAAATCATCCAAATGCAACTATTTTTCACGAGTCGCTTGCTTTGACGAAGACGCTGAATAAAATTAAAAATTTACAATGTTCTAAAGAAGCCAACGTCAAGGTTTCTATTATTTTAATTTAATTTCTCAAAAATATCCTTTTAAATTGATATTTGTGGGATACCCACGAGGATTGCGAATTTAACTAATATGATTTATTTATTTCATTTTTATCAGCGGTTTAAATAATAAGTATAGTGCACCTTCATCATTGATCATGATACTAAATTTACGACCAATCCGATAATCCCAGCCATTTATTTTTGGCCTTTGAAATGATTAATGGTAAGGGCAAAAAACAACGGTTTACATTCGTTCTCTCTCGTTCATGACATGCCTAACGAGATGAATGGTTGTGAGCCATAAAAAATTAGGTCCTCACTATATTCTCTAAGTGTAAATATGTGTGTCCACCGTTCAGGGGCTTATGTTTTCAATTATTTAATCATTTACGAATGGATGTTGATGTGGATGGATTATACAAAGAGCTCCGTTGTTGGATGGTATTAAGCCTTTGATTTTTAAGATTCGTTGTCTGAATACTCATTTCATGATTATATTTCTGGCTTATATTATTCACTTAAAGGGCCAAAAAGTAAGGTGTTGGGCCATGAAAAGTGTGGCCTGAGGAGTTAGGGATGCACACTGAGGCTTGTGTTATGTGGCTAGGCTCTAGGAGGCCCAATTACTTATGCCAATATTTAGATATTCTCGAAGGATTCTAAATTATTCTTTAGCAAATGTGGTAAGCTAGATGAGATATTGCAATTTTTAGTGTACCTTCTAGATGTATCCTAATTGGATCACAGCCATGTGGAATAATTCTAGCCATTGTGGTCTACTCCTTACTGGGACCCTATGCACATAGGAGCTTCGTGCACTGGACTATCCTTTTTATTATAAAAGAGATGGATGAGAGTTGAAGACTATATATTGGTAGAGTTCCACATCTCTAAATCATCAAAAATTTGTAAGCTTTCTCAAGATCAATAGAGTGAGAGTTTTCTTTGAATAATTGAGTGTGCTTCTTGCCTCATGAGATTCTACTTGTCCTAAATGCTAGAGTAAGGCTAGGAGTTATGCAAGACTAACTTGGGAATACTTTGGAGTGCAGCACCATTGTTGCACGATCACAAGGCTATAGAGATGGCAAGGTCATGACAATTGGTGTCAAAACAAGGACAGAGTGTGAAAACCTTTTCTTGTGTGTGTGTGTGTGTCCCTTATACTAGGCATTATAGAAAACCTTTCCGTGTGTGTGTGTGTGTGTGTGTAAAGCTAGTTAGTTAGGTAGGTAGGTAAGTAGGCAAGCTGGTTTTATGAATAACCCTAAACCAAAAAGAGGCTTGAACCCATGACCTAGCACTAGAAAGATTCTTCAAGGGATAGAGGGCTAGGACTTAGTTCTTATTATATTAATGTAATTTCTTTAGCTACTTCTTGGGTTTTATTTGTTACTATCTTCGTGGATTAGGAATTTTAATTTGAAGATTAACTAAGTTTATAGAAATTTAATCTTTGGATGTGACTCCCACATCTTCCTATGCAAGAAACGATAATAAGAGATATAGAGAAGACAATAGATGTAAGAGAATAAATTCTTCTTGTATCTTTCAATGAGAAAGTAGTCCAATTTATAGACTTGTATAGAGAGAAGCTTCTATACTTGGTGAACAAATAAAAAGAAAGAGACTAGCATGATTTTAGCCATCTAATAATATAAAAAGTAAATCCATTAGATCTTCTACTTGTTAGGTTGAGCACTACAAGAAAGAAGGAAGGTTAATATATATGAGATACAATATTATCCTATGACTTCCTCTTATAAACTCAACATGGAGAGAACTTTGAGTTTGTCAAAAAATTAGGAATGTCTTTTAATTGTTAGACATTTTGTAAAATCATTCACAATTTGATCCTTAGTTGTAATGAATTGAACAAGTGAAAGCTTCTTGGTGGTACTATCACATATGAAGTAATAATCAATCTCAATATGCTTTGTATGAGTGTGAAATATATGTGCTACCACCATGTACATAGTGCTTAAGTTGTCCCAGTAGATTTCAAGTGGTTTTGAGTATTAAGCTTTGAGTTCTTACATTAAAAGTTGTATCCAACACAGGTCAACAACAATAGAAGTGAGCAAGCCAGTGGTATTCAGCCTCTGATCTTGAGTCTATGGAATTTTTTCTAGAGCACTACATTATAAGATTTTGTCCAAGAAATACACAAACACTCATACTGAAGTGCTTATTGTATGGTGATTGCACCCAATCCTAGTCATTGTGGGCTTTGGGAGTAATTTTTAAAGCATTATTGAATTGAATATTGTAATGCAGTGTCCCTTTCACAAATGATAGAATCCTCTTTCTAGTGGCCAGATGAAGTATTGCTAGCTTGTGCATGAACTAACATACCTAGTTCATAACAAAACTAACATCAAGGTGCATTAATGTAAGACATTTGAGAGCACCAACAAATTGTCCAAAGTATACTATCTTGTATAACATCTTCATCAAGTGTATAAAGCTTAGAGACAAGGGTATAGAAGTACCTATGAGTTTACAGTCTGGCACGTTAAAGAGTTTCAAGAGATCCATAGCATACTTGTGTTAACAAAGAGAGTTGTTGTAGTTTATTTGATCTACATTCTATAGGAATAGAGAAGGCGTCTTGAATCTCATATATGTCAAATTTTTTTGAGAGAAAATTTAATGAGGGACACTAAGTCTTAAAGTCATTGCCTATTAGGACTATATTATCCACATACATACTAGTATAATGCAACTTACATGAGAGTATTTATAAAACAAGTTAGAATCACAAGAACTTTAGATTATGAGATTTGATAGGCTTATTGAAGTGTGAGTACCAAGCCTGGGGCACCTATTTCAAGCCATAGATGGTTTTATGAAGGTAACGTACATGATTTGGACGCAATGGATCAATGTAGCCTAGAGGTGGTTACATGTAGACCTCTTCTTTAAAAGGACCAAGCAAGAAGATATTACTTATATCTTATTGTCATAAAGTCTAGTTATTAATACAAGGCACAACATTAGCACCTACAAAGGGTAATTAAAGTGTCCAAGGCCATTGAGAATTGAAGCACTTGTTTTAGTACCCATAGATGGATGTCATTTATTTGATTTCCAAGCCCATGAAAAACAACTTTGGTTCATCTTTCTCGTCTAAATAGATGTAGAGGCAATATGTAGAAATCTTGGATATCTAGGTCTTGGGCTTGGTAATATCGACCTTTAATCAGTTGCTCATGTGATGTGTATTAGCTGGTTGTAAATGCATAGTTGGTAGAGTAAGACTTGGTGAAGGTCCTTGCATAGACTTGTGAGAAGAAGGAAAAGGCAACTGTTTGCTGGCTAGTGAGTTTGGAGATTGCATTAAAGAGTGAGAGCTAGCGTGGGGATGTTGTAGTAGGTAATTGGAGAGTAGCATTACTTGAAGGGGTACCAAGTGATGGAAAAGATGAGGATTGGGAGCTGATACATTTTAAAATAGTACCGGTAGTGCAAGGAATTAATTGGGAACCCTTATGACGGAAAATGTAGTTTCATCAAAGAAAACATGTTTATAAACATATATTATTTTACGTCAAGGTTCTAGATAAATATGACCTTTTTTATTACTCTCTTTATCTATAACCATTGGATCATCATCTAATGGTCATTATTTGTAATAGTTCTTCTAATTAATTTACTTTTCACATTTCCCTCACATGGGATTTGTATGGTATCATGTGGGGTTTCATATTTTATTGTCCGCATATAAAATTAGTAATAATTAATAAATAAAATAAAACATGATTTTCTTCTTAAAAATTATCAGGGAGGTGACTTGAAGTCCAAACTTCACCTTAACAAGTTGTACTTTGAACTGCTTAACTACACTTGGCTTAAGTCATCAAATCTTACTAGATTAAAGTTTTATTAGCACTCATATCCTATTTACATATAATTTATTGAATGAGTTATAATTAAAAAATTTATCTAGGCTTTATTTCATGTCACTTTTACACCATAATAGCCAACAATTGTCTTTAAAATTTTCATAATTTTAAATATAATATTTGTTATTTCTCAAAAATGTGGGTCATTACAATCTTCCCTCCTTTTACGAATTTCGTCTTCAAAATCCTATTACTAAACTTATGCTATACATCAAAAAATAGATAAGGAAAACTACTCATATCTTCCTCAATTTCCCGAGTAACTTCCTTGGCAGAATGATGTTGCCATGGAACTTTGACCAAACGAATTATCTTATTTCTTAAAGTCTTTTCCTGATAATCCAAAATCCTTAGAGGTCCCATATCATACATTAGGTTTGGCTGTAGTTCTGCAAATATTTGATCAAGAATATGCATCGTATTAGAATGTACTTCCTCTGCATCGACACATGAAATACGTTATGTACGTCTGACAGCCTTCCAGATCCTCTCCAATATCTAAAATCGTCCAACAAACTTTGGACTCAACTTTCCTTTCACTCCAAATCTTATGACGCCTCTAATTGGTGAGACAAGGAATACATGATCTCTAACCTCGAACTAGATATTAGGGCATCTTTGATCGACATAACTCTTCTATCTACTCTGTGCTGTCAACAACCTCTTCCTGACTAGCTTGACCTTTTCTTCACACTGCTCGATAAATTCGGTCTTCACAAACTGTCTCTCTCCAACAAATAGGTGTCCTGAATGGTCGTACGTACAATGCTTCATATGGGGCCATGCTTATACTAGAATGACAACTATTATTATAAGCAAACTCGATCAAAGGCAAGTGTTCATCCTAGTTATCCTTCCAATCTACAACACAAGCTTGTGCAAGTTTGCAAGTGTTTGAATTATCCTCTCTGGCTATCCATCAGTTTGGGGATGGAATGTTGTACTAAATCTTGTAGCTGTGCATAGTCCCTCTTATACACTCTGCCAAAAGTGAGATGTGAAATGATTATCTCTCTTAGATATGATAATGAAAGGAACTCCATACAGACTCACTATCTTCTTAATGTAAAGTATAGCCAAACTTTCCAAAGATTGTCTTTGTCTTACTTGTAGGAAGTGTGTTGATTTGGTCACTCTATCCACAATGACCCAAATCATATCATGTCCACTAGAGATTCTACGTTGTCTTACTACAAAGTTCATCATGATATGATCCCACTTCCACTTTGGAAGTTCCAGAGTTTTTAGAAGTCCAGTTAGTCTATAATGTCCTACCTTTACCTATTGATAAGTAAGACATCTACTAATACAAACCGCTGATATCCTTCTTCATCTTGTTCTACCAAAAACTCCGTTTAGATCCTGATACATCTTAGTACCAGTAGGATGAATGGCGTACTTCGATGTATGTGCTTCCTTCAATAATTCTTGTCTTAAACCTTATAAAGGAGGCACTACAAACCTACCCCGAAATCTTATGCTTCCATCAACTTCTTTACTAAAGCCTTTACTACCCACCAATGCATGTGTCTCCTCACAATCCTTTTGTACTTGGAGAATTAGATCTATAAAAGATGATCTCACTAATATTTTTGTCAACACTCCATGAGATTTTTTACTCCAAGCATCCATGACTACATTCACCTTCCCAAGGTGATATAGAATAAAAAAGTCATAGTCTTTCAAGTTTTCTAACCACCGACATTGTCTCATGTTAAGGTTACTCCTTGTGAATATACACTTAAGACTTTTGTGATCTGTGTACACCTCAAACTTTTCTCCGTAGAGATATTGTCACCAAATCTTAAGTGCAAATATTACCGCTGCCAACTGCAAATCATGTGTCTAGTAATTTACTTCATGAATCTTCAGTTGTCTAGATGCATACACTATAACTCTACCATGTTGCATGAGTATACACCCTAAACCTTTTCTTGAAGCATCATTATATACTACAAAACCTATCGTGCCCGAGGGTAATGCCAAAACAGGAGCCAACATGAACCTCTTCTTCAACTCCTAAAAGTGCTATTCACATTGACTTGTCCACTCAAACTGAATGTTCTTTCTAGTTAATTTGGTCATTGACTCAACTATTCTGGAAAACCCTTCAATGAAACATCGATAATACCCAGCCAATTCCAATAAACTTAAAATCTCCATCATAGTCTTCAGCCGCTCCCATTTGATTATGGCTTTTATTTTTGCAGGATCAATTAAAACTCCTTCCTTTGAAATAATGTGACCAATGAATTGTACTTTGTCCAACTAGAACTCACTTGTTGAATTTTGCATATAATTGGTGCTCCTGTAGTGTGCTATGTACAAACTTGAGATGCTCCATATGTTCCTCCTCACTCAATGAATAAATAAGGATGTCATTGATGAACACTATCACAAACTAGTCTAAATATTTTTGGAGCACGCTGTTCATCAAATCCATAAATGCTACTAGAGCATTTGTTAGTCCAAATGGCATCACTAGAAACTCGTAAGTCCATATGGGGTCCGCAATGCTGTTTTAGGAATATCCTCATTTTGCATCCCAACCTCAAATCAATATTTGAGAATACTCTCACAGACTGTAACTGATCAAAGAGGTCATCTATACATAATAGGGGATACTTAATCTTAACCATAGCTCTATTTAGCATTTGTTAATCAATACATAACTGTATAGATCCATCCTTCTTCTTTATAAATAGTAGTGGAGCTCCCCATGATGATACACTTGGTTAGATAAAGCCTAGATCCAACAATTCTTGCAGTTGTTCTTTGAGTTCCTTCAACTTTGCAGGTGCCATATGGTAGGGCACCTTCAAGTTGGGAGCTATACTTTGTATCAATTCTATGGTAAAGTCCATCTCTCTCTTGGGCGGCAACCCTAGAAACTCATTAGAAAACACTCCTCTAAAATCTCCTACAACATCTAAGTCTTCTAACTTCTATTTGGACTCCTGCTGAGTCACCACCATACTCACCAAGTACATTGTATGGTCCTTTGCAATGAGTCTTGCGGCCTTGATAGTAGATATTACATGAATTCCCGACATATCAAATCTACCCTAAAAAGTGTAAGTGTTACCATCCATTCCCTTACATCCTCCCCTCTTCTTCCTACATATCTTTATAACCAATCCATACTCAAATACGACATCAAAGTCTGTCATGTCAATAGGATTAGGTTAGCTAGGAACTCTCTATCTCCCATATGAATCCCTATATGACGAATATATTTATCCATAATAACTTGTCCTTCATGTGGTATATTGATCTCTAAACTAAACCCTAAGGGTAATATAGTACAATCCAATGTTGATGCAAAGTTCTTCAACATGAAAGAATGCGTAGCACTAGAATCTATCAGCACTCTAACAAACTGATAGAAAATGGGTAAAGTACCTTCTATGACTGCATTTAAAGCTCTGGCCTGCTCAATAGTCAGGGCAAAAACCCGTCCATGACCATGTGGTACAATTTCCAGTTTCTGAGTCTGATTTTCATTCTTTTTCTTAGGACATTTGTTTAGAAAATGACCCTTCTCTCCACACCCAAAACACCTATGTTCTAGGACATAACACGACTTCCATGAATGCTTCTTTCCACAGTGCTTGCAATTGTTTCAATCAACTTCCCTCCTTTTGAACTCTAGCCTCTGCGTTAGTATAGAACGAAGTGGAATCACGGCTTTTGGTGGTGGTTTAGCAATGATTGGCAGCTTCCTTTTCCAGTTCTGTCTATTTCCTTCATTAGGATTTTTTTTTTGCTCTCATCTCCCTTAACTCTCTCTCTCACACACAGAGGCTAACTCAATTGCCTTTACTAAAGTAGTTAATTATGACATGAAAATATAACTTCTAATAGCCGTGCTCAACCCTTGGACAAACTTTTGAGCAGCTCTGAGCTCAGTGGGGCATACCTCTGGCTTGAATCTCCTCAGTTTAGTTAAACAAGTCTCGCATTCTCCCATAGTCATAGAACCCTAAGCATGTTCATAAATTCCCTCTCTTTCACCTGCACAATGTGAGGCAGATAATATTTTTATACAAAAACTCTCTAAATAATTTATTGACAATGACTTGTGAGGCTTCAATTAGCCACCAATGTGAGGCTTCAATTAGCCACCAATGTGAGGCTTCACCTCTCAACCGAAGGCAGCAAAAGTGACTTGTCGCTCTTCTAGCACCATCATCCCTTTAAATAATCTCTCGATCTCATAGAGTCAAGTCTCAGCTGCCTCGGCTCCCTCAGCACCAAAAAACTTCGATGCAATCTTCTTGAATTGTTCTGAAAAGTTGTCACTCTTACCCCTGCAGAAGAACCCTCTTTCGATGATGCCTGTAGTTTTTGTTTCATTTGTTGAAATTTCAATTGCATCACCTCATTGGCCAAATCTACAATGAGCTTAGACTTGATTGTGCCTGTATCGATGATTCCAGTATGTCCTGCTGGACCTCCATAGGTGCAATTGCAGGTGTAAAGGCAGGTACCTGATTCCTAATAGTACAAGATTCTCCTGCAAGTATTGATATATTTGTCCTACTACGATGAGGCAGCATCTATATTTCAACATAAAATGCTTATAAGAATTTTCCTTAGTTATTTAGGTCAAGAAGTTCCTATGACTCATCATCTCATATTTGATACACTTTGACTTTGTAATGTGTTTGGTAGTGAGTAATACGAACCTTAAGCTCTAATACCAACTATAGTGACCCTGATTTTTTTATACTTTCGAAAACAATGGGGCCCCTAGTTTTAAAGTATCTTTTACAAAATTAAATACTAAAATCATAAATTTCTATCTAAAATTCGACAAAGTTTCCTCAATCTTCCAAACTTAAGCATTTAAAGCATGCGATGCGGAAACACCTAATAGCATTTGTAAGATTCAATATAATATAAAGATTTAAAATTTTCCTTTCTTTTAGTACAATATACTAGTCACAACCCCAAGCACACTCATTAATCAAAATATACAAGCTATGAAGTATATCAAATGTATCCTTAATAATAATTAGTCAACTCTTTATTACAATCAGAAAGTAAACAGTGTCACACACCCTTTAATAGTGTAAAGGTCTCTTCAATAACCAATTCTTCAGCAATCAATCTCCTTTTACTCCTTATTAGAACTTCCACTGAAATTGTTGGTTGTAAGGGGGTGAGTACGATGATTCATAGTGAGAAATTTACAAGGTTAGATAAAACCTTAACAAACCAAAATCCATATTGATATTTGATATAAGTCCATAGATCATAACAACACATATCAAATCCTTCAATATCTATAATGACCAATTCACACATAGTAAAAATTATCAAACATGAATCAATACATATGAATGATTGTTATTCACAAGTTCAATCATATCAAAAGACAATTATTTAAATAAAAATAACTAAATATCACTAATTAAAATTTGTTGAAGAAAAAATTATCAAAATGAATCATTAATCCTTTAGGATTACCTGATTTGAGTTGACATGTCTCAAATATAAAATATAAAAATATAAAATATAATGCCCATCGACAAGTTATGGCTTTGTTGTGCATCAATAGCATGCCTGGATACCTCGGCCACTACACCGCCTCCATGAGAAGGAACAAATTAGTACAAGATGGAGTCTATCCCATATCCTCCACCTTTAAATCAGTATCAAAAGGAACTAGGGGCTAAACTAGTCCTATGTCATGTATAGCTGGCACGAGTGTCTAACCAACCACTCACCCGGTGTAAAACAAATCTCAAGAGTTTAACTGACAACTCAAGTTAAATTCAGTGTTTATATGGATGCCAAATAGTTCATCCACCTGATCCGATTATGTCTTTCAACATAATAAGAAAATTCCAATTATATAATTGTCAGAACATTTCCTTAAACAATCATTCACATGAGAAATTTTCTTTTACAAAAACAAATTTATGAGGTTCAATCAATTTATTTTTACTTCCTTACCATAGAATAGAAATTATAACACAATTCCTTTACACTTTCTTTTGAGGTTATTCAACTATTATATTTACAAAAAATTTCTCTTTATTCGTTGTAAGATGTTCAACCTACATTATTGTTGTTATTATTATTTTATTGTTGTCTTTCTTTAGTGATGATTTCACTTCTTAACACTTTACTCATCATAGTTTTCTTATTAAGACCATCATCTTAATGTGACTATTACTTATATAAGAAAGTCTTCAAGTACTAATTTACTTGTCTTTAATGTATTTTAACTTAATCTTGTTACTTTAAAACTATCAATACATTGAATCCAAACTAAATATCTATTTAGTGTTCCTACTCTAGATGTATATGTATAACATCATTTAAAGAACTAGAATTTATTATGGTTGCAACTAGGACTTTATAAAGGATCATAAGCTCTTAACTCACAGAACTTGTTCTAAATTAGATAGTATATTTATACCTTATTTCTAAAAGTGTGATAGCTTGTAATTAACAAAAGTAAATAGTATGTAGTTACACTGTTTAAATCTTTAGGTTCATTTTTAGAAATAGAATAACAACTCACCATTTCATACAGTTTTCTATCTTAGATATATATATTATGGTTGTTTGGAAAGGTAAATTCATAGACTCTAAGTTAATAGTAGAGGATTCCTAACGTATTTATAAATTAGATGAAATGTTTAACATGTTACGTAAACAAAAACTATTCACTGCTTAGCTTAGAAATTTTTTATTTTAAACAGAATTCCATCTTATAGTTTTCAGAATTTCTTTAGAGATAAAATCATATCTAGAGTACAATTTTACTAGTCATATTAGAAACATAATTTCAATATAAACTAAGTATGAGATTGATTAGATGGATATAATGTTCATGTATAATGAAAAGATGATTTATTTGAAAATTTACAAATCTGTCTGTGTTTCAAAGTCATATAATAACTACTGCAATTAGAAATCTAATGATTCTTGCCACTTGATTAAATTAAGACATAGTACATTTTATAGATTAGAATTATCAGAATTTAATGCATAAAACTGTATATATATTGTCTAAAGTTTACTTATTTATAACTACAGTAAAAGATGTTGATTACTTCATAAATTTCTTTCTTTATAAGACTAGATCATATAATTAAAAAGAAAATAAGGACTAATACATAAACTGTTGTCCAGTCCAATAGATGAAAAAATGTTTCATTTATACAGGATTTTGCTAATTAATTTCTTATACAACATCAAAGTCATAGCAGATGCATACTATAATACTAAATCAATTCTTAACTCTATAATATTTATAGATTTTTGTACTAAAATTAGTAAAACTTATTCTTAAAAGTTTTCTAATAAATCTAGAATCACCAATGACTATTAACCAAACACCAAACCTTTAAATAGTATAAATTAAATTGACTATCTATCCTATATCAGAGAATAATAGCATATAGACAGTTATTCAATAGTTTTCTCAACATTACAAATTTTCATTGAAGGTTCCAAAACTATATACTTTTAACATGTAAAACATGATTTTGAATCAAAGTAGCTTAGAAATTTTTTTATAGTACATAAGATGAATCAAGGTTAACCAAGTTATTTTAGTAAGAATTAAAAAAAAAATGAGTTTTACTTTAATCATACAATTCTTGTTGGAAAAGGTCAAAATAACCGACTGTTATTCTATAAAATATAATTCAAGAGTATAACTGGTTATAAAAAAAATCAAATTCTATTTCAACTACAGTGTTACTAAATGAAAATGTTAGAATAATAGGTTTTATTTATACAAAATAAAATTCAAAAATCTAGGTTACCAATTTCTGATAAAATTCAAATCTTATTTTAACTAGCATGATTTTCGTTACGAAGTTTGAATGTATTATAATGCATGATTCTTGCTATTTAAACTACTAATTTTTAAAAAATTCAAAGTTGATTACATTTATATAGTTACTAATTTTAGAGGAAAGATTAAATCTAAATAAGCAAAATCTCACTTTTCCCCTTACCTGAATACATTTTCTCCCCTTTTTATTTCAGACTGCAAATCGATCTTTAAGTAGATCATTTTTTATCACATAAGATTGTGTTCTTGTCTAGTTCTCCCATGCAAAACCCAAATCCATCTCTTTCTTGTGTTTTCAGAAGAAAAAAAAAAAAAATCCCTTCTCTCTTGTTTTGATTTCCACTTTTAGCAAAACCCCCTTTTTTCCCTTATTCTTTCCTTCTTCTTCTTCTCCTCTTCGGCTATTCCATGTTTTTTTTTCTTCTTCCTTTTGGGTTTCTTTATGCAGAAATGAAATAAGGAAAACTTCCTTATTTCATTTTAGTTTTTAACTCTTTTCTTCTATATGTTTTTGTTTTTTAAATTTATGATCCTATTACTTAGTTTAATGGGTCTTGTAATCTCAATTGTCAAATTGCTTTCAATTTTGACATCTTTTTATTTTGAGCTGTTGATCACTAATGGCTTGGTTTTATAATAGTTCAATTATTACTCTCTTTGTTTGTAATCATTGGATCATCATTTAATGGTCATTATTTATAATAGTTCTTCTTCTAATTAATTTATTTCTCACATTTTCCTGACATGAGATTTGCATGGTATCATTTGAGTTTTCATATTTGATTGTCCACATAGCAAAAATTTGTAATAAATAAAATAAAACATTATTTTCATGTTAAATATTATCAAGGAGGTGACTTGAAGTCCAAACCTCATGTTAACAACTTGTACATGAGACTACTTAGCTACACTTAGCTTAGGTCATCAAATCTTACTAGACTAAAGTTTTATTAGCACTTATATCATATTTACACACAATTTATTTAATGAGTTATAATTAAAAAAAATTTCTAGGCTTTATTTCAACTCACTTTACACTAGAATAGTCAATAATTAACTTAAAAATTTTCATGATTTGTAAATATAACATTTCTTTATTTCTAAAAAATGTGGGGTATTACATGTGAATCCCATTTTCAATTAAAAATTAGCTAAAAACATTACTTATAAACTCACCTCTCCCATCAATGCGAGGAATTTAACTTTTGATTCAAAATATTTTTAATAAACAAGTTGAATTATAGAAAGGAAAAATATGCCTCACTTTTAGTATGAAGCCAAAAAAGCCAAGTAGAACCATCAATGATAATTAGATAATACTATGTCCAAGGGTACCAACTTTGGAGTTGGTCCCCAGATATGCAAATGCAAAAGTTCAAGACATTTTAAAGTTTGAATAGAAGAAGAATTAAAGGGCAATTTCCAATATTTCCTAGCTAAACAATTAGGGCATGAGATTTTCTTAATCGTAAGCCTAGAAATTGGAATGCTATTATTTTTTTATAATGGCCAATAGTATAACATTTGAAGGTATCCTAATCGCACGCGTCGTATGTTGGTAAATATTTTAGATGCATAAAGAGCAATCGAACGTCAACCTAAGAATCCATGAAGAGATTAAATAACCATGTTACTCAATCACTTATGAATGATCTTCCTTGTCCTACTATCTTGAATAAGAAAGCCTCACGAGGAAAAGCTAATATTATAGTCTAATTCTTGTTCAACTCAACAATTGACGATAAATTGCACTTGAGATCAAGAAAGCATAAAACATTCAATAAAGTAAATGCTGATATGGGTGTATTAATAAGTATATTACCAACATGAGAGCCTAATAAATTTGAATTATTACCTATTTTTATATTAGTATTACCTTTATAATTAAAGGGTTAGAAACAAGGTGATTTGTAACCCTAGTATTGATCATCCATTGGTGATCCATATTGCTAATCTTCATGGCTGAGAGTGCCTCATTTAAATCATCCTCTATAACTTATAGATCAATATTGATGGTAGAATGTCCTTTCTTGTTGCAATTTTTAGAATAAGGAACATACTTTTTAGACTTAAGCAAAGCACCTAGAACATTAGGAGATTTGTTGCTAGAATGCTTTGAGTTGTGTTGAAGTTGTTACCAAATCCATGAGAACTTAAACCTTGTCTATGATTGTTATAAGATCGACCCCCTCCCACTTGAATTTGATTGCACATTAGCTAAGAGGTTCATTTAGGAAGGAATAGTGTCCTAACAACATGGAAAATACCTTCGTGAAGTTTGGTATCAATGCACAAACAAAAATAAAAATAAAAAGTAGAACATATTCTAAACCTAACCATATAAGGCATAAAGAACCAAATATGCATCCAAGATGGGTGCCTGCACTATCTTTAGAGCACTTGCAAGTTCTTTGATGTGCTATAAGTATTTGATAGCTGTCATTGATTATTTCTTTAGAATTTTTAGTTGACCACATAATTAAACAATTCTAGTCAAGCCTCCCGCAACGTGGGGGAGTTAGTTTGTGATGTGGGGGAGGGGGACTAGCCTCATTATCCTCCTCTGGGTCAGAGGGTGATTTTCAACACTAAGCATATGGCGAGTTTGCAAGCATGGTGACCTGTGTCCTAGAAGTGGTTGTGGAAGTGCAAAAAAAATTCCAAGACATTACCGCATTGTCCATCCTTTCACAATTGACAAACTCATGATCCATAGTTTGGAAATCATTTTCAAATGTGGATATGTAGTTGGGGAGTGTTGCTAATGATCCGTTAATGTATTTAAAAAAATATATTAACCTTTAAAGATTGAAAGTAATTGCCTACTCTAAATTATATAATTGCTCCTATCAAGTTTTGTTGAAATGTGTTATCTAACACATATAATAGATGGGATATTCGAAAATGAAGATGAGTTGGTATTTTGTGAACTTGAATAAGTAGAGGATATCTCATAATACAATTACAAATTTGAATGAGATGAATATCAAGCAGAAATAGAAGAACAAACCTAAGTCATCAAAGATTGATTATCTTCCAATTAAAGATAAGAGACCTAAGAGAAGAAATTCTTCTTGTAATTGTCATTAAAAAAGTAGTTCAATTTATAGACTTATATAGAGCAAAATTTGTATACCTGATGAACAATAATGAGGAAGATATTAATATCATTTATGCAAATTGATACAATCAATTTTGATAAATGGAAAGTAAAGCCAATGAGATATTCTAGCTGTTAGGTTGAAGTTAACACTATAGGAAAGAAGGGAGGATGATGCCAAATTTTATGAGATGCAATATTATCATTTTCAAAACTAGAGTGTGAAAAGTCTGGTGGATTGCATCTAAGCTTTCAACTCTTATGTGTATAGGTTATTAGACAAAGAATGTTTTCAAGGATTAAAATTCAAAAAGAAAAATGCTGATGCTAATTACATTTATGTTTGTGCCAACTTTGAATTAACAAAAGGCTTACCTAATGTATTAAGCATACACCTACTGTTCAAACATAGGACGTATTTAAGATTTTCGTTCTATAAAATCTCATGCATTTATTGTTCACAGAAATAAAATATACAATTGAATACTAAATTCATTGGTCAATTCTAAAATTATATTCAAGATGATCAAACTTTAGTTTCATAGTAGCACCCATGTGACAAATACAAAGGAGAATGATGAGTCCACTCATGTTTTTTTCGGAGCTTTCTTTTGATCGATTACTTATCCCTAATATATTCACATGGTTCAGAAGAGTTTCAATAGGTTAAGAAATATCATCTTGTAAAGTTTCATATCAAAATTTCTTATGCAATATGTAATGAACACAATTTTTGTAAATTGATTTGAGAAAATCAATGAAAGTTTGAAATTTCAAAAGATTGGGGCTGAAATATTAGGTTAAAAGCAAATATCTTTTTATAAAGATTAAATTATGAGTGGAAACATAGAAATTAAGAATGTACACAAAAAATAGAATCAAATGACACTAATTTCGTTAAATTTTGAGTTAGAATAAAAAATCTCAATTTTCTACATAAAAGGGTAAAACAGTCATTTTTACCCATAATCAAGATTTAAAATTTAAATATTTAGAATGTACTAAAAAAAACTAGAAGGTACTCAAAAAATTGATTTCAGTGCCATTGAGTACACTAAAATCTGAGTTTGGATAAATAATATCTAATTTTCTCCATTTTTATGAATAAAAGGGCAAAACAATCTTTTCACATGAAAGTGGGGCCCACAAAGTAGGCCAATGTTCTAGAAGCAGAAATAATTGATAATGCACTACCAGATTATAGTGGAGGTGGAAACTTCACCCATAAATAAAATAATAAAAAGAAGGGAGATTTTTATGAGAAATTAATTTAAAATTCAAAAATTTGCCTATAAATAATTCTGAAAATTTAACAAAAATTTCCACAACTTCACCACAAAATTTCCTATACTCCCTTGAAAAATCAGACCAAAACTCCTCCCCCATCTCCCCCAATGTCTCTCTTTTTCCCTTTTTCTATCTCCCCTCTCTAGAATAGTACCAAGAGCCTTAAGTTCAATTAGCCACTCCGTTCCAGATCAAATTTCACAAATCCCACCATCCATATTGTTCTAAATTCCCTGATTTACAAAACTCAAAGTAATTTCAAGATCCAAAGGTTCAATCAATGGAAAAAAACAAATCAAGATTTATTTGGTGTGTTATGGTATACGATAAGGATTTATTTATTTTGTAATCAATTCGTCAATTCTGAGCAAATAAGGTAGGTGGATGTCATCCAATATTCAGTTTATGTCATTTTTTATATTTTTAATTTCACTGGATTTGATTGTCTGTTAATGTTTTAGAAAATAAAGTTCTAGTGAAAAACCCTCCATATCTACATCAAGGAGGGCTCAAAGGAAAATTTTGAGTAGTCCAATAGATTCAGAAGGGTTCAAACCCCTAGGTATGATATAATAGTTAATTTAGTGGAGATATGATGGCCCAATTTGCTAGAGAAAAGGAGGCTGATGATTTGACAGTCCGATCTAGATTGTCTCACCATTTATAGGTCACCACCCCATTTCCACCAGTGGTCACCGGTAAAACAAGGTAGGACTGTGAACTTCAAGCTTCAATTTCAGAGTCATCTGAGCTCCAAATATTGCAAGAAACTTTTTATTTAAAGAAAATAAGATTCTTACTTCCATGATCTTGAAGATTTGAGATTATCAGACCCTAAGGATCTGATCTATTTATGTTATAATGATAAGGATATGTGAAATTGAGGGTTTAATATGATAGATCTATGATAATTTAAGAAATCTACCAGTTGAAGTAACCTAAAATTTGTAAAGGAACTTTCTTGATCAATAAGATCAAGCATGATTAAAACATATGGATGGGTTGGATAGAGTTAATAATGATGAGATCTAGTAAGATCATTAATCAATTAGGATAAAAACATGTGAAGATGATCTTTGAACCTATAATGAAGTAAAAACCCTAGATCTAAGGAAAAGACTTAAGATCTAATGGTTGGATCATATTAAAACCCTCTCATGATGTAAATTGATTAGTATGATTTTATTTAATTATTAGATTCATTTTAACTTTAATTTATAACATGTTTATAGGATCCACACTAAGTCATTTCTTCATTTTGATGTAAATGATCTACATGTTATTAGATTATTAGATTTAATCATATTTGGGTCATGTTAGTACACATGATTTTTTTTAAATATCCTTAGGATAAGTAATATATGAATTAGGGTCATGCTAGTTTAATTTGAGTATGGACTACAGTATTATTTCCATTTAAGATGGTAATGGAATTGTGATTTAAGATCATATTAGTTTAATTTGATTTCATTAATTATGGATCATGATAGTAGTTACATAGTATTGTGATCCTTAGATTATTGAATTTATATTAGTTTTATGCCTTGAAGTTTATGATTCATTATTGTCATATTTCTTAGTAGATTTAATTGATAATTAGTTATGATAAAAAGCATAAAACACAAAAAATGTAACCTAATGAGAAATTAGAGTTTCATGACATAAATAAGAAGGAATGACTTGATTTGGACTTAATTAGTAAGGGTTATAGTTAGTAGGATAATATAAGGAATGGTTTACCATTTCCTTAGCCCAAATTAGGAGAATAATACACATCCCTGAACGACATTTTATATGATCATGGACATTAATAAAAATCAAGTAGATATAAATTAGGGTTTACGAGCTCATAGGAACCTTATGGAAGGTTGAGCTAAGGTCACTCCAGTGGATGCTGAACATTGTGGTTAAGGGGGTTATCTAATAGAGCCTCGCTCTTCCCTCACCTTCTGGTGACATTTGTTGAGGTCTAAACGCCTCCTTACATGAGAATTGAATTAACCACTTTTTGACAACTTATAGCTGGTAAGCCTTAGTCAATTGGAAATAAGAGGAGTTGTCTAAAATTAGGAGTGAATGAATTATCCTCAAACCAGTAACACTAACTGGTTGAAAAATAATAATAATAACATAAAAGGTTAGAAAATTAACTAATCCTAATAAAAATTGTAAATAAGGATGATCAAACAAGAATCCAAGAGGAGATCTTGAATGATAAAAAATAACAAAAGAAAAGAAATACAAATGTAGAGTAAATTATTATTATGTAAATAGACTTCTAATATAGATTTATTAGGTTAGAAGATTTGAACCCTTGATCATATGTGATTCAAGGAAAAAAGATTCAGATCATCAAAAGACCATGTAGTATGTACCTTTGGATGGAAAGATGACATTATACGTATGATTTGACAAATATGCGTTGATCAAGACTATGGCAGACTTCAAGGAGTAAGAATACCCTATTGAGGTAGGAGGATTTTATGAATGCATCCATGTGAAAGATACATGTTGAATACATGATCTTATATATAAAAATGTTGACATGTATAATGCAAATACCTTGTGCTAAATCCTTATGATCCAAATAAATAATGAGAAAATAGATATGAAATGGTTAAGTGTAGAGTTGAAGAAAACCCTAAGTGAATAGGGAAGTAGAAGATATTCCAGCCCTAGATAAATAGACATATTGTCCAATACGTATAAGAAATATTTAACATACGAGCATGGAGGCTTGTGGTTTTGTTTTAAATAGGTATAGGGCTGGGGATGTTATGCTCTGGGAGTTATGAGGGTTTGGCCACCCGCTCTCCAAAATTTATTGATGATGAATTCCATGCCTAAGAAAGGTAGAAAGTCGGGTGGGGCAATTATGGGAAGGCTGCTACTGTGACAGTCGTGGTCCCCCCATACGGACATGGATTTTACATTTCCACTGAATATGGTATGAGTGGATTATTGAGAAGTTATGCGAGCGCACTATAAAGATTAGACTGCAAGCATGGTAGTCCTTTGATTTATTTTGCACTATGATGCATATGAGATAGGCATAATGAGATGCCTTATATATGGCATAATGAAATCCCAGGTAATTGTATATTACCAATATTCCCAGAAAAAAGGAAATTCCCCGTATAATAACTAGATGATATAATGATCTCTTACAATTGAAAGAGTTGATCAGCTTAGTTGGGAATGAGAATTGAATATTTTCACTATTTTGATGAATTTGTTCATATACATTATGTGTAAGGATGTACATAAATGATAAAATAAAGGTTATAGAAATGAGATTGATTTATGATCATGTTTATGATAGAAATGAATAATTGGATTAATGAGTATTAGGATTATATTGTCAAATTATGTTACTTCTTTAATCCCCTACTAAGCATAGCTTGTTGAGATATTGTAAATGTTTGAATGTTTACAATATCTCAGATACAGAGAAGGAGAGTTAGGAGCTCAAGACTTGAAAGAAAAATTAATTAGGGTATATCCATTGAAGACACGTATTTGATTTGAGAGCATTATATGTATTGAGAGTTTTTATTATATGTGAGCTTTGAAATTTGTACAAAACTCTACTTATGTTATGAAGTGATGACTTGGGTTTTACAAAACAAGTTCTAAAGAAAAGAATTTCCGTTGCTTTGTTTTGCAAAATTTTTTTACCACTAAGGGCCCTGTCTTTGCAAAATGTATTACAAAATGTGTTATAAAGACTTGGGTCATCACACAATAGATCTTAAAGGAAGTAATTTTAATCCATTTCATGTGCTTCTTGAAGAAGAAATATCTCTATTAGAACTTGTTCAATGGGAGAAGCTCAAATTGAGTCAAGTACAAAGTCTACATGTTTAGACAACAAAGAGGAGATATTACATACAATATGAACATCTTTAGATGCAAAAGCTTTCATAATAGCTTTTAATGATTAGGATGATTGAACTACAATATCTCAATTATTAGGATGCTTTTTAAAACACCTCTTTATTCCTTTCAAGCATCAAGCTTGACAAATCTATTGAAAGTTAATGATAATAAAAGGAAGTTGTTGTTGAAGAGCTTACTTAGTTGCTCACTGACATTAAGTTCTAGAACCTACTTTGTATTTACTTTAGGGTTGGATAATTTAAAAAGTTCTGAAATTGTCATGTTTTTTAAATAAACCCTGAGTTTATTGACTTTTATGTACATCCTAATCTTACAATTATTATTACTTTTTTTTAAACTCATACTTAACCATCAAATGATATAATAGTGTCAGATGTTATTCAACATGGCACTCCTAATGGGCAGTTGTCCTCTTACGTGTTATTTGACTAGGTTAACTAGTAGTTTTGACCACTAAAATAAATAAAAAGAGGTATGCTCTACCTTTCCCCCATTTCCCTTCCTAATTGAAAGAACCCTAAAATTTTGCAATTCTCAAATCCTTCATCAAAGCCATGAAAAATCTCCTTTGTCTAATATGCTTTTATTGGTGTAGATATCTTCAAAGGCTCTAGTGCAAAAGTCCCAAGTAATCCCCCTTTTCCCTATTTGTACCACTCCCCCTTTATATTAAAGTTGGCCAAGGTTACAATTAGGCCTTTGGTGGAGATTTTTTCTTCAAAACAAGCTATGAAACTTACTGAGTGCTTAATTTTGCCTAAAATAACCTTAGATTAACATTTTATTAGGTAATTTTGTGATTTTAAATCAATCTTAGCTACAATCGATCATCCAATCATTAATTTGAAAAGTTAATAAATGGATGATCATTATAGCTAATTACATACATAAGTTAGATAACCCTAATTTTGTATTTTGTTTTGTAGATAATCCAAAGTAATTTGGATGGTCTAGATTGACTTAATCGGTGTAGATCATTGAAGTGACTGGATGGACCCACATCACAAGAGATTATTGCTTGAATTAAGTATGTAAGTGGGCTACAAACCATGAAGAGGGAAATGAGGAAGAAACAATGGAGAAGGAAACATGGAGCCGAAAGGAATCTAAAAAAACAAATGCAAGTTGGAAAGTTGGGATGTTAAAAGAAAATGAGAGAGGAATGGCTGAGGAGTTTTTTTGTCTTTTCCTATTGGGTTGGACAGATAGAGAAGGTGGAAGGATAATTCCTCTCCACCTCTCAAACCCTCTTTTCTTCATCGCCACTCACCCACTTTCAACTCTCATGTCCTCTCTTTTACTCTCTCGCCCAATCCCCATCTCTGCCTCCTTCCCTCTTTACTTCAAGCACAAAGCTAGACCATGCCAACCCCCTCTTTTTTCTTTGATTAGCCTTATCTAGCCACCCTTCTTCTCACCTTGTGTACTGAATCCCAACCGAACTCCCCCCTTTCCTTTTTCCTCGCATAGCTTAACCTTAAACTGCATGATTCCTCCTTTCTCATCTGGACAGCACAGATCGCTGGTGATGCCTTAGTAGGTCACTAATATCACTAGCCTTGTTTCCCTCTTCCCAGTTTGGTCCATGCAGCTACAGTGGCATCCGACCCAAGACTGCCTGAACTAGTCTACCCCTGCTCACATCTCTCTTTCTCTCATCATTCACACCACATCAATCCTTAGATCCACCTCTGTGGACACTAGACAGTAAAGCTAGCATAGTCCGGCCGAACCTTATTCTCCTATGCTCCATCACGCTCCACTGAAGTCGTCGGCTACTCTTCCAGATGCCAGCAAACAACCCAGACCACACTGGAATCCACTTTCTAGTCAACCCTGCCCAGATCTCTCATCACTCCAACCCCTTCGGCTGTCTCCCCAATTCATCCTCACCTTAGGCAGTCTCCTCTGCTCCAATTCCCCCGCATTTCAAGATTTGCTTCATGAATAGGAAAATGCCTTGAATTCTTATAAACGATCTTTTTACCCTTATTATGAAACATACAATTCCAATTGGAGAAATCACCCCAACTTTAGTTGGAGAAATGGACTCACTGCCAACATTTCACACTAGCCTCCCCAACAAAACCAAGGATTCCTTGCCTTACCATACCAAGCTCATCAACCTCCTACTCCTGGACCTTATGTGCCCCCATCTAAAAGACCTGGGGAGGATAATCAAACCTTCCAAAACCAGGAGAGAAAAATTTCTCAATTAGAAGCTCAATTGAGACAAACCAACCAGTCTATGGATGAAATAAAAAATATGATGAGTCAGATGATGCAAAACATGAAAAAAGAAAAGTTTCCAGCTCAACCACAAGCAAATCCTAAGGGAGTGCATGCGGTTAGCACTAATGTCTCTGAAGAATCATCCAGCTCTACCATAGAACAGACCAAGGCTGTTTGAGAAGGATGGGTCGCAAAAGATTGAAGAGGTAGAAAAATCCACTAAGATTATAGAAAATTCTAAACAAAAGGACCCTACCTCACCTGTCGACCCATGTCCTATCCCTACTCCATTTCCTCAAAGGTTGCGTTAAGCTTCAAAGTCTACCTCCAATGATGAGATCTTAGAGATTTTCAAGCAGGTCAAGATCAACATATTGATCTTAGACGTAATAAAACATATCCCATCATATGCCAAATTCTTAAAAGACCTATGCACCATAAAACAAAAACTCAATGTCCAAAAGAAGGCATTTGTTACTAAACAGGTGAGTTCCATTCTTCAACATCATACACCACCAAAATACAAGGATCCAGATTGCCCCACTCTTACTTGCATTATTGGCAACCATAAGATCAATCAAGCTTTGCTTGATTTGGGATCTAGTGTGAACCTATTACCATACTCAGTATATGAACAGTTAGGTCTGGGAGAATTCAAACCTACTTCTACTACACTCCAGCTAGTTGATCGATCCATGAAAATATCAAGAGGAGTAATAGAAAAAGTGCTTGTCTAGGTGGAACAATTTTGCTTTCCTGTAGATTTTCTAGTTCTTGATACACAATTGATGGCGAATAAGAAGAATGAAATACCAGTCATTCTTGGAAGAACATTTTTGGCCATGTCCAATGCCTTAATTAATTGCAGAAATGGTGTCATGAAATTGTCTTTTGGTAATATGACATTGGAGCTAAGCATCTTCAACATCTGTAAGCAACTAAGTGAATCTATTGATGACTTGCACAGTGTCAACATGATAAATTCAGTCGTGCAAGACCATTTTCAATCATCTTCTTTGTCGGACCCACTTGAGGTATATCTGGCCCATTTTAATGAGTTTAATGAGGATGTATTAATAGAGGAATTTAATGCCCATCTTGATACTATTTCTATCATGGATACAGCAAAATGGAAACCCCAATTCGAGGAATTGCCACTCAAGAAATCCACTACCATTCCATCTTCAGTTGAACCTCCCAAGCTAGAGTTGAAACCTCTATCTTGGAGAAAAGGAAACGTTTCCTGTTATAATTGCCTCTCAATTGGAAAAATCTCAAGAGGAATAATTGATCAAAATCCTTAGGGAACAGAAAAGTGCAATAGGATGGACTATAGTAGACATTAAAGGTATTAATCCTTTAATATGCACCCATAGAATTTATGTTGATGTTTAACCGCAAGTGCATGGGCTATTGTAGTGTAGCTTATGCAAGTACGGGTCAATCCCACGAGGACTTGATTTAAAAAGTAGGAATTTCAATAAAATTTAATTATGTAAAATTAAAAAGAAATCACTCAAAATTACTGGAATTATTGAAATGAGAATCAATGTTCAGATCTAATCAACTTCTCAAAAATACAGAATTTCCAGTTTCAAAATAAAACAAATCAAATCAAATAATAAGAAAAAACTACTTCCCTAAATCAAACACTATCAAAATCTTCAACTCTGACAGATTCTTCAAAATGGTCAAGATCTGGGCTAAATTGTCTTTTTAAGATTTGGACGGCTCAGATTGCTTTCTAGATTTTAGATCGAAGATCAGAAAACTTAATTATGTCTAGGGATGTCCTAAAAATGACTCTGTCAAAATTAATTGGAAATATTCAAAGAAACGAAGGAGAAATTTGTGAATCTTGATTGATTAAGGCTAACCCGTTGATGGGTTAGGCCTTAATTGATCTGGTAGAGATTAAGCAGTTCCTAGATAAGAAAAACGTAGATAGAACCAAACTGGAATACCACGGGACACAGATGGAATTAGACTGGGGACACATATAGAATTAATGAGAAAGAACAGATTTGTAATTGCTTTTAAAGAGGAGGGCAAAATTGGAATTTCATGAAATTTTGGTTTTTAAGAAAAAAACCAGACGAACCCGATGAAGAAGGGGGAGCCGGAGGAGGGAGAGAAGGAGGAGGAGGGAAGAAGAGAGGAGGGAGGAGGGAGGAGAAGAGGGAAAGAGGAAGAAGGAGGAAAACCCGCTTCGGGTTTCCTTCCTCGGGACATTCGGAGGTAAGAAAAAACGCTGGAGATGGACCCCAATGCTAGAGAAGGGATAAACGATAGACGAAAGCTGAGGGAGAAGAGAGAGTGCCAAGGTGGGGACTCTGCAGGTGGGGGACGCGGTGCCAACTGAGGATGAGCATAGCAGATGAGCATTAGGAATCAATACTGTGCCAAGCCGTTGAAAACGTCGGCATGGAGCTCTGAAATGCGATGGGTAATCCTGGGCCGGTGAAGACGATGCCTGGGCACGCGATCCAGATGGTGCTGTCCGAGTTGGGTTGTACCTACCTGGAAATTGGCCGAAGAAAGGGGGTTGATGCTGGAGCGTTGAAGAAAAGGGAGTTCGAGAGTGGGAGAGAAGGAAAGACAGGTGGGGGTTGGTGCGGTAGAGAAGAGAAGAGAAAACAAGAGGGAAGCCTGGGAAGAACACATGAGAGAGTGCAGTTGATAGGGGAGTTTGGTGTGTTGATGAAGAAGAGGAGAGATCATGAGAGAGAGAGGTAATACGGGTTTCAGAGAGAGAGCCAGAGGAAGGGTAGAACGTGGGCTAGAGGGATGGTGAGAATGGAGAGAGGAGAGGAAGATAATGGGAAGAGGGGGAGAGAAGAGGTTGAATGTGAGAATGAGGAAGAAGAGAGATTAGGCAGAATGAGAAGAGGGAGAGAAGGGAAGGAATAAAGAAGAAAAATAAGGAGGGAAAGAGAAAAGGAAGGAAAGAGAGAGTGGGAAAGGAAAGAGAAGTGGAAAAGGAAAATGGAGAGAAATAAGGAGGAAAATGCTAATTTGGGTCCCCTCCTTGGAAATTCCTCCACAAATGCTAGTTGCCTTCTTCCATGTTTTCCTTTTTGTCCATGATTCCCAATTAAGCTCCATTGGCTTCTAGGAAACTATCCAATCTATCTTTATAGGTGATCTGGTCCATCCATTGTACTTTAAGATGATTTGCACCGTTAACTTTTGATCTTAGTCATCCGTGAGTCCTTTGGCTGATCTGCAAAAGAAAAGACTAAATAAGAATCATCTAAACCGTACATTAGTCATTTAATGAGCTTTAATGATCATCTGACCATTGATTTTGACAAATTAAGGTTTGGACGGTCAATTGAAGTTAAATTCAAAATCAAGCTAAGTTTTGCAAATTTGAAGGGTTAGATGATCTAATTGAACGTTAAAGTAGGAAAATTTTGACCAAAATTGAATACTTAACACACCCCCCAACCAGCATTTTGCTAGTCCCAAGCAAAACATGCAAAAAACCAAAATTTCAAGATTTTAAAATTTATTTTTAAGTCAACTCCTCTTTTTCCTTAGAGAACTATATTCAATAAATCACATCAACTTTAGCATACTAATAAAAATGACTGAATAATTCAAAACCCTACCCATATGCCAAAATCATTCCACTTAAGCTCAGATCTCAGAGTGAGTGTGTGCATGTACAGTCTACGTATAGAATCATCATGATCTCCAAGTAAACTTGTAACTTTTGAACTCCATCCGAAATATATTTTGACCTCAATTCTCACTAGTGACATACGCTCAAAAACAACATCTCTCATATAGAGGGTTCAAATCATATCTCTCTTTTAATTATATGAGAAGAGTCAATAAAAACAAATTTACCTCACATATACTCATGAAAAATTAGAGTTACTAAGGAATTTTATTGTTTTGATCCCTTGGGAATGAATGCCATTACCTTTGAATATTTAGAAATACCATTCTTTTAGATCCTATCCATTCATTTCTTCATCAAGACTATATTCATCCTAGAATCAATAGGTCTTTAACTAGGACGAAATGTAAGCTTAGGACAAGGTACCAAAGAAAGGGTATAAGGATATTCAAAGATTCTTCAAAAAATAAGTAGAGGACTTCTAAAGTTGATAATTCTTTCTTTCTTTGCTGAAGTGAATATTTCTTCTTTTTTTTCCACTTTTCTTTGTATTCTTCAAACTTCTTCTTCTTCTTCTCTTTTTCACACTTTTGAATCACTTTGAAGAATATTTCTTTATTGATATCCACTTTTCTATTGCAACTAAAAGGTATTTCTTCATTCCTCTCTAACTTATTTTTCAAAGAAAATGGGTAATGGATAATTTATATTGGGTTAACATGGGTAAAGGGTATATGGGTGGCAAAAGAAAATGCTTTATATAAAAGGCTCAAGTTGGCTGATTAGCGGTAAAAATACTTCTGGGTAGGCTTTATGTCTCTAGGTTAACAACAAGGATGGCCTAAATCATTTTCTAGGTTTCCTATAATCTATCAAATTCAATGAACTTCCAAAATTTTAAAGGTAATATTCTAATTATGCAGGTAATTAACCAAATTTAAGAGTTTGTGGGATCAATTTTGTTTAAATACCTGAAGAAAATTAGGAATATTTATAACCTCTCAAAAAGGATGAATAGCTCGAAAAACGCACTTAGGTTATAGGTGTCCACTGAATTTCTTCAGAATTTCTAAGTTATAGTAACTTATCAATCTAGACTATCTATATGCAACTGCGTGTACGGATGTGATCTGAGACTTTGCTTTCATAGAATACTTTAGAAAATAAGTAAAATGATGAATTAATCATATTCAATTCCATTAATAAGCTAAAGTTATCTAGATTGTACCTCAGAAAATCCAATTCTCATCATAGTGTATGAAATGACCTAAAATTTTTCATTTTTTTCAATTTTTTTTTTAAAATCAAGGAAATCACCTAAAAACCTTTTAAAAAAAACTAGAATTTGCTAGAATTCTACACCCCCCAACCTGACAAAGACATTGTCCTCAATGTTTAAAAAGTAGGACCTAAAATAAATATGAGTGATGTAGAAAATAACAAAAATACAAAATATGGTACAGAGGGATCAAATCCACTCAATCTTGATAAACAGGATCCTCAAGAGTTGTGGACTCAACTTCTAGATTCTCATAAGCTAGGAAAGGCTTTAAATGTTGACCATTCACTTTGAAAGAATGACCAGTCCTAGTATTCTGAATCTCGACAGTCCCATATGAAAAAACTTCTTTTACTATATATGGACTAGTCCATCGAGATCTAAGCTTACCTAGAAATAGGTGGAGCTTAGAATTGTAAAGTAGAACCTTCTGGCTTAGAGTAAAGGATTTTCTCATTATATTCTTATCATGAAAAACTTTTATCTTTTCTTTATATATCCTATTACTCTCATAAGCTTCTTGCCTGATCTCTTCCAACTCATTAAGTTGGAGTTTGCGATGTGAGCCTGCTTTATCCATATTGAAATTAAATGTCTTTATTGCCCAATAGGCTCTATGTTCTAATTCCATGGGCAAATGACAACCTTATCGTATACAATACGATAGGGAGACATACCAATTGGGGTGCGATGTGCAGTCCTGTAAGCCCAGAGTGCATCGGTCAGTCGAAGAGACCAATCTTTACGATATGGATTAACAGTCTTTTGAAGGATTTGTTTTATGGCCCGATTAAATACTTCTACTTGTCCACTTGTTTGTGGGTGATATGGTGTTGCAACTTTATGTGTAATATTATATTTTTTAATTAGTGCATCAAATGGTTTGTTGCAAAAATGTGTACCGTTATCACTTATAATGGCTCGAGGGGTCCCAAATCTAAAAAAAATATTTTCTTTTAAGAATTTAAGAACTATTTTGTGATCATTATGTTTACAAGGGATAGCCTCAATCCATTTTGAAACATAGTCTACGGCCAATAAGATATAAATGTAGCCAAAAGAAGGTGGGAATGGACCCATGAAATCTATACCCCAACAATAAAAAATTTCTATGATAAGAATAGGGTTTAAAGGCATCATATTCCTAGGGGTTATTTCTCCTAACTTTTGACATTGCTCACATAATTTACAGAACACATGTGTGTCTTTGAACAACGACGGCCAATAAAAATCGCACTGCAAAATCTTTGCGGTAGTTTTCTGAGCACAAAAATGTCCACCACATGCTTTTAAATGACAAAAGGAGATAACACTATGTTGTTCTAAATCAGGGACACATCTCCTAATGATTTGATCTGGGTAGTATTTAAATAGGTATGGATCATCCCAGAAATAATGCTTAACATTGGAAAAGAATTTTTACTTTTCTTGTTTAGTCCAATGTTCAGGAATTTTCCTTGTGACTAAGTAATTTGCAATATCAGCAAACCAGGGAGGATGGGAAACATGAAAAAGTTGCTCATCAGGGAAAGTGTCTTTAATTGGTAACTCATCTAAAGGCTCTATTAGGACTAGGAGAGACAAATGGTCAGCTACCACATTCTCTACTCCCTTTTTATCTTTTATTTCAATGTCAAACTCTTGGAGTAGGAGAATCCATCTAATTAGTCTAGGCTTAGCATCTTTCTTAGAAAGAAGATACTTGAGGGCAGAATGGTCAGTGAATATGACTATTTTAGATCCAACCAAGTAAGACCTGTATTTATCCAATGCGAAGACAACTGCTAAGAGTTCTTTCTCCGTAGTAGAATAGTTCATTTGGGTGCTATTTAAGGTCCTACTGGCATAGTAGATGACGTTTGGCTTCTTCTCTTTTCACTGTCCTAGTACAGCTCCTATAGCATAATCACTGGCATCACACATGATTTCAAAGGGTAGACTCCAATCAGGTGGCTGCATGATAAGTGCGGTGGTCAACTTGTCTTTCAACTTTATAAAAGCTTCTTGACAATCCTCAGTCCACTCAAAAGGAGTATCCTTTGTGAGAAGGTAACATGGTGGTCTAGATATTGCACTAATTTTTTTAATGAACCTCCTATAGAATCCTGCATGACCTAGGAAAGAGCGAATGTCCCTAATAGATTTTGGAATGGGTAGATTGGAAATTAGATCAACTTTAACTCTATCTACCTCTATACCTTTAGATGACACAATGTGACCTAAGACAATTCCCTTAGGAACCATGAAATGACATTTTTCCCAATTAAGCACTAGGTTCTTTTCTTTACAACAAGTTAAGACTTTTCTTAGATTTTCAAGACATGTTTCAAATGAATTACCGAAAACAGAAAAGTCGTCCAGGAAAACCTCTAAAATTCTCTCCACCATATCACTGAAAAATGCTTAACATGCAACATTGAAATGTGGCAAGAGCATTACATAATCCAAATGGCATTCTTTTGTAAGCAAAAGTGCCAAAAATACATGTAAATGTGGTCTTTTCCTGATCCTCAGGTGCAATTTCTATTTGGTTATACCCTAAATAATCATACAAGAAATAATAGTACTAATGTCCTACAACCCTTTCTAACATTTGATCAACAAAGGGCAAAGGAAAATGGTCCTTCCTTGTAACATCATTCAATTTTTTATAGTCGATACACATACACCAATAGTAGTAACCCTTGTAGGGATCAATTCATTGTTGACGTTAGTTATTACTATCACTCCAGACTTCTTTGGAACCACCTAAGTAGGACTTACCCATTTGCTATCACTTATGGGATAGATGATTCCCACATCAAGCAACTTTAGGACTTTTGATCTAACCACATCTTTCATATTAGGATTTAACCTTCTTTGCATTTGACGACATGATTTAGCTTCATCCTCTAGATATATCCTATAGGTATAGATTAAAGGGTTAATGCCCTTTATATCAGCTATGGTCCATCCTATAGCACCTTTGTGTTCTTTTAAAGTGTTTATTAACTTTTCCTCCTGAGATGTTTCTAATTGGGAGGAAATTATTACAGGAAAAGTCTCTTTGTCTACTAAAAAGGCATATTTTAAATCTGATGGTAGAGATTTCAATTCAAGCTTAGGAGGTTCTATGAATGATGGAAGGGGAGTGGACTCCCTCAGTGGAAGGTCCTCGAAAGGAGGTTTCCATTTTTCTGTTTCCATGATAGGAACAGAATCAAAGAGGGCATTAACTTCCTCTATTAATGCATCCTCATTAAACTCATTAAAATGGGACAAACAGGCCTCAAGTGTGTCTGACAAGGAAGATGACTGAAACTAATTTTGCACAACTAAATTGATCATGTTAACACTGTGCAAATCATCAATAGTTTCACCAGGTTGCTTACAAATGTTAAAGATGTTTATCTCTAATGTCATATTGCCAAAGGATAGTTTCATGACACCATTTCTACAATTGATTAAGGCATTGGACGTAGCCAAAACTGGTTGTCCCAGGATGACTGGTATTTCATTGTTCTCATTCACCACCGGTTGTGTATCTAGAACTAGAAAATCTATAGGGAAGCAAAATTGTTCTATCTGGACTAACACATCCTCTATTACTCCTCTCGATATTTTTATAGAATGATCAGCTAGTTGGAGCGTAGTAGATGTAGGTTTGACTTCACCCAGACCTAACTGTTCGCATACCGAGTATGGTAATAGGTTCACACTAGATCCTAAATCAAGAAGAGTTTGGTTAATTTTGTAGTTGCCAATAATGCAAGTAAGAGTGGGGCAACCAGGATCTTTGTACTTTGGTGGTGTATGGTGTTGAAGAATAGAACTAACCTGTTCAGTCAAAAATGCCTTCTTCTAGACATTAAATTTTCTCTTTATGGTGCATAAGTCTTTTAAGAATTTGGCATATGATGGGATTTTTTTTATAGCATCTAAGATAGGTATGTTGATCTTGACTTGCTTGAAAATCTCTAAAATCTCATCATTAGAGGTAGACTTTGGGGCTTGACATAACCTTTGAGGAAATGGAGCAGGTATAGGACATTGATCAACAAATGAAACATGGTCCTTCTGTTTAGAGTTTTCTTTAACTTTCGTGGATATTTCTACCTTTTCAATCTTTTGAGGCTCATCTTTCTCAATTCTTTTACCACTCCTCAGAATGGTGACAGCCTTAGTCTATTCCATGGTAGATCTAGATGTTTTATTCGATGAATTAGTACTAATTGCATGCACTCCCTTAGGGTTTGCTTGTGGTTGAGTTGGAAAATTTTCTTTTTTCATATTTTGCATCATTTGACTCATCATATTTTTTAGTTCATTCATGGACTGGTTGGTTTGTTTTATTTGACTTTCTAATTGAGAAATTTTCCTTTCCTGGTATTGAACATTTTGATTACCCTCTACTTGCCTTTTAAGTGGGGGCAAGTAAGGTCCAGAAGGAGGAGGTTGATGGTTTTGATAAGGTAAAGTAAGAAGTCCTTGGTTTTGTTGATGAGGTTGATATTGTCCTAGTTGTGGAACATTAGTAGTAGGTCCATTTTTCCAACTAAAGTTTGGATGGTTTCTCTAGTTGGGATTATAAGTCTCTGAATATGGGGAGAAAGGTCTTTTATATGTGTTAAGTGCATTAGCCTGATCATGAAGTACCTCTTGGAATGCTGGAATGGTAGGACATTCCTGAATAAGATGGGTGGTACTCTCACAAATGTTACACACTTGTTCTTCTTTATTTGAGTTTTTCTTTCCCATTTCGATGGCTTCTACTTTCCTTGCTAGGGATGCTACTTTGGCATTGATAGCATCTTTTTCAGCTATAGCATACATGCCTCCCCTAGCATGGGTGTTATTGGGCTTAAGTCTATCTACATGTTCTATTCTTTCTGCATTAGCCCAGGTTTGTGCACTTTCAGCTAGCCATTCCAAATACTCCTCCGCCTCATCTGGTTGTTTGTTGAGAAAGTTACCATTACACATCATCTCTACAAACTGGCGTATGTAAGAATTTAGTCCTTCATAAAAGAAGCTGATGATGCGCCATGGTTCATAGCCATGATGTGGGCAAGTGAGTTGTAGTTCTTTGAACCTTTCCCAGCATTGATAGAATGATTCTTTATCCTTTTGGGTAAAGTTCATTATCTTGCGGCGAAGCATATTTGTTTTATGGGTAGGGAAAAACTTCTTTAAGAATTCCCTAGTCATTTCATTCCAGGTTCTTATGGAACCTGATGGTAGTGCATTAAACCACAATTTTGCTTTTTCCTTTAAAGAAAAAGGAAAAAGTTTAGGCTTGATAGCATCTAGACCTACATTTTCTATTCTCTGGGTGCTACATACCTCATCAAATTCTTTAAAGTGCAAGTAAGGACTCTCACTATCTAAACCATGAAATTTGGGAAGTAATTGGATTACTCCCGTTTTTAATTCTAATGCACCAGCATTTTGAGGAAGAATTACACAGGATGGTGTGTTGGTGCGTGTAGGCTGAAGGTAGTCTTTTAAAGTTTTACCACGAAAGTTTTGATAACCCTCAATATTATCATCCCCATGTTCACTATGTTGGTCCCACTCCCTATTGTTTCTTCTCCAATCTCTATTTGGTTGATGATTATTCCTCCTTGGTGGAGGTTGATATTCATCGTCCATCAGGGGTGGTGGGTCCTCATTCATGATGAGTGGAGGCCCTTGACTTCCATGGGGTGAATGACCCCTTGAGCCTTGATCAGTCATAGATGTGGCTGATCTTGTTGTATGTCTTTTTGGTCGTACTTGACTAACCTTCTGGTTTTGTCGCGTCTCCAAAAGTGCATACAAGGGAAGTTTCTTTTTGTTTTTTGTTTTTTTGTTTTAGAAAACTAACCTAAATGATGCAACCTAACTTCTAGAATGATGCGCAAACAAAAGGTCACACTCAAATAATTCCAAGGCTAATAAGCAACAATATATTTGACTCTCTTGGATTTGTATGGGGGCGACGTTTTTTAATAGCCTAGACTAGCGCTCCTCCTCTCTTTAGGAGTTGACAACTGCTTACCAGTTAGGTTCTGTCCAAAGTGGTTAATACAACCCTCGTGTAAGGAGGTGTTTAGACCTCAACAAACATCAATAGGAGGTGGGGGAAGAGTGAGGCGTTATTAGATAACCCCCAATAACCACAATGATGAAAAGCCACTGGACTGACAGTAAATCGCGTCCTATTAAGAGGGTCCTACGAGCATGTGATGGCCCTATAGGTCTCTTCTGATTGATTTTAAATTAATGTGAAAGAAAGGTTTGCGCGCTTGAGGTGATTATCCTAAGTGGGCCAAGAGGTGGTGATGAAATCCACCCTTGATCTTATGGGGGTAGGGTGCCCTTACTAATTAATTTTCACACACCATGGCAATTCAATCAGCATATAAATCACCTTAAAACATTAAACATGCCCTAAGAATGCAATTAAAAGCAGTAAACTAATGCAAAATCCTAAAATGCAACAATTATAAAAGATGCTTTCCATATGAGTTACACTACCAAACAATGCAAATTATTCTAAATGCAAACCCTAATCTAGGAAATAAATGAGTGAGGAAACTTACAGTGGGGTTTCTGATGAAGATCAAGTGTGGGCCACCTTATCCCACACTTGCCCTGTATTATACAACCTTTTAAAATTTAAAATGAAAATTGTAATTTACAAGATCCTCACTACAAGATTTACTCAAAAGAAAAAAGAAAGTCCTATTCTAGGAAAGGAGGGAAATTTCCATTTTGGTGAAGATCCACTTGCCCAATTCCTCCACTTTCCAATTTCCTAAAAAATAAAATTAGAAATTAGTACCAACTTCAGGAAACAAGATGCTTATGCCTTAAAAACAATTGAAAAATGCACCTAAATTTTCTAAAATGCTAAAAATGGCAATTCCTCATTATTATTTTTATGAATTTTTTTATTTTTTATGAATTTTTTTTGGATTTTAAATAAAATTTTATGAAAACTCCTTTGCAAGTCCCCAGCAACGGCGCCAAAAACTTGTTGATGTTTAACCGTAAGTGTACGAGCTATTGTAGTGTAGCTTATGCAAGTATGGGTCGATCCCACGAGGACTTGATTTAAAAAGTAGGAATTTTAATAAAATTTAATTATGTAAAATTAAAAATAAATCACTCAAAATTACTAGAATTATTGAAATGAGAATCAATGTTCAGATCTAATCAACTTCTCAAAAATATAGAATTTTCAGTTCCGAAATAAAACAAATCAAATCAAATAACAAGAAAAAACTACTTCCCTAGATCAAACTATAATGACTCCAATTTTGTAACATTAAAATCCCAAGTTAGCAATGAAAAGTTCAGTTTTTCAAGATAAGGGTATTTTGGTCATTTTACTATTCACCTTGACTGAACCCAGAAATTTGGTCCTAAAAATGGTACCATTAGGTGCGTATCGTAAAAAGGAATCCAACAAGACCAAAATCACCCAAAACGGAGTTAAAATGAGCATGTTATGGCCCTTTAAAGTTCAGGGGTAAAAATATATTTTTCACTAAAAACGGATTTAGCCTGAAAAACACAGGGGCCCGTTTTGATACGGGCACCCCCTTTCTTCAACCTCTTAGAGGGTTCTAGAATGGCGGTGTTTGGAGGAGAAATCACCGCCATTCTGGAGGTTTCTCCACCACTATTCAAGGGCGGTGAGAGCCCCCTCCAAAACCCTCTTATAGCTTTATAAATAGAGCTCTTGGGCGCCTCTAATGGCAGCCCAAAAGCTTGAGAAAAACCCATTTTGGAGAAGTAACCAAGAGGAGAAATGTGGAGAAAAACCCAGCAACGAGCCAGGTATGCCCAAAATCCCTCAAAACCCGTCTTCACATTAGTCCTAGTCTAAGTTTCCCTAAGTTTTTGCATGCAAAATCATGCAAAACAGAGCCCTAAAGCGTCACAAAGGACCCAGGGACGATCCTTGGGCTACACTGGTTCGACAGGGTCAAACCAGGGCGGTTCAAGGATGCCCTGGTTCCCCAACGAACGAAACGCTCCCCATCGCACGAAACACGTCGTATGCGTTCGAGAGAAACCAGCAGGTGCGTCTGTGGATGCGCCCGCAAATGAAAAAGACAGGCAGGAATCCAGTGTGTCGTAGACACGCCCGCTGGGGCGCATGTCGTTGACGCGCAACGCGCTAGCATTCTAGGATTCCACCTCTTAAAGGCCTTTATGTACATGTGATACTAAAAAGCTTATAACTTGAGATCTATAGCTCCGATTGAGGCACCGCGAAAGGCGTTGTGTCCATGTCGATGACGCGGACACATTCAAACTATAAAATCCCTAATCAAGACCCAATCTAAGGTAGGCACAATCCTTAGAATAGGATGGTGGCGCGTGGCCACTAGACCTTTGGAAAATTGATGATACTAAGGCCCAATTAGGACCTTAGGACACCCATAGGCATGGGGATGAACTCTTAATGCCTAAGTAATAAGACCAACTACTCTAAAACCTATAAAAGATAGGTCAAACTAACCTTGATTCGCCAAACCATGTTCAGGAGCGTACGAGGACAAAGGGGTTAGCGCGACCTAGCCAGGTAAGTGCTCTATTGCTACTAGACTTTTAAATAGAGTCATGATTGTTTTGAATGCATGTTTTAAGTATAAGTTATACGATTTGATTAGCATAACTTAATCTTATAAACGAGTTCAGCATACATATGATAAATGCTTTATGCATAGATATGTTTTGCAAATAATTGCATATACATTATGCATAGATATGTTTTGCAAACAATTGCATACATTGTATGATTTGTGAGCATTGAGTTCTTGAAAAAATTGCATGTCCTTGAGGGTTACCAAAAGACGCTGGAGTGCCCAAAAGACTCCGGGTAGGCAGTTGTGAGGGACCTAAAGAGGACAGATTTTGAAAAAGAGATGTTTTTGCTTGTTTGATCGTATATAATTTGGGCTAGTAAGCTCGTGGGCGCTATGCCGAGAGGTTGGGGTGGCCTCCTAGCCTCTACCACTACTAGGTGGATTGGGTACCATGCCTAAAAAGGGCATGTCCCTACGTCGACTGCATGTGATACAGGGGGCTACCACTGGTGTCATGGCACTGGGTCGATGTGTCATATGCCCCGTGGAGGCTATGACGTTGTGTCCCTAGGTACCTAGGGACCACATGGCGGCAAGGTCGTGGGCATAGTTGGACCCTATGGTTTTATGGACTTATTTGTATTGCATATGGCATGATATGAGGTTGGTCGACCATACCATACTAGATATCCATGAGTTGGATTCAATGAAGCATCTTATGCATATCATTATGTTATGATATATATATATGATACTTTTGACTTGGATTATGTGATTTCCTTAAGTCGTCAATATTCCAATTCGAAGATGGTTTTTAATCTTGATAATGAACTTGAGTATTCAGACATGCACATGTTTTGCAAGAAGCATATGATTTTAAACATCGCACGCATTATAAAACTAGTAGTGATAGACTCCTACTGAGTATAGTATATACTCACCCAATCCTCAACATTTTTCAGACACAAAGTAAACACTTAAGGGCAAGGAACGCTTGTGACAAAAGACACCCAAACTAAGTGCAAGTAAGTAAACCCCTACCTTATCTTTCAATGTTACTTGATTGTAGTTACTCTCTATAGCTGAGGCTATGACTAACACTTTCTTGGGAATAATGTTGATTTAAAACTTTGCCATGGCTAGACAATTTGAAAATGTGTTTTGACACTTGGGGTTTTTACGAAAGATTGTTTTCCAAAACAAACAGATTTTCATGCATTTCATATTTATAAAACAAGAGATCTCGCCTTTTTATCAAATTTGCACCATATAAAAACCCAGGTTGTCACACAAACACTATCAAAATCTTCAACTCTGATGTCTTACGAGATGATCAACCTTCATATATGTCCTCATCACGTCCTTGATTAGTGATCCACCAGTCGGATTTGACAGATTCTTCAAAATTGTCAAGATCTGGGCTAAATTGTCTTTTCAAGATTTGGACGGCTCAGATTGCTTTCTGAATTTCAAATCGAAGATCAGAAACATTGATTATGTCTAGGGATGTCCTAAAAATGACTCTGTAAAATTAATTTGAAATATTCTAAGAAACGAAGGAGAAATTTGTGAATCTTGATTGATTAAGGCTAACCCGTTGATGGGTTAGGCCTTAATTGTTTTGGTAGAGATTAGGTAGTTCCTGGATAAGAAAAATCTAGATAGAACAAAACCGGAATACCACGAGACACAGATGGAATTAAACTGGGGACACAGATAGAATTAACGAGAAAGAATAGGTTTGTAATTGCTTTTAAAGAGGAGGGCAAAATTAGAATTTCATGAAAATCTTGTTTTTAAGAAAAAACTAGACGAACCTGATGAAGAAGGGGGAGCCGGAGGAGGGAGAGAAGGAGGAGAACGAAAGAAGAGAGGAGGGAGGAGAAGAGGGAAAGAGTAAGGAGGAAAACCCGTTTTAGGTTTCCTTCCCTGGGATGTTCGGAGGTGAGAAAAAACGCCAAAGATGGACCCTGGTGCTAAAGAAGGGGCAGACGATAGAGGAAGTTGAGGGAGAAGAGAGAGTGCCAAGGTGTGGCCTCTGCTGGTGGGGGATGCAGTGCCAACTGAGGATGAGCATAGTAGATGGGTATCAGGAATCGATACTATGCCGGGCTATTGAAAACGACGGCATGGAGCTCTGTAGTGTGATGGGTAATCCTGGGCCGGTGAAGACGACGCCTGGGCATGTGATCCGGCTTGTGCTGTCCAAGATGGGTTGTACCTGCCTAGAAATTGGCAGGAGAAAGGGGGTTGATGTTGGAGCGTTGAAGAAAAGGGAGTTTGAGAGAGGGAGAGAAGGAAAGAGAGGTGGGGGTTGGTGCGGTAGAGAAGAGAAAACAAGAGGGAAGCCTGGGAAGAACAGATGAGAGAGTGTAGTTGAGAGGGGAGTTTGGTGCATTGATGAAGAAGAGAGAGAGAGAGAGAGAGAGAGAGAGAGAGAGAGAGAGAGAGAGAGAGAGAGAGAGAGAGAGAGAGAGAGAGAGAGAGAGAGAGAGAGAGAGAGAGAGAGAGAGAGAGAGAGTAGAACGTGGGCTAGAGGGGTGGTGAGAATGGAGAGAGGAGAGGAAGATAAGGGGAAGAGGGGGAGAGAAGAGGTTGAACGTGAGAATGAGGAAGAAGACATATTAGGCAGAATGAGAAGAGGGAGAGAAGGGTAGGAATAAAGAAGAAAAATAAGGAGGGAAAGAGAAAGTGGGAAAAGGAAAATGGAAAAAAAATAAGAAGGAAAATGCTAATTTGGGTCCCCTCCTTGGAAATTCCTCCACAAATGCTAGTTGCCTTCTTTCATGTTTTCCTTTTTGTCCATGATTCCCAATTAAGCTCCATTGGCTTCTAGGAAACTATCCAATCTATCTTTATAGGTGATCTGGTCCATCCAATGTACTTTAAGATGATCTGCACTGTTAACTTTTGATCTTAGTCATCTGTGAGTCCTTTGGCTGATCTGCAAAAGAAAAGACTAAATAAGAATCATGTGAACCATACATTAGTCATTTAATGAGCTCTAATGATCATCTGACCGTTGATTTTGACAAATTAAGGTTTGGACTGTCAATTGAAGTTAAATTCAAAATCAAGCTAAGTTTTGCAAATTTGAACGGTTAGATGATCTAATTGAACGCTAAATTAGGAAAATTTTGACCAAAATTGAACACTTAACAATTTACTTAGAGGATAATGCTAAACCATGTCGTCAATTGCAAAGAAGGTTAAATCCTAATATGAAAGATGTGGTTAGAGCAGAAGTCCTTAAATTGCTTGACGTGGGAATCATTTATCCCATAAGTGATAGCAAATGGGTGAGTCTTATTCAGGTAGTCCCAAAGAAGTCTTGAGTGATGGTAATCACTAACGCCAACAAGAATTAATTCCAACTAAAGTTACCACTGGTTGGCATATGTGCATTGATTATAAAAAAATTGAACACTATCACTAGGAAAGACCATTTTCCTTTGCCTTTTGTTGATCAAATGTTAGAAAGGGTTGCAGGACACCAGTATTACTATTTTCTAGATGGGCATTTTGGATATAACCAAATAGAAATTACACCCAAGGATCAGGAAAAGACTACATTTACATGTCCTTTTAGCACTTTGCTTATAAAAGAATGCCATTTGGATTATGTAATGCTCCTGCAACATTTCAAAGATGCATGATGAGTAATTTCGGTGATATGATAGAGCACTTTCTAGAGGTTTTCATGGATGATTTCTTAGTTTTTGGAAATTCATTTGATATGTGTCTAGAAAATTTGAGAAAAGTGCTCCATCATTGTGAAGAGAAAAACTTAGTACTAAATTGGGAGAAGTGTTATTTCATGGTACCTCAGGGAATTGTACTTGGCCATATTGTCACGTCAAAAGGAATAGAGGTAGACAAAGCAAAAATTGATATCATTTCTAATCTACCCACCCCTCAAACAGTTAAAGACATTCTCTCTTTCTTACGACATGCAGGATTTTACAGGAGGATTATAAAAGATTTTAGTGCAATATCTCGACTATTGTGTAACATCCTAGGTAAGGACACTCCATTTAAATGGACTGCTGACTGTCACCAAGCCTTTACCAAATTGAAGGAGAAGTTAACCACTGCATCCATCATGCAACCACTCGACTAGAAAGTACCCTTTGAAATCATGTGTGATGCAAGTGACTATGCGATAGGGTAGTCTTAGGACAAAGAAAGGATAAGAAGGCTTATGTCATGTACTATGCAAGTAAGACACTTAACAGTGCACAAATGAATTATTCTACTACGGAGAAGGAACTCCTTGCCGTAGTCTTTGTACTAGATAAGTTCATGTCTAACTTGATAGGCTCTAAAATAGTCATTTTCACTGATCATTAGCACTAAAGTACCTTCTTTCAAAGAAGGATGCTAAGCCACGACTTCTTAGATGGATCCTTCTACTCCAAGAATTTGATTTAGAGATTAAAGATAAGAAAGGAGTAGAAAACGTAATGGTAGACCACCTTTCTAGATTGGTCCTAACTGAGCCTTTGGATTTATTGCTTATCAAGGATACCTTCCTTGATGAACAACTTCTTAGTGTCTCCAATCTCCCTTAGTTTGTGGATATTGCAAATTATCTAGCCACAGAAAAGATACCGAAACATTAGACCAAAAATGAAAATACTAGATTCTTCTCCAATGTCAAACCGTATTTTTGTGATGATCCATATTTGTTTAAATACTGCTTGAATCAAATAATTAGAAGATGCGTGCCTGATATTGAACAATATAGTATCATCTCTTTTTGTCACTCAAAAGCATGTGGTGGACATTTTTCTGCCAAGAAAACAGCTGCAAAAATCTTACAATGTGGTTTCTACTGGCCAACTATTTTCAAAGACACCTATTACTTTTGTAAGGCATGCGAGCATTGCTAAAGTAGTAAGGAGGAATAACTCGTAGGAATATAATGCCTTTAAACCCCATTCTCATAGTGGAGGTCTTTGATTGTTGGAGCATCGATTTCATGTGGCCATTTCCACCTTCTTTTGGATACTTATATATTTTAGTTGCAATAGACTATGTTTCCAAATGGATCGAGGCTATTCCATATCAAGTTAATGATCATAAAACAATCATTAAGTTCTTAAAAGAAAATATATTTTCCCGATTTGGAACACCTCGAGCCATCATTGTGACAACGGGACTCATTTTTGCAACAGAGTTTTTGAAGCATTAATAATAAAAAATATAATATCACACATAAAGTTGCAATCCTGTATCACCCACAAACAAGTGGACAAGTTGAAGTGTCAAATTGGGCTATTAAACAAATTTCGTAGAAGACTGTTAAGCCATACAGCAAGGATTGGTCTATTCGACTGATGAACGTGCTTTGGGCATATCGGACTGCATTTAAGACCCAGATTGGCATGTCCCCTTACCATATTATTTATGGTAAAGCTTGTCACTTGCTTGCAGAACTAGAACAGAGAGCCTACTAGGCAATTAAAAGATTAAATTTTGATATGGATAAAGCAGGCTCACATCATGAGTTGGAGGAGATTCAACAAGAAGCTAATGAGAGTAATAGGATCTACAAGGAAAAGATGAAAGTTTTTCATGATCAAAACATTTTAAGAAAATCCTTTACTCCATCCCAAAAGGTACTTCTTTACAACTCTGAGCTTCACCTCTTCCTAGAGAAACTTAGAAATTGATGGACTAGTCCTTATATTGTTAAAGAAGTATTTTCATATGGGATTGTCTAGATTGAAGACACTAGGATTGGCCACACCTCTAAAGTAAATGGTCAACGTCTAAAGCCTTTCTTAGAATATGAGAATCCAGAAGTTGATTCCACAACTCTAGAGGATCCTATCTATCAAGATTAAGCAGATTCTAACCGTAAACACGTCTAGTTGAAGATGTTAAACTTAGCGCTCTTTGGGAGGCAACCCTAATGTTTTTCCCATCTCAATCTTCTACATGTTTCCATCATCATATAAGGTCCTATGTTTTTAAACATTGAGGATAATGTTTCTCTTAGGTTGGGGGTGTAGAATTCTGGCAAATTCTAGTTTTTGTTAAATTTCTTGATTTTTTTTAAAAAAGGGACATTTCATATACAATGATGAGAATTGGATTTTCTAAAAGTCTAATCTTGAATTACCATTTGTAGCTTATTAATAGAATTGTACATGATTAAATTATCATTTTACTTATTTTCTAAAGTATTTCATGAAAGCTAAGTCTCAGATCATATCTGTATACACAGTTACATGTATATAGTCTAAGTTGATAAGTAGTTATGACTTTAGAGATTCTGAAGAAATTCAGTGGAGACCTATAACCTAAGTGAGTCTTTAAAGCCATTCATTCTTTTTGAGAGGTTATAAATGTGTTCTTAATTTTCTTCAGCATGCTTAAAGTAAATTTGATATCATCAATTTTAAATTTAGCCAATTACCTGAATTATTAGAATACTACTTTCAACATTCTAAAATTTCATTGAATCTAAGAGATTATAGAAAACCTAGAAAAGGATTTAGGCTATCCTTGTTGTTAACCTAGAGACATAAAGCTTACCAAAGAGTATCTTTACTACTAGTTAGCTAATTTGAGCCTTTTATATAAGCCTTTTCTTTTATTACCCAAGTTAACCTTTACCCGTATTAACCCAGTATAACATATCTATTACATATTTTCTTCAATTCATAAGTTAGAGAAGAATGATGATATACCTTTTAGTTGCAATAAAGGAAGAAAAGAAATGTTCTTTAAAAGAGAGCCAAAAGTGTTGGAAAAAAAAAAACGAAGAAAGTAGAAAAGTGGAAAAAGAAATATTCATTTCAAGTAAACAAAGTAAAGAAGAATTGTCAACTTTAGAAGACCTCTATTTATTTTTGAAGAAATTTTGAATATCTTTTATACCCCTTCTTTTTGTACCCTATCCCAAGCCTTCATTTGTCCCAGTTAAAGACCTAATGATTTTAGGATGAAGATAGTCTTGATGAGGATATGAAAATTTAGGATTTAAAGAGTAATATTTCTAAAAGATCAATGGTAATGACATCTTATTGCTTCTAAAGGGATCAAAACTACACTCCTTACTAATTATCGTTCCTTTATGAGTATATGTGAGATAAATTTGTTTTTTATTAACTTTGCTCACATATTTAATAGAGATATAATTTGAACCTTTATCCGAGAGATGTTATTTCTGAGTGTATATTTATTAGTGAGGATTGAGGTCAAAACATATTTCAAATGGAGTTTAAGAGTTGTACTCTACTTAAAAACAAAAGATTTATTATATATGTAGACTGTACACGTACAACACCTTAAGATCCGAGCTTAAATGAAATATCGGTTTTTTAATTTTTATTAACCTGCTAAGGTGGTAAATTAAGTATGGATAGAAGGAAAGTCTCAGAGATAAATTTAGGAACTATCTTTTATGAATTTTATGGGTAAATTATCTACAAACTCTCACGAGGCTTAACTCGTTTACTAAGGGTAACCTAAGGGTTTAAGAGCTTGTTGCATACACTAAATGCAACTGTGAGTACCTATAAAAATGACGACCATTTTATGTTCAATAAGTTTTCGTATGTTTTGCTAGGGACTAGCAAATTGCTAGTTTGGGGGTGTATTGAGTGATTAATTTTTCCTAAAATAACCTTAGATTAATATTTAATTATATCATTTAATTAGGTAACTCCGCCAATGCGGGTCCCAAGCCCGGATAAAAAAGGAGGAGGGTCTTGCGTCAGGTGCCAGCCGGCAAGGGGGAAGGTGAAGATGATTCTATTATTTCTTTCTTACAAATGAATATGCATTTGTATATTAGTTTGTGAGGAAGAAATGAGAATCATCTCCAGTTTCTTAAAAGATGGCAACCCTTGTATCAGGTAGCCAGCCGGCAAGGGGGAAGTTGAAGATGATTCTATTATTTCTTTCTTACAAATAAATATACATTTGTATATTAGTTTGTGAGGGAGAAATGAAAATCATCTTCAGCTTCTAAAAATATGGCCACCCTTGCGTCAGGTAGCCAGCCGGCAAGGGTGAAGCTGAAGATGATTTTAATGATTGTAATGATTTCCATGATTTTAATGAAAATCATCTTCAGCTTTTAAAACTATGGCAACCCCAACATGACATGAATCGAAATCTGAAATTCGCTCAAGCTAGGGCGTTCCCCATAAGCGACGCGCTGCATCGGATCCTGGATGCGGTGAAAAATGGGCAAGGGTTGCTAGGACGTTACCCCAGAAGCTACACATTACATCGGATCCTGGTGTAGTGAAAAATGGGTAAGGGTTGCTAGAGAGTCCCCTCAGAAGCGGCTTGTGCATCGAGAACCAGTGCGGTGAAAAGTGGACATGGGTTCATACCATGGAGGTCGAGAAAGGCGATAGTAAATAGGGAATCTCCAAATCATAAGATTCGCATCGCTACATGGAATATAGGGACATTAACAGGTAAGAGTTTGGAGTTAGTAGACACGATAAAACGTAGGAGAGTCAACATCGCTTGTATCCAAGAAACCAAGTGGAAAGGGGCTAAAGCTAGAGAAATAGATGGGTATAAATTATGGTACGTAGGAAAGGAAAATAATAGAAATGGCGTAGGAATAATAGTGGATAAGGAATTAAAGGATAAAGTTGTGGACGCTAAAAGAATCAGTGATAGAATAATAATAATAAAAATGATTCTAGGAGAGCAGATTATAAATATTATAAGTGCATATGCACCACAAGTAGGGCTACAAGATATAATTAAGAGACAGCTTTGGGAAGATATGGAGGGAGTCATGCAAGAAATTCCCAACACTGAGGGAATATTTATAGGAGCAGACTTAAATGGCCATGTAGGAAAAGATAAGGAAGGATATGATAGAATACACGGAGGGTATGGTATAGGTGAACGAAACGAGATGGGGGAGAATATCCTCGATTTTGCTTTGTCATATAATCTATCCATTGCAAATACACTCTTTAAGAAGAGGGATGAACACTTAATAACCTTTAAAAGTGGACTTCATAAAAGCCAAATAGACTTTTTTCTACTTAGGAATAATGAACGATCTATATGTAAGGATTGTAAGGTGATACCCGGTGAGAGTTTAACCTCACAACATAGGTTAATGGTTATGGATATTCATATCAAAAGATGGAGTAAAAGAACCGAACTTAATACACATCCAAAAACTAAGTGGTGGAACTTAAAAGGAGAGAAAATAACCTCATTCAAAAATAAGTTGATGGTAGAAGGAAATTGGAATTATGAAACAGTAAATACCATGTGGACTAATATGGCTGAGTCCATTAAGAAAGTGGCAAAAGATGTCTTAGGAGTATCTAAAGGTAAAAGGCTATTAACAAAGGAAACATGGTGGTGGAATGAAACAAAGGCAAAAAGCTATTAAAGAAAAACGAATGCATTTTAAAGCATGGCAGAAGATTAGAAATAATGAAAACTATGAACAATATAAGAATGCTAAAAACGTTGCTAAGAGAATAGTAAGTGAGGCTAAACTTAAAGCATATGATGAGCTCTATAATAGACTAGGAACAAGAGAAGGTGAGAAAGATGTGTTTAAACTTGCAAAGGTAAGAGAACAAGAGTAAGGACTTAGAGCATGTTAGGTGCATTAGAAGCGATGATCAAAGGGTATTAGTCAAAAACGCAGAGAACAAACAAAGGTGGGAAATCTACTTCCAAAAATTGCTAAATGACAATGGCCCTGAGAATAGAGGAATTGAAAATACTATAAATCTAAATAACACTGGATATTATAGATATGAACGTAGGATTAAAATGCTTGAAGTAAAAGAGGCCTTGAGAAAGAGGAAATCAGGAAAGGCCAAGGGGCACGATGGTATACCAATAGAGGTTTGGAAGCATATGGGAGATATTGGGGTAGTTTGGTTGACCAAGTTGTTTAACAAGATTATAAAATCAAAGAAAATGCCTCGATGAGTGGAGGAAAAGCTCTATTGTACCAATCTATAAGAATAAAGGAGACATTCAGAGCTGCACTAATTATCGAGGGATCAAACTTATGAGCCACACCATGAAACTTTTTGAAAGAGTCATTGAGAAGAGGCTACGACATGAAACAAGTGTATCGGAGAATCGGTTTGGTTTCATGCCCGGGAGGTCTACCATGGAAGCTATTTTCTTACTAAGACAATTAGTAGAGAAATATAGGGAGAGGAGAAAAGACCTACACATGGTCTTTATTGACTTAGAGAAGGCTTATGATAGAGTCCCTAGAGAGTTAATATGGAGGGTGTTAGGTGTTAAAGGGGTTTCTCGTGGGTATATAGACATAATTAAAGATATGTATGAGGGAGCAAGAATAAATGTTAAGACCACTAGTGGCGTGACCGGTGATTTTCTGTCACTTTGTCGGATTGCACCAAGGATCGGCATTAAGTCCATACCTTTTCACATTAGTTATGGATGAGTTAACAAAACATCAGGATGAGGAGATTCCCTGGTGCATGCTATTTGCGAGACGATATAGTCCTACTTGATGAGACAAGGGAGGGTGTCAACATAAAGCTAGAGCTATGGAGAGAAGCGAGAATCGAAAGGATTTAAAATTAGCCGAACTAAGACAGAATATATGGAATGTAATTTTAGCAAGGAGAGTAGGAGTGGAGCACCAGTCAAGATTGATAACCAAGAGGTCCCCATGAGAGACCACTTCCGATACTTAGGATCATTGATCCATGAGAGTGGAGAGATTGAGAGGGAGGGTACAGAGAATCCAAGCGGGTTGGAACAAATGGAGATGTGCATCGGGGGTTTTATGTGATCGGCGGGTGCCACTCAAACTAAAGGGAAAATTCTATAGGATGGCTATAAGGCCGGCCATGCTCTATGGATCGAGTGTTGGGCGGTTAAGGAACATCATACTCATAGGCTGAGTGTTGCAGAAATGAGGATGTTGAGATGGATGAGTGGTAAGACAAGAAAGGATAGAATTAGAAATGAAAATATTAGAAGAAATTTAGGGATAGCACCAATAGGTAACAAGATGAGGGAGATTAGACTTAGATGGTTTGGACATGTTCAAAGGAGGCCAACAACGGCACCAGTTAGAAGGAGTGAGGCAATACAAGTTGAAGGTTCTAAAAGGGCAAGGGGAAGGCCCGAAAGAACGTGGATAGAAGTGGTGAGGAAAGATTTAAAAACTTTGGGACTAAATGAAGCCATGGTATTTAATAGAGTGGAATGGAGGAATAAGATTCATGTGGCCGACCCCTAATTGGGATAAGGTCTTGATGATGATGATGATGATGATCATTTAATTAGGTAATTTTGTGATTTTAAATCAATCTTAGCTATAATCAATCATCTAATTGTTAATTTGAAAAGTTAACGATCGGATGATCATTATAGCTAATTACATACATAAGTTAGATGATCCTAATTTTGTATTTTGTTTTGCAGATAATTCAAAGTAATTTAGATGGTCCAGATTGACTTAGTCAGTATAGATCATTGAAGTGACTAGATGGACCCACATCACAAGAGATTATTGTTTGAATTAAGTTTGTAAGTGGGCTGCAAACAATGAAGAGGGAAACATGGAAGAAACAATAGAGAAGGAAACATGGAGCCAAAAGGAATCTAAAGAACAAATGCAAGTTGGAAAGTTGGGATGTTAAAAGAAAATGCGAGAGGAATGGCTGAGGAGTTTTTTTTTGTTTTTTCCTACTAGGTTTGGACAGATAGAGGTGGAAGGATGGTTTCTCTCGACCTCTCAAACTCTCTTTTCTTCATTGCCACTCACCCACTTTCACCTCTCATGTCCTCTCTTTAGCTCTCTCACCCAATACCCATCTCTGCCTCCTTCCCCCTTTGCTTCAAGCACAAAGCTAGACCATGCCCACCCACTCCTTTTTCTTTAGTTAGCCTTATCTACCCACCCTTCTTCTCACCTTGTGTAGCTGAATCCCAACTGAACTCTCCCTTTTTCTTTTTCCTCGCATAGTCTAACCTTAAACTGCATGATTCCTCCTTCCTTATCTAGTCTAACCCCAACCACACCTTTCTCATCTGGACAACACAGACCACCGGTGATGCCTTAGTAGGTCACCAACATCACCAGCCTCGTTTCCCTCTGCTCAGTTCGGTTCATGCAGCTACGGTGGCATTCAAACCCAACACTGCTTGAACTGGTTTGCCCTTGCTTTCATCTCTCTTTCTCTTGTCATTCACACCGCATTAGTCCTTGGATCCACCTCTATGGATGCCAGACGGCAAACCCAGTATAGTCTGGTCTAACCTTATTCTTCTTTGCTCCATCACGCTCCACCGGAGTCGTCAACTACTCTTCCAGATGCCTACAAACAATCCAGACAACACTGGAATCCACTTTCTTGTTGATTCTGCCCAGATCTCTCACCGCTCCAGCCCCATTGGTTATCTCCCCAATTCATCCTCACCTCAGGCAATCTCCTCTGCTTTGATTCCTAGAGCACAGGCGTCTGTCTCCAACTCAGAAGAGGGAACCCAAAACGAGTTTCCTCTGTTTCCTTTTCCCCCTACTTTCTCCTTCTCCCCCATCTTCTTCCTCTCCTTCTCTTCTTTCCCCCTCGTCCTCTTTTCCCTTCTTCTTCTCTTCTCCCCAATCTTCTTCTCCTTCTTTGCTTCGTTTTCTTCACAGCCCTATTTCTTTTCTCTGTTAAAAACAGAAAAACAAAAATATTTCATTTTTAACCTTTAGTCTTTATTCAGAAGTACATTTGTGTCCCAGATTTAATTACTGTTGTATCCTGTTCTAATTTTAGTTTAGTTTTATCCATGTTTTGATTATCTAAAGACATTGTAATCTAAGATTATTTAATTAGTTTAATATTCTGACTTTTGGAACTCAAAATTCTGTAATTAGCACCATCTCATTAAATCTATAATTTTTTTTATCTTACTATTAATTATTTCTGCAATATTATTTCTTTTAACTTTAAATAATTAAAATTTATGTAAACTCTAATATTTAAGTCATGTCTTTGTGGAATTGACCCGGACTTGCACTATCTATTCTACAATAGCTGCTCACTTGCGGGAAACATCAACAGAACTTTTGAATGATGATAATGATGATCCAAAGATGTTGTGCCCAAAAGACAATGGTGAGCTAAAAGTGTTTAAATTAGGGGTGACAAGGAATCTTAGGAAGAGGTTTTATAAGTGCAATAGTTGGGATGCTTGTGCAGACTAATTTAAATTGAACACCTAACCAAGCTTTTCAAATAAACTAATTAAAAAAAGTTGCTTATGGATCGAATGTCACTATAAGCAATAGAAGGGAACAAAAAAGGATGTATTATCCTAGATAGGACATTAATAAAAGGAAACTTGTAATGGGGGACTAGAAATGGCAATCTTGACATTTGTATACTTGTTAAGGCCCCATTTTTTAGTTTGAAACTTTAAGTAGCCTTTCTATTTATAACTATAAAAAGCCTCATGTAATTGGGTTTGACGATTGTACCCACTACAATGAGTTGTAGAATGGGGATTTCAAAAACCTTTCTTCTCAAAGTTGACTTTTACTGGGTTTTCAACATTTGTTCTAAGACAGCAAAGATGATAAAAATTTAGCTGATGCTCTCTTTCAATTCAACACCCACAAGTTGTCAAATTCAATGTACTCTTAACTGGGCATTAAATAAATAGTACATATGATATTTTTACTTGAAATGGGTGCTTAACAATAATTTGCACGTCTAGGCTTTTTATTTGTTGAAAAGGGTGCTTAAAAGTATGATCCTATTTTCTACTATTTCTGCATTACTTCTTGGTTAATGTGATTAAAAGTATGATCCTATCTTCTGCCATTTCTGTAATACTTCTTGATTTATGCAACAAATAAATCTTTTTCCATATATTGAAACAAATGGTAGAAGATGAGAACTTCTATCAATTTGAGATTGGAGCTTTGAAACCTAGTTATAATCAACCTTGAATAATGTGAATTAGCATATTTAAACATGAATCGAAAGACAAATCATACTTTATTTAAGATCAAAATTGCAATTCCTCTAGTATGTCCACTACCAATTGAGAATCAACACCTTTGCCTTATTCTTCTTGTTCTGGAGGTGAAAACTTTTGACAATTAGAGATAGAAGGAGACTGCTATGGAATTTTTACATGAGAGAACGAGTATAGGGGTACATATTTTTCAAGTATCTATCTTTCTCTTTGGCACATTTCTTATATATAGGGAGAGAGTCTTACACAAGTCATTCTTTATTCTAAAAACCTTTTGTCTCGTTTGACTCCAATTGAGAAACCACTCTTCTAATTTGACTCAAAAATTTCTAAAACCTTAATTTTTTCATGTTAGAGATGATATTTCAGCATCAAGCAAGTCCACCTACCAATAGCCACGTATGGACAACATTAAAAGATTAACTACATAAGTATCCTTATGAGTAAATTACCCTTATATGCTTAATTATATTCATCATGACACTTATTTCAAGCCTGCTTACCCTTAAGCTTATCATGCTTGTACATTTAAAACAATAAGCCTTATCTTAATTAACTTTAAATTTCTTTCAAAATACCTTTTGAAAATATCTTATATTAAATACTTTATACATAAAGCCAAGTTCATTATCGGGCTATGTTGGACATCCTGTATCCGTTATGAATTTATAAATGTCACAATGTACTCACAATCAATCTGAATAGAACTAATCATGAAATGTGTCAAAGACAAATATTAGATCTCTTTAGAATTATAGATTCCTTAAGTCCAACGGTAGTTATGATTATATATTTATAATAATACTTTGAGTACGTAGTATTCTAAACAAGTAAGGTCATGCCACATTTATAAAATACTTTCACATGCTCTATATATATTCAAGGTCTCTACCTTATATGACCTAAGAATTGATTGTTTTCGTATCATGGTAGCATCCCAGTTAACATGTGTTTCAAAACTAAGTTTTCCATTATCAATCTTACTTGAGAACTATTTTAGGTTTAGAATACTTTCTTTTCTCCTTAATTATGGTTCTTAACCAACTTGTCATGGAATTCGTATTATATTACCTAAGGCTCTAAATGTCATATCATAACTATCTATAAATATAATTTTATTATATGATTGGCTTCTATTCTTAGTATCTGTTATGTAGTATTGGCATAGCTTGATTCTATGAAGTGGAGTCATTTTTTTTATTATACATAAAGTGAAATTATTGATTCAAATAATCAATGTAAAATTGTATTAAAATGTCATATGCAGACTTTGCCAGGTAGTGATTTTTAATAACCAAAAGCTCGACTCCTTAAATAATTTAAAACATCTTTAACATCTTCACTTGCCTCAAAAAGATATAATCAAGACATTTCTAGTTTTAGTGGCTATATGCTACCCAACACCAATATGTAGCACAACTGAATTCTACCAAGGGTTGGATATTTAGAGTTCGAGTCCCAACTAATCTCTCTTCACTGCTCATTTGTCAATGAGGAAGCTTTAGATTTGAATAAATTAGGAAAACTGCATAAAAGAATTACAAAGAAATTGTACTTTAAATCTTCAATATTTGAAGAGAAGTTGGCAACTTAATAATAAGCATTATCACTTTATATTTTAATTGATATTCCTTAGTCACGAATCCAATTTTCTATTTTTCCATAGCAGCCTGCAGAAGAACAACAAAAGGAGAATGAAGCTGCTGATGAAGTGATTGAAGATTAGGAAGAGGCTCTAAAAGTATTCAATTGTGGTATCACTTACGATGATTACTAACATTTAACAGATATTATGTCTTTGTGAATGGGTTCTTGGGATCTATGCACATACAACCTTTTTGCCAAGTAATACTCGGCGAAAATTCAAGTCCAAATGCTCAAGTGACAATAGGGGGAAATTCAATTCATCAGAATTCTCACCTTTGACACCCAATTTAATTGTACGACAAGAATCATCTCAAATGTTTTTTTGTGCACAATTATGAAAACCTTAGAATTGTGAGAATCCATTACCCAAGAAATTAGATTCCAAATTAGAATACAATAAAAACGATTAGTAAAATATAACTCCCAAACACGCGCTCGGATGCCAAGAGCGTAACCCCTCCCTTGCCCTTGGAACCGGCCTTTCAATTTCTGACCTGAAACTACCGGTGACTCCCTTGTTAACTCAGTGCGAGACGGGCCTGAGCTCAACCGTTCCCTCACATTCTCGCTCTCGGGCTCTCTTGTAAGCAGACGAAGCCCCCGCCATCAACGCTGCAACTATCCTTCCCATTTCTCCTCCTGGGCAATCAGGGTGCTCTCTCTGTTCTTCTCCATTCTACTTTTCAAACCGTAAAGCCCAAAATTGAACCCAAGAAACGGCCCAAGTACCACCGTTTTTCTTCCTCTTTCCGCATCTTCTTATTTTCTAAGGTTTCAACTTATGTCGCTGGCTATTTCTCTGTATAACTACATCTGTTTCTCTCTTACAGCTTGAGTTATTTGTGCCCTTATCTGTGTTCTCTTATTTGATTCGGAGGCGGATTTCTCAAATTGCGTGAATCTTACATGATTTAAGCTACGTATATGCTTCCTGAACCAATGTCAAATGTTTGTTGGTTTGGTAACTGACTTGTTCTGTCCTTATTTTAATTTTTATTTATTGCAGATATCTATTGCAATTGAGGCCGTATCTGTTGAAGGAATTTTAAATCTGCTGAAGGCAAGCCAGATCTGTCGACGGTTTTCCTTTCCGCAGGTAGTTTGTCTCCGTTAACTGTTTTCTGTTTTTATGGAATTCGAGTGCTCGTGTTTTAGTTTGATGAAAGTTCATTTGACTTACAGTTATTTGTGATATTTGTCTGATCCGGTTTATGGTTGTTGTTTCCACATCTATATTGCTTAAGCTTTGCATCAATGCCCTTCAAATTATTCCTTATATTGTTGAAAAAAAGTAGGATTTGAGCTCTCAATAAGATTAGATTAAATGTCTAAAGTCAGCTTTCATGTTCGACAACAATAACCTTGTTGAGACTGCTTTTTTCCATTGAGTTGCGCACCAAATCAGGAAAATAAGCAATTTGACTTAGAACCAATCCAAAAAGTCTAAACAGCTTTCTTCATCAAGATTTTGTCTATAATGTTATGCACTCTGTGGCTCAATAGTAACCTTGCCCTCATGCTTATAAGTCCAATTATTTTGTAGGTTAACGCTTGTCTCTTTGAGGTTCTTGATTGATACATGTAACATGTCTTCTCATTCATATTGGTTGAATGATTCCTCTAGAATCCATACATATAATAACGGTTTGGTGCCCTCTCATTTTTATGTGGTTTCAGTTATATCAGTTAACTCCTTTGGTGGAGATAGTTACATCTATTTATCTTTTGCTAATCCTTGTTTGCCAGTTCATTCTTGGATTCTATTGAAAATTTCTCATGCTATTTTCTTAACCATCATGGCCTCTGTGCCCCTTCATTTTGGTCTTCCAGGTGCTCGGTTGATTGAAATTAACCTGTTGCTGAATATCTGATAGGCCTAGTGTCAAGCGTTCGCAAGCATTTCATAATTTTTGATATTTGGAAACATTCACAATGGTATGTCTTAACTCATTTCAACTTTCTTCTCCTTGGGTGAGAGGAGAAGATTGGGGCATCAGTAAATGCATGGTTGTTCATTCTTCTGGTTATGTTGCTATTGACTATTCTTAATATTTTCAGTGCTCTGTGTTTGTGTAATCATGTGCAATCATGGAAGCATGCACTAAATCTAATATTGGTTCAAACATATCTCTTTGCCATTGGAAATATTACCTCTATGAGCTGCCCATTTCTGTTAAGTGTTAAGGAGATTTTTGGTATTACTTGTTATGTCATTACATGGTCTTGGTTACCCATGTTGATGGGTCCCCTGTTTTAACCTTGCTGCGAGTGAAAAAACTTTACTAGATTGAGTCAAGGGTGTATAATTAGAGGTCATGAAATAGCTAGTATCAGGCGATTTATGAATTTGCTGTTCAGTAGATTTTGCCTTCCCATTCTTTATTATATTTTGAATGTGAAAGTTGCACAGACTTATTACATTACGGGCATTAACAGAATTATTGTGTTATTGACACTAACAATTTTTTTTTTTATTTTTTTCATTTATGTGAATAGGTGGTTCTTGCAGCTTCTATTATAAGTAAATCTGGTAAAGGTGAGTCTTGCTGCTTGAAAGCAAAGTATCTGCATGCTTCTCTTCAGTTATTGACCACCTGTTGGTATATATATTAGGCTCGGCATTGACTCTACAACAGGCTGAGATTTTGTGATGCCTGTTGCAATTTTGTTATTCGGTAACTGTTTTTAGTCTTATTGAAATGGTGGAAGAGTTGTTTTGTTGATGTCCCTGAAGTGACCATTTAATTTAATGCAGTTGATGTCGCTTTAAAATTATTCTCAAGTGCACGGATCAATTGTAATAGATGTACGCAAGTGAGGTCGACTCCACGAGGAATCTCACAAATTTGTATGTTGGTTGAATCTTGCTTAAACTGCTTACCCTAGCTAAAGAAAGATTGAATTTGATCTAAACTAAGAATGTAAATACATGAAAATAGAAATGTGCATGGAATTAGAGACTACAACTAAGGAAACTTTCTAAATTTAAGGATCTTGAATAACATTAGAAACTTTCCTAACTTACATGCATTCATTAGAAGAATCTAATACAAAACTAGAATGACTTTAGTCTAGGAAACTTAAACATGCATGAAATGGAAGCTTGCTAAAACTAAATCTTTCTAAAAAAACAAAACTTAGAAATTTTCTAAACTAATTTAAGATGCAAGCAACTAAACAAAGTAATGAAGGACAAAACCTAGCCATGAATTAAACCTAACATGCAACTAAAGGAATCAACAAGCAACATGATGCGCATGAACGTTATAATAGAAAGTATACACGGTGCACATGGAATCTAAGATGGAAAGAATGCATGAATGAAGCATGTTATGGTGCACATGAATATTAAGTGCAAAGTGCATGGAAACTAAGAAAGAAACATGGGATTCAATGGGCTACTTTGCATGGGAATTAAACGTGAAAATTGCGCATTAACCAAGTAACTTTTTTATATTGAATTCCTTACAAAAAGGTTGCACATGTACATAGGAATCATAACAAGTAAAGTGGGCATTGTTCATGGCATAAAATTACAAGGTATTGACTCCAAAAGAGATGTAATCCAAGGTCCAAAGATGTATGCATGTGAAACCAAAGCGAACTAAAGGAGAAAAGAGTGAAAATATGAGAAGGAAAGTAATGGAAAGGTGAGGAATCTAAAGATTTGAAGGAACAATTAACTTGATCCAAGGGCTACTATCTCTTGGCTGTCATTACAAGAGATTTGTGGCCCTTGAATACAAGGATCTAAGCACAAACTAGAATAAAATAACCAAGGAAAAAAGTTTGACGCATGAAACAAAGAACAAATCAAGCACAATGAAAGGAAACAATCGAGGAACTAACTTGGAGCTTAGAGTGTAAAACAAGGAAGAATAAGGTGTGGAGAATTAAGGGGAAGCAGTCAAGGAAAGAGACGTGGAGGCTCGTGTGTGTGTGTGTGGTTTGAAAAACCTAGGTAGAAGGTAAGGTGGGAGGCGTCCTCCCCCGCTCTATGTGGGATTTAAATTTTTTTTTTTTTTTATGTGGAACCCTAGAGGATGTTTATATAGTTTTTTTTTCTGCTTCTAAAAGAGTCTTAATAGGTAAGGGCATGTAGGATAGAGTTTGAGAAAATAGGGTAGTTGGGTGAGATAAGGAATCTACGAAGGTGAGTGGAAGGAGATGGAATTAGAAGGTGAAAAGGAGTGAAATCCTAGGACAACCAGTGGGAGACGCCACTTTTCAAGGAGAATGTGTAGAATTCTCCTCTTTAAAAGATGTTTCACATGAAGGGTAGGAAAGAGGGAGAAAAGAGAGGGAAAGATAAGGAAGGATAGAGAGAGAGAGAGAGAAGAAAGAAAGGAAGATTAGATGTTAAAGCTCTTCTCCCATTGGTCCACCTTAGCAGCCACCCATCCTTGTTTAACAAGTAAACTTTCCTTCTAATTATCCTCTTAATTTTTGCATGGAATAATTGCTTGAAAACTCCTCCAATTGTGTGGCTCTATGTGGCATGGCTTAGACGGCTTTAAGGCTCACTTGATGGCTCCTATGGCTTGGCTCCATGGCTCACATCTTTGACTTCAATGGCTTGAATTGCTTGGCTTGTCCTAGCTTTTCCTTGATGGCTTATGTGGCTTTCATGGCTTTACTTTATACAATGGTAATGGAATTGTATGGATTTTGTATGGACCCATTCTAATCACCTTTGATTCTTCCAATTGTTTACTTGAACTCATTTGCTTGCCTTGAAATGATCTTAATCCTTTGCTTGATCTTGATCATCAACTAATAGCTTGATTGATCTCAATCATTGGATCATTATCTCGCTACCTACCAAAGATTAAAAACCCTAATTAAATCCTAAAAAATTATAATAATTCATATACTTACTTCGGATTAGCTTTTGACCCTGCAAAATATTAAACTTTTAAATCATTAGCTTAGAAATACATGTATTATGAATTCTGAAAAAATCCTATAATAATGCACTATAATCTATAACACATTGACTAGTAATTGGGTACTTTTTTATACAAAATTGACCACTTATCAGCAATACTTCCATTTAGGTAGATGGTATTATTGTGCATGACAAAATGTTTTTTCTCTTATTCCAATTATTTGGCTTTTTAGTGCCACTGTTCTTTCTCCACATATGTTATCAGTTCCAATTTATTCATAGAATTCTTTTGGAAAAAAACTATTTACATTTGTTGTTCTGACAGAAATTGCAAAAGCATGTTGAATTGGATAGTGATGTGCCAATTAAACTCTCTTGTTATTTTGCTCCTTTGACTGTTTGTTGAGATGGAGAACCCCATTGCTTCTTTCTGATTATGTATATTTGCTTGCTATTGTGCTATTACTGGCTGAAACTATAGAATAATTCCAGTTCACTTGCTTATACCTTTACTTCATTGCAGCACTGGTTTCAAGGCTGTTTGTTGACATGTCTCGCATACGGATGGAAGGATTACTTGCAGTTTTTCCCAAGCTGGTTGGCATAGGACAGCAGCACACATATGTTGAGACTGAGAATGTTCGATATGTCTACCAGCCCATAGAAGCTCTGTATTTGTTACTTGTAACAAACAAGCAGAGCAACATTCTTGAAGATTTGGAGACCTTGAGACTGCTGTCTAAACTTGTATCCTCTGTAATATGGTTCACATAATGGTGTTTGTCTCATGAATTTGTATGGTTTTCTTAGTGATTGTTTCATATTCTGTGTTGTGTTATGGTGTAGCTACAATAACACACTAGCTCCTTAGATGCCAAAATTCCTATATAACAGTTGGAAACTTGCATAAATGTCTTTTGTTGTCAAATGGTGATGAATATGCCTGCATCAGATGTCTAACTGCAAATTACTTAGAGCCTTGTTTTCATGGCTGCTGCTTTGTACTCCACGAAAAATAGTACAGACACCATATTTACGGGTAATTTCAAGTTGCCTTTCTTCAATTCAGATAAATGACTTAATTCATGCGGGCTCCTTCAGTACAGATTTTAATGATGAAGAAACCCATTAGGACAACTGCCCTTTTATTTCTGATTTTTAAATGATATTGTGGTGAATTGACAAAAATGCCCTCACATGTGTTTCTAATTTCCAAACCTACAACTGCTAATATGTTCCCTTTCCTGCAACATTCAAACCCACTGAGCACCACCCACCTCACTCTCACTCTCTCTCTTTGTGCACCATTCAACCCATCACCCAAAACCTCTCTCTTCTTGAGCCATTCAAACTCACTGCTCAAAAGTTTGGGGCTGAGAAGATGAAAGGTTTTATCATTGGAAGCTCCACTAGCACCTATGAGGGAGATTTCCTGTTGCCCAATTTGATCCAGGGACTTTAATTTTTCCTTGGTTTGAAACTTTATGTGCTAGCATATTCTATCCATACCATTAGCACGTGGGTGTAGCCTATTGAGATAATTAAGATCATCAAAATTGTTGGGGTATAGCTTAATGAGATATGGTCCAAAGGATGAAGGCTTTGGTCAACATTCATCTGGACTTAATATGCTTTACCCTTTAGCTGCACTTGTGCCTTAGATACAATACCTGCTGCAATTGAGTTTGATGAGAGAGAGAGAGAGAGAGAGAGAGAGAGAGAGAGAGAGAGAGAGAGAGAGAGAGAGAGAGAGAGAGAGAGAGAGAGAGAGTTTTATCTTTTATTATTAAATGCGGAGTTTGGCCAACATGCTTTAAGTATCTACCAGTTGAAGAAAAAGTAACTTGAGGTTATATGTGATGTGGTGTCAATGCTCTTTTACTTGCTGTGCATGTCACCAGTCTATTTTCATGTTTCACAATAATCTGGTAGTGGTTGTTCTTCACGGGAACCAAGGGTTTTTGTTGTTTCACGGGAATTGCGCATGTGTTCTCTTTTCTGTCTAACATTTCTGAATAAGTTATTGAATGCTTAGGTATCTGGATTAGTGAAGCAGTTATGAGACTTTTTCAGATTATGTTCTTTTAAAGGTCCACTGTTTCTTCTTACTGGTTTTTGTGAATAGTGGAACTCTTGTCACCTATCAAAATATTCTCATGGCATGCTAAAACTTGTTGGGGTATAGAAACTTAATGACTTTTTCTTAAGTTCATACCTTAACCCTACTTGGGTTCCTGAGTATGCCTACTCTCTGGATGAAGAGGGCATTTGCAAGACGGCTTTTGAGCTTATTTTTGCTTTTGATGAAGTGATATCTCTTGGACACAAAGAAAGTGTAACTGTTTCACAAGTTAAGCAATACTGTGAGATGGAAAGTCATGAAGAGAGACTGCACAAGCTGGTAATGCAGAGCAAGATCAATGAAACCAAGGATGTCATGAAGCGTAAAGCCAGTGAGATTGACAAAAGCAAGGTATTTTTTCATGTTGCAATATAAGTCTCCAATGTTGCTTGGTTGTTTGGTGGACTTTATTAAATTTCCCCTCTTTGCCATTGTTCTCTGGTCATTTTTTCACTTCTGTCTTTCTAAGTAAGTTAATTTCTTATATATTATGCATATCTTTTGCAGATTGATAGGGGCAGAAGTGATAAAGGAGGATTTTTGGCTCTACAGGGAAGATTTGAAAGTAGCTTCAGTGACATGAGTATAGCTAGTGGTGGAGGTGGTTTTGGAAGCGGTTCTGGGTTCGGACTGAGTGCTGATGCAGTTTCCTTTCCTAGCAAGTCTAAAGGTTTGTGCTTTGTTATCTGCAGTCCATATAATATGCTGTGTAATGGTTGAGCGGACTGACTTCTTTGAGTTTAGTGGCGACATCATCAATGCTTCAATGAAATAGCCTTGGATCTTGACATTAGCCCAATTAACATAATTCTTACAGACTTTTACACGTTTTTAGGGATGAATAGAATATTAGACTCAGTCTCCAAGAAATGTATATCTAACTGAAGCAGCTGCCATAGTATCATGGGAGACTGTTCTGGGAGAAGAAAAACCACAAATGTATTCCCAGTATCATTTCTGAAGTATTGACTGAATGAAATACTTGATTATTTATGCTTTTTCTCTTAGTGAGACCTTCAAAGTATAATTATTTCATTGCTGCAATGTTCTTATTGTCAGGTGATCCAGCTGCGTCTGCCACTGCTCCTCCAAAAGGTCTTGGTATGCAACTCGGGAAAACACAAAAGACAAATCAGTTCTTGGAATCTTTAAAAGCTGAGGGTGAAGTGATTCTTGAGGATGTTCAACTGACTGCCGGTAATTCAAGGCCATCCATTCCACTGACAGACCCCATTACATTGACTGCTGAGGAAAGGCTTAATGTGACACTCAAGCGAGATGGAGGAGTCGGCAACTTTGATGTTCAAGGTACTCTGTCACTCCAAATTCTGAACCAGGAAGATGGACTCATCCAAGTTCAGGTTCTCTCTCTCTCTCTCTCTCTCTCTCTCTCTCTCTCTCTCTCTCTCTCTCCTTGCCCCCCACATGTTTGTGTGCATGTGTATGCAATAGTACTTGCACAAACTCATTAAAAACACTAAAACTGGAATATGACTTAGTTTTATTTTGTTTTGAACTATCCAAAGTTTAATGTTGAGAACAAAAGGAACTCTTGAAGCTCAGAAAGGAATGAGGAAAATGTGATCACTAGGAAGAATGGGTTGGTCAAAATTAGAACAGGTGCAACAAATGCTGTGTTCAAGTGTCAGTCCTGTTACACCTTTGATTTTTTTGCAAAATCTGACATGTTTATTTAAGAGTGAAAATAGTCAGATTAATGGAGAAATTACCGTTCTAGATATTCTGTCCATTTATGAATTTGTGCATTTCAATGTTAATGAGTACAGCCTGGCCTGATGTCATCATCATCATCAAGACCTTATCCCAATTAGGGGACGGCCACATGAATCTTATTTCTCCATTCCACTCTATTAAATACCATGGTTTCATTTAGTCCCAAAGTTTTCAAATCTTTCCTCACCACTTCTATCCACGTTCTTTTGGGCCTTCCCCTTGCCCTTTTAGGGCCTTATACTTGTATTGCCTCACTCCTTCGAACTGGTGCCGTTGTTGGTCTCCTTTGGACATGTCCAAACCATCTAAGCCTAATCTCCCTCATCTTATTACCTATTGGTGCTACCTCTAAATTTCCTCTAATATTTTCATTACTAATTCTGTCCTTTCTTGTCTTACCACTCATCCATCTCAACATCCTCATTTTTGCGACGCTCATCCTATGAGTATCATGTTCCTTAACTGGCTAACACTTTGATCTATAGAGCATGGCCGGCCTTATAGCCATCCTATAGAATTTTCCTTTTAGTTTGAGTGGCACCCACTGATTACATAAAACTCCAGATGCACATCTCCAACCCGCTTGGATTCTCTGGGTAACCTCCCTCTCAATCTCTCCACTCTTATGGATCAATGATCTTAAGTACTGAAAGAGGTCTTTCACGGGGACTTCTTGGTTATCAATCTTGACTGGTGTTCCACTCCTACTCTCTTAGCTAAAATTACATTCCATATATTCTGTCTTAGTTCGGCTAATTTTAAATCCTTCAGATTCTAATGCTTCTCTCCATAACTCTAGCTTTATGTTTACACCCTCCCTTGTTTCATCAAGTAAGGCTATATCATCTGCAAATAGCATATGCAAATAGCAAATGTTTTGTTAACTCGTCCATAACTAATGTGAAGAGGTATGGACTCAATGCCGATCCTTGGTGCAATCCTATAGTGATAGTAAAATCACTAGTCACACCACTAGTAGTCTTAACATTTGTTACCGCTCCCTCATACATATCTTTAATTATGTCTATATACCCCTGAGAAACCCCCTTACCACTCACCACCCTCCATATTAACTCTTTAGGGACTCTATCATAAGCTTTCTCTAAATCGATAAAGACTATATGTAGGTCTTTCCTCTCCCTATATTTCTCTATTAATTGTCTTAGCAAGAAAATAGCTTTCATGGTAGACCTCCTAGGCATGAAACCAAACGGATTCTCTGATACACTCGTTTCATGTCGTAGCCTCTTCTCAATCACTCTTTCAAAAAGTTTCATAGTGTGGCTCATAAGTTTGATCCCTCGATAATTAGTGCAGCTCTGAATGTCACCTTTATTCTTATATATTGGTACAATAGAGCTTTTCCTCCACTCATCAGGCATTTTCTTTGATTTTATAATCTTGTTAAACAACTTGGTCAACCAAACTACCCCAATATCTCCCATATGCTTCCAAACCTCTATTGGTACACCATCAGGCCCCATGGCCTTTCCTGATTTCATCTTTTTCAAGGCCTCTTTTGCTTCAGGTATTCTAATCCTACGTTCATATCTATAATATCCAATGTTATTTAGATTTATATTATTTTCAATCCCTATATTCTCAGAGTCATTGTCATTTAATAATTTTTGAAAGTATGTTTCCCACCTTTGTTTGATCTCATCTTCTTTGACTAATTCCCTTTGATCATCGCTTCTAATACACCTAACATGATCTAAGTCTTTACCCTTCTGTTCTCTTACTTTTGCAAGTTTAAACACATCTTTCTCACCTTCTCTTGTTCCTAATTTATTATAGAGCTCATCATATGCTTTAAGTTTAGCCTCACTTATTATTCTCTTAGCAGCGTTTTTAGCATTCTTATATTGTTCATAGTTTTCATTATTTCTAATCTTCTGCCAAGCTTTAAAACACATCCATTTTTCTTTTTTCTTTTTCTTTAATAACTTTTTGCACTGTTTCACTCCACTACCATGTTTCCTTTGCTAATAGCCTTTTACCTTTAGATACTCCTAAGACATCTTTTGTCACTTTCTTAATGGCCTCAGCCATATTAGTCCACATGGTATTTACTTCTGTTTCATAGTTCCAATTTCCTTCTACCATCAACTTATTTTTGAATGAGGTTATTTTCTCTCCTTTTAAGTTCCACCACTTAGTTTTTGGATGTGTATTAAGTTCAGTTCTTTTACTCCATCTTTTAATATGGATATCCATAACCATTAACTTATGTTATGAGGTTAAACTCTCACCAGGTATCACCTTACAATCCTTGCATATAGATCGTTCATTATTCCTAAGTAGAAAAAAGTCTATTTGGCTTTTATGAAGTCCACTTTTAAAGGTTATTAAGTGTACATCCCTCTTCTTAAAGAGTGTATTTGCAATGGACAGGTTATATGACAAAGCAAAATCAAGGATATTCTCCCCCATCTCATTTCGTTCACCTATACCATACCCTCTATGTATTCTATCATATCCTTCCTTATCTTTTCCTACATGGCTATTTAAATCTGCTCTTATAAATATCCCCTCAGTGTTGGGAATTTCTTGTATGACTCCCTCCATATCTTCCCAAAACTGTCTCTTAATCATATCTTGTAACCCTACTTGTGGTGCGTACGCACTTATAACATTTATAATCTGCTCTCCTAGAACAATTTTTATTATTATAATTCTATCATTGATTCTTTTAACGTCCACAACTTTATCCTTTAATTCCTTATCCACTATTATTCTTACGCCATTTTTGTTATTTTCCTTTCCTACATACCATAATTTTTACCCATCTATTTCTCTAGCTTTAGCCCCTTTCTACTTGGTTTCTTGGATACAAGCGATGTTGACTCTCCTACGTTTCATTGTGTCTACTAACTCCAAACTCTTACCTGTCAATGTCCCTATATTCCATGTAGCGATGCGAATCTTATGTTCTGGAGATACCCTATTTACTACCGCCTTTCTCAACCTCCATGGTATGAACCCATGTCCACTTTTCACTGCACCTGGGTTTTGATGTAGCGCGTCGCTTTCGAGGGGACGCTCTAGCAGCCCTTGCCCACTTATCACAACACCCGAGATTCAATGTAGCGCGTCGCTTCTGGGAGAACGCCCTAGCAACCCTTGCCTATTTTTCACCGCACCCGGGATCTGATGCAGTGCGTCACTTATGGGGAATGCCCTAGCTTGAGAGAATGTCTATTTTCGATTCATGTCATGTTTGGGTTGCCTTAGTTTTAAAAAGCTGAAGATGATTTTCATTTCTTCCTTACAAACTAATATACAAATGTATATTCATTTGCAAGCATAAAAGAAATAACAAAAATCATCTTCAGCTAAACCCTTGCCAGCAGGCAACCTGACGCAAGGGTGGGTGTATTTTAAGAAGCTGGAGATGATTTTCATTTCTTCCTCACAAACTAATATACAAATGCATATTCATTTGTAAGAAAGAAATAACAGAATCATCTTCAACTTCTCCCTTGCCGGCTGGCACCTGATGCAAGACCCTCCTACTTTTTCATTCGGGCTTGGGACCGGCATTGGCCTGATGTCAACGTGAAAAAGATAGATATTTTTCCTCTTGGGAATATATTTTGATGTCTCTTTCTCCAATCTCCCTTGTGATATACCTTCTAGTTGCATATCTTATAACACAAAGACGTGTTCTTTTCTTAAATCCTAATAATTATTCTTCAGTTAATTATTGACAACAAGCTTTGGGGAGGAGTTATTCAAGGAAGAATGCTATGTTGTGTTTTGTACCTGGGTTTCATTCATCTGTATATGCTCATTGGTTCCTTGTATCTAATTAGTGATCATTCAGATATCTAATGCCTGTTTCAACATCTTGGTTACATAGAAATGAATTTTGAAACTCAGGAGGTCCTAATATCATATCCTAATATTGTTGTCTCTCACAAACACCCACTATCCTAATAACATTAACAGTGTTTCAACAACAACTGAGGCTAAAACAATCAAGTTGAAGGCATTGTCACTTTGTAAGAGTGAAAAGGTTTTCTCTTGTTTGAATTTAACACCTAGGGATTCTAGAAAACAAACTGACATGGCTTCGTACGTGAATCTTAAATTCCAAGGTGAGCTGAGCTGGCGAGTCAGTTTAAATACTGTCTACAGGTGGATGGAAGCATCCCACCATGGTCCCATACAAGAATCTTGAATTCCAGGATGAGCTGAGCTGGTGAGTCAATTTAAATAATATCAATGGGTGGATACAAGCATCCGACATGCTTTACACACTCTTGCTATAACTTTCTTTGTCCAATTCCAATAGGCAGATGATGGTCACTTTTCTTTTTATATTTGTTTGGTTTTAGTGATCGTGGCTTTCTTTTTACCAGAAACTGTCTCCATGATTTTGAACATCCAATTATTGCCTCCTTGAATCCATTCAAGTTACACTCTGGAGGTATATACTGAACTACCTTTTTTCAGGCATTTTCAGGTAATTAGCATCTTCAAGTACATAATCCTTTGAACTGCATGATATCATATAGGTGGAATAAATGTCAATATGAGGCATATGACCTTCTGACCTTCTGACCTTGGATCAGTTAGTTCTCATGTTAAGTTTTTAAAGCTTACCTAAGCAGACAAGGCAATATTATGATTGGTCTTTAATTTCTTCATTGGGGAATAAAGTTTGGATTAAAAGGGAAAAGAAAATGGGAAGACAGAAAAGAAATAAGACTCTAATATAAGAAATCAAGTACTAATTAGGTAATAGGATTGCTACATTATACCTAACCTTTTGATAACCCCACTTACTTGAAGAGGTATTCAACCACTAAGTTTTTGCCTATTGTTCATTGGTAATCGAGATTCCTCAAAAGAATGTGAGGGTTAAAAATTTCTCACGGAAGATGAGGAAAATCTCCAAGGAGGGGAACTCTTGCTATCTATGATAAAGGATGACAATTTTGTATATTTCATGAATGAAACCTGTCCTTGGGAGCCTTTTAGCTCCAATGTCATGGCATGGACACAGTACTGTATAGAAATAGATCATTAAGTCAGCTGATCATCAAGAATCAATCACCATTACTATTCCAAGAATTGAACTTTACCCTGTTCCCTTAAAAGTTAAGGTTTCAAGTGACAGCATGGGAACCAAACTATGAAGAACTCTTGACTTGATTGAAAATCTCTAGTTCTTTGTCATTAGAGATAATTTTGATTTGGGGCCTGACCACCCACTTTCCTCACATCCTTGGAACAAAATGTTGGCCTTTATACCCAAGATATCACCCGATGTATCAGAATAGTGAAACAGCTGATATGATATTTTGCCTGATGTATCAGTCAATATACTAGTTAGTCTGATAAGTCTACCCTATATGGTGATTTGGAAAATGCCACTATATCAGCAGCCCTGCTATTTTGTTCTATGTCACATCTACTTTAAGGAATATTTTAGAACTTTTTCTTGGATTATTCTCTGACAGCCATTGCTGCTCAGAAGCCATTTATCTGATAAATTAAGATCTAAACAAATTCTTACATGGTTTCCCAGTTGAGAGTAGTGTTAATAGATCCCATTGCCTTCCTCTAATAGTGAAACAAAAGAGGCCCAGTGAAGAAAGACTGCACCACACCTTTATTTCTCCTTGGTCAGTCACTGTGCTCAAGTTTGAAATGTGCTCAGACGGTGAAAATTCAGACCACTAGACTTCCGTCGAGAAACCCCAAATTGAGTAGGATATCCTCCGCAAGCTTTTTCCTAATTTATAACAAGACCAGGGAATTCACATGCTCCAAAAATCATGTCAAAAAGTTGCAATTCTGTTCGAGGGCATCCACCTTTTCCCAAGTCCAAAGAATCAGCGTTTGAATTTGCGGGGTCTCGGTGCCTTCTCTTGAAAGAGTCTAAGGCCGTTTGAGTTGTTATCATGCTGGTTGCTGTTGACCTGATAGACAAATTTCTGGATGATCTGTTGTTAAACCAGAGAAGAACAAACTTTCTTCTTCCAGTAACATTAAGAAGCACATTTCAATGCACAGATCGACTGAGTCAACTATCCAGTTGGCATTACTTAGTTTACTCTTTTCTATTTTATTCTGAGTGGTGGATTGAGTTGAACCATAATCTCTTGGTTATGAGACAAGGTCCTAACCAACTTAGCATGGTGCGCCAAGTCCCTTCTATACAATTTTGTTGCTACAAATAGGCACATCTCCTATTTGTCTTAATGCATATCACTTTGCTGTAGTGCAGATTGAAACTGGTGGAAATCCTGGTGTCCTCTTCAAAACCCACCCTAACATCAACAGGGAGTTATTTTCCAAAGAAAACATTCTGGGCTTGAAGGATCCCAACAGGCCTTTTCCCACTGGTCAAACTGGTGATGCAGCAGGTGTTGGTCTGCTGAAGTGGAGAATGCAGAGCATGGATGAGTCTATTGTGCCATTGGCCAGTAGGTTTCAGTTCTTTTTACAAGTTATTCCAGGTATTCACTGGTATTCTTATGTTGATCTCCTACTAACCTTTTTGTGAATTTACAGTCAACTGCTGGCCATCTGTTTCTGGAAGTGAAACATATGTCAACATTGAATATGAAGCTTCGGGGATGTTTGACCTACAAAATGTTGTGATTTCAGTACCACTACCAGCACTTCGAGAGCCACCAAATGTTCGACAGATTGATGGCGAATGGAGGTTAGTGTTTCCAATGCATTCTTTTTTGTTGTGCTTACTGATTACTTCTTCAAGATTCTGAAATGCATGTCAACATTCTGAATCCAGTCTGAATAGCTAAGCTCATGAAACAGGGTACCTAACCCTGCTTTTGGTGCTTCTGGAATCTGTTCTAGTTATTCAATTTTTCATTGGCTGTGAGTAGAATTACCACATAAAGTCTGAAAGAACAACAAATTACAGAGACCATCCTTTTGGTTATATGTAGTTACTGTTGGAGTACATACCTTTTGAGAGTTCATGAAATGCTTCATCAAGACCTTATCCCAATTAGGGGTCGGCGACATGAATCTTGTTCCTCCATTCTCCTCTATTAAGTACCATGGCTTCATTTAGTCCCAAAGTTTTTAAATATTTTCTCACCACTTCTATCCATGTTCTTTTGGGCCTCCCCATTGCTCTTTTAAAACCTTCTACGTGCATTGCCTCACTCCTAACTGGTGCCATTTTGGGTTTCCTTTGGACATGTCCTAACTATCTAAGTCTAATCTCCCTCATCTTGTTACCCCAAGTTTCCTGTAATGTTGTCATTCCTAATTCTATCCTTTCTTGTCTTGCCATTCATCCATCTCAACATCCTCATTTCCGCGACGTTCATCCTATGACCATGATGCGCCTTAACTGCCCAACACTTTGATCCATAGAGCATGGCTGGCCTTATGGCCATCCTATAGAATTTTCCTTTTAGTTTGAGTGGCACCTGCCAATCACACAAAACTTCAGATGCATATCTCTATTTGTCCCAACCTGCTTGGATTCTCTGGATAACTGCCCTTTCAATCTCTCCACTCTTGTGATCATTGATCCTAAGTACCCAAAGTGGTCTTTTCTGGGGACTTCTTGGTTATCAATCTTAATTGGTGTTCCACTCCTACTCCTTTCCTTGCTAAAATTGCATTCCATATATTCTGTCTTAGTTTGGCTTATTTTAAATACTTTAGATTCTAATGCTTCTCTCCATAACTCTAGCTTTCTATTTACGACCTCCGTTATCTCATCAATTAAGATTACATCATCTGCAAATAGCATATACCATGAAATCTCCTCGTGCAAATGTTTTTTAACTCATCTATAACCAATGTGAAAAGATATGGGCTCAATAGCGATCTTTGGTGCAATCCTATAGTGACAAGAAAATCAGCGGTCTCGCCACCAGTGATCTTAACATTTGTTACCGCTCTCTCATACATATATTTAATTATGTTTATATACCCTTGTGAAACCCCTTTCTTGCCCAACACCCTCCATATTAACTCTCTAGGGACTCTATCATGAGCTTTCTCTAAGTCAATAAAGACCATGTAGAGGTCTTTCCTCTCCCCCCTATATTTCTCTATCAATTGTCTTAGTAAGAAAATAGCTTCCATGGTAAAGCTCCCAGGCATGAAATCAAAATGGTTCTTTGATACACTTGTCTCATGCCATAACCTCTTCTCAATTACTCTGTCAAAAGGTTTCATAGTGTGGTTCATAAGTTTGATCCCCTCGATAATTAGTGTAGCTCTGTATGCTTCTTTTATTCTTATAAATTGGTACACTAGAGTTTTTCCTCCATTTATTCGGCATTTTCTTTGATTTTATAATCATGTTAAATAACTTGGTTAACCAAACTACTCTAGTGTCTCCCATACGCTTCCAAATCTCTATTAGTATATCATCAGTTCTCATGGCCTTTCCTGATTTCATCTTTTTCAAGGCCTCTTTCACTTTAGGTATTCTAATCCCAAGTTCATACCTATAATGTCTAATGTTATTTAGGTTTACAGTATTTTCAATCCCTATATTCTTAGAGCCATTGTGATTTAACAATTTTTGAAAGTAAGTTTCCTACCTTTATTTGATCTTATCATCTTTGACAAGTACCCTTTGATCATCACTTCTAATGCACCTAACATGGTCTAAGTCCTTATCCTTTTGTTCTCTTATTGTTGCAAGTTTAAATACATTTTTCTCACCTTCTCTTGATCCTAATCTATTATAAAGGTCATCATATGCCTTAAGTTTAGCCTCACTTACTATTTCCTTAGCAACCTTTTTAGCATTTTTATATTGTTCATAGTTTTCATTATTTCTAGTCTTCTTCCATGCTTTAAAACATACTTGTTCTTCTTTAATAGCTTTTTGCACTTTTTCACTCTACCACTATGTTTCCATTACTAATTGTCTTTTACCTTTAGATACTCTTAAGACATTTTTTTGGCCACTTTCTTAATGGACTCAGCCATATTAGTTCACATGGTGTTTCCTTATGTTTCACAGTTCTAGTTTTCTTCTACCACCAATTTATTTGTAAATGAGGTTATTTTCTTTCCTTTTAAGTTTCATCACTTAGTTTTTGGATACCTATTAAGTTCATTTCCTTTTTATCCATGTTTTAATATGGATATCCATAACCATTAGCCTATGTTGTGAGCTTGAACTCTCTCTGGGTATCACCTTACAATCCTTACACATTGATCTTTTGGTATTCCAAAGTAGAAAAAAGTTTATTTGGCTTTTATGGAGTCTACTTTTAAAAGTTATTAAGTGTTCACCCCTCTTCTTAAAGAATGTATTTGAAATGGCCATGTTATATGCTAAAGCAAAATGGAGGATAGTTTTCCCCATCTCATTTCGTTCTCCTATATCATACCCTTCATGTATCCTATCATACCCTTCCTTTTCTTTTCCTACATGGCCATTTAAAGTATTGGGAATTTCTTGCATCTCCCTCCATATCTATCCCAAACTGTCTTTTGATTATATTTTCTAACCCTACTTGTGGTGCGTATGCACGTATAACATTTATGATTTGCTCTCTTAGAAAAAGTTTTATTATTATAATTCTATCGCTGATTCTTTTAACATCCACAACTTTATCCTTTAATTTTTTATCTACTATCATTCTTACGTCATTTCTGTTATTATCCTTTCCTACATACTAAAGTTTATACTCATCAATTTCTCTAGTTTTAGCCTCTTTTCATTTGGTTTCTAGGATAAAAGTGATGTTGACTCTCCTATGTTTCATCGTATTTACTAACTTTAGAATCTTACCTGTCAATGTCCTTATGCTCCTCAGATAGCCTATTTAGCCGTGCACTTCTCGACCTCTATGGCATGAACCTATGTCCACTTTTTACTGCACCTATGTTCTGATGCAGCATCGCTTCCGAGGGGATGCTCTGGCAACCCTTTCCCATTTTCTACTACACCCGGGATATGATGTAACGGGTCACTTCTGCGGGAATGCCTTAGTAACTCTTGCTCAATTTTCACTGCACTTGAGATACGATGCAACGTGTTGCTTATGGGGGACGCCCTAGCTTGAGGGAATGTCAGTTTTCGATTCATGTCATGTTAGGGTTGCCATACTTTAAATAAGTCGAAGATGATTTTCATTATTTCTCTTCTTACTTGCAAACTAATATACAAATGTATATTCATTTGCAAGTAGGAAAAAAATAACAAAATCAAAATTATCTTCAACTTCTTGCTTGCCGATTGGCACTTGACGCAAGACCCTCCTCCTTTTTTATTTGGGCTTGGGACCAGCATCGGCAGAGTTATGATGATGATGATCCTCTTGGTTATAAGTAGTTATTGTTGGAGTAATACCTTCTAAGAGTTCATGAAATGCTTCTGAATAGATTCATTTTTATTTTTTTGCAAGTTCATACTTTATGCGGGCTATTAGTGAAGTTTAAAGACCTAAACAATATAGAGCTGCTTAATAAACTGAAATCTGTTTATTTTTAAAGTCTGTCATATACCCTGCTTTTTGTGAAATGTGAAACAAGCTGCAGCTCAACTAATAGACATCCTTTGGACCTACCCAAAAAAGTTTGGTGCACTTGCAAGTTCCAAAATTAAAGAAAATAAGACACTACATTGTCATATAGTTCTATTTAAGTATTTACTTTCAAATGTTTGTCAGATAGTTTATAATTATTTTCCAGATGTTCTATGGTCCACTGCTAGTGCTATTCAACACTCTTTTTAACACTTTCTTTTCACTTACAGGTATAACTCAAGGCACTCTCTCATGGAGTGGTCTATCCTTCTTATTGATAGCTCTAATTGCAGGTCAGCCATAAATTTCATCTCTTGTTTTTGTTTGGGAAGCTTTTACTCCCATTAATGACTTGTAACTTTATTTGCTAAAATTGTATCCTTTACAGTGGATCCATGGAGTTTGTTGTGCCTCCAGTGGATTTGTCAGTGTTCTTCCCCATTAACGTTAGATTTACTGCTTCAAGCACATTCAGTGATGTGAAGGTTTGTACATTTATCTTGCTTAACATTTTTGTAGTCAATTACTGTCTTTGTACCCTCTGTTAAGTACTTTCTCAGGATGCATGTTGGAACAAAGAAATTGTAAACGTGAAACTAAAATTAGCAAAGAACAGAAATAAACCTTTTATTTTTTATATTTATGGTAGATGCCCAACCCCCGTCCCCCCCCATGCACAGCCTTGACCCATGGTCACCAAGGTGAAAGACTCATTGTGCCACTGTACTATAGAAGGGTTTGGTGCAAAAGCAAAGCCTTTTATGCAGGAATAAAATGAACAATATCTGTTAAGGAAACTGGTTTATGCAGGATTCTTATATCTGGTAGGCGGCAACTGTGCTTAGTAGCATTATTGGATTATTGGAAAAAGAAAATGTTTGTTTATATAACCTTCATCTGACCTGTTTATATTAAAAAATAACTTTTAATGTGAGACAAATCACCTCTAAGCTAATCGCAAGTCACGAGTGGATTGAACTACTAAAAGAGACCTTATAACAGTTGAAGGTCTCTCAGGATCCTACTGTGCAGAATTCTCTTCAAAAAATATCTAGGGGTGAAGCAGATGTGAACAGCTACTTTAAGTGATTGCTTCAAAAAAACTGATAATCCTAAATTATTATAGTACTTGAAGAACTTCATGGTAAACCACCATTATTCTCCAAAAGCAAGAACTGGACAGCAGCTAAGGTTATTTTTTAGATCCCTCAAACTTTGTAGCCATATGCCTACAATGTCAGACTTATGACTCCAAGTTCACATGGAGAAGGGATATAACCAGATTTTTACAGAAAATAAAAACTTGGTACATGTCTTGAAGCATTGATATGATTCTGTATGTTCCTATTTTCTGCCACATGAGAAGAGAAAGTAAGGAGGAAAGAAGAAATAAAAGAGAGGCAAAACTCTTGAGACAGCTAGCATTTCTTTCTAAAAAAAATTCTTTAATATGGACTGAAATTACAAGAATACAATTCATGAAGGGCCAATGAAAAGTATGTAAGGATGGAAAACTGAAACAACACCAAACACATGAGTGAAGCATATTAACTAACATATTATGGCGTATCAAAAAAATGTGTGATGATACTGCTGGGTAAAAATGTACCAAACTTGATTCATATTCTTTTTATTTCATGAAGATGGTAGAGGTCCAACATACCAATCTTAATGATAAAAAAGGCGAAGGAAAATATTGTACATCACCATCAATTTTTATTGCCAAATTTACCCCAGAAAATGATAGTAAGTTGAAAGTAGAGGGACACTGGATTTAGATTTGCAGTTGAAGATAAATTTTGAAGTGAAACTAGGGAAACCAGGACCAGGAGTCGACCTCCTTGTTCTGAAAGAAACAAATACTATGTGGTTGTACTGTGTGTACAACAATGATGTAACCAGAAGTGGTAGCAGCCACCCAAAGTCCTGGCCTTATATAGCAGTGGTGCAAGAAGGGGCTTTCCTGTGCTAGGTGACAGGTTCAAGTGGCTCATGGTTGGGCTATCCATAATTATGTAATTAGAGGTGCAAGGTGCAACTAGGCACAAGGGGTGCGCTTAGAGCCTGGAGGGACTAGGCACGCCTAGGCACATGCTTGAATCACCAGGTGCAAAAACAAATATTAAGAATTATAAAAACTCAAAAAATCCCAAAAATCCGAAAAAATTAAGGAAAATATAGAAACATAATTCTCTAATGAAATATTACTTAAACATGCTAATTTCTATGAATGGATGCTATATATGTGAATGAAATTCTGTTTCAAGGAATAATTGTAAAAAAAGAAAGTTATTTCAAAATTTTGTAACTATTTTTTCAAAAAAATAAATTTTTTTTGAAAAGAACCTAAAAGGAAGTTAAATCTATAGCAAACAAACAAGAGAATCAAATGGAATGTTTGTTTCTACCTAGAGAATGAGAAAACATCAAGATTTATAAAAAAAAAAAGCCAAAAATGAAAAAATAAAATAAATGGTACTGACTTTATGTTTTTTACAGAAAAATAGTGTCTTAGGTGGAAGATTCATGAATTCATACCTTTTTTTTGCTTATATCTGTAAAAGCTTGAAGAGGAATGTTCATTTCCACGGTAGAAGCCCTCAAGAGAATGGAAAATAGGGTTGGAAGATGAAAAAATGAAAAAAATTGAAGTTTAGGGTTTTAACAACTCGTCACCTGCGCCTAGGAGTCGGAGGTGCTCCTAAGCATAGGCTCTAGGCACCTGAAACCCTGTGACTTTACAAAATTCAGGCGCAGTACATGTGCCTAGCTAGGCACGCCTCTAACTACATAGATCCATAAAAACCTCGCTTGCCTGCCAAAATAAAAAGGCAAGAACGAAAGTAGGAACCTCTTTGAAATAAAAGAAAAGCAACAAAAATTCTTAACTATGATCCCCCCAAAAACTTGATTGTAATCATCTCATATATACACTCGCCTTTGTCCGGCATAGATTGAAAGGCAATTCCTGCTCTTCCCCAGCTATTGCTAAACTAATTAAACTGGGCCAAAACCATCCACTAGTAGTACAATTTCTTATAACAAATCTATCTAGTTCTGTTCATCTCTTAAAACTAGCCAAACTTCCAACAAAAAGCACCATAATTCCTAATCTGTCAAACAATTATATCACCAGCTCTCTTACTTAGAGGGTCCCTCTAGACTACATTACTCTGTTTTCAACATGAAAAGCTAGTGAAATCACAGCACACCAGTTTCGAGATTTGCTTCATATCTTCAGTGGTAATTCTTAGAGATGCTAGACTGTGATCACTGCCAGTTAAGCTTGTAGGGCTACTAATGTTGCGTAATGTTTCAACCAAAGTACGAAGACTCATTTATCGGAATGATGACATGCCTTGATTTCATCAATATATTAAGCTGGTTGTGAAAGGTTTAGTGGATTGATATATTATATATTATGTACAGGTTGTAAATGTGTTGCCGCTGAGAGGCGGACCTCCACCAAAATTTGCTCAGAGAACACAGCTTGTGACTGAGAACTACCAAGTGGTGTGACCTCTGTGAAGGCAATAGCTATAAACAGACGAGGGAGCACTTATTGCAGTTTCATTTTCCGGCTATGTTCTTGCTGAGGTTTCTGCTTGCTGCTGCTGCATTGGAGTTTTTGAATAACTATATTGGTGTCACTCATAGTCAATTTCATGTGGCCGACCCTAATCGGGATGAGTAATCTCTTGCAGGTGCGCAATAAAAAACATCTCATTTTTCACAGAAGTGCATTATTATACCAACTTTCTAATATAGTGGGCAGAAAACTTGTAGGTTTTTACGGCTCCCCTAAGTTGCATCAATATGGGCATATGATGCAACTGTCAGTTGGACAACTGAGTGGATGACTCAGTCGCTTAGTTATCCGCAGTCACGTTATTGCAAACAAATTAGCTGTTATTGCGTGTAAATTACACAGCAAAAATACCCGCAGGAATTACGAGGCTACTCCTCATGATGAGCCATATTGGGCCAATTCTTCGTATTTTATTGAAAATGCGCAACCTTTTTAGGTCAAGTGTTAAACTTCACAAATACATGTTTTAAATGGCAGTTCTATTATTTTTCGGTTTTTCAGATTTTACGATCTTTTAACCCATATTTAAAAAAAAAAAAAATCGCCGAATTAAACGGCTGCGGCAAGAACGGCCCTGTCTTTTCCCATTTGATATTCATCTCTTCTTTTGGTCAACACACGTTTTCTGCCCTATTTCGGTTTACCTGCCGGATTTACTGCACGGGCTGGTATTTTTAACTTTTGAAAACAATGAATTTTGGGTTATTTTCTTGCCGTATTTGTAACATATTACCAATTTTTTGTCTGATTTTTCTTTCTTTCTTCTTCCTGTTCTCTGACATGGGTTGCAACGCCTACAAGTTAGATAGATCTAAAGAAATATCTTGCATTATCTAATCACGCCTGTTAAATAACCCACAAAGTAAAAAAATCTTGAAACTTGCTGTGTCTATCCTTTGATAATGGCACTTTGCATTGATGAAGAGAACAAATTCTAGCTTATCTTCCGTTTTTATCGAGGAAAAAGAGCAAATCTCCTTCGATTATTCTGATGAGAACACCGTACTAGTGTGACATGTGTCCATTTGCATAAAATACAGCGGCTTTAAAATGCGACATCTATACCTTGTCTTTATCATTTATTTTATATTTTCTTTTTGTAAATTATATATAAATTTAATACCGGCCGGTACGTATACGCCGCCGATACATACGGAGCCAGACATAGTCCTACATTAGTGTGCGGTACGGGAGTGACAATACTGATCCAAATATAGCATTAGATAATAATGGATTTAATTTTTTTTAAAGTTAGATACTGTTGGTATTGCCTGCTACTGGTACTTGAAGCGGATCGGTTGAGGCATTAATTTTGACGGGCTAGTTTGTGAATTGAAAGTTGCCGAATTTTTGTTTTCTTTTTCTCCCTATCTTCTAAATTTTCTGTATATTTCTCTTTTTGAAATTTTAAAAAACTATTTGCCATGTTTTACCAAAATATGTCAAAATTTCTGAAATTTTCGCTTACCGTAAGTTTCCAACTCCTAAATTTGTGACTATGGCCATATCTTAGGTTATCCATTCACTTAAATCTTCTCTGCATGGGGCTTAAGAAACATAAAAAGGAAAAATCTTGTCATTGAAGTCATTGTAATCGTAGTAATGATTACAACGAACAACTGGCCGGCTCAGGAAGTCTGAAATGATGATAGCAGAGTCTTAAATGGTGGGAATGGGGCCGGTTTATGGGGAATCCCCTATCTGCCAACAAGGTAAAAGGTTTGACGATGAACTATTTGGTACATGTACTTTTGTACACGAAGCTATTTTCTTACTAAGACAATTAGTAGAAAAATAAAAGGAGATGAGGAAAGACCTCTTTCTAGAGAATTCATATGAAAAGTGTTGGGCGATAAAGGGGTTTCGCAGGGGTATATAGATACATACATATATATATATATATATATATATATATATATAAGGGAGTGGTAACAAATGTTAAGACCACTAATAGTGAGATTGGTGATTTTTTTGTCATTGTAGAAATGTACCAAGGATCGTTATTGAACCCATATCTTTTCGCATTGGTTATGGATGAGTTAACAAAATATCTACGTGAGGAAATTTTCTGGTGCATACTATTTGCAGATGATATAGTCTTACTTAATGAGACAAGGGAGGGTGTAAACATCAAGCTAGAGTTATAGAGAGAAGCATTAGAATATAAAGGATTTAAAATTAGCCGAACAAAGATAGAATATATGTAATACAATTTTAGTAAGGAGAAGAGTAAGAGTGGAACATCAATCAAGATTGATAACCAAGAAGTCCCTGTAAAAGACTACTTTCGGTACTTAGAATCAATGATTTATGAGAGTAGAGAGATTGAGAGGGAAGTTACCTAGAGAATCCAAGCGAGTTGGACCAAATAGAGATGTGCATTTGGAGTTTTGTGTGATCGGCGGGTGCCACTCGTTTGGACATGTAAAAGGAAAATTCTATAGGATGGCCATAAGGCCGGTTGTGCTCTATGGATTAGAGTGTTGGGCAGTTAAGAAACATCATGCTCATAGGATGAGCGTCGTAGAAATGAGGATGTTGAGATGGATGAGTGGTAAGACAAAAAAAGATAGAATTATAAATGATAATATTAGAGAAAATTTAGGGGTAGCACTAATAGGTAACAAGATGAGGGAGATTAGACTTAGATGGTTTAGACATGTTCAAAGGAGACTAACAACAACACCGGTTAAAAGGAGTGAGGCAATACAAGTAGAAGGTTCTAAAAGGGCAAGAGGAAGACCCAAAAGAACATGGATAGAAGTGGTGAGGAAAGATTTAAAAACTTTAGGACTAAATGAAGTCATGATACTCAATAGAGAGGAATGGAGGAATAAGATTCATGTGGCCACCCCCTAATTGGGATAAGGTCTTGATGATGATGACTTTTGTACACACATGCACCGGATGATCTCGTTGAGTTGAACAGAGGGAAAACAGAGAATTTGCTCCAAAGCCTTTTAGAACAGTGGCACCAAAGTGGTGTAGGGAGTATCTTGCCTAGGTGACCAGGGAGGCCATGCAGGTTGAGTGTCTACTTTTAAGAAGGAAAAAATGGGAGAGGGCCTAAAGCAATTGCATATGACCTTTCGGACTCATTCACTATGTAGTCATCATCTAAGCTTTATTTTGATTAGAGGTTGGCTACATGAAACTTGTTCTTTCATTTTTCTTTGTTAAGTTTGATGGCTTTATTTAGTTCAAAAGCTTTTAAATCTTTTCGCACCATTTATATATATATATATATATATTATATATATATATATATATATATTCTTTTAAGTCTTTCCTTTGCCCTTTTAGAGTCTTCAACTTCAATTGACTCACTCCTTCCAACCTTTATCATTTTTGGTTTTTGTTTGATACATTTAAACCATCCAAGTTTACTCTCCCTTATGTTGTTAACTATTGATGTTACTTGTATATTTTCTCTAATGTTGTCATTTCTAATTCTATCATTTCTTGTATTATTACTCATCCATCGCAACACCTTTATTTCGGCTATGCATCCTATGTACATGTTATTATTTAATTACTTAACACTTTAATCCATAGAATATGGTTGGCCTTATAGTCATCGTATAGAACTTTCCTTTCACTTTTGAGTGACACCCGTCGATCACACAAAACTCTAGAAGTACATCTCCATTTGTTCCATCGTATTTGGATTCTCTAGATAACTTCCCTTTCAATCTCTCTATTCTTATGAATTGTCGATCTCCAGTATTGAAAGTGGCCTTTTTGAAGAGCTTTTAAGTTGTCAATCTTTATTGGTGCTTCACTCCCACTCCACCCTTACTAAAATTACATTCCATATACTTTGTCTTGGTTTGACTAATTTTAAATCCTTTATACTCTATAACATCTCTTCATAACTGTAGCTTTGTGTTTACGCCCTCTCTTATCTTCTCAATCAAAACTATATTACATGCAAATAACATGCACCATGAAATCTCCTTGTGTAGATGTTTTTTTAACTCATTCATAACAAACGTGAAAATGCATGCGCTCAATGTCAATCTTTAGTGCAATCCTGTAGTGATAGGAAAATTATTGGTCTCTCTACTAGTTGTCCTAACTTTTGTTACTGCTCTCTCATACATATACTTAATTATGTCTATATATTCTAATGAAATTCCTTTCTTGCCCACTATATTAACTCTTTGGGGACCATGTCATAAGTTTTGTCTTAAGTCAATAAAGACCATGTCAAAGTCCTCCCTATATTTCTCTATCAATTGTTAGTAGGATAATAGCTTCCATGGTAGACCTTCAGGCATGAAACAAAATTATTTTTCTGATGCACTCGTTTGATGTCGTAGTCTCTTCTAAATCACTTTTTCCCAAAGTTTCATGATATAGCTTATAAGTTTGATCTCACGATAATTGGTGCAACTCTGTATGTCTTCTTTATTCTTATAAATTGATATAATAGAGTTCTTCCTCCATTCATCTGACATTTTCTTTGATTTTACAATCTTTTCAAACAACTTTATCAACTAACTACTCTAGTATCTCCCATGTACTTTGAAGCCTCTATAGGTATGTCATTAGATTCGAGGGCCTTATTTCAACTTTTTTAAGGCCTCTTTCACCTCAATTATCCTAATACTGTAGTCATATTTATATAGCCCAATGTCATTTGTGTTTGTGGTTCTTTCAATCTCTATATTCTTAGGATAATTGTTATTTGTCAATTTTTAGAAGTAGCTTTCTTACCTTTTATTGATCTCGCTATCTTTGACTAATACCTTATGGTCATCACTTTCAATGCATTTAACATGGTCTAAGTCCTTACTCTTTCACTCTTATTTTTGTAAGTTTGAATGCTTCTTTATCACCTTCTTTTGATCCTAATTTATTATAGAGATTATTATATGCCTTGAGTTTAGCCTCACTTACTACTCTCCATTTCAGCATTCTTATATTAATCAAAGATTTCGTTATTTTTAGTCCTCTATCATGCTTTAAAACACATCCATTTCTCTTTAGTAATTTTTTACACTTTTGCACTTTACTATTAAGATTTCTTTAATGATTACCTTTTAGCTTTAGTCTCGGCATATTTGTTCATATGGTGTTTACTTCTGTTTTATTATTCCACTTTTCTTTTACCACCAACTTGTTTGCAAATGATGTTATCTTCTCTCCTTTTAAGTTCCACCACTTAATTTTGTTTACCTATTATGTTAATTTCTTTTCTTCCATCTCTTAATGTAAATATCACCTTACAATCCTTATACAATGATCTTTTGGTATTCTTAAATAGAAATATGTTTATTTGGCTTTTATATGATTTACTTTAAATGTTAGTAAGTGTTTGTCCATCTTCTTAATGTATGTGTTTGCTAGAGTTAGGTTATATGCCAAAGCAAAATCAAGAACATGTTCCCCCATCTCTCTCTCTCTCTCTCTCTCTCTCTCTCTCTCTCTCTCTCTCTCTCTCTCTCTCTCTCTCTCTCTCTCTCTCTCTCTCTCTCTTTAACACCACACCCTTCATGTGCCATATTATATCCTTCTTTTTCTTTTCCTATGTGACTATTTAAGTCCGTTTCTACAAATATCCTCTATGTGTTCGGAATTTCTTGCATTACTCCCTTCATATCTTTCCAGAACTATCTCTTGATTCTATATTCAATCCATACCTATGAAAGTATGCACTTATAACCTTTATGATTTTCTCTTAGAACAAATCTTATTAGTAGAATTCTATTTGGTTCTTTTAACGTTTACAACTTATCCTTTAATTTTTAATCAACTACTATCTATGCGTCATTTTTATTGTTGTCTTTTCTACGTACTAGAGCTTATACCCATCGATTTCTCTAGTTTCAAGCCCTTTTCACTTGGTTTTTTGGGTATAAGTTATGTTGACTCTCCTATGTTTCATCGTATCTACTAACTCTATAATTTTATTTGTCAATGTGCTTATATTTTATGTGGCAAAGCAAATCTTATCTTTGTGAGCTAGTCTCTTTGCGCATGCACATTTCAAATGGCCCAAGAACCAAGCCTACTTTCCACTGCACTTATCCAATCCAAAAATGCCCGAACCAATGCTTTCGCAATTGTTCAGGTAATTGTAAATAGTTTAATTGGTTTACCGTTAGAAGTTGGCAAAACGTTTGTTGCACTGGATGGTGAAATGTAGATTTGGGGAGAAATCCTCCGAGTTGGATGTAGAATTTCTTTAATAACACCCGCATAAAAAATCAACCTTCAATAAGATGTAGTTTATTAGTTTAGTCCAATCTATGATGAAGAGACCCAGTTAGTACATGTGGCCTCTAAACAGGCTGTTAGAAATAAAAAAGTAATTGTCTGCATTCAACACCCTCCACAACAAACTAGAATGTAGCAGCAGCCGCAGCAGTCATCTACCAAATTCCCCAACAAACTCAGGCTTAGATTGTCAAACGCGTCTGGAAAAATTAGTGCATGGCTCATGCATAGCATGGGCTACCAGAAAGACGACTAGGATCACAAGAGAGTGGACTGACCTCTACTTATAATGCTCATATTTTCCAAGTTTGCGCATCCAATAGATTGGTATAGAACTTGACACTATACCTTTTTACGGTAAACTATCTTCTTTAAGCAAATGCCGGTTCTTCCTCAAATGGAGCGGGCACCTGGAAGAGCTACAGGTACCAGATTCAGTGAGATCCATGGTGTCTATTTGGGATGACTTGAAGATATTTTTGCATATATATGAAGGAACCGAAACTAATATTTTCTTGTTTAACCCCTTGTGATTATATGATTCATATCAGCCTCCTACGAAGAAGAAGACTAGACGTCAAAACATCTTCCTACCATTAGTCTGAGCTTGAGTTTCTAAGTCTGGCTCCTATGTTTATTCCATTCCATAGAACAGCCTCACCTATACTTTGAGTAGCCCCATGTTCCAGCAACTTTAAAAAGAATACTAACTTCAAATATGACCACAAGGACAATCCTGTTGAAAGCAAAAATTTTGTGCCATCCTTGCAGCCTTAGCCTCAGCTGGTGATTGTCGTTCTGCTCCTAATCTAGGCCACCACATGTATGCCTGTCCACAAATTTTAGATTGCTTCTGATGTATCTTGCAGAAACGCAAAAGATCTATTAATCCTGGAACACAGATAAATCGACACTAGACAGTAACTGCTGATAACAATTCAACCATGCTAAAACTTCATAAAGCAGCATCGACTGCTTCACATACAGTATGCAAAATTGTTCCAGGGGAAGCTTCGGAGGCCTAAAGGATCTGGTGAACCCTGAACCCTTGAACATCTGCAAACAAATCTTGTAAATTGGAATTCTTCAAATCTCGTGCTGATTTGTTCAAAGTCCCTTCATACCATTCAACCAGTGATCCTATTATTGAAACCAAGAAAAATTTCTCGTTCTCTATACTCACGAAGTTATAGACCTGGGCCTATTCATGCTGTTCCTACCTTCTGCCATCAATTAAAGCATTACAAAATTAGGGACTCGGAAATTCTTTACAGAAGAAATTTTCAAGAAGATAACTTACAGTTACTCATAAGCGCTATCACTAGACTTGCAGTTTCCTTCATGATGTGGGTAATATATGAGGTTAAATGCTTTAATAACAAATAAGCATAATACGGCCTTAGTAAATTTAAGGCTCTCTCAACCACCTAGATTTCTTAGCTATTCTGGTGTCATTTCAACTTTTCAACCTCAGATGCATGTGGAATTCTGACTCTCTGAGCTTTGCTATGCTGCAACTAGTCCTTTATTTGGATACAAATTCTTCTGCAACTCCGAAAGGAAAACACTGACATGAAACAGACATAATTGTAGTTACTTTAGCGGCAACAGATGTTGCTGTATGACTCCAGGGTAAATGGCGATAATTCCTCATCACAAATCACGTACAGAAGTTATTTTGCAAACGAACCCGAAAATGTGAGAAGGCAAAGTTAAAGTAATCTCTATTACCAGGAGTGTCATAGAAGACAGATAAAAAGATCTTCTTAGTCACTATTGACCGAACAATGTCTATAGGGTTCCCCGGGGCTTGTACAAAAGGTAACTTTCTGTATCGTACATAATATACAATTAGAAAGCTCTCCTTATTAATGAATACATCAATATGCCGCAAGAATAATAATTTGCTCCAATTTGTGAAGTAAAGAATGTAAACAATGGTATACAAGCTCAGAAGAATTCTACAACACGAAAGCTGTCATAAGCCCGCTAAGCGAATGCTTGAATGAGAGAGAAACTGTAGAGGACCAAGTGAGAAACTCCAGCTTTCATGTCACTCGAAGAACGCCAAAAATCTTAACCACTGAGTTGGAGCTCAATCCAAAGAAGCACATGTTTGAGCATTCAGGACAAACTTGGCGGTTTATAGTCAGGATATGCCATTACGGAAGTGTTAAGATAAGGCCATCACCAATACACACTGACAATTCTCCCCTTCTAGCTGAATATAAATCAAAGTCAAAGTCTACAAGGAGAGTCCACCTTTCACAATTTGCTCCAGCCACGCAGTCAGATCAGACATGCTGGGACGCTCACAGGGATCTTCCCTTACTGCAAGCTCTGCAATATCTGCCAGTCTAAGCAAGGGTTCCACATTTCTTGGCAAACCCACATTTAGATCAATGGTGACAGCAGCCTTTCCACATCTTATGAGTGGCACTGCCCACTCAGTGATACTTGCTGGGGCATAATCCTCATCATAAGCTTTTCTTCCACTAAGAATCTCAAGCAGCACTACACCAAAGCTGTACACGTCACTCTTCTCTGTGAATATCTTTGTTTTCTGATAATTTGGGTCTACATACACTGAGTCCCCACTAAGAGCCCCATCACCAGTGCTTACGAGCCCAACATCTGCAATACGGGCTCCCCATTCTGAGTCCAAGAGTATGGTTGAGGTTTTAATACCCCGATGGATGATTGGAGGTGAAGTATCCTTATGAAGATACTCTAGTCCCCTTGCCGCCTGCAATGAGATCTTTAATCTCTGAGTCCAGGTCACAGGAGATAACCCCCCATGGAGATGGTCATGAAGTGTACCATGAGGCATGAACTCATAGACCAGTAGCCTCTCCCCCATCTCTGAACAATAACCCAATAAATTCACAAGATTGCAATGCCTAATCTTGCACAAGATCTCCAATTCTGCTTCCAAATCCCGGCTGTTGCTATGAATTCTTGTGGCTGCACTAGCCCTCTTGACTGCCACTTGCCGCCCATCAGTAAGAACAGCCTTGTATACAAACCCATAGCTGCCTCTGCCTAGCTCATTGAATTCCTTAAAACCGTTGGTAGCATCTTTCAGCTCTGACAGGCGAAATGCTTGAGTGGTGACATTGGGTGTAGTACAAGGTGGCAACTGCAAATCGTCATTGTTATTATCTTCAGCCTCTGTCTTCCCAATGCACGACGTGCATTGGCCTCCCTCTCTTCCTCTTCTTGCTGCAATTATCCGGGGAAGAAGACACCACGCAGTTAAAAGCAAAGCAAAACAACCCACCACAGAAGTTCCAAGAAAAATCAATAATTTTTTCACCCACCGCCGCTGTTTCATCACCATGGCATCAACTGGTGAGGAAGATAGCTTGCAAACATCCCAACAAGAGCTGTTCTGACAGAGGGAACATGCTGTACAAACTCGATTTGAATAGGCCCCACAAGGGCTAGAAGGAAAAAGTCCCTTCGAGCAATTAGACCCACAAGGAGAGCAGATCCGGAGGTCCTTACGGACACACAGACTAGCCAAATCTGGAACATTCAAGACACTGGCATTAAACCAGAATTCCCTCTCACTACAGCGCTCAACCGTGCAAATGCCCGGACTGCACAGCCGCAATGGAGGACTATAATCCAATGAAGTTGACCACTCACTGCTCCCCCAGCAATCTAATATCAGATCCTCTTCTCTAACACCACATGTAATGAAATCCGATGAGGAAATCGCCAAGAACCCTGAACCTTTGGGAATCAACGACGCATTGAAGCTCCCATGACACTCAATCCCATGATTATCTTCCCTAATTCCACACAAATAACGCAAGCCAACAGCTAAGCCAATAAATCTGATACCATTGAAAGGTGAAGATTCAAAATCCCCCCAACACTTGACCTGACCCGAGCCACTCGAAATCCCACAGACCGACTTCCTCCCAGAAGCAAGTGATTCAAAACTCTCTGAAACCGCAGAAACACCCAAATTCGAAGAATTTGGGCCCCAACAAATAAAGCTCCCCTCCCGGATTCTCCCGCAAGTGAAACCATCTCCAGCAACAACTTCCCCAAAAGTCAAAATTTTCGAAGGTGGATCATAAAACGAAATAGAATTTGAATTGCCATCAGTAATATTTTCACCAACAGCCCAACAATCAATAAGACCAAATCCAGCATCGTCTTCTTTCACATCAAAATAAGATCCTCTGACAGCACAAACATGATCTTTTCCAGCAGCAATACGAGAATACGTATAATTCTTAAATCTAACAGGAACGAGATCTTTACCTGAATTCCTGGATTTCCAGCATCTGAGTTTAGATGACTCAGCGAGGAGCCCACACATGAAACCTTCTCCACCTGAAAGCTTTGCCATCGGTGGGAGGCTGCTAAAATACCCGGCGGCGGAAGAAGACGAACCGTTTTTCTCCCAGCACACGATTTCTTGCTTTCCACTCGCCTGGATCGCACAGAAAAACCCAGAATCGCCACCAAATGCGGCGGATATGGGACCCGTGGAGCCGAAACTGGAAACTCCCGTTGAGAGTAGAAGAAGAAGGAGAAGCAGAGAAAGGCGTAGAGGGAGAGGAAGAATAAGACGTTTTGGGGAGTGATATTGGATTTTGGTGGTCATTATTTGTCGAATGTTCTTGTGCATGTTTTCCTGGGTTCTTCAGTTGGGCATATTGGGGAAAGTAGAAGGAGAAGGAGGTGGAGAAGAAGTGGTATTGGGGACTGACGTAGTGGTTTTTCTGGGGGGTGTTTTATCAGTCATCGGAAAAGTGATTCATGGAGCCAACGAATCTAGTAATAACTCCACATTCGGTTCCTATCTTTTCCTCTCAGTTTGTGTAATATAAGTCGCACGACTCCGACCGAGCAGGCTAAGATGTACATGTGAGGTTTAACTTTGAGATGATCCAAACCATTCATCTTCAACCTTCTTTCGTTGATGGCCCACGATCTAAAGATCCCTTTGTTTCTTGCGTTGTGAAATAGCCGGGACCAGATCATCAGGGGAATGAGCCTAGAGGATGACATTCAACAAAGATGAATGGTTCAGATAGGATGAAAGTGGTTCCTGTTTGTACATTCTGGCTCACCCATACTTTTCTATCATGTAGTGTTCCTCTTTCAATTAATCATTTTATAAAGGTGACATTTGATTGTTTAGAAAAAAGTAGAAAATAGAAGAAGTTAGAGGAAATGATAGTTAGAAACTTTTTCTTTAACTAATCAAATGTCACTTGCTTTTTATATGTGCAACTCTTTGCTAAAATTAACTCTCTCTCTCTCTCTCTCTCTCTCTCTCTCTCTCTCTCTCTCTCTCGTGTGTATTAGAAAACATAAAAGTTAAAGGAAATGGCAACTAAACCTTTTTTTTGCCAATCAAATATTACCTGCACTTTACACCGACAATTCTTTGTTGAAATTACTGCTTTTATATATATATATATATATCTTAAGAGTTAGAGACACATGACACACCCAGACATAGTCTCCACCTTCGTCACTCTAGTGGGGGACTTTTTGCAGCAAAATGTCATACTCTCTCTCTCTCTCTCTCTCTCTCTCTCTCTCTCTCTCTCTACGCATGTTGATACGCAAGTTGATAAATTAACCGAACAAGCAGCGCTCGTTTTTTGGGTTAATTTACCAAAGAAAAATGAGGGAAGATATGGAGTATGACTCGGCACAGAGTCACTAAACCATTTCTTTTGCATATTTATGTTCATGTTGGTGGCTCGATCAAGAAGATCGACCGATGAAGTAACGATTGGATGCAACAATTGTCACCAATGAGTTATTTTAATTGTTTACTTATTTTCTATGTTGGGGAAGCTTTGTCATCTTAATTGCTTCTCCAAGAACAGGCCATCTTATCACACTCATAATTGCATTTCATCCATTGTAGCTTAAGCTATGCCCATCAAACAGGTGCACCGTAGATTAGGCTTGCAAGTACATTGAGTTCAGTGGAAGATCTTCTCTTTTGGGTAGACTTCAAGTGGAAGGTCAAATCCTCTCCAACTTAACAGAGAGAGAGAGAGAGAGAGAGTTCATATTTTGGGGAAAATCTTGGAGAATTTATATTATTCTTCTGTAACAAAAAAGACCAATGGACTGATGAAAGAATTTTGGAACGTAGTGAGATTGGGCCACATGTAATGCTTCTTTCTTCCATTTTCCCCCTCTTTAATAAATCATTCCCTTTTGAGGAAGACTATGCTTCCGTTGCCCTTGGACTGTAGCCTAACTATCACAGTCGCGGCCCCACATGGCCTTATGTTATCCATTATATAGTCAAAGCCGTTGATCCTTGGACCATCAAGAAGAATCCGTATGCTTCTGGGCTTGTGGTAAACAGTCTTCCATCCGTAAGATTCACATTCCACAAACTAACATCTAATCTTTTCCTAACAAAATACTGAAAAAGGTTTGAAGAATCAAGAGGCCGGGATCATCGATCTGATCAATGTGAATGAACATTGGTCCACGAATTACTAGCTGGTACTTCCACGTGGACACACACTCAGGATAGACATAGTTGCAGCTAGGAAAGAGCCAAATGGGCCACCTTCTAAAATCTTTTAGGCAAGATCTTTTAGATGGGAAAAAGGGAAAGAAATTTCTATAGTTATTTATCTACAACAGGTTTGGAAATTTATCTCTGTCCTACTCTTGTTTTCAAAGTGGCACTACCCACTTCAGTAAAGTCCTTGGAGCTTGATTTCCATCAACATTTTGACAATTATAACCACTAACATCTAATAAGAGAAGTTACACGAACGCCTCGATTAGAAATACATACAAATGGTCTGCACGCAGTGACATAATAATTTTTTGTCTGGCTCTGGCTTTCCACCAGATGAGGCTTTGGCGGGTCCTATATAATACAGTTGTTTCCCTACGCCATTGGTAAACATGCATTAAGACTAGAATTGTTAAGGGTTGGATTCATTGAGTGCCCTTATTATAGTGAATGATGATGATTGAACAGCACTGATAGATTATGGCTGCAGCTAGGGGAAGCATATCTGTGGTTATTGGAGTGGCTGGCAAGATATGGATGTCGATATTGGGCAACTTTTACATATAAAATGTGTGGAGATTGAACTAGAAATCTTGTAAATGTATATATACATATGAGAGAGAGAGAGAGAGAGAGAGAGAGAGAGAGAGAGAGAGATTACTTTTGGAGGCTACGGAATTAGTAGAACACCAAAAGCATGGATCAACAAGCGGTAAGGGAGACGAGCATGAGTCAGTCATGGCCCATGTGAGAAGTCGTGGTTGCAAAAAAACTGAGTGGCTTCTGTGTTAGGCAACTTGGGGCCTAAAAAGAAGTGGGTTTTAATTAGAAACTAAGAAATGAGACGATTCCTTAGGCAGCACCATCTAATCCCTTTAATTTATGCCTTTTTATTATAGTCAGTAAAAAGATCTCGAGCTTTGATGCAACGGTAAAAGTTGTCTTCATGTGACCTTGAGGTCATGGGTTCAAGGTGTGAAATCAGTCTGTTACAAAATGCAAGGTAAGGTTGCCTACTAGGCCCTTGTGGTCTGCCCCTTCTTTGGACCCTGCACAGGCAGGAGCTTTGTGCACCAGGGCTACCCTTTTTGTAAAAAGATCTCCTTTGCATATAAATATTAAAATAACAACATATATAGTAGCTTGGCAACTTAAACTATGACTACTTTGAATTGAAATAGAAAATGAGCTGGTCATTGGGTGGCTCTTGTCTATGGCTTTGTCTTTTTATTCTCTTTTTCCCTTGTGATGGACTTTATCTGGTAGTGGGCGTTATAAGACACAAACCCGGTTTATCAGATTATGCACAATTGGTATTTGTTTTATATTTTCAACTGGTGATTCTTGATCTTGCAATGCCACTGGCATGTGATTCTTCGGATTTGTGCATGTGGTCCATGGGGCACATACTGATACCTAGTTAGGGCGCACATGTGGCGGTAACCCATTAGCTCTGTGTTTGCTCCTCTGCCTATGTCAGACTTCAGTATTGAAAGCGAAGCACCCAGATGGCGACCTTAGTAAGTTTAGCATTCACAGCCTACATAGTCAGCCGTGGATAAGCTATTCCATGAATAGCTATCCTATAACTTGTTATTGGATAGACTAGAAAAGTTCTGAATAATTTATAAGAAAATGTTATGCCCTAGAAAAGCCAAGCCAAGAAAAATCTAATGCAAGAATTGCTAGCCCCGTACAAAAGAGTTCCCACAACGAAGAAATGGTCACTCAGTGTAAGCATCGAAGGGATGCTTTGAAAGAGATCGTGCAAGTGATGCCTCCAAGCTCCTTGCAAGTGCTTGGAATGGGAAAATTTGGGCAAGCGATGTGTCATGCAAGTTATATCTTTCATATACAGAGAGAGTACTTAACCTACAACTTACATTCCGATCCCCACCTGTAGGTAAAAGCAGCAAAACCTTCCAGCTTTTCTCAAACCCAGAACGCTGACAATCCAGTGATTAAGACGACATAAGACTTTGTGTTTACTCGCATAGACCTCCATTCACAAGTTACCTCCACTTGAGCTTTGAATGTTAATTGTCCTCACTAGTTTGTCTCAACGAGTATTCTTCACATAGAGTGCTAACATGTGATTTTATTGGTCAATAACACCTACCTACGTACCTATCTAAAGGGCAGTCCCGATACACGAAGCTCCTTGCATATGTTGGTCTAGGGAATAAGCTGACCACAAGAGTCAATTGTACGTAGCCTTATCTTGCATTTTACAAGAAGCTTTTTCTATGCCTTGAACCTCGGACTTCAAGGTCACATGACAATAACTCTACAATTGCCCATTTCTACCATACTAATTATTAAGAGGGCTGAGCTGAACAATACCTCTTGGGCACTAACATAGCCAACCATAAAGAGCAACATCCTCTGATAGTGATTTTATCTTAATTTGGTGGCCCTATCTAGAGCAGCCCCATGCACAAAGCTCCTGCATATATGAGGTTCAATGAAGGGGCAAATAACAAGGTTCTATAGCACGCAGCTTTACTTTGTATTTTTGTAAGAGACTATTTTCACGCTTCAAATCCTTAACCTTGACATCACGACGACAATAACTATACTGTTGGCCCTGTATAAGATAAAAAAATAATTATCTGAATATAGGAAAACCAGCCTAGCTAATAGACATATTTGTTCTTAATTAGTAAGATATTTTTCATTTTCTGTTGATGTCACATGGTGGCCGCTACCCCGGGGGAAGGACCTGATCCCTGCGGATGCGGCACAATCACACCCACAAACCCCGCACGTCAGGGTAAGTTCGGGAGTGGGATTTCAACTTGGGTCCCCAACTTACCTCGGCCCTTTTGGGTCAATAATTGTATCTGTTTTACAGTTGCTAATAGCTAATTAAGATCACCTTAATGGATAAATTTTTATCTGCGATTTGTTATCACCTAGTGCAGTAGCCTATAAGAAATTAGCACTTGACATCAAGCTCCAGACTAAATCAATATATGGGCTCAGGCGGGCAGAATTATCATTTTTGTTACTCCCACACAGATCATTTGAACTTGTTGAACTTCGAAATTTTCTTTTCTTTTTTCCCTAGAAAGCCCAAAATATGTTGAAAACTTAGCAGAAGGTAAAAGCTTAGAGAAGTTGAGCGAGCAAATTCCATTGCTTCCCTTGATGTTTTGAGAAATTGCACTAAGTCGATAATTGTTGTCAGATTAAGTTATAATTTGTTCTTTTGGTAAGATCGTTAGATCGATTAGGTTATCAACCAACAAGTTGCATAGAAAAATGTATAATATACCCAATTCAAAGTTTCATTCATGAAACACCATTTAACAAGAGATAGCTGTAGTTAAGTAGGATGCAGCTGATATTCCGCCCCTTGTTTCCGTACCCTCTGGCTCCTCTTCTTGTAGAATCTTCCACCGACTCGGACTTCAATGCTTCTATTCGGAATTGTCACAGCACGCTGTCCAAAACTCCATTTGTTGACTTGGTTTTGGCCCCACAGGCCCCATATATACTTGAGACTCGCCAGTGTCAATGGAGAACACGCCGCTGATCAGGGACTCGGTCTTAGTTTTGGTGAGTCTTACCAGAACGCAAGTCCTTTTTACCAAAAATAAATAAAGAAAAAAAGAAAAAAGGAGAGAGTTCAAGTCTTTAAACATCGCAAATAGTAGAACAACGTAGAATTAAAAGGAGGACAGAAGGTACAAGATCAAAGAGTTGACAATTTCAGCAGGAGCTAGAAAACTAAGGAATTATTCGAAATTGAAGCACTGCATGTGAGACTCCACACACACAACTTGTTAACAGAGTCTAGTCGCTCATGTATTGGGCGAGAACGAGGAATTTCAGTGTAAGATCTGACTCAAGTTCAAGGTGGACATTCCATGTTGTTGGTTTATGGTAAATTGCTAAAGACTAGTAGATACGAACAGCCTGCTGACAGGATGCTGGGGTCAGAACATCATAATGTGCCGACAGAAAAAAGGGCAGCCCTGGTGCACGAAGCTCCTAGCTATGTGGGGTCCAGGGAAGGGGCGGACCACAAGAGCCTAAAGTACACAGCTTTACATTGCATTTTGCAAGAGGCTGTTTCTACGCCTTGAACCCGTGACCTCAAGGTCACACGACGACAACTTTTGCTGTTGCGCCAAGGCTCCCCTTCTAAATGATCAACATATGCTACATGCTACCTTGGTCTGTTCAGAATGCCAATGCCATTCCCGTTCTCTCACATCAATTTCAATAGCAGAAGATAGTTGGGGTACTTTCAGAATCAGATGAAGTCATTAGGACCAAGAATAGGGGGTGGAAGTATCATTTTGTGGTAAGTATCTTCACAATGGCTTCGAAAGACTACTTCAAGCTAGCGCCTCACTAAATGAATTAAAATTCAAGGGCATTCAAGCCTCATCTTGTTACCTATTAATAATACCCTTGAGTTTTCTCTAATATTTTTATTTCTAATTCTATCCTTTTTTGTCTTACTACTTATCCATCTCAACATCTTCATTTTGTCTATACTCATTCTATGTACATGTTGTTCCTTAACAATCCAGCACTTTGATTCATAGAGCACAGCTAGCTTGACAGCCATCCTACAAAATTTTTCTTTCAATTTGAGTGACACTTACTAATCATACAACAACTCCAAAGGGGCATTTCCATTTATTCCAACCCACTTGGATTCTTTGGATAATATCCTTCTCAACCTCTCCATTCTCATGAATTATCGATCCTAAATATCAAAAGTAGATTTTTGGAGTAGTTCTTAATTATCAATCTTTATTGGTGCTTCTCTCTCACTCCTCTCCTTACTAAAATTGCATTCCATTTACTTTGTCTTAGTTTGTTTAATTTTAAATCCTTTAGACTTTATTGCATCTCTCCACAACTCTAGCTTTATATTTAAGACCTCCCTTGTCTCATCAATTAAAAATATATCATCTGCAAATAACATGCATCATGAAATCTTTTCGTGCAGGTATTTCATTAACTCATTCATAACTAATGTGAAGAGGTACAGGCTCAATGCTCATCCTTAGTGCAATACTATACTGATGGAAAAATCATGGATCTCTCCTCTAGTAATCCTAACATTGTTTACCACTCTCTCATACATATACTTGATTATGCCTATTTATCCCTGTAAAACCCCTTTCTCTCCCAACACTCACCATATTGACTCACTAGGAACCTTACCATAAGCCTTATTATTATTATTATTATTATTATTATTATTATTATTATTATTACTACTACTTTAAGTCAATACAAACGATGTGGAGATCCCTCCTCCTCTCCCTATATTTCTCCATCAATTGCCTAAGTAGGAAAATAACGTCCATGGTAAACCTCCTAGGTATGAAATATAACTAGTGTTTTGATAATCCCATCTAATGTCATAGCCTCCTCTAAATCACTTTTTCTCACAATTTTATGATATAACTTATAAGTTTGGTCCTACAATAATTAATGCTACTCTGTGTGTGCCTTTATTCTTATAGATTGTTATGATAGCACTTTTCCTTTATTCATATGGAAATTCATTTGATTTTAACAACTTGTTAGACAATTTTGTCAACCAAACTATTGTAGCATCTCCCAAATATTTTCTAACCTCTATTAGTATACCATCACTCTCCAAGGTCTTTCTTGATTTCATCTTTTCCAATGCCTCTTTCACTTCGGGTATCCTAATCTTACAGTTTATATCTATATAGTCCAACTTTATTTGGGTTTATGGTTCTTTCAATCTCTATATTCTCAAGGCCATTATCATTAGTAATTTTTCCACCTTGATTGATCTTTTCCTCTTTGACTAATACCCTAGGGTTATTACTTTTTATGCATTTAATATGGTTTAAGTTCTTACTCTTCTATTCTCTTATTTCTACAACTTTGAAGGTGTCTTTCTCACCTTTTCTTGAACCTAATATATTGTAGAGATTATCATATGCCTTGTTTACTACTCTCTTAACAACCTTTTTAGCAATTTTATATTGCTCCAAGTTTTTTTTTATTTTTAGTCCTATGTCATGCTTCAAAGCACATTTGTTTCCTTTAATAACTTTTTACACATTTTCACTGCACCACCAAGTTTTCTTTAAAAGTTGCATTTTACCTTTAGATTCTCCTAGAACATCTTTTGCCAATTTCTTAGTGGAGTTTGCCATGTTAATTTACATTGTATTTCCTTCTATTTCATTATTCTACTACAATCAACTTATTTATGAATGATGTTATATTATCTCCTTTTGAGTTTCGCCACTTAGTTTTCGAAAGCTTATTAAGTTCATTTTCTTTCTTCCATGTATTAACGTATATATCCATAACCATTAGCCTATGTTATGTGGTTATACTCTCACTAGGTGTCACCTTATAATCCTCATACATTGATCTTTCAATATTCCTAATTAGGAAAAAGTATATTTAGCTTTTATATAGTCTCCTTTTAAAGGTTATTAAGTATTCATCCCTATTCTTAAAGCATGTGTTTGTTAAAGTTAGGTTATATGCCAAAGCAAAATCTACGATAGCTTCCCCCATCTCATTTCTTTCTCCAACCCCATATCCTCCATGTACCATATTATATCCTTTCTTTTCTTTTACTATATGATCATTTAAGTCCGTTCCTATAAATTATTCTCTCTATATTCAGAATTTCTTGCATTACTCCATCCATTTATTTCCAAAAATATCTTTGTCTTCTATCAACTAACCTTACCTATGGGGAGTATGAACTTACAACATTTATGCTATTCTCTCCCAAAACAAGCTTTATTAGTAGAATTCTATCATGCGTTTTCTTACATCAATAACTTTATTTTTTAAATCTTTATCCACTACTATCCCTATGTTATGTACTAGATCTTGTAACCATCTATTTATCTAATGTTAGCCCTTTTCCACTTGATTTATTGAATATAAGCTATATTGACTCTCCTACATCTCATTATATCTACTAATTTCATACTCTTACCTATCAATGTGCCCATATTCTATGTGGTGATACGAATCTTATTCTCCTAAGCTAGTCTCATCACCCATACAAATTTAGAATGGTGTGGGAACTCCTTGCCTACTTTTCATTGCACCTTGGTTCTGATGTAGTATGTTGCTTCTGAGGAAAGGCTCTAGCAACCCTTGCCCATTTCTCACTACACTTGGGATTGGGAGAAAGCTCTATCAGCACTTGCCCATTTCTCACTGCATTTGGGATTCAATGTAATTCATTGCTTGTAGGGAACAAACACCTTAGCCTTAGGGAATGTCAAAATTAGAATCATTTCATAAGGTTTGGAAAGTATTTTCAATTGGTTGGCACCTGACACAACCTTCCTCCTTTATCTAGGCTTGGGATCGACAATTAGATCATAAAATCACACAGAGTTTGTGGGCATTCATCTATTATTTAAAAATTTGTTGATTTAGATTGAAAAATTAGATCCATTTAAAAAATGTATAGAAATCATCTGATCATTTATTTTTGGAATCATCATGGATTTATCCGTAGATTTGTAGGTATCCATTTAAAAGGGAAAACTTGGCAACAAAAATTCACAAGATATTTTCAACTTCCCAATAAAAAATTCCCCATATGTGCTTGATCAAGACCATAATTTGATTTGCTACACTTTAAATATTCCAATCAAGGTGATTCTAATAGTGTAAAAACATTTTATTGGCATCACCATGTTACTGACTTAGCAATAGGCATTTCATGGCAAAAGAACATAGCCTGTACCATCCAAACATCTATGAAGGGAAAAAGATTTTAAAACTTGAGTTCAACAACTACAATTAGTTACTATGTTGGCAAAATTATATAATAAATTAATAAATTTTGTCTAAATTACTTAGAATTTGTTTTAATTTTTATGAGCTAGTATGAGTTAGATGTGAAGCAATCACTATATTCCCAATATATATATATATATATATATTCTACATCATATATAGGTCTTTAAAATTTTTCTAAAATAATTCTATGAAGTAATGAGCAGTTGTAGTATGTTATTATTCTAACCACACATGGGGAAACTTTTAAAGGGTGGAATGTCCAATGTCAATTGCATTTTAATTCATCGCATTTTGTCTATAGGATGTCATTCCTTGTTTGAAGAACTCATAATGCTTTTTTGTGCTTCATAAAAAGAGGATCAAGTTGAATCATAACTTAATAACTTCATGTTGTGTTCAAGTTGGGATTCCCCTTCTTAGACTAAATGATTGGGCCAAGCCAAGAGTATTTTTCCCTTAAGTACCCTTAAATACGTGGGACCTTATGTTATAAAAGTTTGATTTTGTATTCAACTCGCATATGTTTTTTCAGCAAAATAAAAGTTGACTTTCTAGGGTGAGTTCAAGTTCTATCAAGGTTTTCCTTAATCCCAGAAAGTATTGAAGTCCAATGCTGACACTACTCCAGAATAATCTTTGTTGTAAAATTAGATTATTCGCACCCCAATTGGATATATATTGGGGCTTTTTGATCCTTTTAAAAAATAAATTTAATTTTCCCAGTCCATTTAGTTCTAGATTTGTGTGAATCAAATCAAATTTGTACACTTATCCATTTTGCTACTACATCAAGCATAGACTCTTGAGTAGGTAGATATGCTCAAGAGCATAGGAAGAAGTCTACTATTGAATTACTGGTGAAAGGATGAGTACTTTTCTCCATTTGAAACTAGACCTTTACAGAACTAATTTTATGCTCAACTTGAGTTATATATTTTACTCTTTGCATCAATATGAATCAACAAGTACCTTGTTAGAAATTAAAGCACCATCCCTCTTGTTAGTTGACTGCTTGATGAGAATCTACACTTGAACGCTTTTTCTTTCCTTGAAGGTGGCTCCTCGTATCAACCTTTGAATACTTCAAATAACAAGAGAGTTTCTAGAGTTTTTCTAAAGAGAGAGGCACTCCATGTGGCTTTTTTTCACTTGTTTTTTTCTCTTTTGTAAAGTAATACTTATATATAAAAACAAAGAAATCCCTAGTCCTTTTCAAATAGGAAACTTTGATTCCTAGTCAAATCCCAACAAGTTGTTTTGGTAGTAATGCACCTTAATAAATGGTATCTCTCTAGTTTTCTATTTAGGAAACACTTTCTTAATTTCAATACAACACTCCTGCACCATTAAGAGGCATTTTAATCTATCATTTAGATAGATGATTTAATATTAAGCAATTCCATCTACCAATAAGAGCATATTATCCATATAAGAAGATGGTAAATTTACATAGATATTCTTGTGAACTATTTTCCGCAATGCCCTCCCACAATTTTGTATTCACATATGACACCTAAATGGGGTATGTAAACTTATTTATCGCTATGAATGTTATATTAGTACACTACCACTCTTAAATGAACTTCAAAATACTTTTCAAAATTCCTTCTAAAAAATATACTTCAGTTTAAACAAACATAATAAAAGCACTTAAGAAAACATTTAACAATCATCACCAAGGCCTTGCATTAAGTTTATTTATTAGACATTAGCACATTTAATATCTTTTTCCATAAGAGAGTGGGCCTCATTTTAGACATCCTATATTTTTCATAGGATTAGTGAGTGTCCTAGGACACTAAGAATGGATCATGGATAAATTTATTTATGTAATGCACTAAAGTCAAATATTCAATCTTACTTGGAAATATAGATTCCTCAAATCCAAGGATACTGATGGCTATATTCATCTAGTAGCATTTATTGAATAGTGCCTGCTCTAGATTACGAAGGTCATGTCCTATGTCTAAAACACTTTCACATACGTTAATGAATGGAACTTTTACACTACGAAAAGTGATATAATCACCTCTTAGTTTTGATAAAGTAGCCTCTTACTATTGTTTTGGATGGCTATAACTCTATTTGGGCCCAATTTTGTGAAGATCCAAGTTGTTTGGATTATTGCACTTGACTACTTTGTTTTGAGTCTTTAAAAGGGTTAATACAAATGGATGGTTACTATTTTTAACTCAAACAAACTTAGGTGAAAAGCATCTAATGGCTTAAATTTTAATTTCAATACTATATAAGTCATTTCAAACATGATTAATGCTTGAATCTAAGAGTTTCACTGTGCATGAAAAAGAGAGTGTGGACTCTTTTAAGGGTGCTTGAGGGTGTACGATCTTGCATAGCATATAGGATTCGGATTAGGCTAGTCGCACTACTTAATTACCTAACACACTACTTAATTACCTAACACTCCTGCATTACCTACACTTGAGTCCAAGCAACCACTAATTAAATAAACAAAAACTGCCCATGACTGCATCTGATCGCCACTGATTTTAAGCCCTAATGTGCCAAAGCATTGTAATAATTTCTCCTTGCGAACTAGAAATTTAAACAGTCTTGCTTAAGCTAGTGAGAGTTGGCACAAGTTTTAAGCTTCATACACTGTTCATAATCATTGATGTTTATGTCTAATCAAGTAAGCCAAGTGGATTGTATATTTTTAGCCCACTAAGATCTAGTTCTGTAGTCGACAACGTAGGCCACCAAGGTAAAGTATTTAACACTTAAATTAGATCCTCATGTAGGGAAGTTACATAAGCCTTGTTTCATTAAGTAAACTGCTTCTACTATAAGGACTAATTGGTCATACCCTTAAATATTCTCTTATGAGGAAAATTAGATCCATTCAAAGGAGACAAAACACACCTTGTCATGTGCTGAGAGAATATTTACACATTTTATTCAAAGTCATCCATTGCATAAGTAATAATTAATTTTTAGAGATCATGAAAGATGTGATGATGTCCATCCCCATAATAACGCCCAAAGAATCCTGCAAAAATAAGGCAAGTCAGTAAATGTAATCCAAATTTGATTAGGAGTCCTAATCAGAGAAGGAAAAGGAAAGTAGGATTAGAATCCTACTAGGAAACATTTACACTGCCTCTGGCCTCTATAAATAGGACCAGAGGCAGAGCCAAAAATAAGAAAATAGAACGGGTGTAATCTCTCTCTAATAGTGAAATATTCCCCTCCTCCTCTTGTGGACGTAGGCTATACATAGCCGAACCACATAAATCTCTATGTTCTATGTGAGATTGTGTATGTGTGACTTTGATCCTAACTGTTGTGCCTAACAAGTGGCATTAGAGCTTCGGTGAACACAGAAGCAGGAACAGAGCCTGGGAAAACAGAAGAAGACTGCCAGAAATAGTATTGGTGACGTAGGAGATCCACTAAATCTAGGCCAGGAAAGGCCTAGATCTGCATTTCGAATTGGGTTAGGTGCAGCCCAGATCCACATCTAGACTTGGGCCAGGAGCGGCCCAGATCCATGTCTAGACTCGGGCCAGGCGCAACCCAATTCCATTTTTAGACACAGGCCAGGTCCAGCCTAGCTCAAGTCTAAGCCCAAACAAGTGCGGCCCAGACTACGTTTGAACCCAGGCAGGCCTGGCCCAGATCCTATTCAAATCAAGGCGAAGTAGAAGCCCAAATCACAGGGAAACCCTAGATCTAAGGGCTTAGATTGGCTGATCATCGAACGACTTAGATAGTCCAACCAGAGAACGATCCAAGTTGTCCAATCAGAGATCAACCTAGATCAAACGACCTAGATCGCTTGATCAGAGGAATGACCCTAGAAGATCTATAGGAGAAAAAAAAAGACCCTAAGCCGCAGAACCATTCTCCAGTAAGTATTTCGCTAAAAAAAAACTAAAACCTAAGGGGGGGGGGGGGGTGTACTAGGGTTTTGGCTGGTCAGAGAAAAAAAAAAACCCGACCAAAACCCCTTGTTGTTGTAGCCGGAATAGAGGGAGAGAGAGAAAAAAAGACTCCAGGCCTATGATCTCCTCGTCGGGAAGAAGAAGAAGAAAGAAGGGAGAAAAGGGTTCTGGCCGACTGGTAGAAAAATTGTCCAGAAACCCTATTTTCAGTAGACCAAAGGAAGAAATATAAATCATCTACCACAGCCAGCTTAGATAGGGAAGAGAAGAAGGGTTTCGGGTGGCTGGTGGAAAACTGACCGAAACCCATTTCTGGTAGACCCTAAAGGAAAAAAAAAAAAAAGGGAGAGGAAAAGGGTTTTTAGCCAGCATGTGGAAAAGGTGATTGAAAACCCTTATACAGACCTAAAAGGAAGAAACTCGGCGTCAACGGCAAGATAGCAGTTCAGTGACCTAGTTTCTAGGAAGAAAAAAAAAAGGAAAGAAAAACACGAAGAAACAAAAAGGGAAGGCGACACTTATCTCAGAAGAGTCGCCTCGCCAAAGATTTCCACACCTTTAAAAAACCTTCACCGGAGATCACCGCCCCTAGTAGTAGCGCTGATCGCCTCCTCAACCAAGGGAAGCAGCTGATTGCTGCCTTAACCTCAGGAAGCAGTGTAACAAGCTGCCGCACGCTGCACAAAGAGGAGAAAATTAGGTAGGGTTTTGAACTTACCTTTTTATACTGTGTCTACAAACATTAGGTCCTTGTTTGATATTGAAACTCCCTAGTGCCTAGAATTAGCAAACCCAAAAATTGATAACGACACCCTCTCTACAGCCTGAAATAAAATTGTGCAAAATTACAAAGGGCACCCCTACGTGCTCAATCAGTGCCCCCCCTAAATTGATAAATACACCCCCTAAACAAAAAATAATAATTTAGGGCACACCTTAAATTGTCAGAAATACCCTTCTTAAAGGTTTTGACTATTCTGGACTCATCTGTACACTCCATTCTTCCCAATTCTACTTAGAAAAGGTAGAAATAAAGTTTGAAACCATATAGGAGACTAGTTCTGGGAATATCGTGGTTGGGGCCATGATAAAATTAAACGCCACAAATTATACATCGTGGAAACCTAGAATGGAAGATCTTTTGCACTACAAGATCTTCATGACCCCTTAGATGATCATGAAAAAAGACCTAAGGGAGTTTCTAAAAATGACTGGATAAAAATGAATAAGAAAACCATAGGTCAGATCCGACAGTGGATTGATCATAGCATATTTCACCATGTTGCTCAAGAAGAAAATGCCTATATTCTCTGAAAAAAGTTAGAGAATATGTATCAGGCTAAGATCGCTCGAAACAAGGCATTACTGATAAAAAGGCTTGTTAATCTAAAGCTAAGGAGTGGAATGACGGTGGCTGAACATACTAGTAAATTTCAAAATCTAGTAAATTAGCTAGGAATAGTAGCGTTACAATTTGGAGATGAACGGAAAGCTCTACTATTGCTGAGCTCACTACCTGAAAGGTGGGAGACACTGGTAATTTCACTCAGCAACTCAATACTAGAAGAAAATTGGCTATGGCTATGGTCAAAGACACATTATTCAATTAGGAGACCAGAAGGAAAGAAGCTGGCATAGACCAGGCACAGGCCCTGGTAACTTAAAACAAGCACACTGATAGAGACAGACAAAGGGGGAGGAGCAAGAGCAGACCAAGAGGGAGATCGCAGACTCACAATAGATTAAAAGTTAACCCAGAGGACAGTTCAAGTATTACCACTATGACATTCCAGGGCATATGAAGAGAGATTGTTGAAAAATGAAAAAAGAGATGGGTCATGGCAAGCCAAATGAGGACAATGGTGAGACACCAGTCACCATTGCTCACGACATAGTAGTGCTCACTACTAAGGAAGAGTCATGCCTACATGTGATCAAGAGCGAAGCAGAGTGGGTGATAGACATAGCAACTTCATATCACGCCACTCCACATAAGGACTTCTTCATCACATACAAAGAAGGAGACTTTGGCACGGTGAAGATGGGGAATGACAGTTCCTCAAGAATAGTTGGGATTGATGATGTGCAGATAAAGACAAACATAGATTGTGCAACAGTACTCAAGGATGTGCGACATATAAAGAACTCAAGATGAACTTGATATCAGTCTCGGCTCTTGACAAACAAGGCTACACCAACTACTTTGGCAACAATACCTAGAAACTGATGAAAGGCGCTATGATCGTGGCTAAAGGACACATATGCAACATACTGTATAAGACCCACACAAGAATATCTAAAGACAACCTTAACACAACAGAGGATGAAGGATCTCTAAACCTTTGGCATAGAAGACTCGGCCACATGGGAGAGAAAATTCTATTCACACTTGCAAAGAAGCAGCTCATCAAACTTGCTAAAGGTATATCTCTTAATCCATGCAATTATTGTTTATTTAGTAAGCAACATAGAGTTGCCTTCTCCTCTTCTAGTAATAAAAGAAATGAAATTTTGAGTTTGGTGTACTCAGATGTATGTGGTCCCATGAAAGTAGAGTCACTGAGCTGGAACAAATATTTTGTAACCTTTATAGACGATGCATCTAGGAGGGTATGAGTATACTTTGTAAAAAAAAAAGAACAAGTATTCAAATGCTTCAAAAGATTCCATACGATGGTGGAGTGATAAACTAGAAAGAAGCTCAAGATCCTCAGAATATACAATGGAGGAGAATACACATCAAAAGAGTTCAGGGCATATTGCGTAGCACGCAGCATTTGACACTAGAAGACAACATCATGTACCCCACAACACAATGGAGTAGCTGAGAGGATGAATCGAACCATTGTGGAGAGAGTAAGATGCATGCTCAGTATGGCTCAGCTACGTAAGCCATTTTGGGGTGAAACTGTGAAGATCACCTGTGATCAACAAGTCACCATCAGCACCAATTGATTTTGAAGTTCCAGAATAGAAGTGGACAGGCAAGAAAGTGACCTATGCACACCTAAAGGTATTCGGGTGTAGAGCTTTTGCACATGTATCCAAAGAGATGAGACAAAAGCAAGACCTGAAATTTATCCCATGTATCTTCATTGGGTATGGAGATGAAGAATTTGGATACAGATTGTGGGACCCTAAGACGTGAAGAATCATCCGTAGCAGAGATGTAATATTTCAGGAAAATCAGTTCTATAAAGATCCAAGAAAGGCTAAAGATACTAGCACTCCAGCTCTAGTACTAAATTCAGCACCCATTCAGAATGACTCAGAAGCTGCACCAGAAGCTGACTTAGAGGCAGAGGAGTTTGAGTAGGGGGAGCAATAGTCCCCTGTACCAGAAGATGTTACAACATTAGATGTTGAATCATCACCGGAGCTTAAAGTAGAAGCTCAGCCAAAGATGTCAATAAGAGGACATATTCTGATTTTATCACAAAAATATTCCGAATTAGAATATATCATGCTCACTGATGAGGGGGAGCCAGAGAATTTTCAACAAGCCCTGGTACATGCAGACAAGGGCATGGGTGCAAGCTATGCAAGAAGAAATTAGCTCATTAAAAAAAAAATCAGACATATGAGCTAGTGATACGTCCCAAGGGGAAAAGAGCACTGAAGAACAAGAGAGTCTTCAAGGTGAAAAGAGGAGGCAATGGAGAACCACTCAAGTACAAAGTGCAATTAGTCGTCAAAGGCTTTGAGCAGATGAAAGGAATAGACTTTGAGAAAATGTTTTCACCAGTAGTGAAGATTACATCAATTAGGATTATACTCGAATTGGTGGCAAGACACAACTTGAAGCCTAAACAGATGGATGTCAAGACAGCTTTTCTACATGCAGATCTAGAGGAGGAGATATACATGGAATAACCAGAGGGTTTCAAAGTAGAAAAGAAGAAGCATCTAGTATACAAGTGGAAGAAAAGTCTCTATGGCCTCAAGCAAGTGCCAAGACAATGGTATAAGAAGTTTGACTCATTCATGACGAGTCATGATTTCAAAAGAATAGTTGCAGATCAGTGTGTGTATGTTCAAAGATTACCTAAGGGTAAATTCATCATTCTACTACTCTATGTAGATGACATGTTGATAGTAGGATCAAATATGACCATGATCAGTAGGTTGAAGAGAGAGTTATCTAAGTCTTTTGACATGAAACACTTAAGGTTAGCTCAGCAGATTTTGGGGATGAAGATTACACATGATAGGAAAACAAGGAAGTTGTGGCTGTCAAAGGAAAAATATGTTGAATGAGTAATCAAGAGGTTCAACATGGAGAGCGCCAAACCAATCAACACTCCACTAAGCAATCATTTCAAATTAAGCAAGAAGACACGTCCCTTAACACTACAAGAAATAGACAGGATGGCTAAGATTCTCTACTCATCAGTAGTTGGGAGTCTGACGTATGCAATGGTGTGCACAAGGCTGGATATTGCTCATGCAATAGGAGTTGTGAGCATATTTCTTTCAAATCAAAGCAAAGATCATTGGGAAGCCATGAAGTGGATACTACGGTTCATGAAGGGTTGTGCTTTGGAAGTACAGATACACTCCTAGAAGGTTACATAGATGCTGATATGGCTAGAGATCTTGATGGAAAAAAGTAAACATCAGGATTCATTTTCACTTTTGCAGGGGCAGCTGTATCATGGCAGTCCAAGTTGCAGAACTGCATAGCTTTATTAACAACAGAAGCTAAATATATTGTTATAGTTAAAGCAGGCAAGGAAATGGTGTGGATAAAGTGGTTTCTTTAGGAGCTTGGTATCACATAGGAAGAATACAAGATACATTGCGATAGTCAGAGTGTTTTAGACCTGAGCAAGAACTCAATGTATCACGCGCGCACCAAGCACATTGACATATGGTATCACTAGATACAAGAGGTGATAGAAGAATATATGCTAAAGCTGAAAAAGATTCACACTGATGAGAATCCTACAATATGTTGACAAAGGTGGTAACCTATGAGAAGCTACTGCTATGTAAAAACATAATATGCATGAATTCAGACTAGTGGAGTATGGCATGGGGATGGAGGGGGAGAATTGATGATGTCCATCCCCATAATCATGCTCGAAGAATCTTGCAAAAATAAGGCAAGTCAATAAATGTAATGCAATTTTGATTAGGAGTCGTAATCAGAGAAGGAAAAGGAAAGTAAGATTAGAATCCTATTAGGAAACTTTTACACTGCCTTTGGCCTCTATAAATAGGACTAGAGGTAGACCCAAAAATAAGAAAATAGAATGGGTGTAATCTCTCTCTAATAGTGAAATATTCCCCTCCTCTCGTAGACATAGGTTATACATAGCTGAACCACATAAATCTCTGTGTTTTGTGTGAGATTGTGTGTGTGTGTGTGTGTGTGTAACTTTGATCCTAACTGTTGTGCCTAATAAGCTGTGGCCATGCTACATATACCCTAAATGGAATATGGAGAACTTCTCATCTTGCATTGCCTATTTGATATAAAGGTCAGATTTAAAGCCAACGTTCTGCTTGTTAAAGTCCAAACCATAACCATATCTTGATTGACAATTATATTATAGATCTAGCAATATTAGACATGAAAGAGGCTTTCTATGAAGACGAAAATCGCTGCAGTTGGGAAACGGGGAAAACATATGATCTACATGTCCATGACAAAGTAATGTAAGCCACGAGTTCAAAACTCACATTTTCTATTTTGACATTGCCTGAAATACACTCCTCCGTTAAAATTTAATGTTCAAATCCATCTTTTTAAAAAAGGGTTTTTTTTTGTAGATTTTCCATTACTTTAAAGCATTTTTGTAAGAAAACTCCAACGCTTTTACATTTGTGCAAATTTTCCATTAAGTTTCCAAAAACTTTGCAAATTTGCCATTCTTTTTGTGTTCCATCCACATTTGGGGCAGGGGAGGAGGCCGGTGAGCTGGGACAGTAGAAAAGGGGAGGCGTGGGGAGTGCTAGGGGGCACTAGGGAAAGGGTGGGGGCTACGGTGAGCGAGAGAGGGGAAAGGGTAGGGGTGGGGAGTGGGGAGTGGTGGGGATGGTTGGAGGTTGTCGGGCGTGGGGGTGGGCACCTTGGGGGGGCACGTAGGGAAGGGTGGGGGTGGGCGGGCGTGGGGGTTGGGTACGGGGGAAGGGTGGGGGTGGTGAAAGCTATCCAAGTGTGGGGGCTATCGGGGAGGTGGTGAGCAAGGAGGGGGGGGGGGGGGGGGGGGGGAAGGGTAAGGGTGGGTAGTGTTGGGGGTGGGGGTTCTGGGTGTGAGGGGTGGGCACCAAGAGAAGGGTGGGGGTGGTTGGTTGTTGGTAGCTTAGGTGAGCCGGCAGGGGGAAAGGAGCGGTAGGGGTGGTTGGGGGCTGCCAAGCGTGTGAGGTGGGCACCGGGGGAGCTAGCTGCGAGTGGGAGCTGCCGCGGGAGGTGATGAGTGGGGAGGGGGAAAGGGGTGGTGGTGGGGATTGCCGGTGTGGGGGGTGGGCACCATGCAATGGGGGCTTTGGGGGAGGCGGTGAGTGGGGGGAGCCACGGGGTGGGGTGGGGTGGGGGATGGGCACCATGCAATGGGTTGTCGTGGAGGGGAAGGGTGGGGGTGGGGGCTGCGGCGGGGAGCAAGGAGGGGGCAAGGATGGAGGCGGGGAGCGCTAGGGGTGGGGTTGGGCGCTCCAGTAGGGAGGGGAGAAGGGTGGAGGCGGGGATCGCTAGGAGTGGGGGTGGGGTGGCCTGGTTGGGCCGGCCGATTGGGGTGGTGCATGGGGTAAAGGCTGGTATGGATATCGGTGCTGGTGGTGGGCTGCGAGAAACAAAGAGTGGAACAGGGGAAGAAAAAAAATGTGCCGGAAAGAGGAACTACGGGAAGAAGGAAGGATAATATTGAAATTTAGTAAAAAAGTAAACAAAATGGCAAATTTGTAAATTTTTTAAAAACTTAATGGTAAATTTTCAAAAATGAAAAAACGTTGGGTTTTCTTGCAAAAATGCCATAAAGTAGTGGCAAATCTGCAAAAAAAAAAAAAAAAAAAAAAAAAAAAAAAAAAAAAAAACCTTTAAAAATCAGTTTTCTTCCCTGTCAATTAGCTAAAGTGCCATCAATTTCATGAAAAAATAATTTTGGATGCTTAAATAGTACGACACAAAAGATCCATTTGGGAACCCAAAAAAAATTGTCCTTTATAGGGGAAAAAAGAAAGTGGCTTCTTTCTTCTTCTGATAAGGATTTTTAGTGGGAACTCCAAGAATAGTTCCATGGCAATGCAGTGCTGATCAAGGCTTTGGAAAGACTAAGACCTTGTTGATAAAGAAACAAATTCATATGGTGATACTTGGTTGAAAATTTAATTTCAAAAGGGTAAATTTGTATTTAACACCATCATTTTTGAAGTGGAACGGATGAACATTTGAGAAGTGTTTCAAGAAATATATATATATATATATATATACATATAAACAAAGGTCAATTGTTTAATGCAAAATTATTGATTTACTACATTTTGTTCTACATTTACTATATATCAAAATGCTCGATACAAGCAAAGAATTACAAAGCAAAGCAAAGCACTCTTACTCACACGCACTCCTAAATCTAATTCAAGCCTAATACGTAAATCTAATCCTTGGTCAAAGGAAAAAATAGCAACTCGAACCTACAATATAACGTACTTCAAGGGAGATGGCTCAAAATGTGGTTTGAGTTCAAGAGACTAATGACTAATACAAAGCATTTTTCATTGTTTTCTAATCTTCCATTTCAAACCTAGAAATTAGAGGGTTACCATTTTTAGATGGACTTCTATTTTGGTATAAGATTCACCTATAGTTGGCTTTCCAAATGGCTAAACTTGGATCATTAACAACTTGGATCCTCCCTATATTATTCAAGGAAAATATGGGCATACCATGTACACAGGAGAAATGATATGCGCCTTAATTTACCACTCATGAGTACGAGTGTGAATGATATACTTGGAACTATTGAATTCAATAGTAAAGAGATCGAGAAATTATGGTATGGTTATTCAATTGTAACCAATAGTAAGGTTTTTTTTTGTTTTTTAAATAATCGAATCTTACTAGTGTGACATCATTTTTACACCCAAGTATTTAGACTGGAATTGACAACTAAAAAAATATTACAAGTTCTTAATGAATTGGGATTTGCATTGTCCAAGTCAGTGTCAGTGGACAAAAGAAAATCCATGTTAGTAAATCAGTATGACCTAATATCTAGTCAAACCTCCATGATAGTAGTTTAGGATGTAGGTTTTGGGAAAAGAATGTCCTCGTTAGTCTATGATGTGTGGACATCCTCACTGTGGATCTCCATGGAATGATTTCTTTTTTTTTAATATAGATCAAAAAGGGCCAATTGTGGACATTACCCTGTCCATGTAGACACATGGTTTTTGGATGTTCATGATTTGAGAACCTTTTCTCTCTCTCAACAAAGTGCAAATAAATAAACCCTAAGCCGAGCACTTCTCTTGCTCCTTAGGTTTCTCTTATCATAACAATTGGTTTGCTCTTTTTCTCTAGTAGCAACTTCTTGGGGGGGCCATCTTAGGCCATTTTTAGCTATGAAGGTGAGAATGGTCTCTATTTTCTTTATTTTGTAGTTTATTCTTTGTTATCTTTATTGAATATAAAAAATGTGTTTATGAGATATGCTTTGTTATCTTTACTGTTATTTGGTGTCTTGTCACTAGCTTATAGACCCATCAGCGAGGTTAGTAGACTAATGTCATTCATCTTTTCCCCCCTTTTGTGATGTGTTTTTTTTGGAATTTTATGATTATTTTGTTGTTATTTTCCTTGATATGTTTTTTGGTTTGCTTGATTACATGTTTTTTCCTTGATTTTTCCTTATTGATTTGCCTGGGATTGCCATGGATGAAAAACCTTGATGATTTTTTAAGACTTTTGAAATCTTTAGTGGCTTTGAAAATTCAATGACTTTCAAATCTTGATAACTTGGAAATTTTGATGACTTGAAAATGAGTTTGTGTGCGTTGCTACTGTTTGAAACTTTTAGTTTTGTGAGGTGCTCTTAGGATTGCTCAAGTACACCTCATTTTAAAGCATTTTAGAGTGCTCTAAGGTCAAATTACACCCTAGCTTGATGCATTACAAAGTGCTTTGAGGACTGCTCAAGCTATGCTCTAGCTTGGGTTTTTACGAGGTGCTCTGGACTGCTTAAAGTGTGCTTTGACTTGAAAATTTAGGAGTGCTATGAGAACTGTTTAGAGTATGCTTTAGCTCAGGAAGTTGTAAGGTGCTCTAAGGACCACTCAAAGAATACCTTGGCTTGAGAATTTGTTGAGTGCTTTGAGGACTACTCAAAGTATACTCTAGCTTAAGATTTAGTAGAGTGCTCTGGGAACCACTTAAAGTATACTTCGACTTGGAGTTTTACAAGGTTCTGTGAGGATTGGTCAAAGTAGACCTCAGCATGCGCTTTGTAGAGTGTTCTCAAAGTATGCTTTGGATATGGAAGTTGAAAGGTGCATTAAGGACCACTCAAAGTACAATTTAGCTTACTGTCTTGTTGAGTGCTCTGAGAACTGCTAAAAAAGTAAGCTCTAGCCTGAAGTTTTGTGATGTGCTTTGGGACTGCTCAAAGTACACTCTTGCTTGGAGTTTTTCAAGGTCCTCTAAGAACTGCTTAAAGTACGCCTCTGGTTGACGCTTTGTGGAATGCTTTGAGGACCAGTCAAAGTATGAGAAGTTGTGAGGTGCTTCAAGGACTACTCGAAGCACACTTTAGCTTAGGAATATCCAGAGTGCTTTGAGGACTCCTCAAAGTATGCTCTAGATTGGGAAGTTATGAGGTGCTTTGAGGACCACTTAAAGTATACCTTAGCTTGATAATTTGTGAAGTGTTGTAAGGATCTTCCAAATGAGGTGCTTTGAGGACTACTTAAAGTATGCCTTAGCTTGAGAATCCTAGGATCTATGAGTACTACTTTAAGTATGACTTGGCTTGGCGCTCTGCAAAGTGCTATGAAGACCACTCAAAATATGCTTTGCTTAGAGTTTTGTCGTCCTCGAAGTATCACTCAAAGTACACCCTGTCTTGAAGCTTCATAGAGTACTCTTGAGGATGGCTCAAAGTATGTTTCTTTTTGGGAAGTTGCAAGGTAATTTGAGAACTATTTAAATCATGCCTAGGCTAATGCTTTGCAGAGTTTTAAAGTACGTTCTGATTTGGAGTTTTTCGAGGTGCTCTGAGGACTGCTCGAAGTACTCCTTGACTTAGGAATTTGCAAATTTCTTTTTGAGTACCACTCAAAGTGCATTCTTACTTAGGAATTTAGGAGGTGCTTTTAGGATTGCTCAAAGTATGCCTCAACTTGATGCTATGAATAGGCCATGTTTGAGATCTGAGACTTGATCTTGGAATCCAGATCCTTGGAGTTTTGAGATTTGATCTTGAAATTGGGATTCTACATCTTTTGAGGTTTTGGATTTAATCTTAAATTTGTATTTTAAATCCTTTCAGGTCTAGGATTTGACCTTTGGATTCCTAATCCTTTGAGGTCTGGGATTTAATCTTGAGTTTGAATTTGTATTCCAAATTCTTTGAGGTATGGGATTTAATCTTGAATTTGAATATGGATTCCAAATCCTTTGAGGCTTAAGATTCCAAATCTTTTGAGGCTTGGGATTTGAATTTGAATTTGGATTCCAAATCCTTTGAGGTCTAGGATTTGATCTTTGTGTTAGACCTTCTCTTAGTACCAAACCCCTAATTTTTGTACTAGGTCATGATCAAATCTCCTTTAAGATCTAAACCATGATTACCTAGGTTTTTATAATCTTTTTTCATAATTCTTTCTGAAATGTGGGGCCCAAGTTTGAAAACAGTTAAAAAAAAAAAAAATTATTTTCTTTGAAATTCATTTTAAATCCTGAGTGTCAACTTTCAACTTCTATTCATTTATATTTTAAATTTAAATTTCAAAAAAATAATACAAAAATTTTCTTTTAAAGTAAACTATTTTCTTTCAAAAAAAGTTTACTTCTTCAAGATCCATCCATTCATCAGTCACAGTGATTGTATTACTGCAATTTATAATCCAAACAAATAAGCATATATAATCCAAGTGTGATTAAAACATGCCCTCAAGATAGAAATGTCTCAATCAACTACTTGCCCAAATCTCTTTCACTCATATCGTCTGAATCTAAGATATTATAAATATTCAAATATTTATAATATCTTAGCAAGCTATGCTTGATAGGGGTGGTGGTGGGGATCATCTTAAGATCAAATATTTATAATATCTTAAGATCATCTCAAATTTTAGAATATCAAATTCTAAAGCATTTCATGTAAATATCATGAACAAATCCAAAGATGCAATATCAAATTCAAATCACAATTAGAATCTTGAATAAACTTTCTAAGTTGACATAAATATCATGAATAGATCCAACAATGCAATATCATGTGCAAATCACAATCATAATATCAAATAAAGATTTTGACTAGAAATGCAAGTTAAATAATGTCAAACTTGTAAAAGTAGTGAATATAATCATCAGTGGTTACACCTCTAATATATGGGGCCTATAATCATCTAGTCATTGCTGGGTCCACAAATCCATGTAGTCAACACTAGGTATACACAATTGTCATGAGTTCATACCAAGCATATCGTCACGCCACATAATTACAGGTATTATCATAGTCGTGACCATAGTACCCGGTCACATAAAACCAAGCACACACACTGTTAGTTGTAATCGTAGCACTATGCTAAAACATGGACTACTATGCTATAGCTTACATCCTGCATGTTGAGATCTACTGACACTACCTATGAAAGTCTAGTCATCACATTGCATGGGAGGAAGCGGATCATGGTATGTGGCCTACCCATGATAGCAACACCCAAATTTAGCCCCTTAGGTAGGATGTTCATAGCATATCAATAATCTCAAAGGGTGGGTGGCCAACCCTACATCCCTCCTAACATAGTATCCACCATGACCACACTTGTATAAAAAAAATGCTTAGGCCTCCATGCCTGGATATGATGAAATCATAAGGATATATGTTTGTCTCATATTAAATCCACAGAAATAATATATCATATACATGGTTGGTACCTTGTACTAGAATCAAACTCATCTGGCTTCAAATCAAATCATGTGGATATCAAACATGCAACATGTTTTCAAATCATGCCTTTTAAGTAAATGGCATGCACTCTTAATCCATGAAACAATAGTCATAATATAAAAATCTTTTTATGCACAATACTATGACATTTTCATTTTATAAATCAAGTCATCAAAACTGCATATATAATACCATATAATAATCGCATTTTATGAATACTTCGTGCAATGCAAATCTCATGCAATTATCAAAATCACATCATGATATATTAAAACATTACCTACCTCGAATATAGGTTATCCAATCCTCAAAATGCTCAACAGTCTTAATTTTGTATCAATCGGTGTATCTGTCAAGACATACGTGCATATAATGTCATTCTCCTACTCACAAATTCTTATTTATAACTCATTTAGCTTTTTATCATCTTTAATCATGATGATCTTGCCTTTATGGATCTCTAATCATAGATATATCTCTTTATTTTTGTTGTATACTCAAATTGTGGTCGTTGATTAAAGATCAACAATTCATATCATCCAATTATTCTCAATCTCCATTCATATTAGACTTACATGTATTCTATTTCATATTTCAATGTTTGATATACTGATCCAATAGTTAGATTAAATTTTTATCAGTCAAATCAATAGTTCCAAGTCATCCTACCATCAAATCTTAAAATCTAAGGTCATCCGAACAATCTAACTATTGGATTAGTATAATTAATACTTTAAATACCTTAATTGTTCTTCCTAGTATTTAATCCATTCTAATATTGTCTACTTTCTAAATTTTCTACAATTTATTAGGTATAATTAAAATAAAATAAATTTACTTAATTTAAATAAGATTTGGTAGTGATCTTATCTCTTATTGCTTAAATCTATGTATGACATAGTATCTATTGTGGCTTGATTGAGTTTGATCGCTTTCGATAATAAATAAAAAAATTGAGAATGGATGACTCAGATCAAGAGCTTGGGTCGCTAATTGGTGAAATAGAACACGCAATTGCACAAATTTAGGTTTTGGTAATTAATGAATGATTGGATCATAGTGTAAGATCAATTAGTAGTGGATTGAATGATCTAGTGCTAGATCTATGGTTAGATCTAAAAGGAAACATAAATCGATGACTAATCTAGGCATTATATGGTTGATGCATGATCAGATCAGTACAAGGAGATGGATTGGTTACTAATTTAGCGTCTAATGATAGATCAATGGCTAGATCATGATGAACGGTCGATCAACATGTGGGGATAGATCAATTACAGTTCAAACAGTCTAGTATTAAATTTGCAGCCAAATCCTATTGGATGCTCAAATTGATCATGTATCTATGTGCTAAGTAGCTCCTCAAAGGTTTGATAGTCTTAAAGAGGCAAATTGGTTGGAGATCTAGCTTTTAGTGGCCAATCAATAGTTGGATTGTGATGAAAGGTCAAATTGGTCTCAGATCAGGATATTGGCAATTGATTAATGATTGGATCATGAGGAGGTTTACTGATTTGGTAGTAGATATAACTTTTGATGATAGATTAATGACTAGACTATAATGGATGGTCAAATCATCACAGATCAACATGACAGTGACCATACATCACTGTGAGCTTCATATTACCGTGGGATCTTTATCTATGATCAAATTGTTTGATGGGTTTTGTTTCTTGCATGGCAAGGGTCATGGTGAACATCTTGAATCTTCATCCAAGTTTTCATCATCACCAGGCATCAACGTGGCTGGTGGACAGTTACAGTCGCCAGTTTTTGCTGTCGTCAGTAACAGATGGAGAAGGAGAGGAGGAAATGGAGGAGGGAAAGGGCTGGTGGGCTAGAGGGAGAGAGACAAGGAAAGGGGGAGAGAGCATGTCGCCCAGCTAGACTTGGCAGTGCACTTGGTCAGGTACTCCAGCCAGAGGAGAGCGAGAGTACAAGAGGGAGAGAAAAAGAGAGATAGGGAGAGGGTTCCAAGGGACGTCACTGGTCGGCTTGTCTCAAGCAACGCCACCATGGGGAAAGGACCGACGGTGACCGAGTGGGTGGACCGAAGTCGCCAACTAAAGGGAGAAAGAGAAGAAGAGCAAAGAGAGGGAGCGTGGGCGATGGGGTTTGGAGAGAAGAGGGGAGGAAGGGAAAACGGGACGAGCACAATTGGCCTGCTTAGGCAAGCATGCCTATCAGACTGCAATGGTCGAAGAAAAGTGAAGGGGAGACAGACAGAGATGCGGATGAGCTTTAGTGACCGGCGATTGCGTGGCTGGGTGCCGTGTGGTTGCCATCAATGAGCCGAAGAGGGAGAAAAGGATTGCGGAAAGGTGGTTTTTAAGTGGGAAGGTTTTCGTTCTGTGCCAGAGAGAAAAGGGGAATGGGTTTGGCGCGGCTTGCTTGTGTGTACTGGCACATGAGGTTGGTTGCACCGGAGGGAGAAGTAACTCAGGGATAATGGACAAGATTGAGAGGAGGATGGGGAGGAGGCTTTGTGTGCACAATCAGACTCGAGGGCCCTATTCTTCTTGGCCGAGCAGTAAAGGAAAGAAGGTGAGGGGAAGAGGGGATATCGCCATTGGGAGGAAGGTTGGATGTGGCCTCTAATAGCTTGTCGGTCTGGTATTTCTGCCAGCTAGTGTGGTTGTGGCGTGTGGACCACAGTCGACATTAAATGCCTACTCCACTCGCGAGAAAAAGGGAGGAAAACATGGAGGGGTAGAAGATGCGTGAGTTTTGTCAGTGGGGATACTGTTATCAGAAATAGTGCCTATCATTTATAGCTTCTTTTTGTTTTTAAGCATGAATGGATCTATTAAAAATTAATTAAATGTCCCAACAATTAAAATTTCTATTACTTTTCTATCCGTTTTCGGCATACTTAATATCATTGTATTCTATTTTCAAATACAATCTAATTATTGAAGTTTAAATACTTTATTTGGCTTCTATAAAAAAATTCATTTCTTAAAATTCCAAAACTAAAAATTCTATTTTCTCCTTTCTTTGTGATAAAAATACATGAAATAAACTTTTAAAAATTAGGGTTATTACATCCTTTCTCCCTTAAAGAAATGTTGTCCTCGAAATTCTTCAATTCATCTCTATGTAATTTATTGAAGGTGTCTTACTCATCTCATCTTTGATTTCCCAAGTGGTTATTTTGTCAACTCTATGTTGTCATAATCCTTTACCATGTTGTTGAAATTCTTTCTCATGCCATCCTTCAAATAATTCTGCATGCATCCTCATCTTATCATGGATTTAAGTTCTCATAACTCCGTAACACTTATAACTATTAACTTTAACTTTAAACTTCTGCACCATTTATTAATGTAGTTGTTCTATCTTCTTAAAGCAGTAAAAGTTGCTTCCACAACACACTTTGATAATCTGCTTTTACTTGTTAATAAGTCATCATTGCTCTACTATCTCTTCCTATGTAAGTATGTCTCTATGTTTTTTTCTATCCAACACCACAATTGTCATTCATTTCATTACTTTTTAATATTTTCATGCTCTCTCTACAATTATTAAGTGTCGTAATCAATTTACTATTCATAATTGATTAAGTGTGTTCTCCCATATTTTTCACATTTCATTCTAAATTCATAATATAAGATCATTTTGTATTCTTTTGTTTATCCCAATTTTTTTATTTGTCACCACTTTTTTTAAACTTAAAGTCAAACAATTTACTTTCATGTGGAAGCTCAAGAATAACCAATTTCATAATTTTGCTTTATACGAGTATCTTGCATATCCTTATGAAACTAAATTCCATACTTCCAAAGGATTGCCTTACTTCCTCCATTAAAATACTACTCTCATGAAAATACTCTTCCTCAATCAAAACTAAATTCTCTTAATTTATCAATTATTAGTTTATAATCATATATGTATAGAACTCTTAATATCATCTTTAAGATATCTTCCATTGCAATTGATCATTGCAAATTTTCTTACTATCTGAAACTGATCATGTAGGTATTCTATCATGGATGGAAGATTTATACTAATGTAGGAAATTATTAATTCATCTTCTTCTAAATATGATTATTGATGCACCTTAGCAAATTATTTTATCTTACTATGATTATTTTATGGTAAAGCTAATTCTCATCTTCTACTTCCACTATGAATACCCTTCTTTCTGATTGTTTCCAATAATTATTTAAGACACTCTGCTTATTCCAACACTTCAAATATTAATCATTTTCATCTCAAAATTCATTTTATTGATTAATCCAATCTTCTTCAATTTAGGTATAAGATCTCTCAAATTTGATTCCACAATTTTCTTTCACTAATATTTCATCACCCTTTCTAAATTTCCATTCAAGACTTCATTCTTTTAACTCAAAAATAATTTAAGTAGATTGAATCTTTATTTTCATCTTCATAAATCCCCATACTCATCATAGAGTTTCATATAACAAATGATTCATTCTTGTCCAAATTTTCTAAATCTATTATTATAATTCATTTGTGATTCTAGATCAACTTGCTTTATAAAATTTTAACTTAACTTTTTCTAATAATTGAAAATCACATTTCTTATTCACTACCTTATGCTAACCACTTATAATAACTTTTATTATATGTCACTCTCATTAGATAATATTTCCTTCTAATCCATCTCCTTGTTCGATTCATAGAATGTAGCTGATACTATATCATCACTTATATGCGAAGATCAATTATACTTTATAAATTGTACTCCTTCATACAATATAACATACGATCTTTATATTCAATTTCTTCACCAATTACTTTCACAAATATTTACTTAATAAATTTTTTGGATTCCTAAACTAGAGATGCACTTCCTCAAAATAATATCACTATTCTCTTACAATAGTATATTCAGGTCACTAATTAATTATTTTGTATTTCTACTTTATATCACTATATGAAACATTTTGCACATATCCAATTCCAGCAATTAATTTGAATAATACATCATAGGCTGGATCTTTCCATCATAAACAATACCAGAGATCTTCTACATTCCTTTAGGACCTTCATAATACCTTTTAAGGAATTATGCATTCTCATTCACAATATACAATGTCCATCTTATTTCTCTGTCTAATACCTATTTTTCTTTTTCTTTTTCTATATTGTATTCCTTTATCTCAACGACTTATTCATATTCTTACCTACTTCATGATCAAAAGTCAAATTGTTACTATAATAAAACATTTCATCTATAAAAACATTAAGATCCTCTTTATCTCAATATCTTCACCGATTTTCCATCATGCTGTAAAATTATCAAGAAGAAGTTTCTATTGTTGGACCAACTCATTCTTATAAAAAAAATTATACTCATTTGCGAAGACCAACTTCAGGTCTTTGTTCATTTTTCATCAGACTACTTATAATAAAATTGCTATTATACTCTCTAAGACTTCACACATGTTGTTTTAACACTAAAACTTGTATTCACTATAGGTTGTCTCCATTAATAAAATATTGATAAATAATAATATTCTTAGATATGGCTACTATACTCTGATTTCTTACCTTAAGAGCCTTACAATTCACATAAATTAATTTTCTTTTATTCAATTATTTCTTTTTCCTTGACTATTCATGATGTCTAACTGAGTCCTTTTCCATCAATAATATAAATCTAATTTAGATTAAAAAAATTCATTCTATGTTGCAAATTGTAGTTCGTATGCTAACCCTTTAGGTGGTGAACCTGCTCTTATACCAAATGTGATGACATGGATTTTCATAATTCTTTCTGAAATGTGGGGCCCCAAGTTTTAAAATTGTTTCAAAAATAAAACAATAAAAAATGTTTTCTTTGAAATCCATTTGAAAACTAAACAAATTTTTTCTTTTCAAGTAAACTATTTTTAAAACAAGTTTATTTCTTCAGGATCCATCTAGTCATTAGTCACAATCCTTGCATTACTACAATTTATAGTCCAAATAGAGCAAATAAGCATATACAATCCAAGTGTGATTAAAAAATACTTTCAAGATAGAAATATCTCAATCAGCTACTTACCTGATTCTCCTTCACTCTTGTCTGTCAAAATCTAAGATATTGTAGACATTCAAACATTTATAATATCTCAGCAAGCTATGTTTGGTAGGGGAATAAGATGTATATGAAATCACATAAAAACGTTTCTTTTTCACAATTCAATGATCATTTCAATGCATTAACACATTATACATCAATAATTTAGATGATTAAACTTAAGATCATCTCAAACGTTAAAATATTAAATCTTGAAGCATTTCTCGTAAATAGCATGAACAAATCCAAAGATGCAATATCAAATTCAAATCACTATAAGAATCTCAAATAAACTTTTTGAATAGATATAATGAATGGATCCAACAATGCAATGCCACATACAAATCACCATCAAAATATTGAATTAAGCTTCTAAATAACAATACAAGTTAAGTAATGTCAAACTCGTAACTAGTAAATATAGTCACTAGTGGTCACACCCTTAACATACGAGCCCCACAATCACCGAGTATTGGGTCCACGTATCCATCCATTCAACACTAGGTATACATAATGGTAATGAGCTCATGCCAGACATATCATCATGCCACATAATTACAAGTACCATCACTCAATCGTGATTATAGTACCTGGTCACATAAAACTAAGCACACTTGCTATCACTCATTCATGCTTGTAGCATTGTGCTAAAATATGGACTATTATGTTGTAGCTTACATCCTACGCACAAGGATCCACTTACACCATTTGCAGTAGTTTAGTCATTGCATCACATGGGAGGAAGTGGATCATGGCATGTGGACTAACCATGATAGCCATATCCAAATTTAGCCCCTTAAGTAGGGTGTCTATCACATATCAATAATCTCAAAGGGCACATGGCCAACCATACATCCCTCATAACATAGTATCCACAAGGCCCACACCTGTCTAAAATTAAACCCTTAGGCCTTTATGCTTGGATCTAAAGAAACCATTAGGCTATATGCCTATCTCATATTAAATCCGTAGAAATAATATATTATATGCATAGTTGGTACCTTGCAGTAGAATCAAACTCATCCCTTCAAATCAAATCATGTTGATATAAAGCATGCAGTCTGTTTTCAAATCATGCCTTTTACGTAACTGACATGCATTCCTAATCCATGAAACATTAATCATAATATAGAAATCTTTTCATATACAATATTATAATATTTTTATTTTATAAATCAAGTGATAAATACCACATGTATAATATCACATAATAATCACATTTTATGAATAATTCACTCAATTCAAATCTCATGCAATTATCAAATCACATAATAATATATAAAAAGATCATGCAAATTTTTGAAATTAGCATTTTAGATTCTATATAACTTGAATATGGGTTATCCAAATCCTCAGAATGCTCAATAATCTCAATTTCGTATCAATCGGCATATCTGTCAAGACATACATGCATATAATGTCATTCTCCTACTCACAAATTCTTATTTATAACTAATTTAGTTGTTTATCATCTTTAATCATGATGATGTTGCCTTTACTAATCTCTAATCATAAATATATGTCTTTATTTTTTTGCTATATCCTCAAATCATAGCCGTTGATTAAAGATCAATGGTTCATATTGTCTAATTATTGTCAATTTCTATTCATCTTATACTTATATGTATCCTATTTAACATTTCAATGTTTGAACTATTGATCCATCGGTTAGATTAAATTCTGATTAGTCAAATAAATAATTCCAAGTCATCCTAACATCAAAATTTTAAATCTAAGGTCCTTAGAACAATCTAACTACTAGATTAGTATAATTGATACTTTAAATACCTTAATTGTTCTTCCTAGGATTTAATCAATTATAATCTTGTCCATTTTCTAAATTTTCTACAATTTATTAGGCATAATCAAAATAAAATAAAATATAATAATATTTAAATAATATTTAAAAGTGATCGTACTTCTTATTGCTTAAATCCATGTATTACGTCTGTTGTGGCCTGATAGAGTTTGATTGCCTATGACCAAAAATTCAAGAATGAGCAGTATAGATCAGTATGCTTTGGTCACTAATTGGGGAAATAGAGCACCAATTGCACAAATTTAGGTTCTTGTACTTAATGAATGGTTGGATCATAGTGTAAGATCATATTAGCGGTGGATCAAATGATCCAATGCTAGATCTATGGTTAGATCTAAATGAAAGCTCAAATAGATGGCTAATCTATGTGTTAGATGGTTGATACATGGTTAGATCTTTACAAGGGTATAGATTGGCTACTAATCTAGCATTTGTTGACAAATCAATGGCTAGATCATGATGGACAATCAAATTGATGTGTGGGGCTAGATAAATTACATATATGATGGTTAAGTGTTAAATATACCGCTAGATCTAATTGAAAGTTCAAATTGATCATGGATCTAGGTGCTAAGTAGCTGATAAAAGGTTACATAGTCTTAAAGGGGCAGATCTATTGTAGATCTAACATTTAGTGACCAATCAATGATTGGATTGAGATGAAAGAGGAGGAGAGCAAAAGAGAGAGATAGGGAGAGGGCTCTAAGGGTGCATCGCTGGCCCTCTTGTCTCAAGGGATGCCTACAAGGGGAAAGGAGGGAGGGGTGACTAAGTAGGTGCACTGTGTGTGGCCAATAGAAGGGCAAAATAGAGTAAGAGTAAAGAGACGGAGCATGGGTGATGGGATTTAGGTTTTCCAAAGCTAGCCCACTCAGGTAGGCACATCGATCGGGCTACGTGGTCAAAGAAGAGTGAAGGGAGAGAGACAGAGAGATGGGGGAGAGATCCAGTGATTGGGAGTTGTAGTGATTGGTTGCTGTGCAATCATCGTTAATGAGCTGAAGAGGAAGCAAAGGATCGCAGGAAGGGGGTTTTTAAGAGGAAGGGTTTTTGTTCTGTGCTGAAGGAAAAAAAACGGGAATGGGTTTGGTGAGGCTAGCCTGCGCATGCCAATGCATTAGGTCAGTTGTGCCAAAGGGAGAAATAACCAGAGGGAAGGAGAAAAGAGGGACAGGAGGAGGGGGGGGGAGTCTTTGTGCACATGATCAGACTCCAGCATCCTGTTCTTAGCTGGGTAGTGGAGCTCAGTGGTAGGCTAGTGAAAGAAAAGAAGGTGAGGGAGAGAGGGAAAATCACAACTGGGAGGTGGCCTCTAATCACCTATCACTCTTGCATTTATGCTCGCCAACGCATGTGGCACTAGCAAGAAAAAGGGAGGAAGACACAAAGGGGGAGAAGATGCATGACAATTTTGTTAGTGGTGGGGTGCCATTATTCAAAATGCTCCCCCCCTGGCCCTCCAATTTCTAGCCTCTTTTGGGGTCCAATACAAAATTACTAAAATGGCCCTACAATTAAAATTTATGTAACTTTTTCATCAAAACTTTATTCTTAGTATCGTTGGATTCTATTTTTCAATTACATTCCAATTATTAATGTTTAAATACTTTATTTGGATACTATAAAAATCTCACTCTTGCAATAAAAATTACATGGAATAAGATTTTAAAAATTAGGATTATTATATAAACCTTGCTTGGTCAAATGGGCTCTTTTTATTCAAATTGATTCTAGTTACATGACCCTTGTTATGTTGTAAGACATCAATTTCAAGTGATGACTTGTCTTGATGGACATATTTGTCCTTTCTTCTTTTATGATCACATGACTGCATGATGAGTTGGTCGCATGAGAATGCATCATGAGACCATAAGTCTATTTATGACTGTTGATTACTTTTACAATATTCCTTTCTTTAAAATGGAGATTATGCATTTGGTTACTTAATGAGTGAGGAAATCCTCCTTTTCTATGCCCTTGATCTACTCTACTTTTCATTTCCATTTTCCCATGTTCTCTCTTCTTTCTTTCTTTATCTTTTATAGATGGAATGATAGTTTTCCTTCCATTACATGGATGTCAATTGAGTTGGGAAGGGCATCGATCTGACTAACTATTGTCATTTCCTTTTTGCAAAAAGCTACCAAATGGTTCGATCCCTCAAATCCTCCCTTTAGATAAGAAAACATCCCTTGTATATTAAGAATTTATTTTTTAGGAATCAGATGATGTCAAAATTGTCGTTGATTGAATGCATCTGGTCAAAAAAAGATTGATGGTATGTTCATGTAGCCTCACCTTTGGTTGGGGTCATTGCATGATTTATGTTAATCAACTGCATGTCTTTTAATCATGTGCCTGCTTGGGATGAAACCTGATGAGGCCATGCTTGCAATGGGTTTGAATTTTGCTATCTCAAGATTTTTGATTGTATAATATTTTGTTCATAACAGAAACTTGGATTGTGTAGTAGCATGGAGATCCTACGACCAATCTTTCCAGTTGCTATAGTAGAAAATCCTGTGACCAACATCTTTGGGGTCCCTATAGTATGACCCAAATGATGTGGTGGGTTATCTCAAAAAGCCTTCCTTTTCATGCAGATGCATAATCTAGAAGCTTTGATTGACTTGTTGATGACATCTTAGTTTCTCATGAAGTTATTCGTGAGATCATGGTCATTTACTCTAGTGGGTACAATGCAATTTTGAAAATCCTTTTGTTTCCATGTGTCATACCCTCTCATATTAGGTTATGAGTAATACTAATCCTCCACACATCATCACACAATGCGTACATAAGGGTATATCAATCCAAGTATGCTTATAATGTTGCATGAAAATGTAGAATAATGATATGGATCGCCATGCTGAAGTGGTAACCAACTCCCAGATCTACTAACTGTCGCTCCTCATTGACACTAAAATAGGAGACTGAGCGTCTGTCCCACATAAGTGAGGATCGAAATCATAGTGTGGACTACACATGATACCACTATCTATGATATTTACTGATGTATGGGGTAAGTGTCTAATCATCATAGAAAATTAGAGGGCGAGTGGCCGGCCTTAAATCTCCCATAGCATAGCGTCCACCTAGCAGAAATACTCATCATAAATTTGCAACATATGTAAATCACTCAATATATCAAAACAAGCGATAAGAAGTAATATCTGATGCACTAAATATAAGAGTGTGTGTGGATCACCATCCCAGAGCACTACCCTTACCACAAGGTTAGTCTCTGAAGGACCAACCACCAAGCCAACCCAACAATCCATGAAAAAACATTTTCCATAAAACGAATCATCAAAGCATATCAATACCAGATAAATCATGTGTCCGTGGAGCATGTAAATCATAATGGTCATGTATAATAAAATATGTACATGTAAGATAATATTCCCAATAAGGTCATAGCACAAGTTAAACATGTATCAAAATCATCGATAAACATGCAATCATCACAATGATCATCCATGGTTTTATAAAAATATATCGATGATAAAAGTTATCACCTACCTTAGTGAGGATCAACTTTTTAAAGTGTACCACCTCTCAAATCAACATGATCTGACGCACCTACCAAATCACATATACCATAAATCATCACTCACTGCTCAATGTTCATCATTTTTACTCTTAACTCAATATTCTCCCAGTTCTAGGTAATTTGGTATTTATTTATTCCTACTTAAGGTCTAATTCCCTTAATCTTTGTCTGATCTTTGATCTTGGCCGTAGATTGTAGATCAACTATCCATATCATTTGATTTTTCCTCAATCCATAATAACCAATTTCTTCTAACTAGCCTTTTTCCCATTTCTATATTTAATCCATTGATCAGATGGTCAGATTTGATCTTGGTTGATTAGATCGATTATTCTAATGACTTCTAGGGTCCAATCTTATCTAATCCCTAGGTTTTGGGACAATCCAACCATTGGATCATTCCAAATATCCTCTTTAGTATCTTAATTATCTAATCTAGATTTCAATATCTCCATCCATCATGTTTATAGTGTTTTCAAAGATCTATATGTGTATTAATAGTTAATTTGTTGATCTGACTATTAGATCATCTTTTGATCGGTTAGATCCATAGTTCACATTTTGTTCTATGATTAGGATAATAATCTAAGGCTAATTGCATGCTCTGATTATTAAATTCCTCAATTCGCTTATTAGATTATCTAATTGATCATTTTACAAGTCCTCATCACCCTCTGATTTCACTTATCCACATCATCCAATGATTTTTAAATTTTAATCTAATCAAGATTTGCTCATATCATCACAAAATTGGGTTTATACCATTAAGACAAATCCAATAGATGTCCCGGATCAAGATTTGGGTTTATATAACTTCCTGAATTTGAGAATTTTGGTTTCATGTCAATTTTAGTGGTCTAAATCAAAATATGAATTTACAACAAAATAAACGATGTCACAAGGATGCACTCCATTCATGATGCATGTCCAATATGCACCTCAATGCATCACCTTCGCCAGGATGCACTAGTGTCCACTTAGTGCGTCCTAGGTGTCGCGCCCATCGGGAACGATGCACTCAGGCCATCCATTCTTTTCTCTCTAGATCTATACTCCAAATTGCTTCGATCAAGACTGTTTTAATGACCTTAAGGTTTTTTAGGGTTGAGGAATCCATCAAATGGCTCAGATCATCCATTCAAGCTATCCTTGAATTGGGTTTTTTCTAGTTAGGTCTATTTTCCCCTGATTGAAGTTTGCCAGCCGAAAAAACCAGTCTAGCTAGCCAGTGGAGGAGAAAAACAACTTGAAAAAGAGGTGGGGAGAGGGCCTACTTGGAATGTATTGGAGGAGAGGGAAAAATGGGATGCTACAGTAGTCTTAATCGGGGCCCCATCAGCTAGTGACCAAGGGAGAGAAAGAGGGAAAGAAGTAGAGAAAGGGGAAGGGGAGGAAATGATTGGGGAGAGAGGAGTAGAAATTTGGGGTTGGGGGCATGTGACTAAATGGGGGTTTAAAAAGCAAAAAAATGATGGCTTGTCAGCTACAGGTGGGGATGGGCTGCCCACCACGAGCTGTTCTTCTTTCTCTAGATAAGATAGGGGGTGCCATTATAAAAAATTTCCATGCATTTTAACCACTTTTTGTTTTAAAAGTCAAATAAATGGGCTCTACTAGAAAATTACCAAAAATGATCCTCAACTTTAAATACTCATAACTTTTTCATTCGGACTTTGATTTAGGAATTTTTGGATTCAATGTTTCAAGTAATATCTAGGTATCATATTTCAAATCCCAATTTTTTTACAATAAATATCAATTTTATAAAAATTAAACCTTTAATTTTTAATTTATAAATTCTTAAATAATTTATATATAATTAATGAAATCAAGTTTACAAATATCATCCTTCCCTCACAAAAATTTTGTACTCGAAATTTTAGTACAACTATATAGACAACTCTAGATGAGTTCATCTCATCTCATCTCATCCTCTGTTTCTCACATGGCCTCCTGTGTGGAGTGGTGCTACCAAAGGACCTTGACTAGTGGAATGCTCTTGGTTCTCAACTTCAGGACCTTCTAGTCCAAAATCTGAACTGCGCTCTCCTCAAATGTAATATCAGGTCTCAACTCCCAAGGTATCTACTCCAGCATATGATAAGGGTCTAGCACATACTTTTGTAACATAGATATATGAAAAACTTCGTGAACATCAATGAGTTGTAGCAGCAAGGCTAACTGATATGCAATGCTCCAACTCTCTTCAGTCTTAAAAGGGCCAATAAACTTAGAATTGACCTTCTCCTTACTCCCAAACCTCATCGCTCCCTTCATGGGGGAAGACTTTTAGGAAAACATAATCCCCAACAATAAACTCTATATCCTTCCGCCTCCTATCTACATAGCTCTACTAATGACTGTGGGTTGCCAAAAGCCGCTTCTAAATTATCTGAACCTTCTCTGAATATTGCTCCACCAACTCAGACTTCATGAGGCATCTCTCACACACATTGCTCCAACATAGGGGCAATTGATAGGGTCTGCCCGGACACCAATGTGAAGCCCCGTTCTGTTGAGATTTTTTCTAGCATTGGTGACCCAGAAATCACCCATCGCACAAACCCCTCGATCACGTCCTTCTATGGCAATGCATTGTGCGCCCATTTTCTCCTACATAGCAAACCCTTTATCTCTTCCTCTCATCTTCCCTAACACCGAAAAACCCTCCTTTCCTTTCCTCTCTAGCTCGTGCACACACCAAATCAAACACACAACACAGCCTCACCACCCAGCTAGTTAGTCTGGCTCTCATTTCCCCTATCTTTTTAGATAGGTTCTAGGCAGCGACTAAGCAGCAGTCACCACCAACATTCTTCCTTCCCTTCCCTTGTTTCTATTCCTTTAGAGACGCACTGTGCACAACCCCCTTTTCTTCCCACCTGTTTTCTTCCTCTAGCAAGGTGGGCGAAAAACCCTAAACCCTCTTTCTTCCTTCACCTTTGTCCCTCTTTGGATAAGCTCTGGCAGCAACCCTACTAGCCAACATCACCCTCCCACACTCCTCTCTCCTGTTGAGTTGGAATTGGTGGGGCCCATTACCAGTACCCACCCCTACACTTTGACCTCTTCCTTTGCCCAATCCAGGAAGGCTCTCAACAAATCTAAGATAGCCAGTGTAATCCTTGCAACATGAGGAATAAGACTCATCTTTCTGTTTACTTATAAGAGAAGGTCCAATCATTGATTAGACACTAGATCATCTAATTTGTGACGAATCTAACCACCCATCATGATCTGAACTATCCATTGTGATCCTTGTGACATGTAGATTAATATTCATATTAGAGATCTTTCCTTTAGAACATTTTTGAGGTGATATAACTAATCTTGATCAATGACTAAGATCACTTAAGATACACCGGAGTATTATGTCCACATCATTACGAATAGTCTATATCGAGAACCTTCAAAATGATTAGTTGTCAATTTGGCAACACAGATAGCCAAATATCCTTCATATTGACTTACATGAGATTGTAGGACTAAGGTAGATTGATCTAGAATGGAATATGATTGTGATTTGAGAGGGACATACTAGTGGTTCTTTGTCTGAGGTAGGTGACGACAATTAATATTAGCATGTGTTTTTATAAAAAGATCATGGATTATTATGGCTTTGGTTTTATGTTATAAATGAATATGATGCATACTTATTTTTTCAATATGACTGTGTTGCGATTTTTATCGAGCATGTCCACCTTTCATAGATTCATGATTACTTAGATTTTCATGATTTCACAAACACATGATTTTCAATTGTATGTTGAGGCAATTAGATGATATGTTTTATCCCTTATGTTATTTGTGGACTCACAGAGGAGGCGTCATGGCTAATCCTTGAGAGACTAACCCATGATAGGGGTAATGCTTTGGGATGGATGGCGAGCCACATGTGCTCCTATATTTTATACACATGATACTTTCTTTTATCACTTGATTTTGAAACATTAGAGTAATTTTCATGATTTTACAAATTTTGAGGGTGTTTCTTCCCAGTGGCCACCCACCCTCTAACTTGAGAAATGATAGACACTCGCCCCATTGATGGGCAAACCTTGTAGGCAACGGTATCATGGGTAGTCCACACTACGTGTCTAATCCTATCCCATGCAGTATGGACATTTAGTCTCTCGTTCTGGTGTCATTGAGGAGTGGCAGTTGACAAGCCTATGAGGTGGTTACCGCTATAGCATGGCGGTCCATATGGTTGTTCTATGATTTCATGCAACATATTGAGCACACCAGCATAGACATATCTGTATGTACCCATGGCATGACAATAACTCTAGGATTGGTATGAGTACACATGACTAGAGATTTAAGTGTATGGGACACTCTTGGGACCCATGAGGGTGCCTTAGTTGGTGACATGCATATTCATAAAGAAGTTTTTGAGCTTTTGACGCACTGCACTGATGTCATCTTTGGTACTCTTAGGATCTGTGTGTAAGGGTGCCTTGCTGATGAAGTGAATAATCATTTATATATTCTTCAAGCTTTTTACGCTATGCATTGATGTGGTCTTAACATATTTATGAGCCTTATAACCTCAGTTGATTTGGCATGTTTCTAGGCACACAAATAGCTTGAGTTAAATTGATTAAGATGTGTGTTTTTGGAAACACTAGAATGGCGTGGTTACATTGCCTTGCTTTTGGCAGTTTTATGAGCTTTGATGCCTTGGCTATTACATGTTGATTTGGTTGATTTCACATGCTATTTATGCTCTACTTTGTCACTATTTACCGTACAACATAGGTTAATGGTTATGGATATCTATATCAAAAGATGGAGAAAAATAATGAACTTAATATGTATCCAAAAACTAAGTTGTGGAACTTAAAAGGAGAGAAAATAACTCATCAAAAAATAAGTTGATGGTAAAAGGAAACCGGAACTATGAAACAGAAGTAAAAACCATGTGGATTAATATTACTAAGTCCATTAAGAAAGTGGCAAAAGATGTCTTAGGAGTATCTAAAGGTAAGAGACAATTAGTAAAGGAAACATGGTGGTGGAGTGAAACAGTGCAAAAAGTTATTAAAGAAAAACGGAAGTGTTTTAAAGAATGGCAGAAGACTAAAATTAATGAAAACTATGAACAATATAAGAATGCTAAAAAGGTTGCTAAGAGAATAGTAAGTGAGGCTAAACTTAAGGCATATGATGCCCTTTATAATAGACTAGGAATAAGAGAAGGTGAGAAAAATGTGTTTAAACTTGGAAAAGTAAGAGAACATAAGGGTAAGGACTTAGATCATGTTAGGTGTATTAGAAGTCATGGTCAAAGGGTATTAGTCAAAGATAATGAGATTAAACAAAGGTGGGAGACATACTTTCAAAAATTATTAAATGACAATGGCTCTGAGATTATAGGGACTGAAAATACTATAAACCTAAATAACATTGGTTGTTATAAATATGAACATAGGATTCAAATACCTGAAGTGAAAGAGGCCTTGAAAAAAATGAAATTAGGAAAGGCCACGGGGCCTGATGGTATACCAATAGAGATTTGGAAGCATATGGGAGATATTGGGGTAGTTTGGTTGACCAAGTCATTTAACAATATTATAAAATCAAAGAAAATGACGGATGAGTGGAGGAAAAGCTCTATTGTACCAATTTATAAGAATAAAGGAGACATATAGAGCTGCACTAATTATCGAGGGATCAAACTTATGAGCCACACTATGAAACTTTTTGAAAGAGTGATTGAGAAGAGGCTACGACATGAGACAACTGTATTAGAGAATCAGTTTGGTTTCATACTTGGGAGGTCTACCATGGAAGCTATTTCCTTACTAAGACAATAGGGAGAGAAATATAGGGAGAGGAGGAAAGACCTCCACATGGTCTTTATCTACTTAGAGAAAGCTTATGATAGAGTCCCTAAAGAGTTAATATGGAGGGTGTTGGGTAATAAAGGGGTTTCGCGGGGTATATAGACATAATTAAATATATGTATGAAGGAGTGGTAACAAATGTTAAGACCGCTAGTGGTGAGACTAGTGATTTTCCTGTCACTGTAGGATTGAACCAAGGATCAACATTGAGTCCATACCTTTTCATGTTGGTTATGGATGAATTAACAAAACATCTGCATGAGGAGATTCCCTAGTGCATGCTATTTGCAGATGATATAGTCTTAATTGATGAGACAAGGGAAGGTGTAAACACAAAGCTAGAGTTATGGAGAGAAGCATTATAATCTAAAGGATTTAAAATCAGCAAAACTAAGACAGAATATAAGGAATGCAATTTTAGCGAGAGTAGCAGTGGAACACCAATCAAGATTGATAACCAAGACGTCTCCATAAAAGACCACTTTCGGTACTTAGGATCAATGATTCATGAGAGTGGAGAGATTGAGATGGGGGTTACCCAGAGAATCCAAGCGGGTTGGAACAAATGGAGATGTAAATCTGGAGTTTTGTGTGATCGGCGAGTACCGCTCAAACTAAAAGAAAAATTCTATGAGATGGCCATAAGGCCGGCCATGCTCTATGGATCAGAGTGGTGGGCAGTTAAGGAATATCATGCTCATAGGATGAGCATTGCAGAAATGAGGATGTTGAAATGGATGAGTGGTAAGACAAGAAAGGAGAGAATTAGGAATGAAAATATTAGAGGAAATATTGGGGTAACACCAATAGGTAACAAGATGAAGGAGATTAGACTTAGAAGGTTTTAAAAGGGCAAGGGGAAGGCTCAAAAGAATGTGGATAGAAGTGGTGAGGAAAGATTTAAAAACTTTGGGACTAAATGAAGCCATGGTACTTAATAGAGAGGAATGGAGGAATAAGATTCATGTGGCTGACCCCTAATTGGGATAAGGTCTTGATGATGATGTCATCAACTACACAAGTATAGCTTGCTAAGGTATTGCGATGTTTCATAATGCCTTAAATATTGAGAGAGACAGTAGGAAAGGCAAATAGATCGAGAGGAAGTGAGGGTATTGGAAGCCTTCAGTGGTGTATAGAGGAGATTTTGCAACCTACATGGTTTGCTAAAACCTTGCCTTTGGATATTGTTTTAAGGACTGTATATGTAATAGTTTACACTTTTATGACATGGATGTATAAATATCCTTATGTTGGATGAGGGCTGACTATGACAAACCCTGGGCTATGTCATTTTTTTTAGATTTATCTTTCATTGATGGTGTATATGTTTTGGTCGAAACCTGTGATTGATCTATGATACTATCAGAGTGAAACATCGAATCTAAGGAAGAACAGAGGCAATCGCATGCTTTGGTCCAAAATATAGAGGAGACTCTACCAAATTTTTGGTAGAAATGGGAAGATAATTTCACCATTAAATAGTTGTTTTATGAGCCATATGATAAAAATTTTAATCAGGGATCCTGACTTTTGAAAAATATTGTGTGTCGCAGTTTGGTATCAAAGCCCAATCTACTCTGTCACAACCACTTCAACAAGACCAAAAGTCACATACAGTCCATTGAGTGAGATGATTACCTAAATATGAGTTATAGTGATAACTAATATGGGAAGTATTGATGATTGTGAAATAGATGTTGCCTATGAAGGTTGGCATATTTTAAAAAGAGATGAGGCCTTGATCCTTGTATATGTATGAGGAAGTGTATCTTCTTGGGAAGTCTGTGATTCGTAGAGTAAAGAATTAGAATAGAAAGTATAAATTAGTACCTCTATGTGAGAATCTTGTTATATGATAGAATATCTATTCACGTGGGATATTTTATGAGAGTTGAAGTTCTAACTTGGACAGTGTGTATAAACCTTTGAAAAAGCATAATAATTATTGTACAATAATAGTATGATAATAATGAAGATAGACCAGAAAATAGTAAGAATAAAAAAGAAATCAAGGAAATTAAGAGAAGTACAGCATTAGTTAGTACATATAGTGGATATGATGAATAAAAATTGTGGCAAGGAAAAAATCATTGATAATTTGATAAAATAAGACTCAAATGCTTCTGTTGATGAATTATTTGATTTATGGGGTGAAAATAAGTGAGTCCTTACATACACAAAAATATTGATAGCCAATCATTAGTGAGAATTGAATGCTTATTAATTATTCTTGAAGTTCTAGTTATGATTTGGAGGTGCTAGCTCCTGAAGAATATGACAACTATTTTATAAGAATAGTTATTAAATAGTGATGAGGATCAGCAAATGAGCAGAAAGTTAAAGCAAAAATACAAGAATTTAACGAATGAATTCAAATGATTTCTTAGGTTATTGGAAAGGATTGTAGAAAGGTCAATTCGAATATTACATTATATGGGAGTATCTAATATTATAGTTTATTTGACTTTAGAGCATAAGTGTTTAACATATGTTGTGAATCAAATAGAGAGTGAGGCTGATCGAAGTGGATAAAGAGAAAGGATAATATTGTGAGAATAATGTAAGATGAAAATGACTATAACTAATTGATATTAAATAGTGAAGGTGGTCAAAGTGCAATTTTTGGTGAATAAGGAGTGATAAATTTGAAAGATCAATTTTGTAGGAGTGACTTTGCCAGAGTTATAAGAGATTCTTGATAAATAAGGCTATGAAATAAATTATTATTTTAGGAAAATTAATGATGATGAGGAGGATGCTGAATATGTAATTACAAGATTTCTACTGGTAATCATTTGAGAGGATACGTTCCTCCATTACTAAGACTTTGCCAGTGAGGCCCTTAGGAAGGCCTATGATAATTAGTATTTTTGCCTTGTGAATAATTGGGGATACAAAGAGAGTTAGCTACTCTAGACTAGAGGGACCAGACAATTCAATAGTATTTGAACTAGTTTACATGGCTAAAGAGGTTTGCTCCTAATGCCTTCACCACAAATTAGAAGGTTGTAGATAGGTTTATTAATGGATTGACGCCTAGATTAAGAAACCGAGCAATAAGAGCTCATTCCATGTCAGTAGCAGAGACAGTAGATATGACCTCTATGTTAGAAAGGAATTTCCTCATGATCAGGGCAAACCACAAGGAGTCGAACAAGGGTAATTTGAGTGAACCCAGTAAGGCAAGAGGATCTTTTTAGTGACACGGTCATAGAGGCCACTCAAACTGAAAGGAAAACTCTATGGAATGGTTATAAGGCTGGCCATGCTCTATGGATCAGAGTGTTAGACAGTTAAGGAACATCATATTCATAGGATGAGCATGACAGAAATGAGGATGTTGAGATGGATGAGGGGCAAGAAAAAAAGGATAGAATTAGGAATAAAAACATTAGAGGAAACTTAGAAGTAGCATCAATAGGTAACAAGATGAGGGAAATTAAACTTAGATGGTTTGGACATGTCCAACAGAGACTGAAAATGGCACCAGTTAGGAGTGAGGCAATGTAAGTCGAAGGTTCTAAAAGGGCAAGGGGAAGGCCCAAAAGAACATGGATAAAAGTGGTGAGAAAAGATTTAAAAACTTTTGGACTAAATGAAGCTATTAGCTTAATAGAGGGGAATGGAGGAACAAGATTCATGTGGCTGACCCCTAATCTAGATAAGGTCTTGATGATGATGAGTCATAGAGGCCATCGAGCCAGCAACATTTGAGTAGGCAGAGTTAAAACGAGGATAGGAGGTGCAGGTAGGCATCCAGGATGGCCTTACCTAGAGCTAGTAGACAGTAGTAGTAGCAACAGTCATTATTGCAATAACAACCCTTCAGATGCATTGGCTATTGAGAATTAGGGCATTTCCTTAAAGACTGTCCTAGAGGATAGCGAGTCAGACAGATTGATGTTAGGAACCAGGTAGAGAAGGCCCCACACAGGCAGTGATGAGTTTTTTGCCATTACTTCGAGGTAGGTATAGGCCTAGAACTAGGTGGAAGGTACTTTCCTAATTGCTGATAGGCATGCTAAGATCCTTTTGACCCATGATCTACGCATTCTCACATTTCATGTGTTTTTGCACACTATTTGGATATGGTTGTATGTGTGTTAGCCCTTGGTCTTGATATTATGATGCCAGTGGAAGAGTCATCTGAGGTTAGTGAGTAACTTCATGAGGTACCTGTGGAGATAGCGAGCAAGAGGATGGAAGCTAACGTCTTCCTACTGAATATAGTTCATTACAGTGTCATCCTAGGGATGGATTGGCTAGCTACCTACTGGGCAACAATACATTATCATAAGAAGAGGGTTATTTTCAGCTTACCTGGAAAACCAGCGACTTCTTTCCAGTGTATGAAGAGTATCATTGAGGCTTGTGATATATCTGCCATGACGACAGCGTAGTACTTTTTCAGAGGGTGCTGAGTCTACCTTGCTTGTATGACACTAGAGGACAGTGAGCAACCCTAGGTTAAGGACATTGACATCGTGCAAGAGTTCGTAGATGTCTCTCTTGAGGAGCTTTTAGGATTGCCATTATGAAGGGAGATCGATTTTGCTATTGATTGGTATAAGGTACAGGACTCGTCTCTAAGATGTCATATAAGATGCCACAACTAAGCTGACAGTGCTCCAACATAGGAGCCTTTTTTATAAGGTTTTATCAAACTTAGCGAGTCTTTATGGGAAGCACCAATCCTCTTTGTAAAGGAGAAGGATAGATCATTACAATTATGCATAGATTACTAATTGTTGAATAGTGTCATGGTGAAGAACCAATACCCCTTACCTCGTATTGATGATTTATTTTATCAGCTTCAAAAGATGTAGGTGATGAAAAATCTTGTTTTTTTTTATATAAGAGTATCTTCTTATGGAAGGGGAGCCTTGGCGTAACAGTAAAAATTGTCATCGTGTGACCTTGAGGTCAAGGGTTCAAGGCGTGGAATCAGCCTCTTGCAAAATGCAAGGTAAGGTTGCCTACTAGAAGCCCTTGTGGTCCGCCCCTTCCCCAGACCCAGCATAGGCGGAAGCTTCGTGCACCAGGGCTGCCGCCTCACCCCCCCTCCTCTTATCTTCTTATTTGTAACCAAAATTTAATTCATGATATATACTTGTGAGTAGTTGATGAGGGCAGCCGATGAATACTAATGCAAGTGGTATTGGCAGGTTTCTAGGTGGTAGGCTTTTAGGTTCTCACAGTATGATTATATTGTGGATGAAATGATTGGTCATGAGTTACATATGTTATAGGCCGTCACGTTGGGAAGTGACTTTACATCGATTTGTCTACATTGTAAGCCAATGTGCTTTAAATTGATATGGCATGTATATGCCTAAATTGATACACCCCAAACAGATCTATTGTGGATATGTTTATTTTAAGAGCTAATATGCTACGAGTCTACCTTGGCATAGATTTGCTTGTTGGTGAGCTAAGATGCTCTGATTTTGATTGATATGAAATTACTTTATTATATGAAGTGATTTAATATTTAATCACTTAATTGCTAATTTATGCATACTAATGTATGGATATTCGTTTACATGGATATATGGTGATTTTTCTTATAAAATGTTGTACATGGACAACTTTAATCCTTGACGTAATTCTTATATACTAATTGTGTTACTTAGCATGAGTTTGCCTACTTATAAGCTAAGTTACATATGAATGATTAGTCTACCTTATGAGATGAGGATGTTTTTAGAATCATTTAAAAGATAATATGAAAATAATTTTGAGAATGAAATTTTGTGTAATTATATTATATTTTAATTGAAATAAAATTTAAAAATTAATTTTGTAAAAATTGAATTCCATAGAAGTGACCTCCTTGAAAACTTAAAATTTCAACTTGAAATGATCAAATTTGAAATGTACATATTGATATGATTCCAAAGATGCTAATTTTTTGAGAAACGGAGATCAAGGAGGAAAAACTCAAAATTTTACTATTTTGATAAGGGCAAAATTTGATACTGACACCCCCATTATTTGTCATTTTGTGCCATGTGGGTAGACATGCCACATGAGGAATGGGGCAACACGGGAACTGTTAGATACTAAGCATTGGCTTGTTCCCCTGCAATGGCCGACAACCAAAAATGCAATAAAAAACAGGGGGTGCCACAAAGGGAAAAATCACAACAACCTACACCCCCTTCCAATACCTCTCATCCCCAGCATCGACACATAGCCCCTTTACACTGGGATCTTTCCCTGCACTGGTGGCCCAAAAATCCCACATTTTCTCTTGCATGGAAAACTTTCTATCTCTTCCTCTCATCTTCCATAACATCTAAAAAACCTCCTTTTGTTTCATCTTTGGCTAGTGCACCCACCAAAGCAAACACATAGCATTGTCTCACTGCCCAACTTGCTGGCAATGCTCTCTTCACCCCTTATCTTTTGAATAGATTCCAAGCAGCATTTGAATAACAGCCACCATTGGCCTTCTTCCTTCCCTTCCCCTATTTCTTTTCCTCTAGCAACGCACTACGCATGCAATTCCTTTTTCTTCCTACCTATTTCTTCCTCCAGTGAGGTGGCCAGAATACCCAAAACCCACTTTCTTCCCTCACCTCTGTCCCTCATCGCCTAGGCTGTGGCAATGACAGTGCCAACTACCATCACCCTCGCCACAATCCTCTCCATTGCTAAGTTGGGATGGGTGGGCCCCATTACCAACACCCACCCTTACACTTTGACCTCTTCCTATGCCCAATCTAGGAAGGCTCTTGTACACCCGAGATTGTCATCGTAATAGTCATAATGCGAGGAACAAGACCCATCTTTTTATTCCTTGATCAGAGAAGATTCAGCCATTGATTATGATTAGACCATTAATCAAAAACAAGATCATTTGATCATTGACCAATCTGACCACCCATCATAATCAAACCATCCATTGTGATCATCATGAAGTGTAGATTAAGATTCATATTAGAGATCTTTGATCCAAAGAATTTCTTAGGACGTCTAGTCAATCTTAATCAATGACTGAGATCACTCAAAATATACAAGTGGAGTACTGTAGCCAGATCATTATGGATAATCTAGATTAGGCACCTCTGAGATGATTATTAAGGATCTAACAACACACACAGCCCAACATCCTTCAGATTGACTTACACGAGTTCACAAGAATTAGGTGGATTGATCTAGAGTAGAGTCTGATTGTGATTTGAAAGGTATTGATGAGTAGTTCTTTGTTTGAAGTAGGTAATGACATTAATATTAGCATATTTTTATAAAAAGATAATGGATTATTATGGCATTGGTACTATGTTTATAAATGAATATGATGCATACTTATTATTGTACTATGACTGTGTTAAGATTTTTATTTGGCATGTATACCTTTCATAGATGCATGATTGCCAAAACTTTCATAATTTTATAGACACGTGATTTTTGACTGTACGTCAAGGCGATCAGATGATCTATTTTATCACTTATGTTATTCGTGGACTCACTAGGAGACTTGGTGGCTGATCCTTAAGAGACTGACTCGTGATAAGGACAGTTCTCTAAGAAGGCGAGCCAGAGGTGCTCTTGTTTGTTTGTACATCTGATACTTTCTTGCATCCCTTGATTTTGAAACACTGGGTGATTTTTGCAATTTTGTACATTGTGAAGGTGTTTCTACCCGGTGGATGCTATGCTATGGTGGATTTAGGTCTGGTCATCCACCCTTTAACTTGTGAGAAGATAGACACCTGCCCCATCGATGGGAAAACTCGTAGGAAGTGGTATCATGGGTAGTCCACACTACATGTCCGATCCTCCCCCATGCAAGACGGACATTTAATCTCCTATTCTAGTATCAATGAGGAGCGGTCATTGGTAGACATACGAGTTGGTTACAGCTACAACATGGCAGTCCATATGGTTGTTCTATGATTTCACACAACATATTGAGCAAATCAAAATAGACACATCCATATACCCATGGCATGATGATGCCTAAAGGATTAGTACGAGTACTCATGACCAGAGATTTGAGTGTATGGGACACTATTGGGACCCGTATGTGAGGGTGCCCTTATTGATGATGTGCATATTCATCATGATATTCTTCAAGCTTTTGACACACTACACTAATGTGATTTTTTACACTCTTGGGACCCATATGTGTGTCTTCCCTTGTTGATGACATGCATATTCATTGATATATTCTTTGAGCTTTTTATGCTCTACATCGATATCGTTTTGGCATATGTACGAGCCTTAGAAGCTCAGTTGATTTGGCACATTTTCAGACATGCAGATAGTGTGAGTTGCATTGTTTGAGTGCATATTTCTGGAAACACGTAGATGACTTGGTTGCATTGCCCTACTTTTGCAATTTTATGAGCTTTGATGCCTTGGCTATTGCATGTTAATTTGGTTGATTTCACATGCTATTTATACTCTACTTTCTCACTATTTACTAGCATCATCGAGATTGCACTAGATGTTTTTTCTATGGAAAAATTGTTATTGCATGCCCTGAGATTTGATCACTTAAACTATTCATTATATATTAAATATCTCATGAATTTATTATTATTGTCATCGGCTACACAAGTATAGCTTGCTAAGACATTGTAATGTTTTGCAATACATTAGATATTGAGAGAGATAATAGGAAAGGAAAACGATCGAGAGCAAGTGAGGGTGTTGGCAGCCTTTAGTGGTGTACATAGGAGATTTCAGCTACATACATGGTTTGTTAAAACCTTGCCTTTGGATATTGTTTATGAACTGTATATGTCATGGTTTATACTTTTATGACATGGATGTATGGATATCCTTATGTTGGATAAGTTAGTTGTGTATGGACTGACCCTGGGTTATGTCATCTTTTAAGATTTGTCTTTCATCGATGATGTATGTGTTTTGGTCAAAACCTATGATTGATCAGGGTGGATGGTTATGGAGCTTGAGTCTCCCAACTATGTATTTATGAGTTATTGTGTTTATCATATACTTGTTGCATCACATGTATTAAATGCATTGGTCCAAAATATAGAGGAGACTATGTTGGATTTTCAATTGAAATGAGAAGATGATTTCATCATTAAAATCTGTGGTTTTATGGGTCATATGACTCTCGAGGTTTTGAAACGAGTGTTTTTCATTTGAAATGTTTGTTTTTAGTTGATTTTAAAAATGAAAATTTTAATTAGGGATCCAATCTTTTGAAAAATATTGTGTTTATATGACATGTAAAACCCTAGGTGTCACAGATCATGAAGAATGTGCTTCTTAATTAGTTCAATCTTAGATGGTCATGTATTACTTAGAACTTGTTGCAAGAAGAGTTCCACTTGTATATGCTTTGTATCACCATTTTTAGTTTAGGATACAGATGTCATATTTCTAATATAATGTTTTTTTCTTGGTGATCACCATTCTGTCTACACATAAAAGGAGGAGAAACTTCCCAAACATGAAAAGCAAATCCTGATGAGTAGAAAGACTTACACTAGTTGCATCTCTTTTCCATAATAGAGGAAGCAACATAATCTAAGTTAGCCAAATGACTATGGGTGCAAGAATCAAACTGTATATAGTAGTTATCCCAAATCAAAAGCTAAGTTTCCATGGGTGCTAGTACCAAACTTTGTACAGTAGTTGTTTCACACTAGAAGCAATGAAGCAAAGTTTTCCTTGAGTGGTAGAATTCTTGTTCTAGCGAATGAATATAATCATGGCTAAATGCATTTTTAATTACTAGAAAAACCTAACTGTATACAACAGCCACCCCAAACTAGCAGGTAAAAAAATGAATAGTATAGGGTATCTGTCGATGGGAGTTTCATTACCCCAAACAAGAAAGATAGAAAAAAAAATGCATATTTTTAATGAGAGAACTGGAAACCAAAAAAACCAAACAAAAAAATTACCTTAAAACAAAACCACAACAAGTCCTTGGTCAATGACTGCTTCTTCATTTCAATGGCTAGATTTCTATGTAAAAACAAGAAAATGTTGAGAAAAAAATCCTTCTAATAAAATTGTTTCAACAATTATGGAGGAAGAAGAAAAAACCCAAAGTTAAATGATAAATACCTACCATATGAAGAAGAAAAACTAGATCTTCACATGATAAATACTTGCCATCATGGTGAGTGGCACCTTAGATCTACAAAAGAAGCAAGTAATGACACTTAGACTAAGTAAGATCCTAAAGCACATTTGGATTTATCATTCATCCCTTTTAAAAGAAATTTTAGTTTACCCTCTTTTATTAAGAAACTCCTTGTTGTATGTGAATTGTATTTAATAAAGGATAGTGATATATGCATCTTGTTTTTTCTCTTAGGCCCCTTAATAAATGGTATAAAAAGTCATAACTTTATGTGGGTCTAGATTTTTTAAAATGTGAACCATTCACGATATTACCCTTGACTTAGATGGGCCGTGATCCATAATTATCATCCATTGGATGGTCCTAACCACTATTTTCTTGGGTTACAAATCATCATCGTCATCATCATCAAGACCTTATCCCAATTAGGGGTCAGCCACATGAATCTTATTCCTCCATTCCTCTCTATTAAGTATCATGGCTTCATTTAGTCCCGAAGTTTTTGAATCTTTTCTCACTACTTCTATCCACGTTCTTTTAGGCCTTCCCCTTGCCCTTTTAAAACCTTCTACATGCATTGCCTCACTCCTTCTAACTGGTGCCCTTTTTCGTCTCCTTTGGACATGTCCAAACCATCTAAGTCTAATCTCTCTCATCTTGTTACCTATTAATGCTACCTCTAGATTTCCTCTAATATTTCCATTCCTAATTCTATCCTTTCTTGTCTTACCACTCATCCATCTCAACATCCTCATTTATGTGATGCTCATCCTATGAGAATGATGTTCTTTAATTGCCCAACATTCTGGTCCATAGAGCATGTCCGGCCTCATGGCCATCCTATAGAATTTTTCTTTCAGTTTGAGCTGCACCTGCCAATCACACAAAACTCCAGATGCACATCTCTATTTGTTCCTACCCACTTGATGCAAGACCCTCCTCCTTTTTCATCTAGGCTTGGGACCGGCATTGGTAGAGTTTTTTTCTTGGGTTACAAAATGGATGGTAAAAGGCTCCAAGATTCATCTTACAACTAAAGTAGCAATTGTTAGCATCAATTGATGAAAATTTTGGATCATGGAATATCTAAGTCCTAGGCAATATTATGAATCGTTTATATATTTACAAATTTGAGCCCACCTAGAATTTTAGTTATTTGTACATGTCAGTGAGAGGCTCATGAGAAAAAACAAGGGGCAAATTTATCACCATCCTTAATAAGAAGTTGTAAGTACCAAAACATATTTTACAACTATGCTCAAAATATAAGAGACTCGATACATTTGATACATGCCTTCAACACATGCTAATGCTTATATGAACTATAAATGCATACATGTAACAACTTATGGTAAACTCTTAGTAATGAGTAGTTAACATTTAGAGCACACAAATAGTCACAGAGTTTTTGTTTGGAAATATACATGTGGGACAAATATTCAAAACATTGTATTTTAAATAGGTAAGCAAAAGAGTTCCAAAATAAGACACAAAATATAACATGATTATGAGACAAATTTAAATTTTAACTAGATTCATAAGCAATGTTCTAGGATTCAAAAGATTGTCCACGAACTTTTATTTTTTATTCATCAATTTGTGTCTAATTGTGTAACTTTTTATTGAATTTAGAGATCCTTTTATAGATTTGGGAATAAATCAGGAGATCAAAAAGTTGTTCTTCAAAAAAAATTAATTATTCAAAGATTTTGACACTATAATCACATGTATGCTTCATTTTGTACGTTCACTCGAATTATGTGAATCAAGGTTTTAAAACCAAAATGTAGACAAAATGCAGACTTTAAAAAATTATTCAACTCTTATAATGCAAAAAATTTAGCGGTATAATATAATTTTGTCCATAGTAACATTTTCACATTGCCAAGAAAATATCCACTAGTAAAATTATTTTTCATTGACTTGGCAAAATGTAGTTCAAACTAAGATGCAAAATACATAAAGTCTAAAACATCATCGAATTGGTTGAGTTTCAAGTCGGCGTGGCACATTCTAATACTTCAATTTGAGTCCCTTAGATATATTGATTAGTTAAATTATTGATTAATATGTCAATCAAGTTTATTAGACCAAATTGATGTGAAAGCTGTGAAATTGGACTACTCGCCAATTTTATAATTCTTTTATCCCTTAATTGACATAGAATGACTACTTCATATTAAACATTAAGATATCTTAATGAGTGACAGAAGAATGATGGCTAATGTATCTTAATTATCTTTTCAATAGAACTTATAAACATCACTTACACAAGCAACTGAGAAAAAAAAAATTGAATGTAATGAATAAGCTTTTTTTGTGCAATGTTAAATACACTATATCTCAAAACTATTTTCCATTAAATAAATTTTTTATTATTTTCCTATAAACTAGATAGCTCAAATAATTTACATTGAGAAGTAATAAATTGACTAAATACAATGGCTATTATTATCTATACAATAACAATTAGAGCTTACATGCACCTTAGAGTAGCCCTTGAATTATATATGTCGCCATATAATATCTACATCCATAATAAAACTTTTAACAATTTCAAGTATAACACTACAAGTAGCTCTAGCCCTTGCATCGCATATTAGATGAGGTTCTTTTCTTGTTTTTTTTATTTATTATTGGCCAAGATTTAGTTTTACCCCATGCATTGCATGGGCAACTTGTTAGTGATTTAACAAACAAAAATAATGTATAAGCTAATTTTCAACATCTAAAATTATTTATCTTTTGCAATTTTCTCCTTTGTGTACTAGAATTGATGAGTATTTGAGAAGTAGAATGGAAACAAAAATTAGGGAATGGTTTTTAGAATAAGAATTGAGCCACAGAATGGTACAGTACCAAAAAATCTAAAATCTTAATGGTCAAATATGGTTTTCTATGGAATTGAACCAAAACCAAACCATTTACACCCCTAGGTATAAGTTATGAAATCTTTTTCTTTTCTTTTCTTTTCTTTTCTTTTTTTGTATGGCCAAAGAATGAAAAATAAATTTATCTACTACTCATGATTATAATGAAAAAAAGTATAGTTTGCTAGCCTAAATTATCAATTTATTACACTTTAGTCCCTAATTTATTTTTTCCAGATTAGTCCTTAAATAATTTAATAATTATGTATTAACTCCCATTATCAGTCAACAAATATCAACATTAGCATATGCATGTGCATCTCACAATGTGCATTATATATTTTTACAGGAAGTTGTCTAAGACCAGAGTAAAAAATAATAGTTTAGGAACTAAAATGTTGCTCCCCAATAGTTATATATCTTGCTCAAGAAGATGATCAGAGCTTTTTGCCAGCGAGATTTAGAATTTTCTTTTTATTGGAGTTTTAAAAGTTAGTTTTCAAATCTAGAATCATGAAGTTGTAATTTACAAGCCCTTAAATTTTGGTTGACTTTTAGTAAAAAAAATGGTTTCAGATCTCACCAAAGGAGATTACTAGAATTCTTCTCTAGCAAGATTTAAAATCTTCATATGATTTCCTTTTTCTTAGAGGTTTGGAAAATGGTTTTCAGATCTACAATTTAGGGTTCCGATCTATAGCCCCTCAAAATTTGGATGATTTCTGCAAAGATTGCAGTTGAGGCTTTGTTGAAACAAGTTGTGCGATTTCATGGCCAACAACTATGATTTTATACATTTTTCTTTGATTTTTAGAAAAAAAAATTTTAGATCTAGGTTCTAATTAATCCAATTTATGAAACCTTGTATTTGAAAATATTTTGTCAGAAATAGGTTTAGATTTTTGCTAGAAAATGATTACTAGAATTCGTCATGGTCATCTTCTCTATTGAGATAGAGAACTATTTGCAAACAATAGATAATCCATAAATTGTTTTTTTCACTTTGGTCCTTGGACAAGTTTGTAAAAATTTACTTTAAAATGTTATAGTATGCATTGTGGGGCCCACATTAGACGTCCATTGATGTTCATCGTTATACATTGGACTAAAGGACTTATGGTGCAAAAATCTTCAATAGTTCATGGTTCAATCTGTAAAAGTAACAGTTGAATTAAGACTAAAGTACGACAAAACAATAGTTTAAGGTAGTAAATTGTACTTTTTCCTATCTTAAACCTCCAAGCTAAACAAGGAGAGGCTCAAACCTCCAAGCTAAATAAGGAGAGGCACCTTGTTGTCTAGAATAATTGCATTATATAACTTTTGGTGAGTGATGAGCCCCTTACTAAAGGCTAGTAAGGATGTTATAACTACTTTTTAGAAAAAAGATGCTATAACTCTAGGAGAGGGCCATATTTTTTAAGATCCAAATTGTTCACAGCATTGCTCTTGACTTTTATCTGTTGAATAATTTTTGCTTTTGTTTTATTGAGCTGTAGAATGGATAGTAGAGAGTTTTAGGTCCTCCTAAGTTTAACCAATTGTAAACTCAATGGGTTTACGAAAAGGTAGAGATATGAGTTTAATGACCCCAATTTTTTATAATATTAAAATCCCTTGAAAAGTTCAATTTTGAAAATAAGGGCATTTTGGTTATTTCACTAGTTTCCTTGACTGAACCCAGGAATTTGGTCCTTAAAATGATACCATTAGATGCATCTTGGAAAAATAAATCCAAAAAGACCAAAATCACCCAAAACGGAGTTAAAATGAGCAAGTTATGGCCCTTTGAAGTTCATGGGCAAAACTGTAATTTTAACAAAAAGGGTTTAGCTGCAAAACACAGGGGGCCGTTTTGATACGGGCACCCTTCATCTTCCACCTCCTAGAGAGTTCTAGAACGGCGGTGATTGGAGGGGAAATCACCGTCATTCTAAAGGTTTCTCCACCGCCATTCAAAGGCGGTGAGAGCCCCCTCCAGAACCCTTTCTTAGCTCTATAAATAGAGCTCTTGGGCACCTCTAATGGCAGCCCAAAACATGGAAGAAAACCCATTGAGGAGCAGTGACCTGGAGGGGAAAACAAGGAGAAAAACCTAGCAACAAGCCAGGTACGCACAAAATCCCTCAAAACCCATCTCCACCATAGTTCCAAGATTAATTTTCTTAGGTTTTTGCATGAAAAACCATGCAAAACAGAGCCCAGGAGAGCCACCAAGGACCCAGGGACGTCCCCTAGGTCGCACTAGTTCAACAGGGGTCAAACCAGGGTGTCCTGAGGACGCCCCGATTCCCCAACGAGCAGGATGTTCCAGTCGGAACGTCCCATGTCGACTCCCGTTTGAAAAACCAAACGGGGGCTTCCAGGGATGCGCCCGCAAAAGAGAGAAAAGGCGGAAAAACTAGGTGCGTCTGCAGATGCGCCCAATGAGGCGCATGCTGCAGACGCACAGCGCGCTAGCAATGCGTCATTTTTTCGTTCCTTAAGGAAGCTAGGGCGCACGTCGCAGACGCGCAGTTCCCTAGCATTCCGTCTTTTTATTTTTAAGACTTCTGTGTACATATGACACTAAAATGCTTATAACTTGAGATCTAGAGCTCCGATTGAGGTGCCGCAAAATGCGTTGTATCTGTGTCGACGACGCGGACACATCCAAACTATAAAATCTATGATCAAGGCCCAATCAAAGGTGGGCATGACCCTTAGAATAGGATGGTGGCGCGTGGCCACTAGAACGTTGGAAAACTGAGAATACCAAGGCCCAATTAGGACCTTAGGACACCCATAGGCATAGGGATGGACCCCTAATGCCTAAGTAAAAAGACCAATTACTCTAAAAACTATAAAAGATAGGTCAAACTAACCTTGATTCCCCAAACCATGATTAGGAGCGTCTAAGGACAAAAGGGTTAACGCGACCTAGCCATGTAGGTGCTCTATCACTATTAGATTCTTTTAAAGAACTATTATTATTTTGAGAACATATGTTTTAAATATATGACTTGTTTAGCATGACTTATTTCAGCATGCATGAGATAAATGCTTTGTACATAGACATGTTTTGTAAAGGATTGCATATACATTATGCACATATATTTTTTGCAAACAAGTGCATACATTGCAATCATTTAAGTACTTGCAAAGATTGCATGTCCTTGAGGGTGGCCAAAAGACGCTGGAGTGCCAAGGGCCAGGCAGTTGTGAGGGACCCAAAGAGGACGGGTTTTGAAAAGAGGTTTTGGCTTATTTGATCTTATGTGATTTGGGCTAGTAAGCCCATGGGTGCTATGCCGAGGGGTCTGGGTTGGCCACCCGACCTCTACCACTAATAGGTGGATGGGTACCACGCCCAAAAAGAGGCAAGTCCCTACGTCGACTGCATGTGGTACAGGGGGCTACCACTGGTGTCACGGCACTGGGTCGACATGTCATAGGCCTCGTGGAGGCTATGACCGAGGGTCCTCAGGTACCCGGGGACCACACGGCGAGGAGGTCATGGGCATAGTGGACCCTATGATTTGATGATTTATGTGCATTGCATATGGCATGATATGAGGTTGGTCGAACATACCATACTAGAGATCCATAAGTTGGATTCCATAAAGCATTTTATGCATAGCATGATGTTATGATATATATGTATATGATACTTTTGATTTTAGATTATATGATCCTTTAAGTCATTAGTGTTTCAGTTTGACAATGGATTTTGATGTCAATATTGAATTTGAGTATTCAGACATGCACATGTTTTGGAAAGAGCATATGATTTTAAAAACATTGCATGCATTATAAAACTAGTAGTGATGGACTCCTACTGAGTATAGTATATACTCACCCTATCCTTAACATTTTTCAAGATAGTTCCACTCATAAATAGAAGACGTCTCAGGAGATATTAGTGCTATGAGCAAGTGAATCAAAAAGAAGAAAGTTATACATGTAAGTAAACTCTCAATCCTTTGGACATGAAGTTGTATTTAATTACAGTTGGGCTGTGTGCTATGACTGGAAAGACCTGGGGAAAAATATTTATGATTTCTGAAGTTTTTCAGAAACTACTTTGATTGTGTGAAGGCAAATGACACTTGGGGTTTTCAAAAATGAGTTTAAAACTAAAGGTTTTCCGCTGCATTGCATGGTTTTTATAGAATGGTTTTCAAATAGGGATGCATCCCGCCTTAGGAAATTAGGTATTGCATTTAAAAATGCATAAGAAAACCCAGGTCGTCACAATGAGTCCCCAATGTTCAATTTGATTTGGAGAACATCTAAGTAGACTGCATTGTTGAGGTCTAGTAACACAAGGATTAACTTCCCAGGTCCGCCATTGCAATATATATATATATATATATATATCTCTGAGGAGCGGTAATTACAGCAGATATCTCAGCTACGAAGCACACTTCTTTCTCATTGGTCGAGCTAAATATAATATTAAAATAATATGTATATGCAGCTGCCTCTTACGGCAACTTCTTTCTCAATTTGGTTTTACCGCAGCCATTACGGTGCACTTATGGCGCTGTTGAAAGCTCCCGTTAGAGGGTCTTACATTTTCAAAGCAAATGAAAATTTTTCCATGAGTTTTTTCGTTCAGAGCTTCATGCCACGGGCTTGCACTGCAAGGTCCGTGACCAAGGCTTGAAGGCTCCATGGAAGACTTATTTGGCTTGTGGACAAGGTTCAAGAGGCTTAAACCCATTGGTTAAGATCCATGGAGGAGGGCCTGCTTCTAGAAGGCCTGGGTTCTAGAAGAATCCATGTAAATATCTAGAAAGGGGGAAGGTTAGGGACTTGTGTAGAGTTTTCTAGAGTGAGTCTAGAATAGTCCTTGACCGTTGGATTAGTGACATTTGTAATAATCCGAACCATCCATTGAGGAGGTGGATGGGGGACAACAAGTATAAATAGGTGTAAGCTCCTCAGTTGTAATCAGCTCAAATTAGCTCAGAGTTCAGCTAAAGTGAATACAGTAGAAGAGTTCCTTTCTGAGTTCTCTTGAGTTCCTCTCATTGCTTGAGTGGGTGAGTGAGTGTAGCCTTAGCAAGTGAGAGTTTGGGGTTAAAGGCTGACTTGTGCCCAAGAATTGGAGTTGTGCACAAGTGCCGCACGGGTTTAGCATAGGTGAAAGTGCAAGCCCGTGACATTCAGCTACCATCATTGAAACCTACCATTGTTTCTCTACAATTCTCATTTTCCCTTCTGCCGATGCTTTAGCTACCATCGCCACCCCAGTTTCCTCCAATCTCTCTCTCTCTCTCTCTCTCTCTCTCTCTCTCTCTCTCTCTCTCTCTCTCTCTCTCTCTCTCTCTCTCTCTCTCTCTCTCTCTCTCTCTCTCAAAGGGGGTTTTCAGTGGGTTTTTTTTTTCACCTTGCTCACTGTGGTTCTCATTTTCCCCTTTTACCGGTGTGGCCAGCAACCAGTCTTTATTTCTCCAATCTCACTATATTTCAAGCTAGCTCATTTGTCTCAGAAGGCAACAATTAGCAAAGGGGTTTTCCTTTAGTTTTTGTTTGACGTGGAATTTCCCAAGTTGTAGCTCTTTGCAACTTGTCGCATTGTTTCCCTCATTTTGCTCAACAATAAAAGGATCTCCCTTCTCGGTCTACCTTTGTCACTCATTGCTCTCCAAAGCCAACGAGATAGAGGGTTTTTTCCCTCAAATATCTTTATAATAGAGAGTTTCCCTCATTTTGCTCATCAATGCAAGGATCTTCATTGTTCATCGCTCTCTATCAGTAATTTCTCTCTAAAGACAAGAGGACGCAATAGGTTTTCCCACATTTTGATCGGTAACAGAAAGTTCTCGGGTATGATGGCTCTCTCTGTCTCTCTCAACTTAATTTCTTAGTTAGCAATTTGACCTTATTCCATGAGATTCTTTGCACCGATTGGATGACTAAAGCAGGAAGAATATGGATTTAGTAATTATTCCAGAACTAAAGCAAGAAAAGAATAGGAATTTATTCAAAGATATCACTTACACCTACGCATTTTCATACTGTATAAAAAAGACAAGCTATGTATTGGCAATAAAATTCCAACACTGAATTTATATAATATAAGCTAAGATGGGATTGAGCTTCATGTAAACAACAAATATTCATTGTAAACCTCCATATAAAAACCCGAATACTAAACTTGCACAAGAAATCTAAAAAGATCTCAAACATAAATTATCATAACCTAGCTGCAACAAAATTTCAGCTTACAAATCATACAACCATCAGAAAAATAATAATAATAAAATAGTATTTCTTGGCAAAGAATGTGGAAAAATATATATGAAGAACATGTATTTCTTTCAAAACCAAGTTGTAGTCACTCTAATCTAATGCTCACTTAATCACTCCAACCGTGAATCATTGAATTACTCTCATTAAACTTGTATGGAATAGTATATCAACTTTTTTTATCTAACATGTGTGCTTTTTTTCTTTTGCAATTATTAACTTGACATTGATAAATATACTTGATTTTCCTCTTTCATTACCATTACAGGAATTGAAGCATTGACATGGATTTGTATGAAACAGAAATTGTAAGGTCTGAAGTGGAAAGTATTGTGATTGAAAATGTAGGATTAGATTTTAGTATACCTTTACATGAAGCTAAAGTAGATCTTTATATGCCTTTAGATGAAGTTGAGGTAGATCCGACTATATCTGTAGAGTTAGTACCAAAGGTGAGTGTGCAATTTTCAAGCTTGGATGTTGGTTATGCATTCTACAATTCATATGCTAAGTTAGAAGGAATCTCCATTGCCAAAGACTCATTATATAAGGCCAAAGTAGATAGAAAACCCATGACATACATAATTAGATGTTCTAAGGACGGAAAAAGTAGGATGTCTGCATTAGTTAGAAACTCAAGGGATAAAACAAAGTGTGGTTGTCGTGCCTGCATGAAATTGAGGAGAGACTTAACCACCCAAATGTGGCATATTCATGAGTTGCATTTGGTCCACAATCATAATCTACAACCTGAATCATCTCATTTTTTTAGGTCTCATATATGTATATCAGAAGTTGAGAGACAAAGAAACTTGCAATTGTCTCAATGAAGCCTTAGTGCTCAACAAATTCATCAAATAAGAGTAGTTGAAAGCCAAGGGGTAGTAAATATGCCATACACAGCACAAGCATGGCGTAATGACATCAACCGAGAAAGAAGACTAGCAAAAATGGGATTAGGAGATGCAAATGCTATGTACTACCACTTTATGGAGATGCAAAAGAAAGACTCTCAATTCTTCTCCATTGACTATGACAGTGAACAAAGGCTTAGGTCTATCTTTTGGGCTTACTCAAAGTGTCGAATTGACTATGCATACTTTGGCGATGTAATCTCATTTGATAATACTTATGTAAATAACCCATATCACATGCCTTTTGTCCCTTTTGTTGGGGTAAATCATCATGGTCAAACATGTCTCCTAGGATGTGGACTAATTTCAAATGAGAAACAAGAATCTTATGTTTGGTTGTTTAGGACATGGTCGACGTGTATGGACTCAAAGGCCCCTGCTACAATTATAACAGACCAAGATCGAGCTATGAAGGAAGCAATCAGGGAAGTCTTTACCAATAGCACCCATTGATTTTGTCTTTGGCATATTGTACAAAAGTTAGCACTTGGGCTTTTCCATTTAGGTTTAGACAAATAATTTATAAGTTCAAGTCATGTATCTACTCTCCATTTACAATTGAAGAGTTTGAAGATAAACGGCAACAATTAGTAATGGAGTATGAACTATCAAGTAATGGATAGGTTATGAGGAATGTAAACAATGGGTTCCTGGTTTTTTAAAGAATACATTCTTTGCAGGCATAAACACTAGTCAAAGAAGCAAAAGTATAAATTCATTCTTTGACCAGTATGTGCATAGGAAAACAACACTGATGGAGTTTGTAAAGCAATATGACTTAGCACTGGAGAGTAGATACTATGTAGAGAGTCAAGAAAACTTTAGATGCTTCAATGAGATGCAACCCTCAAGACAAGTAGCCCATTCGAGTTTCAAGTGCATGAAGCATGTACAAGGAACATGTTTTGGAAGTTTCAAGATGAAGTTGCCAAGACAGGTGGGTGTTTGGTAAATGAAGTAGGTGGTAATGAGCTACTAAAAGCATACACAGTGAAAGAATTTGTGCATGACAAGGATAACACAAGGGAACCATGGAAGATTTTTAAAGTTATATGGGCTACAACTACAAATGAAGTATCATGTATATGTCGATGCTTTGAGTTTAAAAGATACCTTTGTGGGCATGCCATGTTTGTTCTTCAACTTAATGGTTGTTCATCCATCCCATCTAAGTATGTCCTGAAGCATTAGTCAAAGGAGTTGAAAATGAGACATAGCTTGAATTATATCAACAAGGAGAAAGTGGGTGTGTTCGATAATCCAACAGATAGCCTAAACTTTCTCTACTATAAAGCCCTTCCTATATTTGTCAAAGCCACATCGTCTAAGGAAGGAGTGAGATTGTTATGCAAGGCGTTGGATGTCATTGAGCAGAAGTTAGATGATGGCGTAGGAGGATCAATAGTAGAAGTTATTGAGGATGTAGCAGGTGAGGGAGAGTGTTTGAGATCTGAGGTAGGTGTAGAAGCTCGTCCTTAAGCTGTAACATAGGACTCCAGCATAGGTGATCTGATGTTTAGAGAGGATCCTTTAGACGTACATGAAGGTAAAATTCTAAATGTCCACCCTGTTGTATTGCGGGACCCTTTGTTAGTTTCCACAAAAGGAAATCATTGTAAGAGGTTTAAAGGCCCATTAGAGACATGTAAAAGGCAGCAATGCACATGCAATGCTTGTGGAAAACAAGGACATAACACTAGATCATACAGCAAGGAGGTCGCATCGACCACACATGTAATGGAGGTGATACCTACATACCAAGTTGAAGTGCACGATGATAAGTAATGCAAGATTCCATAGATGAACAGAATAAGAAGCCGCGACAGTGTGGTAATTGTGGAAATTTGGGACACAACAGTAGGACATGTCCATTGAAGGTAAGCTATTTACTTTAAAATAACATTGTAAGTACTTCCTACACCATTCAAATATGCTTATGTTTTGATGATAATTCTTTAATTACTTAATTGTTTCAGAAGGATAAATTGGTAGAGAGCAATGAAAGTCTGGGTGAGACTCAATAAAGGCAGAATGATTAGTACTCAAATGCATATTTAATAATATATGCTGAATTTTGTAGAAGATATGTATACAATGTTTTGTAAATTGCAATTCAGTTATGTTTTCACTTGTCATTTGTTTGTATGCAGTGAATACTAATGTTGCCATGTCAATGTAGCTTTTATTGTCGCAGATGTTAAATGCGGTGAGGATTGAGCAGAGAAGATAAGTGTACTCTATACTACTCAAAAGAACATCCAACTGGGTTGTAATCAATTCAAGATTTGAAAGTAAGTGTTTTACCTAAGAAGCTACTGTGCAATTTTTATAAAGTTTGTTGTCTTCTCTACTCAGAAAGAGCATTAAACTAGTTCCATTGGTTCCCATTTTCATTTGTTTATATACAATGGATACTAATGTTCCCATTTTCATTTGCCTGTTGTGCAGTTAGCTTGAAAGAGCATTAAAGAAGTTCCTTGGTTCCTTGCCATTATTCTCCATCTGCTATGCTAACATTTTTGCAAATTTGGTTCCTTGACATTAATCTCCATCTAGTTTGTTAACATTTTTGCAAATTTTGCGTATTGTGCAGTTAGCATGGAAGAGCATTAAACCAGTTTCATTGGCTCCTTACCATTATTCTCCATGTGCTAAGTTTTTGCAAATTTTGCCTGTTGTGCAGTTAGCTCGAAAGAGCATTAAAGAAGTTCCACTGGTTCCTTACCATAATTCTCTATCTGCTTTGCTAACATTTTTGCAAAATTGGTTCCTTGCCATTATTCTCCATCTAGTTTGCTAACATTTTTGCAAATTTTGCATGTTGTGCAGTTAGCATGGAAGAGCATTAAAACAATCCCATTGGTTCCTTACCATTATTCTCCATCTGCTATGCTAAGCTTTTGCAAAATTTGCCTGTTGTGAAGTTAGCCCGTAAGAGCATTAAACCAGTTCCATTGGTTCCTTACCATTATTCTCCATCTAGTTTGCTAAGTTTTTGCAAATTTGGTTTCCTTACCATTATTCTCCATCGGGGTTGCTAATTTTTTGCAAATTTGGCTGTTGTGCAGTTAGTCTAGAAGAGCATTAAACCAGTTTCCATTTCTTCCTTGCCATTGCCATTATTCTCTATCTACTTTACTAAGTTTTTGCTAATTTTGCCTGTGGTGCAGTTAGCCCGGAAGAGGATTAAACCAGTTCCACTGGTTCCTTACCATTATTCTCCATCTAGTTTGCTAAGTTTTTGCAAATTTGGCTGTTGTGCGGTTAGCCTAGAAATCAGTTTCCATTGCTTCCTTGCCATTATTCTCCATTTGCTTTGCTAAGTTTTTGCTAATTTTGCCTATTGTGCAGTTATCACGGAAGAGCATTAAACCAATTCCACTGGTTACTTACCATTATTCTCCATTTGGTTTACTAAGTTTTTGCAAAATTTTCCTGTTGTGTAGTAAGCCAGGCAAAACATTAAACTAGTTTCCATAACTTACTTCCATTATTCTCCATCTACTTTGCTAACGTTTTTTGGCAAATTTTTCCTATTGTGCAACTACCCTGGAAGAGGAAGATCTAAGAGCCATGGATCTCGTTGACTTATTTGAGCCCAGGATTCCACAATAAACATTTCTAGGATTACTCGTTTAGGGGGCACTGAGCAGCCCTCATTATTTATTTAGCAATGTCCACACCTGATCCAACAGATGAGCGTTTCTCATTTCCACGCCCAATGTATGCAGAATCTATTTCTCATGATGCACCAATGCAAAGGCCAGAGACAACTTCTGTACAAGTGCACCATTCTGTAAAAGAATCCATTTCTCACGATGCACCAATGCACCATGTAATTTTTGTTTGGCTATTTCTTCATTTTTTTTTGTTGCAATATCAGAAATTTAGAACCCTTCTATAAAAGATTCATTAGTATGTCAAAGAGGCATACTAATGCCTGTAAACTTTTTTATTAGTAAACTTTTTGATGTAAAGGATTCATCAGTATGTAAAAGATTCACTTTTTTTTTTTGTTGCAATATCAATAAAATTTTTGATTCATCTGAATTTGTTTCTGAACTCATGCCTGTAAAAGATAAGGTTCTTTGGACTGCCATGATCTCTACATTTGGAAAACATGGGCATGTCAAATAGGCATTGAGGATATTTGAACGTATGAAAGAGTTGAATGTGAGACCTGACAAGGTTACATTTATGGTTGTAGTTTCAGCTTGCAGTTATGCAGGGTTGGTTATTGAGCACTATTTCAAATCAATGACTAGAGCATTCTATCTCCTGTACCAAAGAACTATGCCTATATGGTTATCTTCTATGCCAAAGCGAGTGCTTGGATCAAGGTCTTCAATTCATCAAAAAAATGCATTTGAAAAAATTGTTCGAGTTTGGGCAGCAGTTCTTAATTCTAGAAGGCTTTATGGCAATCTTGAGTAAGCCCAATTTGCTGCTTACTAGATTCTCGAACTGGATCCAAAAAATCACTACAATTACTTGGTTTTGTCAAATATGCATGTTGCAGAAAATGAACAGAGCAAATCAGGGAAATTTGAAGAGAACAAACATGAGAAAGAACCGAGTTGTAATACATGCTTTAAGGTTTCTTTGTTGATTACAAAGCGGCCAAATGACTTCTCATTTCATATTTAGGAAACAAAAAACTTTAAAAGGGAAACATCATGTAGAAAAGTGGTGCTTGAGGTTGATCGCTCAGCTACAGTGATGGTCTGCCCTCAAGAGCACTTCTGATTTCATTAACAAGCTTTGCCTCTTAGTGTTAAATGGGATTCCTTTTTAGTTAATTCTGAGGGAAAGCAAATTGTACGAGTGATATGGGGCAAGCTATGCCTCCTATTTCAATCACATGCTGTCTTAACAAATGATTGTCGTCGTTAAAATGAAAACAAAAAAGCACATTTGAGCTCAGTCAGAGTTAGCATATTCAATTTCATCAAAGAAAATTTACAGGAACATGCCACCTTTATGGCAATTTTGTAACATTGGCCATAAAAAGTTCCAATTCCTCTCCCTCTATACTTGTTTGAAAAGTTGCAATACAAGTAAACTGCACAGAATGAAAAGTAAATATATGACACTCATCAGATGTCCATTGACGTGATCTCCGTGATTAGTTGTGATTCTGGTCTTGGTAGTGAGGGGGTGTTTGTCGATGGCTCTATCATGGGCTCAAGCCTTTTGCTCATTGATGAGGTTGCTTCTTACTTATACAAATCTCTTCCATAAACATGATCAACCCATAAAAAGTAACAGCATCCATGTTCACCTTGTACACAGAGAAGTGTCAATTAACCTACAATTAACAACCTATGTGTTTTGACTACCAAATGTACAACAATTACCTCCCAATCCAGACACTTATAAAAGGGCTGATTAGGATTATCCATAGTATTTGAAGTGGGTGTGATCAACTTTCCACATCCATTTGGGTAGTATAAGACGGGAAATCTATATTCGTAGGCCATCTGAAAATCAAATCCCTTGGAACACTATGTTCAAAGCACTAGGACAAGTCAATACAAATTCTCCTGTCATGGGCTATTGTCCGTAGTGTACTTGAGTACAAGATATAATTCATCATAAGAAAAATCTAAATAACAACATTCTTTGATGCTTGAGCCAAAGGAAAATCTAAATAACACAACTGGTTAGATCTAAATAGCTTTACTTTGAGCCATACTGCTTGTAATCCTTGTCACTGTTGGCCCTTCTTTATGGTTAGTCTTTTTAGTCTTATAGCTTGTTTTCCAATTGAATGATATGGTATTTTGTTCAATATAACTTTAAGATTCAGAATTTTATTGGTGTGCTGATGTCCAATGTTATGCATCTCTCTATTATAACTTATGAAATTTCTATATATATATAGTGGTAAGGGAGAGCTGTTAGTTATTAATTTATCCCCTCCCCCTATTAATAGTTGGACAATAACTTTTGGTTGGCATGTTAGGACAAGCACCTCCAACTTTGTGTTTTGGCGCATTCAACCAAACATATCTTATTCTCATTTTCTAGCCTAGTCTTGCTATAGTCTAGCCTCTTTGTCAGCTCATGGGTTTATTTGGAGCTTTAATATTATCAAATAAAAGTACTACCGTATGCACAAGCTGCATGGCAAGTAAATAGAGGGGATTCACTATTAAGTTCCTATAGACTAGGAATTGTAGACTGGCTAATACGTGCTTCTGGATTATAGATGACAGGATGTTGGTCAAGTCATGGGCAATTAATGTCATGATGGGCATAGCATGTAAGGGTACCCTCCGAGGAATGCCTCTTTCTAAATGTAGCAATGAAGGGCAAATGGGTATTCACCTGCATCATTTTCAAGAGTTTCCAATGTAAACAAAGAAACTGATCCCAACAGAAGTGGATAAATGAATACAGACACTTTCATAGTGCTTCAAAGAGTCAATCTAGTTAGTAGATCCATGTTATACATTTACTATTGTTTGCGTTTCTATTCATTATGTCATTCTTGTTTTCTCTTTTTATGGTTTTCTATTTGGTTTATTTTTTGTTGCTTCTGCTTAATTGCAGGCAGGTCAGACAAGAAAGAAAATATTGAAAACCTTGATTTGAACCCTTGAAGGCAGATTTGTTGTCTACAGATGAACTTAGTTTTACTTTGAGTTTTTAGAATTGGGAAATCTTGGTTATTTCTTGTTTGGATTTATTAGAAGTCCATAACCATGATCTACAAACATATCAGGGTCTGAGGAAGAATAACACAGCACTGGTGAGGAAAATCGCAATTAATTCAAACACAGCATTTGCAAACTACAACTTGGGACTTCTCACAAACATATCGTAAGCAAAATGTAAATAGCAAAGCTATCTGAAGAATGATCAAGATGAAAATCTAAACAACATAGAAATGCAAACATCTAAATAGCTAACATAGATAGAGGAAAGGATGCCAGATGCTGAGCTACTACTGAAACAAAACAATAACAACCCACAAGCTACTGAACCTGTCGTCTTCATTTGGTTAAATATGTTTAATAGCACCCTGAACTATTGTGAAAGATGCACTGCTGGGAAAACCCTACTTGATAATCAATTTGAAGCAAAATGGGGAAAATGCTAATAGACGTGGGAGATCCAACAAGGATGACTCCTCATCGGCAAAATCCTGGAGAACGTCCCCACTATTACAACTTATTTGACCTGCAAGATGTTACCTTAGAAACAAAGGAGATAGAAAGAGTTAGAGGGCTTGTAAAGAGAGAGAAAGACGAAGGAGGTGAGCTCACGTGTTCCTTCATTGTGTTGATGAAATCTTAGAGCATGTCACCACTATTATCAGAGGATTCAACCTGCAAGAAGAGAGTTAGAGGCCTTGTATGGGAAAGGTTGTCCGCATGGCTTCCAGATTGCTGCTAGTAGAAGGGGAAAATCAAATAGTAGGGTCGCCAGATTGCCACTGGTAGAAGGGAAGAATAAAATCGCAGAGAGAGAGAGAAAGAGAGAGTGGAAGAAACTAGGGTGGCGATGGTAGCTAAAGCACTGGCAGAAGGGAAAATGAGAACCACAGAGAAACAATGGTAGGTTTCAACGATGGTAGCTGAAGCACCGGACGAAAAAACCCGCTTTAAAATTTTCATGTGCTTTCAAAATGTAAGACCTCTAACGGGAGCTTTCAACGGCGCCGTAAGTGTTCCGTAACTGTTGCAGTAAAACCAAATCAAGTAAGAAGCTGTCGAATGAGGTGGTTGCGTATATGTATTATTTTAATATTATATTTAGTTCGACCAATGAGAAGGCAGCTCATGATTGGCTGAAAAAAAAATTTTTATTTTTTTTTTTTCTAGCCAATCAAATATCACCTACTCCCTACAAGTACACAAATTAACTAATTGAGAGCACACCTAATAAAAATCCAATCTATAAGATTAACAACAAATATATGATCAATCACTTATTTTTTCTTGGCTCAACTATACAAATGAGCTTCAATCATCCCCATCAATGTGAAATCAACGAAGCTATGACTATCTGATGATCAATATCAAATCCGCGTGGCACACGCTGGATCTAGAAAGTAGGGCTCTTAGGAACGATCCTAACAACAACCGGCCTTTTATCTTCTTCCTTGAACCATGTGTGAAGTTTAGGCTGCAATCCGTCATCAAGCACATGCATCATATCACACTGTAAATCATCTAAACAGCTTTCTTCTATAATCTTCAGAACTACGTTAGCTTAGGTTATTGCTTTTCCTCTTTCTTTAATAATAGGGAAATGATTTGAAAGCTACATTTCTCCTCCTTACGCCTCAAATATTGATAGATATGCCTGCTCGTATCTATTCTTCGCAATACCCAGATGCAGATCGCAAGAAGGTACACCTTCTTCTTCCTCCTTTCATGGGTTTCTGCTTTCCACCTGATCCAAGGTATGTGATTTCCTATCTACAAATAGAACCCATGTAAGTTTTCCGGCGTCAATGTACCGGTAAATGTGGAATAGAAGTTATTCTGGTTACAGGTTTTGAACCGGAGCCGGCACATAGTTCCGGTATAGATGTTGAGACAGTTCCGGTTTTGGGTATGCTCCTGTTTCGTCCCGTCTCCGGTAAGTTCGGAACCGCCCATGGTGTCGCCGAAGAAAGATGTACGGGGAGAAGCTGTCGTGTCACTGGTTCCGCCCCCGGAAAGAGATAAAGTGAAGAGCCAGCAGAGATACTAGTGAGTCCGCTGCCACAGGCAGAGATTGAAACTGCAACTGTCAAATGGTGCTCGGTGATAGAAGAGATCGCGGATTGGCACCATTACGTTAGCCTTTTCAAGCAGATAGATGGTTACGTCCGGAAATGGTAAGCTCCTGCAACTGATTGACTCGCCGAGTCTGAGGAAGTTTGCTTTGTTGAGCCATCGAGTTGACTCAAAATATTCTAACGTCATTGACTCAACATCCATGAGTTCTTATATGCTGTTTGCGCGTGTCGATCAGTATATGCATTTAGAGGCCTAAAAGGTAAATGTGGGTCCCAAAATTATTGTGATCTGAGCCGCTTATCTTCTGCCAAACATATCACATACTTGATACCCCAAAAATCTTCTCAAATGGATGATCTTAACCATTCAATTGGTTACATTTTGTGTCTTTTTCTATTCTTTTTAATCTTGAGCAATCTATTTTCCAATACTGAGTAACAGGTGATTAGGATCATCCTTCATATATTTTTTTGGCGCAGGACCAATCTAAGATACGAGCCCTGAATTAAGCATTTACCTGAGTTGGTCAATTGCCTTATCTAACAACTAAAAGGTCGTGGGTTCAAGTCCATTGTTTAGCTATTAAAATTAAGTTGTTTGCACCATCCAATACAGGTATAAAGATTCTCCCGCCCAAAAATATATTGGCGTTTGAATCAAAAGATTTTACCTTGAGGTCATAGGTTTAAGGTGTAAAAACAACCTCTTGCTAAGGTACGGTTGCGTATTATTGACCCTTGCAGTCTGCACCTTTCCCTCCTCTACATAAGCAGGAGCTTGGTACACCGAGACTGTCCTCTTTTCTAAGCCTTCTTAATTCATGAAAACTTCCACACTGGTGTAACACCCCGGATTTTTAAGACATTTTTTTTTTTTATAATGACATTTTAAATAAGAGCATTTGGGATCCCATGAGAAAATATTTATTCAACATTTTACTAAACCTATCTTAAAAACTCCGAGTGTTAGTTTTCCTTTCTCAAAATGGTGTACATGTAATTTAAACATAAAGAAATAATCCGCGTATAAATCAACGTCAAATAAATAGGTGCCTTTATTTTAAATCAAATAAACGTCCAAAAGACAATAATAATATGGCCCAGGGTCTATCCATCATAACATCCCATATAAATGTCCAACATATGTCCAAAGATCTAAATCACATCCAAATATAAAGTATGTAGTCCATAATAAAATTCAAATGATAATCCACTCTAATGACTCACATTACTGTCTAAAACTATAGGGAAAACTAGTCTTCAGCAGCTCTCAAGGTTTATTAACCGCTTTTCCTTTACGGTGTCGCATTAAGATCTAAGGCATTGCAAAACAAAGCAATGCCTCAGCAAACTATCGCTTGTGTAGGTACATAGACAATTAATGTAATAAATGAAAGAAATAATGAACAGCATTGATGAAAAGTCTAACATTTATGAAATTAGTGATATCATAATGCCATGTTCAAATAAATGTCAATTTATTCCATATGCTAAAACATGAAATTCACTTAGTTAAAACATGACATGAATCAATAACATGGAGCATACAACAAGAATAAGGGCACCCTAAGGTAATGGGTCCCACCACATCGCACTAACATCCCTGATCAAAGGTACACGTAATCAACCTCTGAGTGTCGTCACACCCAGGCATATCATCCATAACCATGCTCATCATACATGCACACATAATAAGAATATGGGCCATCATGCTGCAGTGGCTACCCTCCATGGGTATCAACCACCGCCGCTCCCCGTCGACACCATAACGGGAGACTTAGCGTCTGTCCCCATGGAAAGGCTTAGACCGGTAGTGTGGACTATCCATGTTATCAAACCCCTACCGAATGCCATCTATGGGCAGGTGTCTATCATATCACAAACTCATCACATCATAATCTCGAAAGGTGGGTGGCCGGCCCTATCCCTCCTAGCATGACGCCCACCGGGTGAGAGTACCCGTCATCAAATATAAAACACGGAAATCATATGTATATGCTAAAACTCAAGAGCACTTATAGCTTGCAATCCCCAAGACATGCCCCTTAGCCTATAAAAGGACCAGCTAATAAGCCTCTATTCTCATTTCCATGTAAATCCATGCATTTTCTATATATATCATAATAAATAAGTCTCTAATTAAGCATAACTAATTTACATCATGCTTGTAAAAGCATTTGCAATAAGTTTATTCAGTAAAAGATTTCAATTTGGAATAACCATCCTGTACTCAATGTCGCATGAAATCCACGGTAAATAATAATTGCAATTTAAAACACAATCACACATGATGCTATGTTTAAACATGGTTTAAAAATCAAGGCAAAACATTAGTTGTCGTCACCTACCTCAGTGTGAGACCACTAGCTTGCTAATAACTCCATTTAATTGGTATATTCAAGTGCACCTGTACATATCACATCACTATTTAAAAATCTTTCTAAATAAAAAGTGGTCATTTCTAAGTTTTTAAGTTAAAACTAGGTCTGTGTCGTCGATACGGTCACAACGCCTCTTTCGGATCGTGATTTGGACCTCTCTAGCTCCCAAAAATCAAGTTTTTATGAAAACTACCCTTAAATGGGGCCTGCCGAACCACTATAAGGTGGTTTATACCGGTGGCGCCCCTTTTCCGCCAGTTTACACCGGCGTATACTGGCGCACGCAGACGCCGCACGGGACACGCACCGCGTCCCAGCGCCACCGCGACCGCCAACTGGCTTCTCCCCCGCACGCGTGCGACGACGACGTCGTGTGACATTGTCCCTCGGGTGTTACCGAGTGGCGCCGACGCTGTTGACGACGCCGAAGAAGACGACCGGATTCCGGTCGCCTCCGGCGAAGCTACAGAGCTCCGTTTTGCGTGATTTTTGCGCCATTTTCTTCAGAATTCTCTCTAGAATCCATTTATGCCCTCCTTTTGCACTGATTTTTCCAAAAACCATGGTTTTTAAACGATTTTTTTCAAGTTCCTAAAATCATCCCTAGGTACTGGTTTTTTGGTTTTCTTGAGAAATCCACCGTTGGATCACTTCCAAATTTAAAGGGTATGCTCTTGGGTCTCTTTTGCACTAGTTGGACGGTTCGATTTTCAAACGGACTAGGTTTGATCCGTAAAATCATGCTCCAACAGTAGCGCGCATACAGGTTCTTAAAAATCTGATTTTTTTTTTCTAATTTTTTAAACGTTTTTCTAATTGTTTTTCTATTTAATAATTACGAAAAAACATAGATTTGAGACTTACCTTGCGCCTGGCCGAAGTTGCTCGTGTTGCCGGGATTCCACTCCCCGGAAAATCCAAGTTTTGCAGGGCTAGGGTTTTGCGTAAAAACTCAGAGAAAACGCTCAAAGTGGAGCGTTTTGGCAACCTGGGGAGGGTAGATATAGGCCTAGAGTCTTAGGGGAAGAGAACCTCTTTCATTCACGCCTCTTTTCATGGCTTCTCCGGCGATTTTTCCGGATCCGGATACAGACGTGTGGAAGACGGGGGTGCCATTATCAATTTGGGCCCCTGTGTAATACGTTTTTATCAAATGACAAAATTGCCCTTACAACTTCGACGGCTCATAACTCCCTCGTTTGAGCTCCGTTTTTTGCGTTCTTGGTGGCGTTGGACTCGTATCGACGAGCACTTTCAAATTATTATGTTTTCAGAAATTTCATTCATAAATTTTTATTTTAATTTATTTAATAATTTCCTATTTTATCCTAAAAATTAAGGATATTACAACTGGTGACCTAAAGTTGTCGCTAAGTCCTAAAGAGGGGCTTGTATTTTAAAATGTTGGGTTTTTTGCATATTTGCTTTTACTTTATAAAATTTTTGCAGGAAAACCTGACATTTTCATGTTTTTGCAAATTTGCCGCTCCGTTTGATTTCCATCTCAATTAACCGTCTAATTTTTTAAAATTACAATCGTACCCCCTACCCCCATCGTTTCCTTCTCACTGTACATAACAGGCAGACAGACTGCTTCCTTGTCTCTGTGCTAACAATCAGACAGACTGCTCCAGGGCTGAAGACGACCGTAACAAGCACACAATTAAAATTCCAATCGTAGCCCCATCCCCATCGTTTCACTATAATATACCTTTCAGATAATGTAGTCAATTTTCATTTGATGAAAATTCTGGGTTGCATTGTCTGTTCTTGAATTGTTTGTTTTATCTATTGTCGGTGCATTTATCTGTTAAAGCTTCTTTCTTCGTGATTGGTCATAGCTGAGTTCCTTTGTTTAATATTCCAAACTATTTCATCTTGTGATCATATAAACTGATTTCTTTTCTGACATTCAGCAAGCGCAGCCCTCACTGGTCTTTTTCCTGCATCAGATACTGCCAGAAAACTTTAGAAAATAGCAATTTACCTAAATGACAATTTATTCCCAAGTGAATCAGAAAAAAATCCGGTTTGTGCAGTCATAATTACTGATTTTGGCTAATTGTATGTTTTTTTGGCTTTTACTCTTTTAATGAGAGACAAGAAAGGAAAGTAAATCCTGATATGCAAGGTTACTTTTGATTCACAAATATAACCTTCAAAATTACTTGTGTTTGATAAATGAAGGGGGTGTTTCAGTCCTTTGGTCTGTTTCTTCATTTTTTTTGTGGCACAAAGATGGCGCAAGTTTCAATCATTTTTATCCAATCACGATTTTTGAAAATTCATCTCCGAGCTGGGTATTGAGAAATCGCAATTAAGCCTGATATCACAATCTTTCACATTTTTGTCAAATCCTCTTTTGGCCTCCCAAACATGTATTTTGCAAAATTTTCATTTGGAAAATCTGCACTTTCAAAATTTCTAAGAAACCGAGATTTAAGGCTGTTACAAAACAGTCCCTTAGTTCTATCTAGGATGATAATAAATCTGCTCCCTTTGTTGCATTCAGCACCTTTTCTTGCAATTTCTTACATGTATTCAATTGCATTCACCTAGCTAAGGAGCAGTCTGTTGGAAATATAAAGAGAGAACATTGATAATTTTGACAGTTTTTCCAAACAGTAGAAAGCAACAGGCTCTGTATTTCAAAACACAGCATACAAGCCTCCACAGATGCGGAAGTGGAGCTCTAAACTCAGTTGACCACGAGTTGCTGTAAGCAATCTAATCTTTGACCACAATTACAATGGACTGCATTAGTGTGTCCATCCTGTCAGCAAGAAACAATGAGAAAAGAAGAATTGCAGTAGTTTAAGCTCCTTGTTGCATTTTTTTACGCCGAGGACTTACCGTTTTGTCAAGAAGGCCTGTAGCTTCTTTACCAGGATAGGAACAGAAAACCGACACGTTGAAGGTGATTGCTGGTCAATGAGGAAGCCCTGCCTCAGCTGAGATTAAGCCACTGAATGGAGTCAGGATCATCATGTAGGAGATTGTACCCTCATACTATATAAAAGTTTCTGAAAAGATATTTTGAGACTTTGATTCATAGGGATTTCTTTATTCTTGTGCTCCTGGTTCCCTGAAGAAGCTCATTGCTTTTAAATTTGAAGTTCTGCAGTTTCTTGCTTTGGCTGTTGAATGTTTGCAACCGTTGTGCATTTTATGATCTTTCAGGTAAGGGTCTTCTTTTCTGTTCCTGAAAGTGTGGCTGCTAGAGACAAGGATGTCCTGGAGCAGTCTGTCAGCTTGTTACACGATGGGCGTGGGGGCTACGATTGGAATTTTAAAAAATTAGATGGTTAATGCAGATGGAAATCAAACAGAGTGGCAAATTTGCAAAGTTTTGGAAAACTTAATGGCAAATTTGCAAAAATGTGAAAATGTTAGGTTTTCCTGCAAAAATGCCATAAAGTAATGGCAAATCTGCAAAAAACCCTAAAATGTTCCATCTTGATCAAATTTCCATAGTAATGCTCAAACTTGCTTATCAAAATTGTACTGACACATTGGTTGCATAAACCATTTCAAAAACATGAAATGCAAATGATATCCTATTTCCTCTGCTGTTGTTTCCCTCTTGTTCATTTCCTTACATTGAAGCCAGCGATAGTTTATCTATCGAATGGTTTTAGTTAAAGTGTTCATTATTGCTTCATTATTATGAACCTTTGGTCTATTTATAATAGCTGTTTTTGTGAGTTTTATGTTGAGTATTTTCTATTCTCTGTGTAGTGTTCAGAGAGATATGATCGAGGAATGTTTGATTTCAATTAAATGTGGTGAAGCCGATTTGATAAACTTGGATCCTGGACTGGCATACATTGCATTTGTGAACTATTCCATGAAAGCAATTGCCAACTACGTGTATTGTAATCAAGCTGAGAGTTACAGTGCTGTTGCAGTTGTGAACAGGAAGAGCTGCAAGAAGAATCCAAAAGTCAGCTTACAAGATCTCAAGGGGAGCAGGTCCTGCCATGGGGGATATTTGACAGCAGCGGGATGGAATTATCCTGTTAATTACCTCAAGCAATTTATTGATTCCAAGCAAGCAAATGATCATGAGATTGTTTCTAAGGTTCTTTTCTGCTGTTTGTGCACCATTGGAGTTCGAAAAAATGGGAGAATGTAGTGGGTGTAGCAAGGAGAATGGCACATGTCCATCTAAGAGTTTGTATTACTGTCACTATGGTGCATTTCGGTGCCTTGTTGAAGAATTGGGACATATTGCATTGGTAAAGGAAGATACTGCATTGCTTTACTCTATGGAAGGTCCATACAATCAAACATGGTCGACAAAGTCAATAAAAGAATGCATGTGAGTACAGGGCTCTGTTTCGGTCTATGATCTAGAAACATGTTTGGTTTTTCTCTGTTAAAATCTCCAGCAGCTCGCTCGCTCAAATTATTGTGTTCTTCAGGTATCTATGCCCACAAGGGAGTTGCAGAGAAATTAATGGTTATCCGGGTGACTGCATGTGAGTTCCGGTTATCCATGCTAGGAAGTTGAAGCCTTTACTACTAACTAGTGCTCTTCTTTCTTAGAATATACATCTAGATCAATATAAAGATACAGGTGCAGACATTTGATGAAACGGAAATGTTAATGGTGGTAGAAACTCCACTTGGGATTCACCACTTGGAGAACTATCCTTTGATGAATAGGACGTGTCAGAAGTCTAAGTGTCTTGATGTATGTAGTTAAGGAAAAATGAAGAGGTGCTTGATGCTCATAATACATCAGTTTGTAGGTAATTATTGACAGAGACTTACCCCAATGTAGTCCAAAGATTTTATCTTCTACCGAGGGCCAGTAATCACGGGGAGATTTATCTCCTCTTAATTACCATAACATCAAACTCTGGGCATTGCCATTGCTCACCACATATTTAACTTCTGATGATAAGCTACCCTCACAGGCCACTTTCTCAGTTTAGGAGTTCAATGCATTCCTTTTGGAAGGGGGGAGCCTTGCCATAATGGTAGAATTGTCGCCGTGTGACTTGGAGGTCACAGATTCAAGACATGGAAACAGCCTCTTACAGAAAATGCAAGGTAAGGCTGCGTACTATAGACCCTTTCGCCCCTTCCCCAGACCCCAAATATGCAGGAGCTTCGTGCATTGGGCTGCCCTTTTTAATGCAATCCTTCTGGAAGTTCCTTAACAATTAGCAGTAATGATTTAAATCATTGTGTAGTTCTAATTCTGTCATCAGTTCATACGTACAAAAGAAAGTTTTAGAGAAGGAAAAGCATTGGATTGTCAAGCCTAAATGAGTTTGGATGCTTTGTCTTTCATAAGGCAAAAGCTTCGCTTGAAAAGATACTGGTCAACCAACAGTTCAGAAGGATCCATGAAAGCATATTGTGATCATCTAAAGCTGATAACTCATTTTGATGCCATCACGCAATCCTGAAACTCTGAAAGATAGAAAACCAGTAAGCACAGCTTCAAACAATCTTTTTGCACCTTCTGTTTGGCTGCTGTCTTCAGTTTTGCTTGATTTTCTAGGTTATTCTGGTTTTCCAGTTGCTATCATATATACATATCTACATGGACAATATAGATATGTATATATGAGATTAGTTTTGCTATATCTACATGGACAATATAGATATGTACATATCTACATGGACAATTATATCTCACTGCTTGAGATTGGTTTTCCTTTTGCTAACAAATTTGGACCTGTTCCTGCAAATGTAATAAGTGTGCCTAACTCTATTTCAAGCAAAAAAAAGTCAGTAGTTCTGCAGACATTGCTCAATGCAACCTGGGTTAATGGTCCTTACAGTGGAAGAAATGGTGATGGTCACCTACTTAGTTCCAGGTAATTCATCATTCCACCTGAATGTACCATTTTTAATTTTGTGTGTTACAGTAAAGAGTAAATAATTTCCCAAAGATGATTCTTCTTTATATCAAATATCAATTTCCTTAAAAATGATTGTTTCCATTTATCTGTGGGTCTTCCTAAGATTGTAGCTCCCAATACTGGCCTTTTTACTATCGAACTACTGAAAGAATGCCAGAACAGGAAGTAGGAAGTAGCCCACATCTTATTTAGTGGGACTTCGTTTAGAAATATATAATTGGAGCGAAACATTGCAACAAGAAGCCACTTGCCTTTAATAGGGAGCTCATACCTGAAATTGTAATGTAATGTTTAGTTACTCATACAAGAACTTGCCTAACATAAGATGGAATCGAGTTGGACCAGTCATCGTTTAAGGTCCTGGCTTTTCTATTGTCTTGAGCTAGTAAATGGAATTATTGATTGGTTAGTAGCAGCAGCCAGTGGTCATCGAGGAACAGTATCATTTTGCTGTTTTGATGTCCTTGGATTTTGAATTTGATACCGATTTACATACCCAGAAATAAAAAACCTTTAGGTCTTCAAAAAAAATATTCACTAGTAAGAGAAGTTCTATGAGAGTAAGATGAAAGCCACTTAGAAAAAAGTTTACCATGCCATACATAGATTTCAATTTTGATTTTATATTTCTATCCTGCATATTCTAATTGACTTGGATACTAATTCTTGTAATTCTGTAGAGTACTCAGGGAATAGATATGGTGAAGCAGCTCACAAGGTCATACCTCGGGATGTCTGCTTCCATTTCTCAAAGCATACAAAATCTTAACTCCAAGAAGGCTCCAGCCACTCCATCTACCGTAAGTACAGTTCCACGTACGTGGCTATTTTCAGTCTACCAAATTGCTAAGTTTGTCCACCAAAGGTCACAATAGCCCGTAAGATCCATCAATTACAAAATAACCCCAAACACAGCAGTCTGAATTTTGCCCACAACAATGTAAGAGCTGCACTTGTGGATATCCATACAGTCCACAAAGTGGGTAAACATGTGAGATGGAAAAGTAACATTTTAGAGCTTAAAAGTCAACTTTCAAAACTGGGTTTTTCTATGCATTTTGAATAAGATGTCATAAGAGATGAGAAAAAGCATTTTTTTTAAATATAGCAAAAATAGATGTAACCAGCTTCTGATGAATCTCTTTGGTACGGTGCTTAAAAGAAACTCCTATTTGTTGCTCAAAGTAAATGATAGAATCCAACTATTTTATGAAACTGAGTATTTTAATTTTTTCTCAGTTGGTGAAATTCCAAGCATTGCTTTATGTGCTGCTGACATGAATTCCCTTCATTTTTACTAACAATGGACTTTACTGTTCTAACAGTTGCCTCTTCTGCCAAATTTTTGTATGTTCGACATCTGTGGACTTTTGCTGCAGTCTCGATCCTACTAGCACTTTTCTGACAGTCATTTTCCCGGCATAAGAAATGAGACTAGGAAAAATTTTACCACTACTAGAAATGTAAGGAGAAAGTCTCCATGCTATTTTGTATATGAGCCAGGAGAAGACACACTCAGGAAATAACCAACTTATACGGATAAAGGAATGTCCAGGCTAATTGATACAGATGATTACATAGAGTTTTACAGTGCAAATCCTCTTCAAGGCGAAATGGATCTAGGGATCAAGACATCCCCAATGTTGTTGTGCCATGGATCAGCCAAGTGGGTTGCCAAGTTCTCCAGTGGCCCTGTTCCAGGATAGGCTGACTGCTGGACACAGAAGCCAACGAAAGCCAACAAGGCAAGCCGACCTGAAAACAAATTAACATTGGAACGATTGGTTAAGGAGTGAATAAGCACATGGCATGCAATCTAGCAATCAGTGATTAAAGTAGAGAGTGGTAACCATTTTTTATCTCCTTGATCTTGTATTCCTTGAACTTGACAGGGTCCTTGGAGTAGCCCAAGGGATCAAAGGCTCCACCGGGGTATTTCTTCTTTTCAGGGTCTTTCTCCATGCTGCGTTGGTGCTCCACAAAGGCAATGGCAATGAATTCAATTACAAGGATGGTAGGCAAGGTGCCCCATGGGACCGGGTTGCCTAGGTAGGTAGCTTGTCCACCGGGAATTGCAGCCCATTCTTGAGCCTTCACCCAATTGCCCAAGCCTAATGCCTCTGGTACCAAGATCCCAGGCTGTGAACATGACAAAAGCAAAGAAAAGGAAAAATACTCAACCTCAGCAATAGTGCTTTTCTAAGCAAATTTATGTGGGAATACACGCACCTAAACACTTCATGGTCTAAGAGCACCAATGCTAAATTGACTCAAAACTCCGGTCGAGCCCTCAACCAAGTTTCATTAGTTCAGAAGGTATGACTACTAGTCGCCTGACTATATCTGGGTATTGAAAATCCCACCTATATAATGATTAAGACCTCGGTCGATACATTTGCAATTGGAGATTTCATTTCTCTACTTTTAACCAAAAAGAGAGTATACAACCCCTGATTCTAAAAGGCTGTTGCATGGTGTCTGCGTCATAATCAGTACAGGGATTAATGCTCAGCTAAAGAACATGCCACAGCTAGATGCAGGTTTGGACGTCCAAATCACACGTCTTCTGGCCACATCCTGATTGACCGAGCAACAAAAGTAATTTCCGTTGTATGATCCTAACCGAGCAGAAATGGATGGCTCAGATTGGAAGACCAAGGCAGTAAAAAATTTAACCAGATGGAGAGCTATGATTATCCAATAATAAAGATTTCTGGTGCATCGCTCAGATAGGAGTTTCCCGTAAGATGAACGTTTTGCATCACCAACCATCTAAAAGGACTACATAAAGGCTTCGAAACTTACTCAAAGACACTACTCCATAAAAGGAAACAGAAAGATGAAAATTGCACAACGGCTGCGTTTTTATCAAAATCTGAAAACCGTAAGCAACGGGCAATGGGGAGAAAATATGATAAAAATAGTGGAAGGGAATAGGCAAAACTTACCACTGCAAGCATAGCCCATCTGCAGTGGATGAGTTCAGATTCCTTGAATCTCTCCAGGTTCTCAGGCACTTCACCAAGACGAAGAGGGTCGAACCCAAAATCACTGACCAATAACCAGAGAGAGTTAGCTTCTCGGCAACATGAGTTCCTTCTGCTGCATCAAAACAAGAAAGGATAGAAATGTGACAGTTTTTGTTACCCAGGTGCGGATCCGTCTAGGTAAGGTGGGCGAGGCTCTCCTGGCATCCAATCTGCCGACATGGTAAAGCGCGCAGAGGCATTGGTGCAGGCATTGGGAAGGGCAAGAGAAGTTGAGAATTTCGATTTGGACGAAGAGAGAAGAGACGGGTAAACGGCTGCAACTCCGCAGCTGTTCAAAGAGTTTGCGGCCATCTCTCTCTCTCTGTATGCGTGTGTAGTATCTGTTTGTTCTGGTTTTGTGTTTTTTGAAGGGGAGATGGAGAGTTGAGTAGTAGTACCAGAGGTGATAGACGAATCCAAATGCTGATTCCTATTGGCCAGATGTTATCTTCCCCCTGAAATGTCATTGGGTAGCGTCTTCCATGCAATCCGTCGTATAACGACGTGGGAGATCGGATAGGGAAGCTGAAACTTGAGGCTGAGGTTGAGCCGGGTTCACGAAAATCCAACAAGATCTCAGCAGGCATATATCCAGTTGAGTATGCGTGCGGTTGAAAGTAAGCGGCTCCACTCTTCCAATGATCCGACCATTTATCTTGGTAATTGATATGGTTGATTAATTCTTGAGAAAGAAGCCCCCGCCCTTTTTCCAACCACGGTGAAACTTTGTTCCCTAGATCTAAGTACACATCGTATTTGGAGTGGCATAGATAGCCTAGAGATCTAATTGTCATATTCATTCGTGATAATAATAATAAATAAAAAGTGACTATCTATTTTTATTTTTTTTCAAATATTCCAAACAAGTAGGTAGGATCATCCAAATACATTGACTTATATGGGGTTGCCTATTTTTAGCATAAAGAACATGATGAATGCCTTAGATTTATAGAAAAAAGTTCATCATATAAACCTCTTCTCTCTTTCAAGAGCATGCCAGGACTTTATAAAAAAAAGTTATCCAGCCAATGATAATTCCTTTGACATGTTAGAGGTTTGTTGTCGAGATAGACACCTAGGTATTTTGGTTTCCCAATAGTTAGTTTAAAGGCTAACACAATCACAAATAGGGATGACAAAGAGTAGGGCCAATTTAGGGACTTGACCCTGATTAACCTATAATGGTTGGGTTAGGAAATTTGGTACTTGGGTCAAGTTATATTAAAAAAATATGACCCAAATGCATATTAAGGTCAGTTTGGGTTAGTAACAAAAAAAAATTGACGGACCCTTATAATTTTCTATGTATTTATATATTGAATAAATGCCCTCGCATATATTTATCTAAAATTATAAATGCAATGACATTTGAGTGATTAAAAAATGTTCTAATTTTGGTATGGATCTAATGTCTTCTTTCTTTTTGGTAGAAATTCTAATATATTTAAATGAGGTGAAAATTGTTAATATAGAAAGATATGCTTCGTTGATAATTGTTATCAATTAATTTTTTTAAGTGTTAACAATTTAGCTGTTAAGGTTAACTATGGGATCCGACCCAAATTAACCCATAGATGTTAGGAAAGGCAATTTTTTTGGTTCAAATAATATTATATTAGAAAAACTATGGCCCAAAGTTAGTTACAATTAGGATAAAAATATCAAGGTCAAGGCTAGGGTCATCCAAAATTCCAATTGATCTAACCCATTGCCATCCCTAAGTGAAAGCTTACAATATTCAAATGGGATCCACACCTGTTGCATGGCTCATCCACGTGATTACCACACACACAAAATGACGGGCCCTTATGGTTTTCTATGTATTTATATATTGAATTAAATGACCTTGCATATATTTCTCTAAAATTATAAATGCAATGACATTTGGGTGATTAAAAGTTAGTTATAGAAGTTAAATGCCTTAATCATTAAATGAGTAAGTTTACCCTATGGTCTTTACCCATTTGTATTTTCCAAGTGAACGTACACTTGTCCACAAATAAAATTTCCTGCCATTTCTATTTGTTTTAACTTAAATTAAAACACATGGAAGCCACATATGGTACATGGAGAAGTGAAAGTACAAGTAGGGTTTTGGATTTGGTATAAACCACCTCACTCATCCAAATCTCATCCATTAGATTTTGTTTCTTTGAAGTTGTAAAATGGGCAACCAATCGACTTCACTATGATACTTTGAAGGAAAAATACTTCCCTAGTGTTAAGTGTTTAATTTTAGCTAAAAGACCCTTAGTTTAGCATTCAATTAGATCATCTAACCGTTCAAAATTTGCAAAATTTAGCTTGATTTTAAATTTAGCTCAAATTGACCATCTAAACTTTAATTTTTCAAAATCAACGGTGAGATGATCATTAGATCTTATTAGATGATTAATTTGCAGTTCATATGATTTTAATTTAGTCTTTTATTTTATAGATCAACTAAATGAGGGTTGAATGGCTCAGATCTATGTCCAATGGTGCAAATCAAGTGAAGATCAATAAGGGAAGAGTCCTAAAAGGAAGAGGAATCCTAAAAGGAAGAAGAGTACTAAATGGGAAGAAGAGGAGTTTCCTAATAGGAATCTACCTCTTCAAGGAAAGAGTTCGAGTACAAGAGTCCTAAATGGGAAGAAGATGAGTTTTCTATTTCTTAATAGGAATCTACCTCTTCAAAGAAAGAGTTTGAGTAAAATAAGAAAGGGAAAACAATTATTTTGGAGTTGGAAGTTGAGTTTTGTCTTTTGCTTCTTTTATTTATCGTTTTGTTTTCCTGCTTCACTAGACTTTGGTTGATCATCTGTAATTTCTATCCTGTTTTCATCGTATTCCCATCCTAGAAAACCAGTCACCGCATCACTTTTTCCGTCTTGTTTCCACTCCTTTGCTATAACACCTTCCTTCACCGCACGTTCCCTTTCTCGGTTGGAAATTGAGTTCCAGTCTGTTTGTTATCACCATCTCCACATATTCTCATCAACTGCTAAACTCCTCCCTCGTACTCCATCTCTCCTTTCGCTGTTTCTCAACGCACCTAGCCTCCTCTTCACACTGCACCAGTTTTTTTTCCCCATCTTCTCCGTTCTTCTCTTTTCATCCCATCACCTTCTTCCAGATGACGCCCAAAAAAGGCATAGTTTTTTTTTTCCCGTTTCACTTCATCTTTTCACCATCACTTAGAACCAAACGCATTTGCCCTTCTTCCCATTTTCTCGTCTACTCAGATCCACCCTCAATCGGTCACACACCCAGACCAAGGTCCAGCTACAACCTCCACCGATCTTTCCCAAATCGTTTCCCTCTGCTCCACGCGTTATCCTCATCACCCAGATCATCTCTTCCTCCGCTCCAAACGAACCACACAAAACCCAGAAAAGGTGTCGTTTTTTTTCGTTTCACTTTGAATCATCACTAGCCAGGCGATTCCAGTCTGACCAGGCAAAGTACCTCTTCCACTGGTCCAACATCACCCCATGCCACAGCCATTCAACCCTGGCATCTGCACGATCTCAGCCATCTTCTCTGATGGATTTTCCTGTTTACGGAAGTTTTTGGGAAATTTCAGGCAAAATTCCAAAATTGCGCTTGGAAGAATAATTCAATTTTCATTTACTAACCTATTCTTATTCCGGGTTTATGTTATTTCATTTTGAGTTATTCGCATTCTATGTTATTCCATTACTGGTTAACTCAATCAAAGGTGCTGATTTAATTACGAAAATCTTTTAATTTCTTGTCTATTTTAATTCATAATTTCAATTAATTTTTAGAAATTGTTTTAAGGGTAGTTTTTTATTGAATTGTTGTTCCTGATCTTCAAAATAGGTTCTGAAAATATATCTAAGCCATTAATCATCAAATTTCTTAATTTGATTAGATCTATAACGATTTGAAGAATCTAACAAATTCCTCCATCAGATAACTAATCCAGGACATGTTGAATATAGTGATGGAGGTTGATCAAAGTTTTGGAAACCTGAAGTGAAGAAAGTTGACAGCACTTAAGATAGGAAATTAGGATTTTCTTAATTTTTCTACTTTTAGTTTTAATTAGGGTGTTATTGGTTTTTTTTTCTGTTCTTCCTGGAATTAGAATCCTGGAATTTCATTGGTAAACTAAATATGAAATCTGAATATATTTTTTAATTTTTTGTCAATTAAATTGAATTTTAAATAATTAAATTTTATTAAAAACTCCAATATTTTAAAGCGAGTCCCTGTGGGATCGACCCATATTTGCATACCTACACTACAATAGCCTGTGCACTTGCAAAAAACATCAACAAGTTTTTGACGCCATTGAATTTAATTAAAAAATCCAAATTTTTTTAAAAAATTAGAAAAAAAATCCAGAAAAATAAAAAATTATAGAGGTTCAGCATTTTACCCATTTTTAGGTGCATATTTAATATATTTTTAGTGCCTAACCACTTTATTTCCTGAATTTGATACTAATTGTTATTTTTCTTTTTTAGAAAATTGTCAAGTGGAGTATCATCAATTAAATAGATTTTCCTTGCTTTCTTAGATTAGGAATTTTTCTTCTTCTTTTTTTAGTGAATCTTGTAGTGAGACCCTTTTGTAATTTGCACTTTTAATTTTAATCTTTAAAGGGTTGGTAGTGAGACCCACACTTGATCTTCATCAGAAACCCCACTGTAAGTCTTCTCACTCAATTATTTTCTAGATTATGGTTTGCAGTTAGAATAATTTTGCATTGGTTGGTAGTTTAATTGCATATAGAAAGCATACTTTATATTTGTTGTATTTTAGGGTTTGCATTAGTTTATTACTTTTAATTGCATCTTAGGACACGTCTAATGCTTTAAGGTGAATTATATGCTGATCGAATTGTCATGGTATATGGAATTAATTAGTAAGGGCACCCTACCCCCATAAGATCAAGGGTGGATGTCATCACCACTCCTTGGCCCACTTAGGATCATCACCTCAAGCGCACTGCCCTAACCTTCAAATCAAATTAAAATTAATTAGAAGAGACCTATAGGGCCATCACATGCTCGCATGACCCTCTTATTAAGACGCGACTTATTGTCACTCCAGTGGTTTTTAAGCACTATGGTTATTGAGGGTTTGTCTAATAGAGCCTCGCTCTTTCCTAGCCTCCTATTGACGTTTGTGAGGTCTAAACGCCTCCTTACATGAGGGTTGTATTAACCACCTTACGCAGAACCTAACTGGTAAACAATAATCAAATCTAAAGGAGAGGAGGAGCGCTAAATTAGGCTAATTAAAAGCATTATCCCCGCACAATTTCAAGAAAATCAATATATCGCTTATTAGCCTAAGGTGTTTGATTGTGCCTTTTTTCTTACATCACATAGAGTTAGAGTTAGCATTTAGAGTAGGATATTTTAGATTATGAATAGTTCATGCAAGGGTATCAATCTCAGAACCATGAGCTACTACTGTTAAACCTAGAGATTCAATGCATCCAACACCAAGGGGAAAGAAACATAGTCCCTATCCTTATGGCTGAACCATTAGCAGAGATTGAGCACAAGACTATTAGAGATTTTTATGTGCCGCTCCAACTTAATACCCCTTCCTACATAGCTTTACCTCCCACAAATGCCCACCACTTCGAGTTAAAGCCAGGAGTAATTCAATTACTACCCACTTTTTATGGTCGAGACCAAGAAGACCCATACATATATATCAAAGAGTTCCTTGATATTTGTGCCACATTTAGGTTCCGAAATTTTTTGGATGATTCGATGAGGCTAAGGTTATTCCCGTTCTCACTTAAGGACAAAGCCAAGTCATGGCTTAATTCCTTGGAGGTAGGTTCCATACATGCATGGGACCAATTGTTTAAAAAGTTTTTGAACAAGTTATTCCCTGTTTACAAAACAAATGCCCTATGTCGTGAAATTATAAATTTCCAACAAAGGGATGATGAACAATATTACGAATGTTGGGAACAGTGGAATGAACTGTTGCAAAAATGCCCTCACCATGGATTTGAGAAATGGAAGCAAGTTCAATACTTCTATGAAGCATTGACGCCTCAAAATAGACAAATGATAGATGCAGCGAGTGGAGGGACCCTCATGTTAAAAGATGAAAGTGAAGCTTGGGAATTCTTTCAAATTGTAGCTGATAATTCTCAGCAATGGGATTATTCAATTAGGAGAGAAAGAACTAACTAGCCCACTAAGAAAGGAGGTATCTATGAGATAGGAGCACATACTGATCTATCTGATTAGTATTGCTGAAAAATTAGATGGAAGAATGTACAAGCTTGAAACTATGTTTCAATCTTTTTTTGCTGTTACATTATCCCAAAAACCTCCACAAGAGGTATGCACTACTTGTTCTAGTCCAGCCCATTTAACCTCAGCGTGTCCATATAATAAAGTATTCCCTGAATATCTTGTAGACCAAGCAAATGCATTGAATGCATATCACCAACCTAGCGACAACCCATATTCTGAGACCTGCAAACCTGAATGGGCTAGGCATCCCAATTTGTCTTGGTCAAAGAATAACCACAAAGGGGGGTCATCTGTAAATCCCCCTGTCCAAAACTTTCCTCTTAGAAATACAGCTCCCCATCAGCCACCTAGCTTTCAATAACCTGTGCAACAAAAGAAACCATATTCAGAAGAAAACATCCACACCATGTTGGAACAAATTGTAAAAGATAATGATTACACTAAAAAGGCCTTACCAATTGCTAAATGATAGTAGACATTCAGCCAATTTCAACTCTTAAGCCATAGCTAAGCTAGAGGTGCAAGTAAGCTAGTTATCTGTTGAATTACATAATAGAGGAAAGGGTCAATTTACTAGTCAACCCATCCCTAACCTTAAGGGTCAATTTGAGATAGGTTAAGTTCTCAAAATCATAACCCTCATGAGCATGCCAAGTCCATAATCACCCTTAGGAATGGTCATCAAATCGATAACAAAGAAGGGTAGGCTAAGGAAACTATAGAGGAAAAAGAGGCAAAAAAAATACAGGAAAAAGAGAAAAGACAAAACAACCCTGTAGAACCTATAGTGGAGCCACCCTATGTGCCTAAAGTCCCTTTTCCCCAATTACTAAATAAAGCTAGGAAGGGATCAAAGTTCAATGAGTTAATTGAGGTGTTTAAATATGTACAAATCAATATACCATTGCTCAATGCAATTAAAGACATCCCTTCCTATGCCAAATTCTTAAAAGAGCTCTACACAACAAAGCGAAAGCTTAATGTGCAAAAGAAAGCCTTCCTCACTGAACACGTGAGCTCTTTGATTCAACACAAGACCCCACCAAAGTTTAGAGACCTAGAATGTCCTATAATCACTTGCATCATTGGAGATCATGTCATAGATAGGGCACTTCTTGACTTAGGGGCTAGTGTTAACTTGTTGCCATACTCTGTCTATGAGCAACTAAAACTCGGTGAGTTGAAACCAACCACTACCACGCTGCAATTAGCTCATAGCTCTATCAAGATACCTTGTGGTTTGGTTGAAGATGTCTTGATATAGGTGGATAAGTTTTATTACCCTATTGATTTTATTATGCTAGACACCCAACATGTATCCGATCCTGGTAGTCAAATCCCAATCATCCTTGGACGTCCATTTTTGGCAATGTCAAATGCCATTATTAACTATAGTAATGGTGTAATGAAACTCTCATTCGGCAACATGAATGTAAGCTTAATGTTTTTAATGCTGATCAACAACATTAGACCTCGATGATCCCTGTGATGTCAACTTGATAGATAGTCTAATTAATGAGATTCATTCACCATTGTCCATCTCAGACCCACTAGAGGCTTGTCTTATGCACTTTAATGGAGAACTTGATATAGACAAGTCTATTGAAGAGGTAAACAATCTTTTAGATATTGCACCAATCATGGATACCTATAAGTGGGGTCCTTATGTGAAACCACTCCCATTGTCTAAATTTGTCCTCATTCCCTCAATAGAGCAACCACCATCTCTGAACCTAAAACCCTTGCCTGATAACTTGAAATATTCATACCTAGGACCAGATGAAACCTTACCTGTAATAATAGCATCAAACTTAGATAAAGAACGGGAGGGTAAGCTTTTAGATGTTCTTAAGGAACATAAAACTGCTCTAGGGTGGACAATAGCAGACATAAAAGGGATAAGTCCACTTGTATGCATGCATAGGATACATCTAGAAGAAAATGTAAAACCTTCTAGGAAGACTCAAAGGCGACTGAACCCCCACATGAAGGACGTGGTTAGAGATGAAGTCCTAAAGCTCTTAGATGTTAGCGTCATATACCCTATCTCTAATAGTACTTGGGTCAGCCCCATTCAGGTTGTACCTAAGAAATCTAGGGTTACGGTAGTAAAAAATGAGGATAACGAGTTAGTCCCTACTCGCGTGACCACTGGGTGGAGAGCTTGTATTGACTATTGAAAGTTAAATGCGGTCACGAGGAAAGATCATTTTCCTCTACCTTTCATTGATCACATGCTAGAGAGGTTAGCTGGACATAGCTATACTATTTTCTGGATGGATATTTTAGTTATAACCAAATTCCTATAGCACCAAAGGATCAGGAGAAGGCCACCTTCACCTGCCCTTTTGGAACCTTCGCCTACAAACGTATGCCTTTTGGGCTTTTTAATGCTCCAGCTACATTTCAAAGGTGTATGTTGAGCATTTTCTCAGACATGGTAGAAAGATTCCTTGAGGTATTTAAGAATGATTTCTCAGTATTTGGGTCATCATTTGATGAGTGCTTGCACCACTTGAAGTTAGTCCTTATAAGGTGTCAAGAGAAGAATCTGGTCTTAAATTGGGAAAAGTGACATTTTATGGTACGGAGTGAGATAGTATTAGGCCACATAATATCACCCAATGGGATAAAAGTCAACAAGGCAAAAGTGGATTTAATAGCCAACCTTCCTCCACTAAGGATGGTAAAAGAAATTTGCTCCTTTTTAGGACATGCTGGCTTTTATAGATTCATCAAAGATTTTAGCAAAATTGCCAAGCCCCTATGTAATTTACTGACAAAGGAGGCCACTTTTGACTTTGATGAGAACTGTAAGAAAGCATTTGAGTGACTCAAGGCTCAATTAACTTCTGCACCTATTATTCGACCACCAAATTGGAACACACCATTCGAAATAATGTGTGATGCGTCGGATTATGCCATTGGAGCTGTTTTGGGGCAGCGCATTCATAAACTTTGTAAAACACTAAATGATGCGCAACTCAACTACTCCATTACTGAGAAAGAGTTGTTAAATGTAGTGTCTGCTTTGGAAAAGTTTAGATCTTACCTGTTAAGGTCTAAAGTTATAGTATACTTAGATCACGGGACCTTAAAGTACCTCCCTTCTAAAAAGGATGCAAAACCTAAGTTGATTCGTTGGATACTACTGCTACAAGAGTTTGACTTAGAAATTAAGAACAAGAAAGGTTCAGAAAATGTAGTAGTAGATCACTTATCCACATTAGTGGTGGAGCACACTAGTGATTAAGGGCCTACAACTGAGTCATTCTTAGATGAACAGTTATTGCATGTTTCCCAGTTACCTTGGTATGGAGATATTGTTAATTATCTTGTTACAGGACAATTGCGTAATCATTGGACCAAACAAGATAAAAAGATATTTGTAACCGAGGTTAGATATTTTACTTGGGATGACTTGTACTTATTCAAGTACTATCCTAACCAAGTAATTAAGAGATGCATACCCGATAGTGAACATAATCAAATCATCTCCTTTTGTCATGTTCATGTATGTGGGGGCCATTTCAGCTCTAGAAAGATAGCTGTAAAAATTTTGCAGTGTGGATTTTATTGGCCTACTATATTTAAGGATGCACATGCTTACTACAAGGCATGTGTAAGGTATCAAAGGTTGGGAAGTTTAGGAAGGAGACATATGATGCCTTTAAACCCATCCTTGTCAACCTTTTGATGTTTGGAGCATAGATTTTATGGGACCTTTTCCTAATTCTTTTGAAACTCTGTACATCCTCATGGGAGTGGACTATGTGTCCAAGTGGGTGGAGGCTATACCCTGCAAAACCAATGACCACAAGGTTGTAGTAAAATTTATAAAAGAAAATATTTTTGCATAGTTTGGTACTCCAAGAGCCATAATAAGTGATGGGGGATAACAGTTTTGTAATAAGGTGTTTGAGAACTTAATGAAAAAGTATGGTGTCAACCATAGAATAGCTACCCCATATCACCCTCAGACTAGTGGTCAAATAGAGGTATCCAATAGGAAAATAAAACATATTCTAGAAAAGACAGTCAATCTAAATAGGAAAGACTGGTCTCTGAGACTTATTGACGCTTTACGGGCTTATCGTACAGCATATAAAACCCCCATAGGACTATCACCCTACTGCTTGGTCTATAGAAAGGCATGCCACTTACCAGTAGAGTTAGAACACAAGGCATATTGGGCTATCAAAAAGCTAAATTTCTACTTAGATTCTATTGGAACCCACACAAAAGTCCAACTCAATGAGTTAGAGGAATTGAGGAAAGATACATATGAGTCTGCACGATTGTACAAAGATCGAATGAAGGCTGTACATAATCGACATATTCTAAGAAAATCCTTCACACCAGGTCAAAAGGTCTTACTTTATAATTCTAAATTGCATCTATTCCCAGGAAAACTTAGATCTAGATGGACTAGACCTTATATAGTACGCACAATCTATCCTCATGGGGCCATCGATATTAAAAAGGATGGAGAAATCCAAAAGGTCAATGGTCAAAGGTTAAAACCTTTCCTAGAAATGCCTGACCTTGAAATTGTTGAGACACTTTTAGAGACACTTGAGTATCATGATCCACCTTAGATTATCACTCCAAGAGCCTTGCAACATATTATCATTGCACTCATCATTATGTCTGGTTGAAGATGTTAAACTTAATGCTTATTGGGAGGCAACCCAAGGGTTTAGAGTCTACATCACTTACCTTCCATTTACAATCTTATGTTTTCCAACATTGGGGACAATGTTGCATTTAGGTTGGGGGTGTAGATGCACTAGAGATTTTGAATTTTCTTGAAAAAAAAAAAAAAGTTGAATTTTTTTTTTTAAAAAGAAAGAAAAAAGAAGAGTTTTCAAAGTAGAGTTCCCTTACTGTGATGAGAACTAGATGTTCAGAATTTAGTAAATATACTATTTTCACCTCTTAATGGGAATGCATATGATTAGTTTTGCATGTCATTCATGTATGGAAGCATTTTATGAAAGTTAATTCTCGAAAACCATTTACACACGGCACATAATCAAGACTAATATAGAGGTATGACTTAGAGACCCTGGGGAAAATAAGTGGAGACCTATAACCTAGTGAGAGTTTGAGACTATATTCTTTTAGAGAGTTATAAGTAATTCCATAATTTCTTCAGCGCACATACACTAGCGTGATCCTATTATCATTGTTTTGGTTAACTATCAAGAATAAATAGGAGTAATAGCTTTAATTCCAGAAATTTATTGAATCTGATAGGTTTTAGGAAACCTAGGAAATGATATAGGCCATCCTTGCTCATCCAGAGACATAAAGCTTACCTAACATAGTATAACACTAGTTAGCCTTTTGAGCCTATTGTTAAGCCTTTTCTTTCTTAACCCCATTCACCTTAACCCAGTAAAATAAATAACCACTACCCATCTTCAAAATCAGTAGAGTGGAAACAATTCAAAAATAAGACAAAAAGTCAAAGAAGTGAGAAAAAATTAGCTGTCTTTCTTCCAAAGAAGAAAAAGAAAGAAAAAAAGAAAAGAAAAAGAAAGACCAAAATCTAAAAGAGAAATTCAAACCAAAAGAAAATTTGTCCTAGAAGATATTCATTGAAGACATCTACTCAATTTTGAACCTTTGAAATCTTTATACCTTTCTTTTCTAAACTTGTCCTAAGCCTACATTTCGTTCTAGTTAAAGACCTAGTGATTTTAGGTGGACATAGCCTTAAAAAGGAGATAAAAAGAAAGAATTAAGGTAAAAGACCCCTAATATTCTTAGTGTTAACATCCACTCTTAAGAATCACTTTCCTTTGTCTCATGAGCATTTAAAAGAATTATGTGAACCATCAGCTTGTTGGATTTGGTCACATAATGAGACAAATATGTTAAACCCCTTATATGAGAGTTTTATTTTGGAGTGTATACCTATGAGGATTTGAGGTCAAGGCATATTATCAATGGAATGTAAGCATATCCAATTAGAAGTCAAGATTTATATGACGGTACAGAAACATATGAACTGTGAGAAATAGCTCAAATAAAGTGTCTTTAATATGTGTATGGTGTGTAAAATTGTCAAATCCTCTTTATTAAGTTGTGAAAAATTAGTAAAATTGTTAATGAATGAGGATTCTCTGAGATAAATAGGGGACTCAACCTTATTGAAATTTGTGGGTATATTCACTATAAACCCTCACGAGGCCTAACTCATCCACTAGGGGTAACCTAGCGGTTCAAGGGCTTGTTGCATGTGCTAAATGCAATCGTGAGTACCTATGAAAGTGGCACCTTGTACCAATTTTGTGTAAAATAGTTGTCTGTATGTTTTACTCAGTATTAGCAAAATGCTGGTTGGGGTGTGTGTTAAGTGTTTAATTTTGGCTAAAAGACCCTTAGTTTAGCATTCAATTAGATCATCTAACCATTCAAAATTTGCAAAATTTAGCTTGATTTTAAATTTAGCTCAAATTGACCATCCAAACTTTAATTTTTCAAAATCAACGGTCAGATGATCATTAGAGCTTATTAGATGATTAACGTGTGATTCAAATAATTTTAATTTAGTCTTTTATTTTACAAATCAACTAAAGGAGGGTTGGATGGCTCAGATCTATGTTCAACGGTGCAGATCAAGTGAAGATCAATAAGGCAAGAGTCCTAAAAGGAAGAGGAGTCCTAAAAGGAAGAAGAGTCCTAAATGGGAAGAAGAGGAGTTTCCTAATAGGAATCTGCCTCTTCAAGGAAAGAGTTTGAGTAAAATAAGAAAGGGAAAACAACTATAAAATGGAGAACCGTACAAGCTTAAGGGAGTTTTGGAGTTTTTGGAGTTGGAAGTTGAGTTTTGTCTTTTACTTCTTTTATTTATCATTTTGTTTTCCTGCTTCCCTAGTCTTTGGTTGATTATCTGTTTAATTTCTATCCTGTTTTCATCGTATTCCCATCCTAGAAAACTAGTCACCGCATCACTTTTTCCCCTCTTGTTTCCACTCCTTTGCTATAGCACCTTCCTTCACCTCACGTTCCCTTTCTCGATTGGAAACTGAGTTCCAGTCTGTTTGTTATCACCATCTCCACATATTCTCATCAACTGCTAAACTCCTCCCTTGTACTCCATCTCTCCTTTCCCTGTTTCTTAACGCACCTAGCCTCCTCTACACACCGCACTAGTTTTTTTCCCCCATCTTCTCCATTCTTCTCTTTCATCCCATCACCCTCTTCCAGACGATGCCCAGAAAAGGCATCATTTTTTTTTCCCATTTCACTTCATCTTTTCACTGTGCCGAGATTTTTCTATTGGAATTGGGGGAAATTGTTTTCCCATGCAAAGACGCCAAATCAAAGCCCACTTTGGCCAAAATCACAAGTATCTGAGCTTTGGACTATCTCTAAATTTGTTCATATCCATGTATGTTTGATTCGAATGGTGCATTTCTAAGTTTTTGAGATCTTTTTGACAATTTCTTAGTGTTCTGTCTCAGATGTATGTATGACTCGTTCAGATGCTGCTGAAATCAATTTTTCTAAGTTATTAAAGTTGGATATGGGGATAGAAACGAGTTAAATCTTGGATCAGCTGTAATTTGTTTGAAGATAGGCAAATCTTGACTTTTCAGACCTAATAGAATTTGGATTTTGAACTTATGCACATTGCCGGATCGAATCATTGTTCTTCTTGAACTCTAAATATGAAGAAAACCTAGCTCGCTTGTTGTTGTTTTTCTAAGTTATTAAAGTTAGATATGGGGATAGAAACGAGTTAAATCTTGGATCAGCTATAATCTGTTTGAAGATAGTCAAATCTTGACTTTTCAGGCCTAATAGAATTTGGATTTTGAACTTATGCACATTGCCAGATCGAATCATTGTTCTTCTTGAACTCTAAATATGAAGAAAACCTAGCTCTCTTGTTGTTGATGTGGAAGAGGGGAAATTTTCAGATGATTTTATTCAAGGAAATTATCGATCACAATTTTAAGCTTTTATGGCAGAGAATATGTTGAAGAGGGGGAACTTCAGACGATTCTGTCAAGAAGATTACAGTGCACTATTTTAAATAGTAATGCAAGGTTTCACGGCCTAATGTGGAGAAATTTGTGCTTGAGGTGCAATATCAGCATTACACGCCCGATCTATACACTCTTGCATGGGCGCTAACAGTACAAAATAGGCCAATAGAAGGGATTTTGGATTCATTGAAATATTCAATGGATCAGTTGCAACTACAAAAGTATTGGAAAGAATGGGAATGAGAATAAGAGGGAGATTTGTCATGTTTTGATTGATGACAGTGAGGATGAGGTTGAAGAAAGTGAAGTGAAGACAAAGAAGAAAGGGAATTGGAGGAAGGAGAAATTGACTTGGACTCTGGCTACTCAACCCCAATTTATGTTTTATGTAGCAACTTCATGGTCAATGGTCTTGGCACGGGTTCTACACTTCAGACCTTTTTATGGTCAGACACATATTAGTTTACTTGGACATCGATTCTTTGAATGGGTTCACTAACGGTTGTCGGCATAAAAGCCCTTGGTATTCCAATAAGGTTTACAATAGAGGGGATAAGGCAAGTTGCTTATCCTAAAACATGTTTTGTTCTTTTTGTTGCGGTAGTAGTTGTGTGCATTCTAACTTAATTTAATTAACTGAATAAGATTGAAGAGCTTGGTCGATCATGGAAAGGAGGTGATTAAAGCTAGTGGAATCAGATGAATGAAAATTTAAGACAACATGTCTAAATAATAAGATGCATGTTCTAAACATGATCTTATTTTTTATTATAGATGTTATGAAACTAAAATGGTATGCATACTTTAAATTGGATGAAAATAATGTTAAGTAAAAGAATTGCATGTTTATAATTCATGCTTATGACTTATGCATCTTCTATGTAAATTTGTGAAATGTCGTGATGCTACATGGGTACTATGTCAGTATGTGTGATGTATGAGTCTAGGTTTATAGGATACATCCTTGGTAGATTATCACCAAATAAGTGAGGATGTTATTCTAGTTATGAAGTATGTAAACAGGAAAATCACTTGCTATTATGATTATTTTACATACGGGCATGAAGGCCTGAGAGTTTTGTTTTAGACAGACATATGCCTGGCGATGCTATGCTAAGAGAGTTATGAGGGTTTGGCCACGCACTCTCCGAAATTTATTATGTTATGGATAACAAGCACTATGTGTTGTTAAAAGTCGGGTAGGGCAATTATAGAAAGGCCGCCACTGTGACAACCATGGTCCTCCCATACGGACATGAATATTGTGATTTCCACCAAGGATGGTATAGGTGGATTATTGAGCAATTATCCGGGTGTGTTGTATGGATTCTGACTGCATGCATAATAGTCCTTATGTTTGATGCACTATGATGCTTATATGATGGAATTATGAGATGCCTAATATGATATGGCATGATGATATGCCTTATATTGTTTTTCCAATGGTGGTTGGAGGATTGTTGACCTCGTATAATGAGGGGCATGAGGATTATATTGATATACTAGCAGAGACTGGATGATTATGAACCCCACATGATGAGGGGTATGATTCTAAAACCCAATATAGTATGGGAATGTAGATTAGGAGACTTATTGATTATATTCATAATTTTGCATGTCTTTTAACAATTTTCATATATGTGTATGTATGTTATATGTATATGATTGATGGCGTAGTTTCATATAAGTTTCATGTGGGTATATGAATGGGTAGAACTGTTATGCAAAGTATGGTTCATGGAATTGGATTAGTCTGCTTAGATAACAAATAATAATAATTAAAGATGTTTGATAAATTAATGGATTACTTATAATTATGAAACATGTAGATATTGATAATTATGAAACATGTTAATAATTGATATATCAATGGATTGTTAATGATTATGAAACATGTAGATATTTAGTTTATAAATGGATTATTGAAATGCGAAACATACAGTAAATCCAATCCAATTCTAATTACTATGGAATAATTAATGTATATTAAGATTCAACATGCTTCTTAAACTCTCCTACCAAGCATAGCTTGTTGAGATATTGTAAATGTTTTATGTTAACAATATCTTATATATAGATAGACAGGAGAAGATTTACACAAGAAGAGGAATCCAGCAACCATACTTCTATGCTCAGGTATACATTTCATTAAAGCTTTTGTATTGTGTAGTTAGTCATTTGAATTGTGATATTAGACATTTAATATAATGTTATAGGGGCTATATAAGTGAACCACTAGATGGGTCTTGTTTTAAGAAATGAATTTCTATCTTTTAGAAAACTGTGTGTGTGTGTGTGTGTGTGTGTAGTGTGAGCATGAAAGTGACATATGGATTTTTGGAAAAATGAATTTCAAAGTAAAATCTTCCACTGTTTTTGAATTTTAAAATTAGAGGCATGCCACCTTTTGAAAGCGAATGCGAAAAGCTTTCTTGAAAAACCCGGGGTGTCACATATTAGGTGTGCCTTTTGCAGCCCAAGTTTAATGTCTCTTTAGCTTATTTGAATGAATTAGATAATTACTAGGTACACATTTAGCATCCCATATCTATAGCTTAAATATTCCTAAGCAATCAAGAGTCTTACAACTAATAGACTTTTGAATTAACTTAATATCCTATAGCTTAAAGATTCCCAAACAAATTTAGAGCCTTATAGCCATCATACTTCAAAAATAGTTCAATGGCTTATAGCTTAATGACTCCTAAACCAATTTAGAGTCCTACAACTATCAAACTCCTGAATCGGCCCAATGTCTTATAGCTTAACAACTCCTAAACCAATTTAGAATGCTACAACTATCAGACTTCTAAACCAACTCAATGTCCTATAGCTTAAAAACTCCTAAACCAATTCAAAGTCCTACAACTATAAGACTCTTGAATCAATTTAGTTTCCAGTAGTTCAGAACTTCTAATGCCTGCCGAAGGCCTACATCTTAAGACTTCTAGCTGTAGTAAAAGTCCCACAACTTAAGACTTTTAATCCCATAAAAAACCCTATGGCTTAAGACTTTTAACTCCCATAAAAAGTTCCATAGCTTGAAACTCTTTACATAAATCAAACTCCTATCATCCATGATGAAAATTCCAAACACATTAGAGTTCTAAGATGATAAAAAGTCCTGAGACCTTAGAGTTCTTCAATGATTGAAATTTTATAGATGTTAGAGTTCTTTGATGATTGAAATCCTACAGATGCTAGAGTCCTTGTATAATTAAGGTCTCGAGAACTAAGAGTCCTTGAACAATTGAAATTCTAGAGGTAATAGAATCCTTGAATGATTTAAAGTCCTAATACCTAAGAGTCCTTGAATGTTTAAAATTTTGGAAGTCTTAAAGACCGTAACCTACTACAAGTCTTAAGACCTAAGACACCTAAATCCACTAAAACTTTGGCGACCTTAGAGTCTTGGGACAATTAAAATTCTAGTGAGTGAAGAGTCCTTGAAAATATGCTCTAGCCAAATGAGTCCTTTAGCTCAAAGAGTCTAAAAAATAAAGGACTCTAACATAATGGGCCATGCAACTCAAAGAGTCTTAGAAATCGAGGATTGTAGTAAAAAAGCCATCATATAGCTCAAGAAGTCCCAAAAATCAAGGATACTAGTGAACAAGCCCACTATCTCAAGAGTTCACAAATTAAGGATTTTAGCCAAATAGGCTCCATAACTTGAAGAATCCTAGAATCATGGACTTTAGTAAAATGGGCATCGTAGCTCAAGTGGTCCCAAAAATCAAGGACTTTAGCAAAACGGGCCCTAGTAACTCAAAGAGTCCCTAAGATAAAGCACTAGTTAAATGGATTTTGTCAACTTGAAGACTCCCACAAATCACAGATTCCAATTGAACAGGCTCCTCAACTCGAAGAGTCCCACAAATCATGGACTCTGGCCAAATAAGCCTCGTAACTTAAAGAGTCTTCAAATCAAGAACTTTATCCAAAATGGGCAACAGAGCTTGAAGAGTCCCAAAAATCAAGACTTTAGCCAAATGGGACCCATAGTTGAATGAGTTTAAAAATTAAATGACATTATATAAGTAGGCTTCGCAACTAAAAAAGTCTCAAAAATTAAGGACTATTATCAAGCAGGCCTCACTAGCTAGAAATCAAGGAAAAGCCTTAAAAAGACAAAAGATATTAACTTAAAGGATTTTATCAACTTATAAACCATAAATTGTAGAGATCTTAATCACATATAACTCACTATGTTTTAAAAGACACATTGTAACTCCAACAATGTTAAGCCTCTTGCCCTCTTGATGTTTATCAGTTAACGATAGCACATGTGTTCTCCTTTAACATTAAACAACTAAAGGTACACATAATTTATGCTCAGAGTTATTTTGCATATCCTACATATACATATAAAGTGAAAATTTGTATGCACTTGAGGTTATGATAATGTTATATAGTATGACGACCCGAGTTTCATATGATGCAAATTTCATAAAAAGGCGAGATCTCTTGCTTTAGAAATATGAAATGCATGAAAATCTTTTGTTTTGGAAAGCAATCTTTTGTATAAAACTCCGAGTGTCAAAAAACATTTTCAAATCATATAGCCATGGCATAGTTTTAAATCAACTCTATTCCCAAGAAAGTGTTAGTCACAAATTTCTACAGAGAGTAACTACAATCAAGTAACATTCACTAAAAGATAAGGTAGGGGTTTACTTACTTGTACTTAATTTGGATGTTCTCTGTCACGAGTGTATCCTGTCCTTAAGTGTTTACTTGTATCTGAAAAATGTTAAGGATTGGGTGAGTATACACTATACTCAGTAAGAGTATATCACTACTAGTTTTACAATGCATGATATGTTTTAAACCATATGTTCTTTAAACCATGTGCATGTTTGGACACTCATGTTCAATATTGATATTAAAAGCCATTGTCAAAATAGAATACTGACGACTTAAAGAATGGCATAATCCAAGTCAAAAGTAACATATATATCATAAACATATACTATGATATGCATAAGATGCTCAACTGAATCCAACTCATGGATCTATGGTCGACCATACTCATGTCATGCCATATGCATGCAAGTAAATCCTCAAAAACATAGGGCACACTATACCCACGACCTCAACGCCGTGTGGTCCCCGGGTACCTAGGGACTCTCGGTCATAGCCTCCACGGGGCATATGACACTTTGACGGGTGCCGTGACACCTCCAGTGGTAGTCCTCGTTTACCACAGCAATCGAAGTGAGGATAAGCCTTTTTGGCGTGGTACCCTTTCCACCTATAGTGGTAGAGGCTGGGAGGCTACCCCGAACCTCTCGGCATAGCGCCCACGAGCTTACTAGCCCAAATCATATACTATCAAGCATGCAAGAACCTTTTTTTCAAAACATGTCTATGCATGTATCATGCAGACTAGAATCCTTTTTCAAAACATGTCTATGCATGTAACACATGTCTTGGCAATATATGCGCAATGTATTTTTCATATGCATGCTAAGTTCATTTATGAAACCAATTCATGCGAAACAGGTCATGTGCATAAGGATGTAACATAAGTTTATATGATATACGCATAAAGACAGGACATGTAACTTAAAAACTTAAAACATGCATTAGAAAAGCAACCATAACTCAAAACATGCATTCTCAAAGCATCATGGGTTCTTTTTAAAAGTCTAGTAGCGATAGGACACCTACCTGGTTTGATCGCGCTAGTCCCCTTGTCCTCGTACGTTCCTGGACATGGTTTAGGGGGAAAAGGTTAGCTTGGCCTATTTCTATAGGGTCTAGAATAGTTTACCTCACTACTTAGGCATGAAGGGTTCATTCTCATACCTAAGGGCCTCTTAAGATCCCTAACTGGTCCTTGGTATAGTTAGGTTTGCAAAGTTTAGTAGCCCAGTGCCACTATCATGGTTTAAGGGTCATGCCTACCTTAGATAAGGGCTTGATCAGGTATTTTATGGTATGAGTGTGTCCACGCCATCGATATGGACACAACGCCTCTCACGGCGCCTTAATCAGAGTCCTAGAACTTAAGTTATGGGTATTTTGGTGTTAAGAATACATAGAAGGCCCAAAACGGGCCCTGCATCTGCGTCCCGGTCGAGCGGCGACCGGCCCGCACGTGTGGTCGCACGCTCCCGGGCGTCATCAAGCAAGCGGAACGAGCGGTGTCACCATCACAGGCCGATATGAGGTGGGCGCCCGAGACGCTAACGCGTCCAGCGTTGACGGCGCGCCCCACAGGGGGCATTCGCTAACGCATCGGGCCTCGCCCCTTTTCTCATTTAAGGGTGCATCCACGGACGCGCCCGTCGGTTTCCCTTTAATGCACTGGGTGCATTTTGGTTCTGTGGTGACTTGGGCATCCTCGGGACTCCTTGGTTCGACCATGTCGAACCAGAACGCCCCAGGCACCTGCCCTGTGTCTGTTGTGGCTCCCTAGAGCCCTGTTTTGCTTGGTTTCTCATGCAAAAACTTAGGGACATTCAACCTAAGACTAAGGGGGAGATGGGTTTGGAGTTGTTTGAGGCATACCTGGTTCGTGGCTGGGTATTTTTCACAGTTTCTCCTCTTGCCTGCAACTCCAAGACTGGTTTTTCCTAGGATTTTGGGCTGCCATTAGAGGCGCCCAAGAGCTCTATTTATAGAGCTTAAGGAGGGTTCTGAAAGGGGGTTTCCACCGCCATGGAATGGTGGTGGAGAAACCTCCAAAATGGCGGTGGTTTTCCCCCTGCACACCGACATTCTAGAATGTCGGTGATGCAGTATGTTTGGGAAGAAGGGGGTGCCTGTATCAAAACGGGTCCCTGTTTTCTTAGACCAATTCTTTTTAAATTTAATTACAATTTTGCCCTTGAACTTCAAAGGGCCATGCCTTGCTCATTTTAACTCCGTTTTGGGTGATTCTTGTCTTGTTGGATTCCTTTTTCCGAGACGCACCTAAGGGTACCATTCTAAGGACCAAATTTTTGGTTCTAGTTAGGGTGAACAGTGAAAGGACCAAAATATCCTTATCTCAAAAAGTGAACTTTTCATTACCAACATGGGATTTCAAGGTTACAAAAATGGAGTCATTACATATAGGCCTAAACCATTAAAGAGAAAACATGTTAAAGCTACCCCTATCAAGTCTATGTGAGACTTTGGAAGAAGTGCTTACAACACTCATCAATTATCAACTTATTATACTTGAGAAAACACTTTATGACTTTGATAGAGTTAAGCCTAATGCCCTTTTGATGTTGATTAATGAAGGCTAGACACTCTCATCACCGTCCATTCCAAGGATTTAGATATACCATTACCTAAAATGTCTCGCGATCTTAAACATGTGTATAGATTAAGTGGGATGATTGTTGTAATTAAGTATATATACATTATGCAATTAATAAGAATTGAATTAATTCATTTTACCTTCTGACAGAGCTAAGTAGTGAAAGTGTTGTTGCCACTATATTTCTTTGCACAAGTTGGATACTTCACTTTCAAGATATTCATGTGCTCACTATAAATGAAGAGATGTGAAGCATAATATTACCCTTAATTTTTACACATTTATAAAACACAGAAAAATGTGGAAGCAATGAGAGAGAGAGAGAGAGAGAGAGAGAGAGAGAGAGAGAGAGAGAGAGAGAGAGAGAGAGAGAGAGAGAGAGAGTTGAGCGTAATCAACTTATTCAATATATGGCAAGACTTCGTCAATATTGTTTTGCAAGACATAAAGGTGCAATTGGTCCCATTCTTTATGTTCAACAATCGATATACAATGACTCGAAAGAGGTTCACCATCTTTTGGCTCATGAAATCTAACTAATTGTTTCTTTCTAAAGATTCCAATAGCATTCCCTCTTGATAAACACTATGCAAAATTCCAATGCTTCTTCTATAATGTAGTATTCAGCTATACACCCTCTCTAGCCAATTGTAATTTCATGCATACGCTTTTAAAATATTCATGTATCCCTCACATAGGTACATCCATCACAACTAAACTAGCCCTCAAAGTCTGACCTTATCAATAAGGTGCACTATTCAATGTACCATAATATCAAAGAAGGATGGTGGAAAGATTGTCTCAGGCTTTCATAAAGTTTAAATTTTCTTGGATTTCTTATAATTCTGAAACATCTACCACCATTTTTCACAAAGTATTAAAGAAATAGAATTTTATAATAGATCCTCTAATTTCATTTGACGTCATCCAATGTATTGCTATAGGCAGGAGTTATTGAATCAGTGCATGACAATTGTGTGACTTCATCTTTAATAGTTTTAGCTCTTCCACGGAGATAATGTTTTTAAAGTTTGAATAGTAGTCGTTTGGGATTTTTAGCTCTGACAGAGTTTTATACACTATTCTTCTCTCCTCTCTATTGAACATATAATTTACTTTATGCAAGTATATTCCTCAACTGTCCCTATCTTGTGGATGCAACCTTCTCTTCGAACCCATCTTTATAAGATCCATTCAATCTATAAGTCCATCCTTTGTTTTTCCTAGCATATCAAGCAAGGTACCAATTAAGCTTTACCCACATTCTTCTCAATGTGCATGATCTTAAGCACATGTGCAGATGCATGGATTTTCATTACACAAGTTTAAAGAATATTGACTTCTTCTTTAGAGTTGTTATCAATTGTGCGTTTAATTACTTTCTTCCTCCCCCATAAGACATTAAGGTTCTCAACTTGTTCTAATACATATAATGTTGTCAATATCTTTGGAGGTATTATTGTCTCTACACTACCATTAAATTACCCCTTCCTAAAATGGTATAAATAGTCTCTACACAACCATCTTCTATGGAAAATGAATGCCATTTTCTTGTTATGTTTAAGTTGTACGATAGACGTTTAGGGTAGGCATTATATCCCTTCATGGTGGATCGGGACAAATTATCATACGTTGAGAAGTCACTTATTATACACAATAATATAACCTCTATGCCCCATAACATCTTAAGATCATTGATCAAGGAAGCCAAGTACATGTCAATATTATTTTTTGGTGCTTGAGACATGATATCAATATAGTTAACATCATGAACTTTCTCTTCATGCATAGCAATAGTGGGAGGTTGCAACAAACCATTATAACAAGCCAACAAATGTACATGTTGCTCATAGAATCATGAGGATTAATCTCGCCTACAGATATTGTAAGTCATAGGTTTCTAGGTTCTTCTCTAAAATTATGCCCAAGAAGTCTACAAACTTTTACGTTATGCTATTTAGTGGTTGGTAGACATAGCTATAAGCTACTCTCTCCTCAACATGTTATATTGGTTTGTTTATTATTTCTATAGTATTAAACATTCTTCTAAACCTTGGAACAGAAAAAAAAATACCATAGGACCTTTGTAAGCATGTTTTTCTCACCTACTCAATTAAATTCTTCTTCAACTTCTATCTTGATTGTCCACAAGTTGGGAATGTAGTTCTATCATTGTACTCCTTACTATAGAAAATAGTCATTTGGACAAGCATATATCATCTCATACTTCCACGCTAGTGCCTTCTTTACCTCCCATGTAGACCTCATTAATTTTGTTCTCCTTCAATAGAATTTTACCCACCACTTTTAAGACTTTTTGTAAAACCTTGATCTGAAAAACTAAATCTTAATTTCACATTGTAAAGTTCTACCACTATAGACAACTTAGTATATTCTATACATCCAACTTACAATGGCTTATCCACTTCTTCCAAAGTTTAAAATTTTTAAGGGTTACTTTAGACGTCATCGTATGCATCTTGAAACATTAGTGCAATTGTACTATCTACGACACTTCTTAAAGTGTCTTCATATTCACATCTTCTCACCCTTATAGTGGGCACATGAGAAAGTTCTTCTCCATACCAAATCTAAAGGCAATAGTTTTCATTGACTTCATTGAAGCACAAATATTCTTTCAAACTCACTTATAGTTACCTTGTTTATGTTTTCACATATCGAGTATGGACAACACATGCAATTACAATCATTTTCAGTTATAAGTGTGAATTCTGTGAACTTTTTTGTTCCCTCTTCATATTCTCTTGATGATCTTGCTATAGTCATCCAAGCATATTTGTTTTGTTTTTTTTTTTTTTTTTAACTTTGAATCTCATATGTGTGTCAAGACTTTTCAAACATGAAAAGATTAATGAACTCAATTAGGCCTTTTCCTAAACAATGGGGGTGTGAATTATAGAACTTTGAAAAATAAATAAATTATATGCATGTGTGGAGATTCATTTTCAAATTAACAAAAAAGATCAACACAATTAAGCATAAAAGATCCATACATATGAAGAGAAAGTTAACTTTAAGAAAGGGATTTTCAAACCATAATAATATTCATGCAAATATATGAAACATAACGAAGAACAAGAAATAATCTTACCAATACTCCAACTGATATCAATGGAGAATGTGTGTGTGTGTGTGTGTGTGTGTAATTCTAATTCCACTGTGGTGTTTTAGTAGAAGCTATATAGTGCAAAAGTACACCAAGATGAGCTTAAGCTGTGTACCTAGTCTGATATGTTGTGATATAGATGGAGACACTTGAAGACAGAAAATCAAAGATAGTTGTATGACTTCATAAATAAGATTATTTTTAAAGATAGTTTCACCAAACCATCATGAAATCATCTTTAAAAGTTTGATTTTTTAAAGACAATTTTGTCAAACCATCCTCTTAAATTCTTTCTGTGACAAATTTTTCTTTAAAAGTCCAACTTTTAAAGACTATTTCATGAAACTGTCTTTAAAAGTTTGATTTTTAAAGACAATTTTGTTGATTCACCTCCTTAAATTCTTCTTGCAGAAAGGAAAGCTCTTCCCATGAAACTAAAAGAAGATGGTTATTGTAGAGACATCTTCTTAAGTATGATTTTTAAGGATGGTTTAGTAAAACCATCTTTGATTATTTTTACCATCTTCTTTTTGTTGTCTTTAAAAGCTCCAATTTTAGCAGTAGATGCTGGACACCAATGTTAGAAAAATATTCCTTAAAAGTAGTAGATTGTACACCTCAAGATATTATAGATTCCATATTATCATTTAGTGGTAAAGTAATTTGTTCTCAGAGGTGATTTCAAGTAGGTCCTTCTTATAGTGCCACAAGCAAACAAAGAAGAAACAATAAATGTAAGTTTAGTTATATTATATTTGTAGAGAGAAATTTGGAGACTAAACAAGAAGATATGAGCTAGAGATGTATTGACTATAAAGATTACCTATTGAAAATTGGGAATGGTGGTGAAGAAGTAATTCTAACTGATTTGGTGTGAATCCCTGTGAACATGGCAGTATAATATGAAATTGAACACCATCAAGGACAAACTCATTGACATCAATTTTCTTGGTCTAAGTGCATGTATGTTAAATGGAACATAGCTTGTAGAAAAAAGAATCCTAACAATAAAATATGAGTGCGTTGACTAAATATCCAGAATAATTATTGAACTAACTCACCCCCATATGATTGCCTCCTCATAAGCTAAATTTTAAATCCAACTGTCCTATAATTCTACTTCAATATCTTGATCCCAAAAAGGACTTGTGCAATGATAGAATATTAACTTGTGAAGAATTCAAACTGAATGTGGTACTTGCTAAAATATCATGTGGACAACATAGAGGTACAAATGTATTATTGCCAAAATACCATTATGCCTAGTAGAAAATAAAGGTCTCCCATTTCCATTTGGAAGAAAATAACTTCCTATAAAGCTGGGTTTTCCAATTATAGTAAATAAAGCTCAAGGTTAAACAATTTCACCTATTGGAATTTGCTTACCATATTGTACTTTTTCGCATGACCAACTCTATGTTTTATTATCACTAGATATATTAAGAAGCACAAAAAACATACTTATGATGGCAACACCTGTAAACCAAAAGATGCCATCTTACCCTAAAAACATTGTAGACAAAGAAATAAAAAGGTAAAGAATATGTTTTGTTTTGCATTGGTTATTTCTATATCTATTTCTCATATTAAATTATTTTAAAATTTGCACTAGATTATAGTATTCATCAATTCTAGTCCAAATATTATAATTATCTACAAGATATTCTATTGCTAAAATTTTATATATTTTTAGTTTACAATGAAAACAAACTCTTGATTCTAAACATTCTCTATTATTATATTACTAATCTCTATACTTTGATTATGCAAAAACATGATGGAGGAATTACAAAACCATTGTTCATCTTAACCTAGGTGAAAATTTTTGGACATTGAAACCTCTCCTTGTAGTGAAAAAAAGGAGATATTTTTTGTAACCTTGACAAAGACTATGGCTCAATCATGAATATTATACCACGAGATAAAGTGGTAATCACATATTACAAAAATCATTATATTACATATTTGTATCCTCATATATTTTAAACTTTACTTTTTACAGGGATCATGATTTGGACAGCTATGTTCAAAGAAGGAATCAACCTATTTGATCTAATCCTTGAATCCAACAAAACATACTACATTGCCATGATATAATAAAGGAATCTCAACATGCACAAAAAAGCTCTCATAAAGGTAAAGAGATCACATTTTTACAAATACAATAATTATAAGAGTACCATCAGTTGAACAAATTGCAAACACTATATCATGTAAGTTCTTGCTTTTAAACATGATCAAGCACTATGTTGGAAAGCACCATATATAGCTAATGACACATTCAAACTTTTACTTACCATTCTTTTATATATAATTATCAAACTTTACCCTTGATCATTTACATCGTTTTTTTTTTTTTTTTTTATATATCTATAACCAAAATTTACAGATATAATCAATGTTGTAATCAACATCAGTCCTCTAATTAATGTAGTTAGAAAAGACAAGACTAGAACAGTCAAAAGAGATGTTGCATCATTGTATCAAGATACTAAATAGTACATATATAATGATCAACAACAAAAATTTATTCATCTATATTTTTTCGTCCTATATTTTGTCACCACCTAAAATACATCTACATACTATAGTAGTACAACACCAACTCTAGCAATCATTTGGGAAAACTTGGCAAGAAAAAAAGGATAAGTCATTATCGAATATATAAAACAACATCATGTCATAGTTATGACCTCAATGATTGTCTAAGACACTCAAGGTAAGACAAGTAATAAACAAAAATTCCAATATACTTTTATGATGCTAGCTATCACATCATGCAAGCGTTTGTCTTTCCAATACAAAAAAAAAACAGCAATTCAAATTAATCCAAACATCAATGAAGTTATAAACCTATGTAATTGTATTTATATATACTAACATCTTTCCCACATACACAAAAATTTAGTAAAACATATTATATGTTTTTCTAACATTCACATTCTCAATAGGATTAAAACAAACTAGATCTTCATAAATAATCAAAACGGCAAACAAAGAATAAAAGGTTCAACTAGTTACTCCTCAAATCCAATAAACATTAATACTGTCCTAGACATCAAACAATCATTTCTCAACCAAGTAAGTTAAAACTACAATTCAAACTCCTTAGCCACCTCAACAAATAGCAATACATATCTTACATCATCAACTGAGACTATACAAAGTGAGGGTTAAATTATAGACATCAATAGTAAATCTGACCCTTAGTTTGTAATGTGTAACATTAGCAACACAAAATTGTAATATTATCCTATAGTTACCACATATGAAAAATTACCCCCAAAAATACTCAAACTATATGGAGATAAATTATAAGTTAAAAGTTCTCATTAAGTACAAATATCCAATAGTTAACCTCACATAAATTCTCTTGTAGGTATATGCTTCAGAAAAAAAAAATGTGATAGTAGTGGTATGACATGAATAACCTTATTTGATCATGAAGCAAAAAAACTTATTGGTTACAAAGCCGAACCCTTTAGAAATAAGCATATTGTGTGGAGGTAAATTATAAGTTACAAGTTCTCGATGCATACAAATATCTTGTAGCTACCCTCACATAAATTCTCTTATAGGTATAGATTTCAGATAGAAATATGGATAACAATAAAGTATGATATAGAAGTATTAACTCTTAAATTTTTTTCTCTATATTATAATCAAACATTAATAATACATACCATTGTTGCCAATACAGGAGTTAGACAAAGACAATAGAGCATTCATCAAAGTAATTTGGAACATTGCATGGCTTTATGTCACATCCACTATTAAGATCTCACAAGGACAAGTCTAAAATCAAACATTGTCGAGTTACAATTGCAACAGCTTAGAAAAAACTGACAAAAATAAAAAATAAGAAAGGCACAACTCCAGTATAAATAATATTAATAAATTCTCAATGTTTTGATGCTTAAGTTAAGACAAATTTATAACTTTTACATGACTTTTTACTTACACCACAATAATACTCTAGATATATTGCTTCTTTTCCTTCCTACATGTCATCTGAGAAATGAGGGCTACCAATTAAAAGTTGATCAACAACAATTACTACTATAGAAAAAAAAAAGAAAAAAAAGAAAGATTCACAACCTATATGTATGTATGTATGTATGTATGTATGTATGTATGTATGTATGTATGTATGTATGTATGTATGTATGTATGTATGTATGTATGTATGTACACACACACACACATAAATCTTCTCCATTAACTCTAATATGTAAATAGATTATCTATGTTAATAATAGATTTCATTTTGTTATATTGTTGCCCTAAGATTGTTAAAAGAAGAGGATAATCGAGAGAGCTTATGCAAAAAAGGTTGTAGAATCACAACAATAGTAAGTCATTCTTTCTTTTCTTTTTAAAATGGACTATATAGTATCAGTTATCAGATGTTGAAGAAATGCTCATAGCTACTTATTATGTTTCTATGAATTTAACATGGTTTTTAACCATATATACATAACAAAAAATAGGATTTACTTGTCTCAGTTGGTTGACTCTCTCCCCAAACGATATTACCATGTTCTCCATCTAATCAATCTCTCTTTTATATCACTGTCATGTCCAACATTTGTTTTTGCATTTACTAAATTATCTATTTCTTCAATTAAATGAAAAAAAGAAGAAGATATCAATTAATGTTGACTTTCTGGTAGGGTTTACCTTGTAATAGACTCAAGCTTTTGACTAATGACCTAAACAGAGTAACCCTACCAAATAGAAGAACAACCATTCTTTTCTTTAGACTCTTTCCCTTCAATGTTTCTATGCTTAACCTTTATACCTCTTTGCATTGCTTTCTAATACAACTTTACCTATATTTATAACAACCTTTGCAGAGCATGTGTGAAATAAAAAAAATGCTAGAGATTCTCTTATGATTGTATACCTATTCTCAAGAAATATATTATTATCTCATAACAAAGGAAAAACTCATCTATTCTTAAGAAATATATTTGTATAAATATTTGATGTATTTTGTTTGACCAATAACATTTTTGTAGTACATCATGATCGTAATGTAGAGATGAGAGCACTCATAGTGAGTGATGCCTTTTTGCTCTTAGGATATTCAATCTGAAAATGGTTTTGCTTCTTCTTGAAAAGATGTATTCTTGATAAAACCACCAAACTATCTGTCGAATCTAGCCGTTTCAAATTCATCCAAGTGTAGTTGGACTTTGCATGTGTTCTATATCCCACTCTTCAAAAATCAAAACTTTATTATAATGATGACTTGTATGTTGGTTTGGTGGTAAAATCACGAGCATTTCACATATTCATTGTCTTGCTCTAATTTTGACTTAGAGCTATTATAGCAACTAGATACATGTGTACTTAGTGCATGCGCACCGCACTAGTTATGAGAAAAGGGGAGAGATTACCAATCCTCCAACTGAGATAAAATGGTCAGTTTTGACCCCACCATAACCATCCGACCAGATAGAGGTTGCTTATCTTATAACTTGTTAGTGGTAGTTGAGATGAATTGATATGGGCGATGTCACTACTAGTAGTGCTTGAGTTGAGATGAGATGAAAACCATCTTATCCTATCTTACTACTAGTGGTGCTTGGCATGAGATGAGATGAAAGCCACCTCATCCAAGCTCACTGTCAGTAGTGCTTGTGATATGAGATGAAAATCATCTCATCCAACTCACTATTAGTGGTGCCAGAGATGAGATGAGAAATCCTAAACTCATCTCATCTCATTGTTAGTGGCTTGCATATTATCCATCTCATATCATTCCTATTGCAAAAGAGAGCCATTTCTTCTCATCACAAAATCCAGCTCTGCCCTTAAAATTTTACTTGAAATGAAAATCAGCCCCATCATTTTATCTCAACCCTCCTCTCTAACTTGTCTTCTCCAACTCATCTCATGTCAACCTTGCTTAAGTGATATTTATACTCATATTATTCCATCTTATGCCAAATATGATCTTCTTAACCTAGCTCAAATAATCTCAAGCTAGATCTCATCTCACATCATCTTAAGTTAGCTTTTCTCATCTTAAGCACCAATAACACAACGTTATTGTTTTCTACATATCATTTCAATTGGCATGAAAAGTAGATCCTATATTGATTAGTTTTAGATCCAAATTGTTCATGTTAATCTGAGCCATAGTCTCTCTCTTCATTTACTAACCCTTGTAGAGGAATGCTAAATAGACACTCTTGTGATAGCTTTAAGATACTAGTTTTTGTGGAGCCTCCTTTACGTGATCTAACTCATTCATGTAATTCACAGAGATGTTGATGTGTAATGGATTAAAAAGAAGAAGAAGTTGAATTGGATGATTATAGCATCATCATTGATTGCCAACAATTGTAATCCAGTCTGTTTTGAATTATATCCTTTTAGATGACAAAATCTTCCAATCCACATGGTTTTTGATCTATTATATATCCAAGGTGATACCATCTATTTCCAAGATCATAACTCTAATTATTGTCGGTTGGGCCTTAGGTGGAATTTGGTGAATCTAGAGGCAAAACTAACTTTATTTAAAGAGGGACTAAAAAGGAAAAAGAAGTGGGAACCATGAAGGGGCCAGATTGCCCTCAGCTGTCAAACCCACGGACTTGATCCCGTTTACGTTGCACATGCAAAGAACAAAAGTAGCCACAAACTTACAAGAACTTTGCGAGTGGATTATTTTCCTTCCGGAAATGCCCCCTTCGTCCACGAGCTTTCATTTCCATATGCTGCGGCGCTGCCATTCATTTCTTCCCGGGCCCTGGCCTATTTGGAATGTGACAGCCAACGAAACCAACCTTCTCACTTTCCCCATCTCTCCTTTACCAACCAGAAAATCCCTTCTCTGCAAAACCCTTCCATGGCGAATTCAGTACTTCTTCCTCTTTCCATCGTCTCCCGCAGCATTCCTTCTTCTGTTAGAAAGGAGAACAAGAAGCGTGTTAGCGGCTTTGGACAGGTTCTTCGCCAAGACAGGGAGTTTCTCAAGGAAAAATTCGAGCAGTTTAAGACACTTCATCTTTCCCCCATTTCCAAGAGCCTTGATAACTTCTTTTGGATGCGAAATGTAGAGGATCCTCAAGCAGTTCCTGAACCATCCCCCCCATGGCCTAATCCTTCCTATCCAGGTTTCATCTGTCTCTTACTCTTTCAAGAATTGTGCAGAAACAGATAGTTTTTTTACATGTAACAAGTCACTTTTTTTTTACAATGCGTGGAAAGAAATGTGGAGCTTCTTTGAGCCTGAAATGCTTCTTCTGTTACCTCAAATTTGAAGTGACTTGCTTTTTACTTAGTCCTAAACTGGAAGTTTGAAGCACGCAGCAAGTTTCCCGTGGTTTTTGGGTGCTGTATCGTGTGCTATTCAGGAACTTCAATTTCCCATGCTGCTGACAGTGAAATTTAATAAAAACCCACGAATGCTTCATCTTGCGTAACAATGATGAGAATTTTTGGCTGAAAGTTTCAAGCATGCTCTATGCTAGTCTGTGCTAGTTTTTCCTTCAGGATTTTGATTTGCATGCTGCTGGTTACCGATAAATATAAGAAAAGATGCAGATGCTGAATGCTTAAAGCTAGGAGAATACTGCAACCTGGCGAGCTAACTGTCCTTTCTCATCCTGAGTATTGCTCCGATGGCTGAAACCCGAAAGCAGGAATACTTTTTCTGTGTTCTAAAACTTCATACTTGAATTAAAGTTAATGAAGTTGTGAGTACATTTCTTTGTGAATTCCTCCGATCGTGGATTGGCCTTTTTCAAGTTTAGAAACTAATGCTGCAGTCGGACTATTTCAAATTGTTGTTTCTTGATCAAGTTTCTATTGCACTTAAGATTATTATTTGAATCATGTGGTCAAGTTTTTGAGTACTTGTATTTTTTTTTATTTTTTTTTCTTTCTTATTTTATGAAGTGCTTATGGTAGAGTTCTTGTCATGTGACCTTGAGGTCATTGGTTCGAGGCGTAGAAACAGCCTCTTACAAAATGCAAGGTAAGGCTGCGTACTATAGACCTTTGTGATCCGCCCTTTTTATGGACTCCGCATACATGGGAGCTTTGTGCACCTGGATGGCCTTTTCCTTTTTATTTTTACGAAGTGCTTGTTGAACATTCCTGGGTTCTGAAAAACAAAATGAGTAATTCATTGGCTCAAGGTACATAGTTACGTAGTTGAGTTTGCCTGGTGAGTCTTTGACTCAATTGATAGACTTTAAAACATGGACAGGAGTTTCTAGAGTGTAAACTTAGGAGTGATGATCAGCTTTTGTTCTATGTGCATGTAGAAATTGTTTTGCTTGCCTTTAATTTGTGACTCTCTCTAATTGGCTTCACTGTTTACATTATGGATGAGAATACAAAAGAGAAGGTTTGGCCCTAGTTCTCAGATGATGTCCCCAGGCATATAAATATTCTCATCATCCCTATCTTGTTCTTTGTTCTTCTTCTTTAAGTGTTGATTACTCAAACAGGCAATTCTTTTGCATTTTTCTTCATATCTGTGTTCAAGATCTAAGTCTCCAATCAAGACTTTCTATTTCAGAGTCTATTTGGGTCATGAAAATGTTTGCCTTATTTGAAAAAGAATTACCAACGCAGTTATTGATTGCCAAATTTTTTTTATCAATGAGTATTTGGAGCTTGATCAAACTGCAGGGCTTACACTTGTTCTCTTGAAATCACTGAGTTATTGAACATTGATCAAAATATAATCTCCTGGCACTTTTAAACAAAACTATATTGTTCGTTGATGAGTCATTACCTATTAAAAAAACAATTGAAATTTCATTCAATTAGTTTCTGAACATAAAATCCTTTCCTTCTAGACTAATTGGTTATACTTGCTGTTATTCATTCTATGTCACTGATTGATTTTGGTGTTTGGCATCTCTTGTCAGGATTGACTGGTACTGATTTGTTGATGGCCGATCTGAAAGCTTTAAAGGACTATGGTTATTATTTCTACCATATGTCAAAAGTTTGGTCTACACCCCTTCCTGAGGCTTATGATCCCCAAAGGGTTGCCGACTATTTCAATTGCAGGCCTCATGTCCTGGCCTTTCGAGTTCTTGAGGTATTTCAGTTGCTTCATTATATCATTTTGTAGCTTGTTTTGAATGATTAGGCAATGCAAACCTTATTAGAGAACTAATAATTGGTCCTGCACATGTTTTGGCAAGGGCCATTTTTCTTATCAACAAATCATCAATTAAGTTGTTTGGAGATATCGGATATTGAAATGCTGATGCTTCGCCTACTGATAAGATAGCATATTTACTTTCTCCCAGTCTCTCTGGTGTACATTCTTTAGATGGGATATGTTTCTCCTCTTTGTCCTTCTTAGTTTCATATCTTAGTTTTTTATTCTGTATGTACCATGGTGAAGTTCTGCAAACTAAGGAGTTACTACGTAGCTTTATTTAATTTTGCATTCTGTCTGACTCTAATCTTTGGACCAAAAAATTTGTTGCTTAGTAGAGTCTGTCTGTAGGGAGGTTTTCATTAGCTGTGATTGTGCAGTGAGTTGATAATGTGATGTATCTGAAGGTATTCTCGTCATTTGCATGTGCTGTGGTAAAAATGCGAACTTCAGGAATGTTCAACGAATCTGGTGTTAATACTGATGATGAGAGGAAAAGCTCGGAGTACTATTTTGGGCAGCTGCTCAAAGAAACTATGCTGAACCTTGGCCCCACTTTTATCAAAGGTCAGAGGCAAACTTGATTGAGATTGTAGCTCCCATTTTAGTTAGTGAACTGTGATTAGACTTGCAAGTGTTACACTGAGACAGATGATCACTGAACCTCAAATGCTGATATAGATTCCTTTCAGTATTGACTTGCAATTTGCTGGTGCATGATCTATACTGTTATTTATTTATCCATTTTTTTTTTTTCCAAATAAAATTCATTTTATATCTTGCACTTTTCTGTTTCTGCAGTCAGAAGGTTACAAAATATGCTAGTTACGTGTGTTTACTTACTAATGCAGTTGGTCAATCCCTTTCCACAAGGCCAGATATAATTGGCACAGAGATTTCCATGGTTAGTGTTGGATTCTTGTGGAACCTTATTCATCTTCCTATTGTAATTGTTATGCATAAATATTCACTTCACTATTCATCATGATAATGATTTTGAACTCTGCTTTGTAGACACTTGTTGGCATCTAAATGTGGATTACATGAGGAATAGGGTGACTTTTCTCGACATTGGATATATATTTCTTCTCTCTCTTAGTTTTGGCTTTCATTTTTCTAGCCTCCCATGTGGACTCTGGTTGATTTGAATATGTCAAAGCAATTACTTGTTAGGCATTAGCCCTGATTTACATCTTTTCCTATCAGAAGTAACTTTGGTTTGCTAAAGTGTGTCACAATGTCTAATTAGGACAGAGACTTCATTTTAAGATATCATTTTGATTTATTACCACTACAAGCCTTGGGTTTTGGCTGGTTTACATCAGTATTCAAGGTATTCTGTCATGAAGGATGAGTAACCTTTCTAGGTATCAAAGTAAAAACAAGTACAGTGTTGTATCTCCTCATTTTACAAATGTTAACTGACATCTGGTTGTATCATCTCCCAAAGAGAAAATAAGATGCATTTTAAATTAAACATTTAGAAAATGTTTAACAATCAATGAATCTGAGCTACCTTTAGATGGAAGAGACATGATAAAAAGTGTAACTTGTTGTTCTCTGTAAATAATCTGTTCAAATATTTGGATAGATCCTTGTTGAGGTTCTGTCTTTTACTTATTTCCAATGAACTTTGCTAGTTACTTTAAGAAGATTTTTCTGATGCCATTAACTGGTGTTGCATGATTGCTGGTCCCGACAATCACCGTGCAATGAAGACTGGGATTTTGAGTTTATCTTTTTCTGTTTTGTCTTTTTGCCATGACTGCAGGCATTATCTGAGTTGCATGATAAAATCCCTCCTTTTCCAAAGGCTGTTGCTATGGAGATAATGGAGGCAGAGTTAGGCTGTCCTTTAGAAACAGTCTTTAGCTATATCTTGGAGGAACCTGTAGCTGCTGCTTCATTTGGGCAGGTGCATTTTGCTTGCACATTCTATTAATTAATTTTTATTTGTATGTAAAATTTGTTGGCGTGGTTATGTTCATTGATCTGTAGTCCTTGCATTAATGAACTTATATATCTTCACGATGATTCAACTTTTAATGGTTCCATGTGTGAATTTGTTTGCAAAACTTAAATCTGTACTTCATTAGCTGAGCAAATTGTGTATTCCGCAAATCTTGAAGACCATTTTTTCTCTTTGCTCCATTGCACAGAATCAAAATTGTGGGCTTCAGTTGCATAATATGTACTGGCCATATTTTAACATATTTCCAATCCTTGCACTAACTTCTTCATTCATTGCTATTGTTATCATTATGTTGTCAGATTTTGTTTTCAAGATCGACCTTTATTTTATTGTCATTTTTGGTTTTTATGATAATTCGAGTTAACTCCATAATCATCATCTTCAAAGCCTTATACCGAATAGAGGTCAGCTACATGAATCTTATTCCTCCATTCCCCTCAATTATGGGTCATGGTCTCATTTAGTCCAAAAGCTTTTAAATCTTTCTCACCACTTCTATCCACTTCCAAAAAGCCTTTGACTCAGATAGACTCACTTCATCTAACTAGTGCTGTTTTCGGTCTCCGTTGGACATGTCCAGACCATCTAATTGTACCTGCCTTGATCTTGTTACCTATTGGTGCTACTCCTAGGTTTCCTCTAATGTTTTCATTTTTAATTCTATCTTTTCTTGTCCTGTCACTCATCCAGCTCAACGTCATCCTTTCAGCTATACTCATCCTATATACATGTTGTTCCTTAACTACCCAACACCTTGATCCGTAGAGCATGACCTGTCTTATAGCCATCCTATAGAATTTTTCTTTCAGTTTGATTGACATCTACCAATTACACAAAACTCTAGAGGCGCATCTTCATTGTTCCTACCCACTTGGATTCTCTGGGTAACATTCCTCTCAATCTCTTTCTTCTCATGAATTATCGATCCTAAATATCGAAAGTGGTCTTTTTGTGGGACTTCTTGGTGATCAATCTTTACAGGTTCTTTGCTCCTACTCCTTTCCTTGCTAAAATTGCATTCCATATATTGTGTCTTAGTTTGGCTAATTTTAAATCCCTTTTATTTTATAGCATCTCTCTGCAACTATAGCTTTGTATTTACACCCTCCCTTGTCTTATCACTCAAAACTGTGTCATCTGTAGAAAACATGCACTATGGAATCTCTTCATGTATATGCTTTGTTAACTTATCCATAACTAACGTGAAAAGGTATGGGCCCAATGCGGATCCCTATTGCAATCTTGTAGTGATAGGGAAATCATCTTTCTCTCCACTAGTGGTCCTAACATTTGTTACCACTACCTCATACACATCCTTAATATTATATTTATATACTCCAGTGAAACCCCTTTCTCGCTCAACACCCACCATATTAACTCCCTAGGGGCCCTATCAAAAACTTTTTTTAAGTCAATAAAGACCATATGGAGTTCCTTCCTCCTTTCCCCATATTTCTCTATCAATTGTCAAAGTGGGAAAATACCTTCCATGGGAGACTTCCTATGCATGAAACTAAATTGGTTTTTTGATACACTCGTTTCATGTCGTCACCTCTTCTCAATCACTCTTTTGCATAGTTTCATGGTATAGCTCATAAGTTTGGTCTCACGATAATTAGTGCAACTCTATATGTTTCCTTTATTCGTATAAATTGGTACCATAGAGCTTTTCCTCCATTTATCTAGCATTTTTCTTTTATTTTACAATCTTGTTAAACAACTTTAGCCTCCAAACTACTTTAGTATCTCCATTCATCTTTTTCAATGCCTCTTTCAACTCAAATATTTTGATCCTACGGTCATACCTATATAGTCCAATGTTATTTGGGTTTAGGGCTCTCTCAATCTCTATATTCTTAGGATATTTGTTATTTAGCAATTTTTGAATGTAACTTTACCACTTTTGATTGATCTTGTCACCTTTGACTAGTACCATTTGATCATCACTTTTAATGCATTTGAGGTGGTATAAGTTCTTACTCTTCTGTTCTCTTATTTTTTGCAAGTTCGAACACATCTTTCTCACCTTTTCTTGACCTTAATCTATCATAGAGATTATTAGACGCCTTAAGTTTAGCCTCTCTCACTCCTCTCTTAGCAACCTTTTTAGCATTTTTATATTGCTCAAAGTTGTCTTTATGTCTAGTCCTCTGTTGTGGTTTAAAACACACCCGTTTCTCTTTAATAACTTTTTGCTCTTCTTTAGTCTACCACCAAGTTTCCTTGATTGGTTGTCTTTTACCTTTAGATACTCCTAGAAGATCTTTTGCCACTTTCTTAATTGACTCGGTCATATTAGTCCACATGGTGTTTACTTTTGTTTTCATTTTTCCAGTTTCCTTCTACCATCAACTTATTTATGAATGACGCTATTTTCTCTCCTTTTAAGTTCTATCACTTAGTTTTTGGACACCTATTAAGTTCATCTCCTTTTTTCCATCTCTTAGTGTAAATATTCATAACCATTAACCTATGTTGTGTGGTTAAACTCTCACAGGGTATCACCTTAGAATCCTTACATATTGATCTTTTAGTATTCTTAAGTAGAAAAAAGGCTATTTGACTTTTATATGATCCACTTTTAAAGGTTAGTGAGTGTTCATCTTTCTTCTTAAAGTACGTGTATATGCCAAAGCCAAATCAAAGATAGCTTCCCCCATCTCATTTCTTTCTCAAAACTATGCCCTCCATATATCCTATCATATTCTTTCTTTTTGTTTTCTACATGACCATTTAAGTTTGCTCTTATAAATGTCCCCTCTGTGTTGGGAATTTCTTGCATTACTTCCTCTATGTCTTTTTGGAACTGTCTCTTGATTCTATCTTCTAACACTACTTGTGGCGTATGCACTTATAACATTTATGATCTTCTCTCCTGAACAAGTTTTATATAAGTAGAATTCTATCATCTTCTAACATCTACAACTTTATCCAATACTATCCCTATGCCATTTCTCTTATTGTCCTTTCCTATGTATCATAGCGTATACCCCTCAATTTCTTTAGTTTTAGCCCCTTCGACTTAGTTTCTTGGACATAAGCTATGTTGACTCTCTTACATTTTATTTTATCTACTATCTCCATTACCTTATTTGTCAAGGTGCTTTACTTCCATGTGGCTATACAAATCTTATTTTCCCGAGTTAGTCTCTTTACCCACACGCGTTTAGAACAGCATGGGAACTCTTGCCTACTTTCCAATGCATCTGGAATCTGATGCAGCGAGATGCTTATGGGGAACGCCGTAGCAGCCCTTGCCCCTTTTTCACTGCATCCAGGATCTGATATAGCTCATCGCTTAAGGGAGAATGCCCTAGCAGCGGCCCTTGCCCATTTTCCACTGCATCCAGGCTCTGATGCAGTGCGCCTCTTATAGGAACGCTCTACCTTGAGGAAATGCTTAGCCTTTAGATTCATGTTAAGGATTTGCTTAAAGATTTTAAGTCAGCTGACAACCTAACACAACCCTCCTCCTTTATTTGGGCTTGGGACCTGCTGCAAAATCATAAAATCACACAGGTGGAGTTTTCGAGTTAACACCATAAGATTTCCTAAATTGATTATCTTCATTCTTTGTATAAGAAGGTCATACAGCATGCGAATTATCTTGGTAATGTACTTGTTTGAAGTCAGAGATTTTCAGCCATAACTACTTTGGCTGTTCTTTTGCATACCCTTCACTTTGTTATGTTAATCTTTTCAGAATATTTCTTGTTCTATGGATACTCACTATGTTTCTCTCAAATGCACTCTAGGTATACCGTGGTTCTACTTTAGATGGGTGTAATGTTGCCATAAAAGTACAGCGTCCTAACATGCATCATGTGGTTGTACGAGACATCTATATTCTCCGCCTTGGGGTATGTATTCACCTGTACTAGGCTTTTTGTGGCAGCTATTGATCTGCTTATTATGGTAAGATACACATGTAAATGCAAACATTTATAGTGATGGACATATACATTTCCTTAAGTTAATTCACACATATAAATACACAGTTATGTACAGACACATATGAGTACATACCAACATACAGACGCATGATGCACAACACATGTCAAAATAAAATGCGAGAGAGATACACATTGGTCTGTGTTTTGAGACCTTGTGCTCTGCTGAACTTCTCAAGAATAAATACAGTACCAATATAAGCATCTGTTAATGTATGTGGTTCGCTTCCAATATTCCTAAATTGACATGGGCTACTTTATATTTACTTTCTGGATCCATTTTAGAGGCACAATTGATGATCAACAACTATGCTGAATCTATGCTTAAGATAATGCATACGGGTTCCTCTTTTACAAAGATTCTCAAATCTTACTTGGGCTTTTAATTCTGTCAGAACAGAAAGCAAAGTGCAAATGAATACAAATATGGAGGATAATTTTCTTTATGTGAAGGGGAGCCTTGGCGCAACAGTTGAGTTGTCCCCGTGTGACCTGAAGATCATAGGTTCGAGGTGTGGAAATAGCCTCTTGCAAAATGCAAGTAAGGCTGCTTACTATAGACCGCTTGTGGTCCACCCCTTCTCGGACCTCACCTACACGGGAGCTTCATCCACTGAGCTGCCCTTTTATTTTTCTTTATGTGCTCCTTTCGTGGGGATTTATTGATCTATCAACATCTAGCTGATCTTGTCAGGTGCTTTGGGTACTTGTGATTTATATCAACCAGTTCTCTTATGGCATTTATTTTCTGTTGGTCTTGTTTCTTCTTCATGTCAGTAGTGCTGCTTTCACTATGTCTGTCGTGTATTTCATTTTTGGATTTACTAATTGAAGCTGTAGGAATTTTCAGACTTTCATATTTGATTATATTCAAGGTTTGACTAGGGAACCGATCTTTTATTTGCTGAGGTAATCAATTTTCTGTCTGCCACTATATCAGATTGTTTATCTAAGAAAATTTATTGCTGCAGCTAAGGTTGTTGCAAAAAGTAGCAAAAAGAAAGAGCGACCTTTGTCTCTATGCTGATGAGCTTGGGAAAGGCTTAGTTGGCGAGTTGGATTACACTTCTGAGGCTGCAAATGCTTCTGAGTTCATGGTAATCTTTTGCATGGGGTAGATGATAGTTCATTTTTTTTTTGGCTATTGATTATTATCTGAAGTTCTTAATGGACCATAGTTCACTATCTATAAGCTGATGCCATCATCATCATCATCAAGGCCTTATCTTGATTAATGATCGGCTACATGAATCTTGTTCCTCATTCCTCTCTACAAGTTTCATGGCTTCATTTAGCCCAAAAGTTTTTAGATCTTCTCTCACCACCTCTATCCATGTCCTTTTGGGCCTTCCCTAGTCCTTTTAGTGCACTCCTAATTGGTGTTGTTTTTGGTCTCTGTTGAACATGTCCAAGCCATCTAAGTCTACCCTATCTCATCTTGTTATCTATTGGTGCTACTCCTAAGCATCCTCATTTCGGCTATGCTCTTCTTATGTACATGTTCCTTAACTGCCTAACACTTTGATCCATAGAGCATGGCTAGCCTTACAACCATCTTATAAAAATTTTCTTTCAGTTCGAGTGGCTCTCGGCGATCACACCAAACTCTTGAGGCGCATTTCCATTTGTGCCTACCCTCTTAGATTCTCTGAGAAACATTCCTATCAGTCTTTCTGCATTCATTAATTATTGATCACAAGTATCAGAGTGGTCTTTTGGGGAACTTCTTGGGTATCAATCTTTATAGGGGCTTCACTCTCACTCTCCTCCTTGCTAAAATTGCATTCCATATTCTCTATCTTAGTTCGGCTAATTTTAAATTCTTTAAACTCTCTAGCATCTCTCCACAACTCTAGGTTTGTTTTTATGCGCTTTGTTATTTATCAATCAAAACTATGTCATATGCAAGTAACATCCACAATGGAATCTCCTTGAGCAGGGGCTCAATACTGATACTTGGTGCAATCTTAAAGTGATAGGAAAATCATTGGTCTCTCCACTAGTGATCCTAACATGTGTTACTGCTCCCTCATACAATCCTTAATTATGTCTATATACTCATGTAAAACCTCTTTTTCGCCCAACACCCACCATATTAACTCTCTAGGGACCCTATTATTTTCTAAGTCAATAAAGACTGTGGATGTCCTTCTCCCTCTCCCTATATTTCTCTATCAATTGTCTATGTAGGAAAATAACTTTCATGTAGACCTCCCAGGCATAAAACTAAACTGGTTTTCCGATACAGTCGTCTCATGTTGTAGCCTCTTCTCAATCATTCTTTTCCAAAGTTTTGTGGTACGACTCATAAGTTTGATCCAATGATAATTAGTGTAACTTCGTAAGTATCCTTTATTCTTATAAATTGTTATGATAGAGCTTTTCTTCTATTTATCTAGCATTTTCTTCAATTCTATATTCTTGTTAAATAACTTTGTCAGCCAAACTAGTCTAGTATCTCACATATACTTTCAAACCTCTATTGGTATTCCATCGCTTCCAAGGGCTTTTCCTGATTTCATCTTTTGTAAGGCCACTTTCACCTCAAATATCCTGATCCTATGGTCCTACTATATAGTCCAACATTATTTGAGTTTATGGTTTTCTCAGTCTCTATATTCTTAGGATATTTGTCATTTAACAAATTTTGAAAGTAACTTTCCCACTTTTGATTGATCTCATCATCTTTGGCTAGTACCCTCTGGTCATCATTTTTAATGAATTTGAAGTGGTCTATGCCCTTACTCTTCTGTATTTAGATTTTGTACGCTCAGTCTTTTACATGTTGTTACACTCTTCACTTTTGCAGGAAGTTCACTCTCAGTTTCCATTTATATTTGTCCCAAAAGTATTTAGACATTTAAGCAGCAAGAGAGTTCTCACAATGGAGTGGGTGATTGGTGAAAATCCAAAGGAATTATTATTTTTATGTGGATCCTCTTACAATGGTCTTGGATATTTAGAGAGGCAACAACTTGAGGCGCGAGCCTGTCTTCTTGATCTGGTGCACACAATTGCTATGTTTGCCTATTTCTAAATGCTTTTTGTTTCATTTGAGGCTTTGGTGGTATAACTGGATGAAGCTTCATCTAAGTTTTTCTGTCAGTTCAGGAGGTGGTTCTTCTAGATATACATGTTCTATGTCTCTTTATGTGTATTTTCGTGCAACTTATTCTGTAAACCACTTTAGAATATATGCATAGGCATATGCATAGCACAGCACATAACTATATACACATGACAAAGCTAACATGATTGTCTTTCATCACAGTGCATGTGTGCGCTTTTGTTCTGGTGTGTCTCATGAATTTGTAAACAACCTCACTTGTGGCTCAATTGCATATAGTTATGCATTTCTAACTGGCTTGTTATATATAGTGCTTGATTTCAGCTTCATTACTCTTGAAAGAGTGACATATCAAATTCAAATGTTCAAATGCTGACATTCTTAGAATAGTTATCCACTGCTGGTGCTGTTCTTCAGTCTCTTGCAATATTGAAATGGGGAGCCAAGATGGGAAACCAGTTAAATTTGTTAGCTTGAGATCCCATATGAGATCAATCAAGAATAAGTTTTTACTATCATCTCCTTAAAATATGAAACAGGCAGCAAAAGCTTTTCTTCTGGTTTCATTTCCTGGGTCACTTGTTAAATGTTACTATTACTAATAAAGTCCTGGTAGGAGTCCATCCCACATTTTCTCATTTTTTTTGTGAAAGATATTAGCCATTCATCACGTTTGACATACAAAAATTAGGTAACGATGCAAAATCAATGAACTTGGATGATCCTAACCACTCGTTTTGCATCTTTGAAAATTTTATAAAATCAATTAGTCAGGATTTACAATCTCAAAGAATCATAGGCTAAAAGCATATAATGGGCTTAGAGGAGAAAAAGGTTGTGTGGACTCCTTCCATGCCTTGGAGCGTGGACTCCTATCAGGACTCTTACTAATAATATGGTTATTGTTTATTCTGATAAATGACAAACCCTACCAAGATTGTCCAGATCACAATGAGACACTTCGTCAGGATATGCTTGATTGCTGAGATTGTTCTGGGCAAAACAAGACAATGTAGCTAGTATATTCTTGATGTCAGCTGCTTTCAGAGCATAGCAAATATGACATCTCATCTCTGCAGTGAACCCAAGTCTCCTTAAAATATGGTTCAACTGGCATATTGGCTGGATCTTTCTTTAACACACATGACACTACAATTAAAAGGTTTGTTTCACTGTGATATTGCCTTAAAAGTTACCCATCCAGTTATTAAGAAGCAACCTTTTTCCATCTGGCAAAGGACATGCTTTGGCTTCATCTGCATCTTTGGAACCATGGTACCAGAAAAGCATCCCGGTTAAAAATCTCAGTTAGACTACCAGGTTGCCAATTGCCTGAAAACTGTTAAATGGCAAAAACATATTCTGTTGACTCCAGTAAGTCACTACGCTATCCCACCTAGATATCCATCAGCCACTTCAAACTGCTTGCCACTTCAAACTGCTTGTGACGAGTTGGAACATGATTTCCCTAGTCTCCTTGTCAATTTGATTTTCAACCTCTTACAGATGAGGACTTTCAGAAATTTCCATGCTAATGACTAATCTCCTTCCAAGTCTCCTTAAAGTTACTACCGGATGAGCTTCTAAAGGATATACCTCCATATGCCAACAGGAATAGCCAAAACGTACAACAGTCTGGGAAATGAAGATAATTCCTACTGCTTGATTGTTTTGAAATGGAAAAAATCTTAGTGGCTTGCAATCTGTTCTATTGTTTCCTTCATACAATCTTCCTTTTCATGATTGTAAAGTCACATGATCCATGTTTATAATCTTGTTGCATCTGTGTGTTCTCCCACAAGGTGTATAGCATTTTTACAAGTCCTCTTTGGTTTTCATTTTGCTTGTCACTCTGTGCTGTATCCTCATTAATACTTTTGATGCTGATTAAGAATTCATATATTGCATTTGATTTCGATTTCAAGGTTAAGAAAGGAGTGGAAGCAACTCTTGTTCAACTTCTTGAAACAGGCCTACTGCATGCTGATCCGCATCCTGGGAACTTGCGTTATACACCTTCAGGTCAAATTGGGTACCTCATCAACCCTTTTCACCTTGATACTATCAGAATCTTGAAAGGATATGATTTGAAAAGAAATTTTCCTGAAGCTAGAGTGCATCTTGAACTTTATACGACAAGTTTATTTTGATTTGCTAGTTCTGGATTTATCACACTAAACTATAGGAGACCAGCACATCTCTTTATGTTTTTTCCGTTTCATATTTCTTCTTAATGTTTCTAACCATTGGTTCACTATTATTCGCTTCACATCTGTGTGCTAGGTTTCTTGATTTTGGTTTGGTTTGTCGGATGAAGAAGAAGCATCAATATGCTATGCTTGCCTCAATATTGCACATTGTAAATGGGGATTGGGCCAGCCTTGTTTATGATTTGGTTGAAATGGATGTTGCGAGGGTAGGAACTAATATCCCTCGTGTGACCATGGTATGCTCTATGCTCGCTGTTATTTTTCCTTTTCATTGCCTAACTATTTTGGCATGCTAGTGGTGGTTCAATATAAGTGTTTATGTTACAGAACGTAAAAGTGCTTTTAGATACTGTTGTTCAGATCTTCATTTGAAGTTGTATTTCTGAGCACTGCTTGTTTGAAATATTTTCTAATGTTATTGATAAATCTAACATTCAAGTTGAAATGCTCAGGAATTGGAAGATGCCTTGGGCGAGGTAGTCTTTAAAGATGGAATTCCTGATATCAAGTTCAGTAGGGTCAGTATTCTACCTTGCTACCAACCCATTGGTTTCTATGCATTTTATTTGTTTATTTTTTCCTTGAAAAAGTTAGGGAATGGCACTGAGAGATGTGGTGGCATTTTAAACAAGTAAAACTGTCTGATTTTGTGTGATGAAGTTACAAAGATATTGATTAGTGTTTTCTTCTAGAGAGTTCTTTCACTAGCTAGATAGCTTTATATAAATCACACTGCTAGATGTTTGATTTCTCAGTTATAAGCTTCTGATGCAAGTGCATTAAACAGGCAACAATGTCCATATGTGGATCTGACTCAAAGCATTGGCAATTGATAGTGAAAAGTTGAAAGTATTTGGTCTTATGATTAATAAGTTTTGGAAGATCATGTTCATAAATTCATTAAGGTGTCTATAAAGATAGGATGGAACATTGTTGTGCTTCCACAGAGGTCCTGTCAGTTGGAAAATGTACCTTGTTAAAAGCAGAGGTTTTGGGTAACAGACTGCATCTGCGTTTTTTATTTTTCTTGACCACTATGGACTTTGTTTATGAGTTTTGGAGAGGGGGGACGTGCTCAAGGCAAAAGGACAACTTCCTTACAAGATTTTAGATGCTGGTTCGCAGCTATAGTCTTCCTGGTCCTGATCATATGGAGGCTAACAGTGTGGTAAAGAATATGATATCAATATGTTTGTGCTAGGATTCTACAGGTTTCGGGATTGTAATATCGTGTTCAACTTATAACTGATTTTTGAGTTGTTACCGTATTTATTCCCTTTTAGTACTGTTTATTCTTTGTCCTTTTTCCTGTTAGTATAGAAAATAAGAATTGACATACTATAGAAAATGGAGTATTGGAGTTCTATTTGATTGACATGTATGAATTCTGACCAGTTCAATTAAATGATTTTATTGGCAATAACCTGTATTTGGTTGGGGATGCATCAAAATTATGTGGCAAATGAAACAAAATATTAAGATTGCACTGATTTTACCTATCTAATTTTACATTTTAGAGATAATAAAAACCCTGTATCTTTCTTTTACCTTACACTTCAAACATGTTAGATACTCTTGTGCATCCAAGATAAGTTTTGAAGCTACATCAGTCCAGTTGCAGCTGTATATGTCAAGGAAATAGTGTGAAAGAAATTGAAATTTATATACTATATACAGTATATAATCTTATTATTCTTATTAGCCATTTTGTCTGGAGGAAGAACCTTCCAGCTGTGAACTGTCATGTAAGAGACCTTATACAGGACCTGACAACTGTAGCTTAAATGCTGATATACTTTCACTTGTCATTAGGTGAAGTTGCTTACGTTGCCCTGAATTTTTCTTCCTCTTGATGCTTGGCTGACTGTTCTATGTATCTATGAAGGTTCTTGGAAAAATCTGGACTGTAGCCCTCAAGAATCATTTTCGCATGCCGCCATACTATACTCTAGTTTTGCGCTCTCTGGCTTCCCTCGAAGGTAATATATGGGTATCTCATGGTGGCTACAATTAGGTATAAGTTTATCCTGAGTCCCTTATCTGTAGAAATTTAAGAAAGTTTCATTTGTCACAGATTTGTGTAGTTTATTTATTTACTTATTATATATGTCCCAACCACAACTATGATAATTTCTAGTGTTATCAACAAAATCAACCTGCATTAGATTATATCTGGAGTAGTGATTACTATCAGATATTAACCAGAGGTTAGGATTTTTGTTTAGTTGCAATCACAAAATGTATGCCTGACAGAAGTCACAAGACTGCCTGAGGAGAAATTATTTAAGCCATGTCTGTACTGTTACATAGTAATAATAACGACATGGATATTGTGCGAGCATCTTGTATGTTCAGTTCTTGATATTGGCTATTTCCTTATAGCAGTCATGGTGATGGTTGTTCACCTTTGCAGTATCAAGGGACTTTTTCCGATCGCATCTATTATACTACCATAAATATCTGTCAACAATTTTTAAACTTTGGTTTATTTTACTCTTGTGGCTTTGCAGGCTTGGCAGTAGCAGCAGATAAAGAATTCAAGACATTTGAAGCAGCATACCCTTATGTTGTTCGTAAATTTCTTACTGATAATTCTGTTGTGACAAGGAGAATTTTGCACTCGGTACTGTCTTTTCCATGGTAGCATAGAGTCTGCAGGCTATGTGGCATTATGTTCACATTATGTTCAACTTCTTTGCTAAATATATTCCACTTAGCCAGATGGCTGCTATGGGGCTTTTCAGAGTTGTTCTTGCATCAAATGATAAGAGCTACTTGCTGTGTTTGATTTCATTGTGACCATTCAGGTGGTATTCAACAAGCAGAAGGAATTCCAGTGGCAGAAGCTTGCACTCTTTTTGAAAGTTGGAGCAACTAGGTGAGCTGCACTATTTTGTGATTCATGGTAATAGGTAAATACCTTCAGGGGCTATCAGCATGCTTCTAACAGTTTCCTAACATTGTGAAGGCTTGGGGAAGGAGGTAAATGTGGGTCTTTTGTTTAAGCTGTTAAAGAATTTGGATGGTACTAGGTACATAAACCAACCCAACTGGGAAAAAGAACATGGCTTGATGTGGTCAAAATAGAGGTATATTTTTTGGTGGAGAAAGTTTCAGATGGAGGTAATCCAGCACACAAGAATATCTACTGTAGACATGCCACCTAATACAAGAGATAAGCCTACCTTCAATATTATGAGCTCACCTTCATATATACTTGGCACTTAGCAATGGATTCTTCTCGTTTATCTCAGGATAGAACATCAGATGAAATAAGTATCAAATAGGAAGATGTGTTTATATCCTGGTAAAAACTCAAAATGCAAATTTTTCCAATAAGCAGTTGATGCAGCTTAACATGGGTAAAAATGCTTCTTAACACAGATAATGTAGATGACACAGCAAAGTCATTTAGAATAATAAATATAACAAATCTGTGCTAAGTTATTACGAAAGATATTGTGACATGATGGTCAAAATGCTTCATAAACTCATTTTTGCCACAATTCATGCTATAGCCTGCCATGACTTGACTCAGCAGAAGTCAATTTAGGCTTGTATGCAAAATGCGGAAAATTTAAAATGTTCTTGACTCCGGCTGAGTTCTGAAGTTGGTTGGCAAGTTTTGCTCTCATGGTTTATATGGCTTAGCTTGGGTGGTTGGCATGTTACTTCAAGTCATTACAAAATCTATAAACTCTGTTGTTTTCATGTTTGATTTTTGTATTTTTTGGTGGACAAGTTCTGACATATTTCTTGTCTTATATGTTTAATGAAGTAAATCCTTGCCAGGAATTGTTGCATCTCAAAGTGGTACTCAGCCAGAATATGCTATCAATGAACGGAATGGTGTGGTTAAGGTTGCGAACTTGATCTTGAGGCTTCTACCATCTAAAGAAGGTGCTGTGCTCAGAAGACTCTTGATGACTGTGGTGCGTATTATAACCTCTGCTTATGTGAAATCTGCAACTTTCAATGAAGTTATTGATCAGTTTTGTTGTAAGTCTTGTAGTTCCTCTAAAAAAATCAGTTGCTATCTATGTAGTTAAAGGCGCGCCTAGGCCCTAGTCGAAGGTTAAGTGCCTGGGAGGGGGCCAGGCGCAGAGTAAATGAGGTGCACTCGCCTAGGTGCGCGCCTGGGTGTGCCTGGGCGCCCCTTTCAGGCCCGCCTCCGACTCCAGGCACAGACGACTCAACCCAATAACTTATAAAACTCGTTTTTTTTTTTTTCGTTTTTCACCTTCCAACCCTAATGTCAATCTTCCAACTTCCTGAGAAGGTGAAAACGACCATTCCTCTTCGATCTTTCACAGATCTAAGCAGAAAAAGGTATGGATTTATGATTTTTACAATGTGTATACAGTTTCTGTAAAAAACGTAAAAACCAGTACCGTTTTTTCAAATTTTTTGTTTTTTGTTAACTATTTTCCATATATCTTGATGGGTTTTAGTTATATATGTATAAGAAAACATTCCATTTGAGTTTTATACTTCTTTGCTCTAGATTTGAGTTTGTTTTTAGGTTTTTTTCTGTTTTTCCAAAAAAATCAGTTATGGAAATAAAAAAAAGTCGTCGTTTTTTTGTATTTCTTCATTGAAACGCATTTCTATCCACGTATATAGCTTTCCCATGCTTGTGTCTTCGTGTGTGATAATTTTTTCATCTTTATTTTGTAATTTAGGGTTATTTTTTTAACTTTTCAGAAAAAAAAAGTTACGAAAATTAGGAAAAAATTGTTCTTTTTTATATTTATTAGTTAATACCTATTCTTATCCACATATATAGCTTCCTCATGCTTGTATCTTCATGTATGATGTACTTTTCATGCTTTTTTTGTATTGTAGTGTTATTTTGTTCAATTTTTCCAAAAATAAAACTTACGAAAATTAGAAAAAAAATTGTTTTATTTATATTTATTAGTTAATACCTATTCTTATATACATATATAGCTTTCCCATGCTTGTGTCTTCATGTATGCTGTATTTTTCATGCTTTTTAAGAATTTATTAATGATTTTTAGCTAATTTTTAGCATTTTTAGCTAATTTTTAATTATAAAAAATATAATTTTGCGCCTCAGACTCCAGGCGCGCACCTAGGCGCCCCAGGCTCCAGGTGCACCCCTTTGCGCCTCGGTGCACCTCGCGCCTTTAACTACATAGGTTGCTATTTATCAAAGCCGTGTCAGGACTACTATACAATTTTTCATAGCATCTGCAGTCATGAGGATCATATTGCATGTCATGAATGTTAATATGCTACTTCTATATAATGTCCATCACCTGGAAACCAACATGGCTAATCAACTTGGTTTGGAGGTATATATCAGGGATTCTTACCATTTGTAAGTATGATGATTGTTGCTTCAAAACCGCTTGGTTCAAGATAGAAATCCAGGTATAACCTTATCTGAGTTCTATCCTGGAAAAAGACTTCATCCTCAAAATGAGATACGTGCAATGTTATATTAATAGTTGTATGGAAATAGAGATGGTTTCTGTCCTAAAATTGATTCTTATACAATACAATACATGTGCTACTTGAGTCATGTCTGCCACATAAGTGCTTGGGTAGCAACTTTGTTTTGCTTAGTTGAAATGTTTAGGTAATGACATGGTATTCTTAAAATGTATCTACTAAACAAAATTCTTAGATATATTTTCCTTAAAAATAGATCTAATAAACCATTCATATATTGGATAGAATAACTAGATAACGTTCTATGAACCAATTGTCAAAATGAAAAGAGTAAAATAGATATAGATTAGTATTTTAGATGTTTTCCTTACCCTTATTTGGAGATCTTAATCGGCTGTTTAGTTGCTCCAGGTTCCCTAGGATTGGCTGCTGTAGGCTCGTTCTGTATTTTCTCTTTTCCAGTTAAGAATCTTTTGACCAAATGTCCATGCTATGATGCAGATTGCTGAATATAGTCAACTGAAGGTATCGTCAAGAAGTCAGTAAAATGATAACAAAAGAGGAATTAATTATGTTATCAAATTGTCTAAGTGCTAAATACAGTGTTCCTAGTTCTTTAGATTTATTCAGTATGCAATTTTTAGTCGGACAGTATACAAAAAAGATTTCCTGTGGAAAATACATATTTGAGACTCGTCATGGGAGCTATTAGAAGAAACTAGTTTATCTATTGCGATGTATGTTGAAGTTATCTACATGCAAAGATACAGGGGAGTGATATTCCCATGCTCTTTTATGACTATTGGCACACCCTCTTTGGGTTTTGTGGCAAATTTTACCTGACTGGCCCTCTTTTTGATCATCCAGATCATTGATCTTAGTGGCCTTGAACATAGATGAACCCTTTCTAAGTATCACTCAGCTGTACCATTATTTTTTTCTAACTGTTTTGAGTTGTAAATGCCTAGTAGTACTCAAGATAGCCAAGTAAAATCAATGGCAGGATCATCCAAAGTAGGTGATTTTTTGGAGATGGCTCATTTGTAGCAAGGTGGTTAAGATGAATGGTTGATATCATTAGGCTGGACTTATACTATTACCACAGGATAATGAGCAGTTGGCAACACTCATAAAAGGACATGAGTATCATTTTCCAAGTTATAAACTATAATTTAATATATTCGTAGTGGAACCTCGAAAGTTAGGTTTGAAGCTTGTTCCTAAAATTGTAAAGCCAGTCTAAAGAGACAAACTTATATATTGCGTAAGATCCCATCTCTTGCTATTGATATGAAATTCCTCTTTATGTGTTGAGTTTGATGCTTCGGTCCTTCCTGCACTGAATATTGGTCTATAGACTTTGCACTAGATTAACACCACCAATGTCGGTCCCAAGCCCGGATGAAAAAGGAGGGTCTTGCGTCAGGTGCCAGTCAGCAAGGGAGAAGTTGAAGATGATTTTGGTATTTCTTTCTTACAAATGAATATGCATTTTATATTAGTTTATGAGGAAGAAATGAAAATTATCTCCAGCTTTTTAAAATATGACAACCCTTGTGTCAGGTGCCTGTCGGCAAGGGTGAAGCTGAAGATGATTTTGTTATTTCTTTTTTGCTTGCAAATGAATATGCATTTGTATATTAGTTTGTAAGGAAGAAATAAAAATTATCTTCAGCTTCTTAAAACTATGGCAATCCTAACATGACATGAATCGAAAACTGACATTCCCTCAAGCTAGGGCGTTTCTCATAAGCGACGCGCTGCATCGAATCTCGATTTGTAACACCCTGGGTTTTTATAACATTATTTATTTATAATAATAATTATTATAGTCAATATCCCAAAATCAAATGATTCTATTAATTATTTTATTAGAACATTTATTGAAAAACCTTCGGGTGTTATCTCCTTTTTCCAAAACCATCACGACCACGATTAAAAGATAAATATAAGTACGCAGTAATAAATTTAAGACAATACTAATATCAAATCCAACGTCAAAATCAACGGCGTCTTTATTTTTAAAACAATAAATATCCAAAAACATAATAATGTAGCCTAGAGTCTATCCATCATAATATTCCACCATACTTAAAGACATGTCCATAATATATAAGGTCATAATCAATCTATCTAATAAAGATATACAGTCCATAAAATAGGTTCAAATTGTAGTCCATCTAATCACTCACGTTGAGTTATCTATCAACCAAATCAAAGTGGTCACCACTGCTATCTCTGTCTCTCTATGGCCTTGCCCTTCTTGCTGTCGCGCTTAGTATCTGAGGCATTGCTAAGCAAAGCAATGTCTCAGGAAGCTATTGTTTGTGTAGGTACATAGACATTTAACGTAATAACAAGGAAAACAAAATCAAATAACAATGTTGATATAATGTGTAGGTCAATTACCCATGAAAATATAAGTATCATAAGTAATGCCAATATAGTTTTAAAACATTATATGCGATAAAACATGCGCCTTATGGATATAAGACATGATAATCTTGTGGATGTAAACATGATATGATTCAATATCAATGAGCATACAATAACAAATAGGGCATCCCAAGGTACGTGGGTCCCACGAGTGTTCCATACACTTATATAACAGATCATAAGTACTCATATCAATCCTCTGAGTATCGTCACACCCAGGCATACAATAACATCTCCATGCTCATCATGCAAGCATACAGAACAAGAGCATGGATTGTCATGCCGCAGTGGGAACTCCTCCGGGTGTCAACCACTGCCGCTCCCTGTCAACACCATAATGGGAGACTTAACATCCGTCCCTATGGAAAGGCCCAGACCGGTAGTGTGGACTATCCATGTTACCAAACCCCTACTAAAAGCCATTTATGGATAGGTGTCTATCACATCATAACCACATCACAATTTCGAAGGGTGGGTGGCCGGCCCTACTCCCTCCTAGCATGACATCCACTGGGTGAGAGCACCTGTCATAAATCACAAAGCATGGAAATCGCATATCTCGTAAAACCAGGAGCACTCGTGGCTCAACATCCCCAAGGCACACCCCTCATCCTGGGATTAGCCTATCAAAGGACTAGCCACCAAGCCTCCACCATCAATTTTATGAAAACCCATCAATCTTAGTGATGCAATAAAGAAGAATAAATTACTAATCATATAGTAGATATGCGGTATCAATATCATAAAACAATCGATCATGAAAACACATTTAATACTCTATCGAAATCTCATATTAATCATAGCATAAAACTTTGAATATCACAAAATCACAGACTAAATAAACAAGTGTCGATTAATCACAATCAACAATGATGCTATGATAATGCAAGGTTTTAAAAATTAAAACATAACATTAAATGTCGTTACCTACCTCAATAAGAGATAACCCAAATCAAGCGTATAATCCTTTTAGCTTGCACGCTCTAATGTACCTATAGTACCACAGTACAATTTTGTGTTATTTATTTCATCTCAATTGAATCTATGGCAATTCAACCGTTGGATCATTCTCTAAGATCTCTATTTATGATTTGATCATTAATCCCAATGTTACTTGTTACTAATTAGTCCTATTTCATGTTCATTTGCTCATTTTTGGGTGCATCTATAGTTTACACCTTGATCTGATGGTCAGATCATCCTTAGATCAATAATTTCCTAAGATCTAGGTTAGATCAATGGTCTAGATCAATTACTAAAGTAATTACACCTAATCTGATCTTTAGGACCCTCAGTTAGTATCATATATTGTTTAGTTGTTCAAGTCTTGGGGCCTGATCACCCTTTGATCGGCCGGATCTAAGTGATTTGGTACTATTTTATGAATTTGACCTAACTAGATGTGATTAGATCAAGATTTTAATGCTAAAATCATTTCTGCATCGTCGATACGATACCAACGGACCTTTCAGATCAAAGATCAGGCTTCTATAGCCTTCAAAATCTCAGAAAAACCATTTCAGATTTAAAAATCAAATCAAAAACTGATTTTACACCAGTTTACACAGGTGGAAGGGAGTTTACATTGGCGAAAAAGGAATTTGCATCGGTTTACATCAGTGGAAAGACGCTTACCCCGGCGTAAAACGTCTCAGAGTGCTCATTTCCCAGGACACGCAGTGCGTTCCTGACGTCCGGGACAGCACGTGTGTGCGAGACACAGTGCCTGCGCGCACTGTCCACTCTAGCGCATCCCGATCGGCGTCCTAGGCGCATCATCCATCGGGGTTCTTTTGGCTTGATCGGAGCCCCAGATGCTTCGATTTTTTATATGTTTTCGCCGTTCCTAAGTTTTTTGGGTCCAAAGATTACAATGAACGGCTCAGATCTCTCATTGGAGGTGTCTTTAATGTGGTTCCAACCATGCTCCATGGTTTTGACTTCTTAGGCCATCCAACGGCCGTTTAGCCCAGATCTAGCCCGAATCTGAGAGGGGAAAGTTGGAAAACAAGCAAAAGAGAAAGATAGAGGGTTTAGCCTACCTGATTAGAGTCGGAGAGTGGAGATCGGGGTCCTCTAGTGCATGCGAAGTTTGGTCTAAGTTGGGAAGAGAACGGAGCAGAGATGGCACGATCCCAGAGTTGTTTTGCGTAGGGAATGAATAAGAAACTCGTTTTTGTAGGTTGAATTCCGATTTTCTCAAAAGAAAAGGTAGATCACTGCCTTCCTCCATTGGAGCTGGAATGGGAATGGAAAGGGGTGTCGTTATCAAAACGACCCCCTCTAATTCACGTCTCTGACAATTTACCAATTTACCCTTGTAACTTAAAATGGTCATAACTTACTCATCTAAACTCCGTTTTCAACGTTCTTTATATCGTTCAATTTCTATCGATGTGTACTTTCTAAATTTAGTAGTTTCAAAACCAAATTTTATGCATAATTTTTTTATTTATTTAATTTATTTTGTTACTAATTTAGGGTTAAAAATTGAGGATATTACATGGGTACGGTGAAAAATAGGCAAGGGTTGCTAGGGCGTTTTCCCAGAAGCAACGTGCTACATCTGATCCCGGGTGTAGTAAAAAATGGGCAAGGGCTACTAGAGCGTCCCCTCGAAAGCGACACGCTGCATTAGAACCCAAGTGCAGTGAAAAGTGGACATGGGTTCATGCCATGGAGGTTGAGAAAGGCGATATTAAATAAGATATCTCTAGAGCATGAGATTTGTATCGCCACATGGAATATAGGGACATTGACAGGTAAGAGTTTGGAGTTAGTAGGCGCGATGAAACGTAAGAGAGTCAACATCGCATATATCCAAGAAACCAAGTGGAAAGGGGCTAAAGCTAGAGAAATAGATAGGTAAAATTATGGTATTTAGGAAAGGATAATAACAGAAATGGCGTAGGAATAATAGTGGATAAGGAATTAAAGGATAAAGTTGTGGACGTTAAAAGAATCAGTGATAGAATTATAATAATAAAACTTGTTTTAGGAGAGCAGATTATAAATGTTATAAGTGCATATGCACCACAAGTAGGGTTACAAGATATAATTAAGAGACAGTTTTGAGAAGATATTGAGGGAGTCGTGCAAGAAATTCCCAACACTGAGGGGATATTTATAGGAGCAGACTTAAGTGGCTATGTAGGAAAAGAAAAGGAAGGATATGATAGAATACACGGAGGGTATGGTATAGGTGAATGAAATGAGATGAGGGAGAATATCCTCGATTTTGATTTGTCATATAACCTGGCTATTGCGATGAACACTTAATAACCTTTAAAAGTTGACTTCATAAAAGCCAAATAGACTTTTTTCTACTTAGGAATAATGAATGATCTATGTGTAAGGATTGTCAAGTGATACCTGGTGAGAGTTTAACCTCACAACATAGGTTAATGGTTATGAATATCCATATCAAAAGATGGAAGAAAAGAAATGAACTTAATAGGTATCCAAAAATTAAGTGGTGGAACTTAAAAGGAAAGAAAATACCCTCATTCACAAATAAGTTGATGGTAGAAGGAAATTGGAACTATGAAACAGAAGTAAATACCATGTGGATTAATATTGCTGAGTCCATTAAGAAAGTGGCAAAAGATGTCTTAGTAGTATTTAAAGGTAAAAGGCAATTAGTAAAGGAAACATGGTGGTGGAGTGAAATAGTGCAAAAAGTTATTAAAAAAAATGGATGTGTTTTAAAGTATGGCAGAAGACTAGAAATAATGAAAACTATGAACAATATAAGAATGCTAAAAAGGTTGCTAAGAGAATAGTAAGTGAGGCTAAACTTAAAGCATATGATGATCTCTATAATAGACTAGGAACAAGAGAAGGTGAGAAAGATGTGTTTAAACTTGCAAAAGTAAGAGAACAGAAGGGTAAGGACTTAGATCATGTTAGGTGCATTAGAAGCCATGATCAAAAGGTATTAGTCAAAGATGATGAGATCAAACAAAGGTGGGAAACATACTTTCAGAAATTGTTAAATGACAATGGCTCTGAAAATATAAGGATTGAAAATATTATAAATCTACATAACATTGGATATTATAGATATGAACGTAGGATTAGAATACTTAAAGTGAAAGAGGCCTTAAAAAAGATGAATCAGGAAAGGCCATGTGGCTCGATGGTATACCAATAGAGGTTTGGAAGCATATGAGAGATATTGGGGTAGTTTGGTTGACCAAATTGTTTAACAAGATTATAAAATTAAAGAAAATGCCTGATGAGTGGAGGAAAAGCTCTATTATACCAATTTATAAGAATAAAGGAAACATATAGAGTTGCACTAATTATCGAGGGATCAAATTTATGAGTCATACTATGAAACTTTTTGAAAGAGTGATAAAGAAGAGGTTACGACATGAAACAAGTGTATTGGAGAATCAGTTTGGTTTCATGCCTGGGAAGTCTACCATGAAAGCTATTTTCTTACTAAGACAATTAGTAGAGAAATATAAGGAGAGGAGGAAAGACCTTTACATGGTCTTTATCGACTTAGAGAAAGCTTATGATAGAGTCCCTAAAGAGTTAATATGGAGGGTGTTGGGCGATAAAGTGGTTTCGCAGGGGTATATAGACATAATTAAAGATATGTATGAGGAAGCGGTAACAAATGTTAAGACCACTAGTGGCGAGATTAGTGATTTTCTTGTCACTGTAGGATTGCACTAAGGATCGGCATTGAGCCCATACCTTTTCACATTGGTTATGGATGAGTTAACAAAACATCTGTATGAGGAGATTCCCTGGTGCATGATATTTGCAGATAATATAGTCTTACTTGATGAGACAAGGGAGGGTGTAAACATAAAGCTAGAGTTATGGAGAGAAGCATTAGAATTTAAAGGATTTAGAATTAGCCGAACTAAAACTGAATATATGGAATGCAATTTTAGCAAGGAGAGTAGGAGTGGAACACCAATCAAGATTGATAACCAAGAAGTCTCCGTAAAAGACCACTTTTGGTACGTAGGATCAATGATTCATGAGAGTGGAGAGATTGAGAAATTGAGAGGGAGGTTACTCAAAGAATCCAAGCGGGTTGGAACAAATGGAGATGTGCATCTGGAGTTTTGTGTAATCTGCGGGTGCCACTCAAACTAAAAGGAAAATTCTATAAGATGGCCATAAGGCCGGCCATACTCTATGGATCAGAGTGTTGGGTAGTTAAGGAACATCATGCTCATAGGATGAGCTTCGTAGAAATGGGGATGTTGAAATGGATAAGAGGTAAGACAAGAAAGGATAGAATTATAAATGAAAATATTAGAGGAAATTTAGGGGTAACACCAATAGGTAACAAAATGAGGGATATTAGACTTATATGGTTTGGACATGCTCAAAGGAGACCAACAACGGCATCGGTTAGGAGTGAGGCAATACAAGTAGAAGGTTCTAAAAGGGCAAGGGGAAGGCTCAAAAGAACGTGGATAGAAGTGGTGAGGAAAGATTTAAAAACTTTGGGACTAAATGAAGCCATGATACTTAATAGAGAGGAATGAAGGAATAAGATTCATGTGGCCGACCCCTAATTGGGATAAGGTCTTGATGATGAGACTTTGCACTAGATTAGATAGATGAAGTATATCTATGGGGCAATATGACTTGTAAAATGTTTCAATGTTTATCAGATGATTAGACATATCAGTCCATATGTAGGGTTTCTGAAGTTAGTGTGCTAATGCACATTTTATGTGTTAGACATTGTTTAATAATATCCCAAGTGATGATCAAATCTCTTCAAATGGACTAGGTTGTACCTTGACCGAGTTCCTGATCTGAGCTTGGCAGTTGCCTTGTTGAGTCAAAGAAAGAACTTTTGGCTTGACCATGTAAGTCATGATTCATTCATCTTACACGGTTTTACCTTGATTAAGATCTTTTCCCAGTTCGAAGCTTTTAAAATTTGTAGCAGATATGAGCTTTAGTCCAAGGATATCCCTATCATCACTAAGCTTCGTAGGGGTCTTTTCTTCTTTGCCTCTGGGGTGAGCTCTTGAGCTCGCTTTGGAAGTGTAATTGTTGGCTTTTTATGATGAAAGTGTCATGACTTATATGGTCAGCTTCTAATATCATCATCATCATCAAGACCTTATCCCAATTAGGGGTCGGCCACATGAATCTTATTCCTCCATTCCACTCTATTAAATACCATGGCTTCATTTAGTCCCAAAGTTTTTAAATCTTTCCTCACCACTTCTATCCACGTTCTTTTGGGCCTTCCCCTTGCCCTTTTAGAACCTTCAACTTGTATTGCCTCACTCCTTCTAACTGGTGCCGTTGTTGGCCTCCTTTGAACATGTCCAAACCATCTAAGTCTAATCTCCCTCATCTTGTTACCTATTGGTGCTATCCCTAAATTTCTTCTAATATTTTCATTTCTAATTCTATCCTTTCTTGTCTTACCACTCATCCATCTCAACATCCTCATTTACGCAACACTCGGCCTATGAGTATGATGTTCCTTAACCGCCCAACACTCGATCCATAGAGCATGGCCGGCCTTATAGCCATCCTATAGAATTTTCCCTTTAGTTTGAGTGGCACCCGCCGATCACATAAAACCCCGATGCACATCTCCATTTGTTCCAACCCGCTTGGATTCTGCGGGTAACCTCCCTCTCAATCTCTCCACTCTCATGTATCAATGATCCTAAGTATCGGAAGTGGTCTCTCATGGGGACCTCTTGGTTATCAATCTTGACTGGTGCTCCACTCCTACTCTCCTTGCTAAAATTACATTCCATATATTCTGTCTTAGTTCGGCTAATTTTAAATCCTTTCGTTTCTTATGCTTCTCTCCATAGCTCTAGCTTTATGTTGACACCCTCCCTTGTCTCATCATGTAGGACTATATCGTCTGCAAATAGCATGCACCAGGGAATCTCCTCATGCAGATGTTTTGTTAACTCATCCATAACTAATGTGAAAAGGTATGGACTTAATGCCGATCCTTGGTGCAATCCGACCGGTGACAGAAAATCACCGGTACCACGCCACTAGTGGTCTTAACATTTGTTCTTGCTCCCTCATACATACCTTTAATTATGTCTATATACCCCTGAGAAACCCCTTTAACACCTAACACCCTCCATATTAACTCTCTTGGGACTCTATCATAAGCCTTCTCTAAGTCAATAAAGACCATGTGTAGGTCTTTTCTCCTCTCCCTATATTTCTCTACTAATTGTCTTAGTAAGAAAATAGCTTCCATGGTAGACCTCCCGTGCATGAAACCAAGCGATTCTCCGATACACTTGTTTCATGTCGTAGCCTCTTCTCAATGACTCTTTCAAAAAGTTTCATGGTGTGGCTCATAAGTTTGATCCCTCGATAATTAGTGCAGCTCTGAATGTCTCCTTTATTCTTATAGATTGGTACAATAGAGCTTTTCCTCCACTCATCGGGCATTTTCTTTGATTTTATAATCTTGTAAAACAACTTGGTCAACCAAACTACCCCAAAATCTCCCATATGCTTCCAAACCTCTATTGGTATACCTTCGGGCCCCATGGCCTTTCCTGATTTCATCTTTCTCAAGGCCTCTTTTACTTCAAGCATTTTAATCCTACGTTCATATCTATAATATCCAAGTGTTATTTAGATTTATAGTATTTTCAATTCCTCTATTCTCGGGGCCATTGTCATTTAGCAATTTTTGGAAGTAGATTTCCCACCTTTGTTTGCTTTCGGCGTCTTTGGCTAATACCCTTTGATCATCGCTTCTAATGCACCTAACATGCTCTAAGTCCTTACTCTTCTGTTCTCTTACCTTTGCAAGTTTAAACACATCTTTCTCACCTTCTCTTGTTCCTAGTCTATTATAGAGCTCATCATATGCTTTAAGTTTAGCCTCACTTACTATTCTCTTAGCAACGTTTTTAGCATTCTTATATTGTTCATAGTTTTCATTATTTCTAATCTTGCCATGCTTTAAAATGCATTCGTTTTTCTTTAATAGCTTTTTGCCTTTGTTTCATTCCACCACCATGTTTCCTTTGTTAATAGCCTTTTACCTTTAGATACTCCTAAGACATCTTTTGCCACTTTCTTAATGGACTCAGCCATATTAGTCCACATGGTATTTACTTATGTTTCATAATTCCAATTTCCTTCTACCATCAACTTATTTTTGAATGAGGTTATTTTCTCTCCTTTTAAGTTCCACCACTTAGTTTTTGGATGTGTATTAAGTTCAGTTCTTTTACTCTATCTTTTGATATGAATATCCATAACCATTAACCTATGTTGTGAGGTTAAACTCTCATAGGAGTATCACCTTACAATCCTTACATATAGATCGTTCATTATTCCTAAGTAGAAAGAAGTCTATTTGGCTTTTATGAAGTCCACTTTTAAAGGTTATTAAGTGTTCATCCCTCTTCTTAAAGAGTGTATTTGCAATGAATAGGTTATATGACAAAGCAAAATCGAGGATATTCTCCCCCATCTCGTTTCGTTCACCTATACCATACCCTCCGTGTATTCTATCATATCCTTCCTTATCTTTTCCTACATGGCCATTTAAGTCTGCTCCTATAAATATTCCCTCAGTGTTGGGAATTTCTTGCATGACTCCCTCCATATCTTCCCAAAACTGTCTCTTAATTATATCTTGTAGCCCTACTTGTGGTGCATATGCACTTATAATATTTATAATCTGCTCTCCTAGAATCATTTTTATTATTATTATTCTATCACTGATTCTTTTAACGTCCACAACTTTATCCTTTAATTCCTTATCCACTATTATTCCTACGCCATTTCTATTATTTTCCTTTCCTACGTACCATAATTTATACCCATCTATTTCTCTAGCTTTAGCCCCTTTCCACTTGGTTTCTTGGATACAAGCGATGTTGACTCTCCTACGTTTTATCGTGTCTACTAACTCCAAACTCTTACCTGTCAATGTCCCTATATTCCATGTAGCGATGCGAATCTTATGATTTGGAGATTCCCTATTTACTATCGCCTTTCTCGACCTCCATGGTATGAACCCATGTCCACTTTTCACTGCACTGGTTACGATGCAGCGCGTCGCTTCCGAGGGGACGCTCTAGCAGCCCTTGCCCATTTTTCACTACACCCGGGATCCGATGTAGCGCGTCGCTTCTGGGAGAACGCCCTAGCAACCCTTGCCTATTTTTCACCGCATCCGGGATCCGATGCAACGCGTCGCTTATGGGGAACGCCCTAGCTTGAGCGAATTTCAGATTTCGATTCATGTCATGTTGGGGTTGCCATAGTTTTAAAAGCTGAAGATGATTTTCATTAAAATCATGAAAATCATTACAATCATTAAAATCATTAAAATCATCTTCAGCTTCACCCTTGCCGGCTGGCTACCTGACGCAAGGGTGGCCATATTTTTAGAAGCTGAAGATGATTTTCATTTCTCCCTCACAAACTAATATACAAATGTATATTTATTTGTAAGAAAGAAATAATAGAATCATCTTCAACTTCCCCCTTGCCGGCTGGCTACCTGATACAAGGGTTGCCATCTTTTAAGAAGCTGGAGATGATTCTCATTTCTTCCTCACAAACTAATATACAAATGCATATTCATTTGTAAGAAAGAAATAATAGAATCATCTTCACCTTCCCCCTTGCCGGCTGGCACCTGACGCAAGACCCTCCTCCTTTTTTATCCGGGCTTGGGACCGGCATTGGCGGAGTTGGTCAGCTTCTAATATCACTTTGGGAAATTGAAGTCGGTGGATTTTGGAACTACTTACAGCGGCTATGCTCTCCTACTCCAGTAGAATTGGATGACAGCTGGGCCTTAGCTGGCCATATGTCCGTGCTTATGGCCAATTATGCACTTGAAGGAGGGGGACTCGCTCCACCATTTTTGTCTGTAGCAGTGGGATATTGGGTACAACATTATCACAACTCCTTAGAGAGGTTATGCAGTCCTACTGTGGTCAAATTGAATGACAGTTGAGCATGAGTTGGCACTACCTTTGTGCTTATGGAAGAACATACACGTGAAGGAAGAGACTTGCTCCATTGCTTCTTCCTGTAGTGACAGGATCCTGGGTACAACAAGATTGCAGCTTTGGCTTATTCCACCAGGAGGGGTTACTAGGGTTCTAACCTGCGACTTCTGGCAACCCAAGTAAACAGAAAGCTTGAGGTATCTAAACAGAGAAGATTTGCGGGGGTTTAAGAAAAGAGGGTACGTCACAGACCTGATTACATGCACAAATGACATTGCCTCTGCACTGAGAAATTAGCTTACTTCATGAACTAGATCTCTTTCATGTATTGTAAAGGATCATTTCTTTGTTGCTTGATCATATATCAGAAAATGAGCTTGTGTGTTCACTTACTGTCTTGAAGAAAAACATGTATAGAAGTAAGATTCCTTCTCTAAACAAGGGCTGTTTGAGGGCATACCTGATGGTGAATACTTCTGTAGGTTACTAATCTTGCTTGGGAGTGCGAAAGACTTATGAGGAAACCATATCTTCTTTGTTGTTTGTTGGTGTAACATTTTATGTAGTTATGTTGTATTTACTAATATGGATTGTTGATATCTGATTCTTTTATAAACTAATATATGCATGGTAAGTTATCCTTAAATATGTTTGTGGTTGTGCAATTTCTCGAGTTCAAGTTTGAAGAGTAACATCTGTTGCTTACTCAGACCTGACTTTCTGTCCATCTTGCTTATATGAAAGAATGGATAAACAGCATGTTACATTCACAAGTATCTTTATTCAAATACTAATAACCAATGTATGTTATCATAGACTTTCTGCTTTCCGTGGAAAACCTGATTTGGGTTGTCTTAGTGAGCCAGTTTTCTAAAACGTTGATTTTACTATATCATTGATGCCAGCAGCAGATTTGTGGTCTTGTCAGTTTTTTACACATTACTAGTGTATTCAGAGAAGTGCCTGAACTCGCTTGGGCTTATCTGACATGAACAGGATGCAGCATCATTAGTCCAAGCTATGATCTCGAAGGAGGCAGTTTCCTTCCGTCAATATGTTAGTGAGGCTCTTGCTGATGTGCTCCACCAATGGATTGTTGAAGCTTTTGGAGGGGTTATTACAAGACCACTTGGTTCTCACATGCAAATGATGAATGTACAACATAGCAGGGAGATGGATTTGCCTTCTAAATCACCTGCATTTCTCTTCCAGCTTGTTCTGCAAGATCGTCGAATGAAAGTGATTTTTAACAGGGTTATAAATGCAGCAAGGAGCGATCCCATATTGTTGCTCAGATTCTGCTGGACTTCTTTCGCGATATCTATGTCAGCTGTGGCTCTAGCTTTCCACCGGTCACTGGTTTCTTGGTCAGAGATATTCATTACTTCATTGTCAATTTCACCCAGGAGATTTGCTGTCAGTATATAGAATTTCAGTAGCTTTACTGGCTCCTGCATACATCTAAGGTGATATGAAAGGAAACAGAATTAGGAAGATGGCTTTATGTTGGACTGTCAATGCAAAGATGGAGGGTAGTGAGTGAACTTAGCTAACCTCTGCAGAGCAATTGCATAGAAGATGGGTGCCTTAATTGGATGGCAGACATCATCAGGACATGAATATGTTTGTTCAGCACGCAGGTCCTGTTTAGTTGCTCTCGACATAACAGGTTTGATTTGCAGACTTGGATGTCTTGCTTTCTCAGCCTAGAAGGCTAACAGTCACTCACAAGAATGTCAATCCAAGATGTTGTGTATAGTAAATGTGAGCTGATGTTTACATGTGGCTAAGCCCATGAAAAGTTTGAATGCTTATTGCTGTTTAATAACAGGTAAGATATCTCATTGTTTGAAGGGGAGCCTTGGCTCAATGGTAAAAGTTGTCGTCGTGTGACCTTGAGGTCACGGGTTCAAGGTGTGGAAACAGCCTCTTGCAAAATGCAAAGTAAGGCTGTATAATATAGGCCCTTGTGGTCTGCTCCTTCCTCGGACCCCGCATAGGCAGGAGCTTCGTGCACTGAGGCTGCCCTTTTTATATCTCATTGTTTATGATTTTTTTCTTAATTATTGTTGCTTAGTTCAAATGCTCTTCATTAATCATTATCCAAGAAGACGTCAAGACGTCTAAATCTTCATGGAAGGAACTTGGCTACAAATTGTACCTCTCACTATGTAAACATTTGCAAATTATACTATTACTAGATAAAAACATTTAGCAAAACTATCCGTCCAAGTTGACGTTTTAGTTATAGTGGGTGTATTGATCCGGTCATGCTCCGTTGGTCTTGCTGATATCATGGTTCTTTATACTGTGAGAGGAAAAGCTTTAACAGGCTGATTTTTTGCTCGTCCTCATTAGTTTGGACAGCAACCATCCCGTAATCAAATCCTTCTAATATAGTTACTTGAGAGGACTAAAATTTAATTCCCACAACACCCCCTACCCCCACTCACACAACAAAAAAGTGATCGTTTGTACACGCCAATAGATCAGAGGCTTAGTGTCGCACTTATCTGTATTTGGGAGATTTTAAGAAGATTTAGGAATTAGAATATGCTGAGGTACTTTGCTTTGTCACTCTTTGCTTTAAAGAAAAGGTTTAATAAGAAACATGGCCACGAGAAGAGCTCTACCAGATACAGTGATTGGATGCTTGGGTTAGTGGGCCCTGCATATGCTTTTGTCACTGTGGTTTTCAAAGTGAAAATATGCGTGCACCATGTAACAAGAAGGGAAGTGGTTTCCAAAGCGAAAATATGCATGCACCATACAGCAAGAAGGGATAATATAATCTTTCAAACTTTTGATAAATTAGCCCTCTATTAATGTTTTGAATGGCTATAACTCTATAGGGCCAGTTTTGTGAAGGTTTGAGTAATTTAGAATGTTGTTTTAACTTAGATGGGTTGTAGTCTAAAATTCTCATCCATTGGATAATTATAGCACTGTTTTCTTAAGTTGTGAAATTCTCGATCTATTTTATAATTGACAACTGCATTGGCTAGGATCATATAATGGATGAGAATTTTGGACTGTAGATGATTTAAGTCAAGGGCAACATTCTGGACTTTTGGATCTTCACAGAACTAGACTGGCGCATAGTTATACCCATAAAAAATATTAGTAGGGGGCTAATTTATCAAAAATAGGAGGAAATTATATCACTTCTCTATTTTAAATATCCTACAAGAAGAAAGCTCCAAGGGATCGACTTCTTCGTAGTAAGTTAAGATATCGAACTTTTACATAATAGGTCCCAAATGTGGTACGTCCATGATTACTCCTTTGGAGAGAATTCTAGCTTCTTAAAAAATGTTTTCGTGTCAGTGGGCCATTCTAGGAAGTGTCTAAGCTAAATGTATTTCAGATTCAATGACGAAAACACCATGGTTTTTACTTGTGGGACTAACGAATTGGTATTTTGAAGGGGAGCCTTGGTGGGACGGTAAAAGTTGTCGTCGTGTGACCTTGAAATTACGGGTTCCAGGCGTGGAAACAACCTCTTGCAAAATGCAAGGTAAGGCTGTGTACTTTAGGCCCTTGTGGTCTGCCCCTTACCCGAACCCCGCATAGGCAGGAGCTTCGTGCACCGGGGCTGCCCTTTTTATTCTGAAGCCACTAGATGCCCAGCTGTGTGGACCAACTAAAGGAGGGAAATGGGTTGCCTTATGGTAACTACAATGAGGTCACGTTGAAGGCTTGTAATGGAGAGGTTCAGCAACCATTAGCAGTTCCTTTGAATCCTCAGATGCCTAATTAATCTTTCTATGCATCTGCCCCTTCTATCAAAGACCTACAGCGGTCCTCCATCAAAGGATCCCGACTCAAGAAATCCCTTTTAGAAGTGCTCTTTTCCTCTTGGCATATGGCCGGGGAAAGAGGGGAACACGAGCTGCTTTAACAATGGGTAAAATCAGTACCATCAGTTGTGTGCTTTTCTGTAAAGAGTTGGACCATTTGATCGGTCAAGTCTAATAATTTATGCTCCAACTACGCAAATTTTTATCTCTTCAGAGATCCAACTACTCAAATTTTCTACTCTTCAGAGATTGAACATCATCACATCCTTTCACCAATCTGTCACTGTTCCTAAACTTTTGCACTAACTTTGGTACCCACCTCCCCTCAATGCATTCAAATTGAATCTCAATCCGGGGACAGTTGGGTATGGTGGTCTTCTAAAAAATCATATTGGTGAGAAATTCTATGAGCTTGCTGGTTCTTTGGGATTCAAAGACAACTGAAGCTGAAGTTTATGCAGCTTACTATGGCATCAAAGTTTAGAGAATGAATCAGAGGCTGCACCTATTTGTTGAAGGTGACTCAATGTAATCAGTTGGCTTAAGCTACTAAGAACCACCATGAAGATTCCTCAACTGATTTCTAAAGATCTTCAACTGGTTTGAGTCTTGTGAGGTGCAATTCTCCACAATCCTATGTCAGCAAAAAAATTTATGCAGACATTCTTGTTAAGGAGGGAGCATAGATGTCTGGTGTAAGAATCTCCTCTTTGGCAAATCTGAGTGAAGCCTTAAAGGATCAAGCTGTTAATCAGTGAACTATGAACATTGCTAATCCCTCCTCTGCTTGCCAATTTGATCCCTCTTGTTCACACTCTCTTTCTGCCTTTCACCCTCGTTCAGCATTGTTTCTGTTGGGGGTGACTTTGTTGGGAGGAACCCTTGTGTGTCTGTCCCCTTTTTCTTCTGCTGCTGAGGTTCTACAACTCTGTTGGTTCTTATCAGCAGGAGTGTTTTGGGTGGCCATAGACTGTTTCTGTTCCTCCTGATATCATGCTTAAGTTTGGTTGTTTCTCGCCAGTGGCACTTTTGTCCTTCTATTTGGCTTTTCAATTGTATTTGGTTTTTTCTACACTTTTGTATTTTGTTATTTTCTATCGGTCAAGATCCTCTATCAGGCTCCTTGATGGATAGATTCCCCTATATTTTTCCTATTCTTTGGATTAATACATATATCATTAAAAAAAAGAAAAAAAAGAGAAAAAGAGACAGGCCGTACACTGCTGCAGCATCCTCGAAATGTAATTGATCTTTAGACCCTCATTTAACTGCTGGGTTGCAGTGACTTTATTGAGTTGTTAGACATTTTGGATCTCACTGAATGGCCATGATATTAGGGAGTAAAAGCATAGCGACCTATATTTATTAATTTGTGAGGGCTAGAAACTCAGATATTTTATTTAGAGAATCCTGAAACAGTAGAGGGCGAGAAATGATAACACTAGGCATGCCCCAATTAAGGGATTGATCTAGGCATATTTTCTAGAAGATCCATGCCATTTATCTCGTTCACCTCCTTTAGATAGGCTAATGTCAAAAAATCGTACTTATTGGATGATCATTGTTCATAACTTATGTTACTTTGGATGAAAAATCACATCGAAAAGAAGATTTTGAGTCATCATAATTGGCATATTATTTTACAGGTAGACTAAACAAGTCAGAAAGAAGGATGAATGAGATGAATCTTTCAAAGAACATGCCTAGATGGATGCCTTACACTGAGGCATGCCTCAATTTATCATTTATTTTTCTTTATATCTAGCCCATATGGTAGGGTATGGTATAGATAGATCAAAATACCAACAAGAAAAGGGGAACAAAAAGAAGTTTAGTTTAAACATCCCTAAGGGGCGGCTACATGTCCTCTAAAGATAGTTGGTCGCATGAGCAAAAGTCTCCACATCTGAGAAGCATTGCATTCTAATATTACAATAGCACGCGGCTTTTCTTTCTTTTTCTTGCGTCACTATTCCAATAGGAAAATGATGGGAAACACCGGATTACCTTAAAAAAAGAAAAGAAAAGAAACTCTTTTGAACAAAGGGTAAATGATAAAGCAAAGCCAATTAGTTCAACTTGTGGTTATCTCCTAAGTTCCCAACCTAAACTTACTTAAGAAAACTAATTATAGCCCACAAGGATAACTTTTCCTCCACTAACATTTGCTAGAAGCAATTGGGGTGTAGCCTTTTCTTAATGTAGTTTTTCACTTATTTTTAAAGATGTAAATGCTATACCCAGAACAACAAAACTAATAAAAATTAGATCAAAAAATTAGGGTATGATTATTCAATTGAACCAATTGTATGGTATTGATTTTCATTTTAAAGAACCAAATTCTCTTGGTACAATATTAGTTTTTATTCTTGAGTAACCACACTAGAATTGATAATTACAAATTATTGATTATTTTAAACTTTAGTATATAAAAGAGAAATATAGTAATTTAAATGTAATGAATTTTGTGTTACTATTCAGTGATCTTTTTATACTATTTTTATATTTAATTTATTTTAAGTTTAGATTAGCACTTAATAAATATGAGCCTTTAAATAGGCATATTGACTTTTTTTTTTTTTTTTTTTTTGAGAGTTGGAGGCGCACATATACATATGCACAATCTCGAATTTTGATTAACTAGATGAGAGACTCCTCCTTGAGCCACTACTCTAGGAGGCTTTGGTGTGTAAGCATATTGGCTATTGGGTGCATCCATGAGCATGAATGTGATATGTATCTTAATAGCTTTTATTGTGCATTATTCTCGGTGATGATTTTAATATGTTATAATTGCATATTCTTGATTTAATTTTTTTTAATAATAATTGTTTTTTTCCTATTTGTTCATACTATTTTCTTCTTCTGGTGTCTCATTAAAGGATTATGTATCGACCCTTGAAGAAGGTTCAGTCCTATGCTCTTATTATATAAATTACTTTTTTATAGGATACTTAGACTAAATATATGAAACATTTCAAGTGAGTTGGATATCAATGCACCAACTCATTCTTGTGAATCCATTTTAGCTTTTTTAAGTTTAGTGCAATTACTAGTTGCTTCTCTAATTCTTTACTTATAAAGAACATAATTGATGTTCTTTAATAAGAAGATTGAAATCTTGAGCAAATTGGTTAGTCATTCAAATATTTTGATTTTATGTCGCTGTTAACTTTGATATATTATAAGTAATAACTTCTATATATTATAGGTAATAGCACGATATGCATTTTTAAATTCTATTTTATTTCTTATATTATATTCCTACTTTTATATTATTTTTTTGTATTGTATTCCGACTTGCCTAAATATAAATACATGATTTCCTACTATATAAATAATTAAATTTAAATAAGAATAATGCATTACCTAACTTTGAACATCTTAATTATTTTCCCTTTTGTAATTTTCTCTTTATGTATTAGAACCATTAAGAAACCTAAAACTAAATCAAAACTGATAGTATGAGAATGGATTTTAGACTGCGAACTAAACTCTATAATGGTACGATATCAAGGAACGTAAAATTTTACCGATAAATTCTGGTTTTGCATGGACCCTTTTTTCCCTCAATTAAGTCGCGCGAGCTATCACTTATAAAAGTCCCGCGGGCCTCGTTTTCTTTGTTTAATTAAAGAAAGGAAAGGAAAAGAAAAGAAGAGCCAGCCAAAAGGAAGCGTGGAAGCGTAAGCCGGTTGGCTTCGAAGAGTCGTTGGGAGAAGGGGTGGATCTTTTAGCTCCACCCTCCATGGAACTGACCCACTCTGAAACTGCGACTGTGTCGATCGGAGTACTCGCTCTTCAGGGGTCTTTCAATGAACACATAGCAGGTATTATTTTATCCCTCTTCTTTTCTCTCATTTCTTCTTCTGTGTTTCGTGCTTTTTGTGATTGTTGCTTTTCTGCAGCGCTTAGAAGGATTGGAGTGAAGGGAGTGGCAGTCAGGAAGCCTGAACAGCTAGAGCATGTAAATGGTCTTATCATTCCTGGTGGTGAGAGCACTACCATGGCCAAACTTGCCCAATACCATAACCTGGTTCGGTTTCTCTTCTTTTCCTTTTCCTGTTCTTTTGGGTTTCAGGGCTTTGTTTTGGTATCAAAACCGAAAATGGAAGCAGACTTGAGGATCTCCTCATTTTTTATAGTATTCTATTGTTTTATGCAGTTTTTCAAGTGTTGCTTTGTTGGTTTTCTAACTTTTCTCTCGGTGTTATCACTTCTTCCTGTTGTATACCTTTCGATGTTGTTTGTGGTTCTGCTGCTTCCTGCTTGCTGTTTTTCTTTTCTTCATTTCTTTCACCGTTTTGCGTACTTCATTTCTACTGTTACCTTTTTTTTTACTATGCTTTTGATTTCTGCTGGATTCGGAACTCTTTCTTCTGTGAGTTCTGTTGTGTACTTCTTTTGGCTGACTTTGTTCTTCACATTCTTCAGCATTTTCCTCTTAGGATTTTTTGTGAATCTCTTGCTTAAAATATATGATCTGAAATAGGTTCAAGTTAAAATGTTTCTCTGTTTCATTCATTTTATTTTATTTTCGTGGTATGTCATCCGTAGTTTTAAATTTGGGCGCGATGGCTGTATCTCGTAACCCAAATGGGGCAGTTTGATGAACTTGCCCACTTGATTTTACTGTTACAGTTCACATATGGGTGAAAAAAATGAAAAACTGATGAGGTCTGTGTGTATCCCTTTGATTTTCAGTTTCCGGCCTTACGGGACTTCATTAAAATGGGGAAGCCAGTGTGGGGGACTTGTGCAGGCCTTATTTTCTTGGCCGACAGAGCTGTTGGTCAGTGGAATGCTTTAGGTTCCTGTTTGATGTTGTCTCTTAACCTTTTGTAACCATTTATTTTGAAGAAATGTGCCCTGAAATTTACTTCTCAGGGACTAAGGCTGGAGGACAGGAGCTTGTTGGGGGTTTAGATTGTACTGTCCATCGGAACTTCTTTGGTGGTCAGGTACTTGTCTATTATTCACGTCATCGTGGTTTTTGTTTCTATTGACTCCTATGTTTTCTCACAATGTTTGTTAACCCTGCAACTTCTCCTTAGCTGTCTGTTTCTCTACTGAAGAGTGTTCAATGAAGCTTCTCTCTTTCTGCTGGTTTTTCAATGTTGCTGTTTTGCAGCTTGCGAGCTTTGAAACAGAGATTTTAGTACCTGAGCTTGAAGAAAAGGAAGGCGGTCCTCCAACTTTCCGTGGAGTGTTCATCCGTGCTCCTGCAATCTTGGAAGCAGGACCTGATGTCCAAGTCCTAGCTGATTATCCTGTTCCTGAGGACAAACCAAAAAGCTCACTTACTGTTGATGAAAGTCTGGAGGTTTGCTATCTTCTTCTTATTCATTTCATGCTCCATGGTTTGATGAAGTGTTTCATTTTTGTCTCTGTATCATACTTCTCTAGATCTTTTCCCACCCTTTTCTCGCACGCATCTTTTACTTGGAATCCTTTCAGGTACTTTATTCTGCAGTGTAACAGATGGTTATAGATTCACTGAATGACTACCAGCGGTAGGCCTTTACTTTCCATCATGGGGCCCTGGTGGCATCACAATTTTGCCCGGAAAAAACATTTGGCATCGCTTTTCACCAGAGATGTCTGCCTTTCAGATGTCAATTACCTTATATACTCCATGTTATTTAGTGCTCGTGATGGGTATACCTCATGCATCACATGTGAGGAAAGTTCCAAAATCTATTTTTGGTAATGTATTTGAAGGGGAAGAATAATGCTTCTTCATTGACATTAGTATCCATATCATGGAAGATAAGAGTGGCTTGGGATCAGCTGTTATCATTTATACTAAATTTGTGATGTTGTTCTTTCTCAAGGACTTTTGTTGCCTATACTCCTTTTCATATTATTGGAATATTTCATGGGACCTTTGCCTTTTTCTTCTGCAGTTTTTTCTTCTCTGCTCTGACATTTTGTTGACCATCTTACAGGAGAAATCTACTTCTGGAGAAAAAGTGATCATAGCTGTAAAGCAAAGGAACTTGCTTGGAACCGTTTTCCACCCAGAATTGACCGCAGACAGTAGATGGTAATTGCTCTTTGGATATGCACATAAAAAAGGGCAGCCTGGTGCATGAAGCCCCCTTGTATACAGGGTCCAGGAAAGGGGCAGCCCATAATAGTCTATAGTATGCAGCCTTACCTTGTAATTTTGCAAGAGGCTGTTTCTATGTCTCGAACCTGTGCCCTCCAGGTCCAGTTGGGCCACATAAGGCTAAATTCTACAGCCATCCTTTCTTCTTGTAATCTTGGTTTTTACTTATTTATTTATTTGGGTTTTATTTATTTACAGTTATCTATCTACTTATGTGAAAAAACTTTTTGTACTTTGTATCTATCATGTGCATGTATTTTGGTGTCAGATACGTGATGTACGCCAGCATACTTGGTACTGTTAAAAGATGTACCATAATGTGGATATCTGGTCAGACACAAGATGGAGAATGAGTATCCAGACTTGGGGTTTTAATTTTAACAGTACTTTGTAAATACTCTGTAAGAAATCGCACATATAATATCATTGCTTTAGGCATCTATAATGGTCTGACCTTTGAAGATGTAGTGTATTTGTATTCTTATTTCCTGGTGGATCACCTGGAAATCCAATGTGATAACCCACATAGGCTATTCATTGTGTGGGCGTAATTTGAGATTTGCAAAAATTTTGTCGATTGGATGATGGTAACAGTTAGAGATATGTCCTGCATATTGTAAGTTATAGCATGAACAATGTTAATCCTGTTTTACTTGTCCACGTACAGTCCAATCAGATGGAGGATGAGTGTCAGACTTGGGCTTTTAGTTTTAACTGTACTTTATAAATGATCTCACATAAAATAGCAGTGTTTTTAGGCATCAATACTGGTCTGACATTTAAAGATGTAGTGTATTTGTAATTGTATTCTTTGAATTCATCATGCTTTAAGCTTCAGGCATTTGCTTTTGCAGGCACAGTTACTTCTTAAAAATGATAGGGGAGGTTGGAGACGAGAAGTTGGATTCCATCTCTGTTGCAGGGGGAAATCCTTGTTTCAATCATGTGGCTGATGATCTCCCAGTATTTCAATAGCAAGGAGAGAGATGAAAGTGTCAGCATTAATCACTTCTTTTCTATGTTACCAACGTTTTCCTTTAAATTTGCTTATATCCTTCCAACAGGAGAAAGTGTCTCCAGGTGTGACTCCAGATGTTGATGTAATTCCAAATTGGAAAACATAAGCAATCTTATTTCAGCAGTCACTGGTACGTGCTGCCCCTGTTTGTGTTTAGATGGTTTCGGTTAAACCTGGTGGTGAGTGAATGGGGGACATTTTCAACATTTTGAACTTATTCTTCCGTTTTTCATCACGGCTGTTATCTCTGGATTGTATATAGGATGGAAAAGAGCATATATAGAAGAACAATGTTCCACATGAAACATGACCAATCCCACTTTAAGCTTGATAGAGGACAGGAGAAGGTTCTTTTGGATTAGAAGTTTGATTATCTCGTTTTGAAGAATACCTTTCTTTATCTTCGGGGTTTAAGAAAATAATGATGCGAGGGTGATAGCTTAAAGCGATGCGGTAGTCCTGACTTCAGTTCATCTAGCTGGATGCCGAAAAGTATGCTACATGGGTCTCCCATTTTGGTGCATATTATTCTGTTGTTTGTAATTTAGTGTTTGGTGGATTGAGTATCCAAGGAAGGCCGAGTATTATAAATGGATTCTCTGTTTTGCGCTCAGAAAGGTTCCCTTTTCTTGGATATTCTCTTTTTTAGGACGTAGTCTAGTTTATCTGATACGATGGATTATGCATAGGAATTAGGGGGATTAGATTTTATAGAGTTCTCATCCCGTTGTTAACTCATGATATAGTCTGAAGCTTCCTTTGTAACTCCTAAAACCTAGTAATGGCTCCGTTCTGTACCCCATTCCAATTGTTCCATTTATACACGGGCTATAATATATGGCACTGCTAGATATTACCGGAGTATATTAGCCTTGTCAATCTGTATTATGAACAGGGCATGTATAGAGAAAGGGAGACTGCAGCGCTTTTTACGTAGGTTGACGGTGCTTGATATGATATGATATGACATGATATGGATTATGTCGAGTTTAGATGAGATGAAATAGTATTTCCACGTCTTATTGTTAGCAGTGCTTGTGATGAATTTCATCTCAACTCATAGCCAAGTTCAATTTTGGTCATTTCATTTCATCTCATGCCAAACATAGTCAACTTGAGTGTCGGTTAAATCATCTCAAGTTAAATTTCATATCATCTCATTTCACATCAGCTTATTCTATCTCAAAAACCACCAACACCATTGTTAAAGATCTTTATAGTTTTAATATTTTGACTTTTGATGGCCGAAACTTTGCCAATGCTGGTTCCAAGTGCGGATGAAAAAGGAGGAGGGTCTTACGTCAGGTGCCAGCCAGTAAGGGAGAAGTCGAAGATGATTTTGTTATTTCTTTCTTACAAATGAATATGTATTTGTATATTAGTTTGTGAGGAAGAAATAAAAATCATCTCCAGCTTCTTAAAATATGGCAACCCTTGCATCAGGTAGCCAGTTGGCAAAGGTGAAGCTGAAAATGATTTTGTTATTTCTTTTCTGCTTGCAAATGAATATGCATTTGTATATTAGCTTATAAGGAAGAAATGAAAATCATCTTTAGCTTTTAAAAACTATGACAACCCTAACATGACATGAATAAAAAACTAACATTCCTTTAAGTTAGGGTGTTCCCCATAAGCGACGTGCTGCATCGGATCCCGGGTGTGGTGAAAAATAGGCAAGGGTTGCTATGACATTCTTCCAAAAGCGATGCGTTACATCAGAACCCATGTGCTGTAGAAAGTGGACATGGGTTCATGCCATGGAGGTCGAGAAAGGCGATAGTAAATAAGATATCTTCAGAATATAAGATTCGTATCGCCACATATAATATAGGGACATTGACAGGTAAGAGTTTGGAATTAGTAGATGCGATGAAACGTAGGAGAGTCAATATCACTTGTATCTAAGAAACCAAGTAGAAAGGGGCTAAAGCTAGAGAAATATATGGGTATAAATTATAGTACGCAAGAAAGAAAAATAACAAAAATGACGTACGAATAATAGTGGATAAGGAATTAAAGGATAAAGTTGTAAACGTTAAAAGAATTAGTGATAGAATAATAATAATAATAAAACTTGTTCTAGGAGAGTAGATTATAAATGTTATAAGTGTATATGTCCAACAAGTAGGGTTACAAGATATGATCAAGAGACAATTTTGAGAAGATATTGAGGGAGTCATGCAAGAAATTCCCAACACTGAGTGGACATTTATAGGAGCAGACTTAAATGACCATGTAGGAAAAGATAAGGAAGGATATGATAGAATACACAGAAAGTATGGTATATGTAAATGAAATGAGATGGGGGAGAATATTCTCAATTTTGCTTTGTCATATAACTTGTCCATTGCAAATATACTCTTTAAGAAGAGGGATGAACACTTAATAGTCTTTAAAAGTGGACTTCATAAAAGCCAAATAGACTTTTTTCTACTTAGGAATAATGAACGATCTATGTATAAGGATTGTAAGGTGATACTCGGTGAGAGTTTAACCTCACAACATAGGTTAAATGGTTATGGATATCCATATCAAAAGATGGAAGAAAAGAAATGAACTTAATAAGTATCCAAAAATTAAGTGGTAGAACTTAAAAAGAGAGAAAATAACCTCATTCACAAATAAGTTGATAGTAGAAGGAATTTGGAACTATGAAACAGAAGTAAATACCATGTCGATTAATATTACTGAGTCCATTAAGAAAGTGGCAAAAGATGTCTTAGGAGTATTTAAAGGTAAAGGGCAATTAGTAAAGAAAACATGGTTGTGGAGTGAAACAATGTAAAAAGTTATTAAAGAAAAACGGATACGTTTTAAAGCATGGCAGAAGACTAGAAATAATGAAAACTATGAACAATATAAGAATGCTAAAAAGGTTGCTAAGAGAATAGTAAGTAAGGCTAAACTTAAAGCATATGATAAGCTCTATAATAGACTAGGAATAAGAGAAGGTAAGAAAGATATGTTTAAACTTGCAAAAGTAAGAGAACAGAAGGGTAAAGACTTATATTATATTGGTGCATTAGAAGCGATGATCAAAGGGTATTAGTCAAAGATGATGAGATCAAACAAAGGTGGGAAACATACTTTCAAAAATTGTTAAATGACAATGGCTCTAAGAATATAGGGATTGAAAATACTATAAATCTAAATAACACTAGATATTATAGATATGAATGTAGGATTATAGTGCCTGAAGTAAAAGAGGCCTTGAAAAAGATGAAATCAGAAATGACCACGGGGCCTGATGGTATACTAATAGGGGTCTGGAAGCATGTGGGAGATATTGGGGTAGTTTGGTTGACTAAGTTGTTTAACAAGATTATAAAATCAAAGAAAATGCTTGATGAGTGGAGGAAAAGCTCTATTGTATCAATTTATAAAAATAAAGGAGACATATAGAGCTGCACTAATTATTGAGGGATCAAACTTATGAACCACACGATGAAACTTTTTAAAAGAGTGATTGAGAAGAGGTACGACATGAAACAAGTGTATTGGAGAATTAGTTTGGTTTCATGCTTGAGAGGTTTACCATGGAAGCTATTTTCTTACTAAGACAATTAGTAGAGAAATATAGGGAGAGAAGGAAAGACCTCCACATGGTCTTTGTCGACTTAGAGAAAGCTTATGATAGAGTCCTTAGAGAGTTAATATGGAGGGTGTTGAGTGATAAAGGGGTTTCTTAGGGGTATATAGACATAATTAAAGATATGTATGAGGGAGCGGTAACAAATGTTAAGATCACTAGTGGTGTGATTGGTGATTTTTCTGTTACTGTAGGATTGCACCAAAGATCAACATTGAGCCCATACCTTATCACATTGGTTATGATTGAGTTAACAAAACATTTGCACGAGGAGATTCCCTGGTGCATGTTATTTGCAGATGATATAATCTTACTTGATGAGACAAGGGAGGGTGTAAACATAAAGCTAGAGTTATGGAGAGAAGCATTAGAATCTGAAAGATTTAAAATTAGCTAAACTAAGACAGAATATATGGAATGTAATTTTAGCAAGGATAGTAGGAGTGGAACACCAGCCAAGATTGATAACCAAGAAGTCCCTGTAAAAGATCACTTTCGGTACTTATGATCAATGATTCATGAGAGTGGAGAGATTGAGAGGGAGGTTACCCGGAGAATCTAAGTGGGTTGGAACAAATGGAGATGTGCATCTGGAGTTTTGTATAATCGACGTGTGCCAGTCAAACTAAAAGGAAAATTTTATAGGATGACCATAAGGTTGGCCATGCTCTATGGATCAGAGTGTTGGGTAGTTAAGGAACATCACACTCATAGGATGAGCATCACAGAAATGAGGATGTTGAGATAGATGAGTAGTAAGACAAGAAATGAAAATATTAGAGAAAATTTAGGGGTAGCACCAATAAGTAATAAGATGAGGGATATTAGACTTAGATGGTTTGGACATGTTTAAAGGAAACCAACAACAGTATCGGTTAGAAGGAGTGAGGCAATACGAGTAGAAGGTTTTAAAAGGGCAAAGAGAAGGCTCAAAAGAACATGGATATAAGTGGTGAGGAAAGATTTAAAAACTTTAGGACTAACTGAAGACATGATATTTAATAGAGTGAAATGGAGGAATAAGATTCATGTGGCCGACTTCTAATTGGGATAAGGTCTTGATGATGATGATGACTTTTGACAGCCAAGATTTTACAGTTTTGAGTAGGCCACTTGAGATCCAGTAATGTACTTAGATGGAGCGACACTTTGAGGCCCGGTCAATGTCCAAAGGGTTAGGTATAGTCGTTGAATTGAAACATGCAGGCTTTTTATACATTCACTCTTTCATTGCACACCCAACCAGATCAATGGCTCGGATCATTGATACAGTGGGTGGGTCCGTTTTATAATATAAGATTTCAGTCCAGAAACCCGGACGAGTCGGGTTCATTATATGAAAAACTCCGAAATCGGTTTGAGTTGGAGGGTGGCCCTGGGGCAAGGACGTGTTTTCCAGTTTCTCTGCTTCAACGCCAAGAAAACGTTGATAAAAACCAGGCGACAAAACCGAGCCGAAAGAAGAAAAGACCGCGAAGTTAGATCCGGGGAGGCTCAGAGCTTTGAGACGGCAACGCTCTAAATCGTTCCGCCATGAGTTCTCAGGCACTTGCAGGAGTAAGAACTAACCTTGTTGTAAATACACTGCGAAATCTCTTCTTCGATAATTTCCATAAGATACACACCGGATCCAGGTATCCCTTCCTCGTTAGGGTTTTAGAAAACGAACCTGAAAAACAAAAATGCAGATCTGTTCTTTTTTGCATGCAGAGATTACACAAGATTCAGAAATTTCATAGTATTCGACAAGTTATGTGCTTCCGAATTGTATCGCCAGTCGATCAAAGAGTAGCATTTTGTTTTTCTGTTACATTCTCAGCTTCCATTTGTTGTTTTCGTAAGGGAATATTAGTTTCTTGCCTAAGGGTGGAAATATTTCCATCAACCGGTAACTCCTCTCTTGAAATTGTCTTCCTGGATTCTGAAACGGATCAAATGTTCTGCAAATATCTATTTGTTGGTTAGGTTTTATTATCATTGTGTTGGGATATAGAAACTATGGTGACAGTTGGATTATATCCACTAGATTTTCATTATAATATATTTGGAGATCTTGAATTGACAAACACTGTATAAGAATTCCAAGCCTGCTTCGCTCACCTCTTGATATTAAACTTCCTAATCATAAATTTGGAGGTCTTGAATTGACAAGCACCGATTGATCTTCACTTGGTTGATGGAGTTGGTCGATTTAGAGCCTGCAGATCTTTAAGTTCAAGGCACTTTCTGACTTCTTGAATTAAGCTTCAAACATGGGGGGACAGCACTTTGCTCATTAGCGGGCCAGGAAGTTGCTGTTTAAGAATTTATTTCAAGCGGTTTCTTTCTCAAAGGGGTAAATCATATAGAAAGAGCTAAATTTTTAAGCGAAGTGCTTTTTGAAGAAACTTGTCACTTCTGCACTCTTTGGCATCTCTCCAATAAATAATGATTTCAACATTCACTAAAGGTTTCAAGATAGGTACAACTGATTATACATTTTAATGGCAGGGGAGCAGCTTGTTCTCTGGCTTCACTCGGCTGTGCAAAGGCCTTACTGTGGTACTTGTTGGTGGATACGCTGTAATCCAGATTTTCCCTCCAGCTGTTTCATATCTAGCTCTTATTCCTGCAAGGTATGGTTCACTGTATCTGTTATACATGCATAATCAATTGAGTCATGGTCCTTGACCTATATGTTATTTGTTCACCATTTTTCCCCCCATCAAGTGATAAATTCTTTGTCCTTATCCCCTGCTTTCATGGTTGATCAAATGCTGCTGTTGCAAGGATTATGAATGCAATTAGACTTTCTACTACTGTGCTTTGTTGTATGATTATTGTTATTTGAAGCTAAGTTGAAATTTAACCTACCTCAAGTCAAATGGTCCAATAATGGAGACTCCTCCTTGCACCACTGTGGTAGAATTTCTGAAAAGGAATCCCTATAATTTTGGATTTATAGGGATTCCATTTTAGATTTTTTTTTTTCTTTCAAAAATGCCCCCAATTCTTTAGGATGTAAAAATATAAAATGTATTTCTTTTGCGCCAAACATTTAGGCAATAAACAGAGCAGTTCCAAAATCTTAAGGATTCTCATGCACTCAGCCTTTTAAATATAAAAGGAAAATAAAGTATTTGTTGGAGTGCCCTTATCAAAATCCCAATAAAAGTGCACAACAGTGAAAAAGAGGTCAAATGGAAAATTTCTATTTTCTAACGTAGAATATCGAAAATATCTGCCAATATTTCCAATATTTTATCCTTTATGTCTTGTAGATTGGTATGCTTTCGTGATTTTCTTAGAATCAATAAAATTGGTTCAATATTGCTATGGTAACCCAAAATCCCCATGTATCGGGCATTATCTATTATAACACCGCCATTTTGTTTTGTGGTTTGGGATAATACTCTTTGACTTGGAAATCATCCATATTCATTTTTCTTGGCTGGGTTATAATTATCCTTGGGAACAGCAACTGTCCAAGCTAACAACTGAATCATGGTCCTTTTCCTTAACTCTGTTTAGTTTTAACATGGCCTTTTAAAAAAGAAAAATTGAGAGCATTTGAGTAAGATTTGATCCTGGATTGGAATGAATTTGTCATAAAGTTAATTTTCATCTGAAAGTCAGGGCAAGTTTAGTTTAATCTCAATAGAATAATAAAATCTTGTTAGTGTGAGGTTTTCCATTGTACAGTGCTGATTGGCAACTTCATTTGGCAGGAAGGGGGCTTCTGCTGGAATATGAATTTTTTATTGCTTGTTACTGGCTTAGTGCCTAGTTTTTTCTTTTTGATAGTTTGTGCCCTGTTGAAAGGAGTGCCTGAATGTCTTGGTGATGAGTTTGTGGCTTATCCTTTTTTTTTATGCAACTGATAATTTTATCACGAGACTGACACAGATTTTAGAATAATGTTGGTAATTATTTTAGTAATGTATCAAACTCTTGTTTATACATGTTTAGGCCAGTGCTGTATTATCTTGTTCTTCTGGTGCAATTATCATTCGTGAGTTTGGAAAATATTGACACCGTGAATGGCTTGTTTCTGACTTTTCTGGTAGCATGATTCCTACAACTTCTGCTTATTAAGGTGCCAAGTTCGATTTAAACCATTCTTCGCATAATTATATGGGTGGATCTGGCTTCAGTGCTTTTCATAAATGAATATTCATATTTCTCCTACACAAGCACATTTAATGCTTAAATATGTGGTCCCATATAATGGGAGTTTCTTTTCCAGCACAAAAGCTGTTAAGCCGTTCTAATGGTTTCCACATCACATATAATTGCATGCCCTACGAACAGGAAATAGTTACCTCTTGTTATAAGGCCTTGTGGATGATCGCATGTTTACCTCAAATGCATATGACTGAAGTAAGAATTAATTATGAGATAGGACCCACATTTTTGTTTACAAGAGAACCTTTACTAGAAGTGGTCAAAGTGATGCAATTAGCACCAACGACTGAAATGTGGGGGAGGGGCTGAAACTTCCCTTAGGCTTTGTGTCTATAACTTCCTTTGCCTTGTCTTTGTCGTTGAATTGGGCAAGGAAGCAAATGCAGGACTATGGAAAATTATTACATCTTTCTTCAAATTTGAGATCAAATTTGATATCTAAGTCCAACTTCTAACAAATTCTGACATCATAAGCGATACAGAAAACTCATAGCTGGAGAAATAGAACATTCAAAGCTTTTTATTGGGCACTGCAGAGTATATATCGGTTGATACGATGTTCAGATGCACCTCATCTCTGTGTGAGTTTCTGTTTATTTTTAATAGCATTTGGTATAAGGACTTTTAGTTCATCTACCCTGGATAGTACAAGGTTGCTTGGTGTAAGTGGTTGAGCCTAAGTTGCTAGTACTGGAAACAAAAACGGAAATGAAAATGAGAAATGAAAACAGGAAACGAGCATGTTGAATTGAGAAAATGGTTACCCCCAAAAATAATAAAATAATGAAAAAATGCCAGGAAAAAGTTTTTTTTTTTTTTTTTTAAGTTTCTCATTGATTAATATATTTGAATGTAGAAGCATAAAATGAGTAGAAGTCATTGATACAGATTCAAAACCAACTTCATATAAGAGAATAAAAGATGTCATTCAACTATCAAATGTCACTTATGTAATCCAAATTAAGACTAAGATTCATATGAAGATATAATCCATATATTCAACAACCAAATGTCAACAATCTTACTCCCCCACATTTAAGAAAAATGTTTGATTATCTCTGCTTTAGAATCCAAAACAATCAGGAGAAGCTTACTGTTTTTCTTGCTTTTGATCCTTGCCAGAAAACAGAAGGCTTAGAATTTGAGCTAGACAATCAAGAATTTATGAAAACATGTACTGTTTGGCTGAATGGAGGGGGGTACATGGGTGGGAGCATAGAGAAAAATGGAATTTGCTTGGAAAAAATAGAGATTTTATGGGAAAAAAAAAACGACACAGAAAAGGTCGCTGGAAAATGGATCAAAGATGGGATTTATGGCTTTGGGGGTTCTGTAAGAATATAGGCAGAATCGAAGAAGACGATGGGAGGGAAATGAGTTTTAGTTTTTCCCCCAAATGTGACAAAAATGCAATTTTGAAGATTGACTTGTTTACAAAAAACCCATCGTGGGTAGCTTGTAAATAATTGACATTCCCAAGCCAGTTTAAATTGGGAATGAAAAAATATAAAAATATAAAAATGAAAACCAGAAACTACTTTCCTCAATTAAGGAAAGTGGAATTCTCAAATGGGGTAACACAATTTCTGAAATAGGGATACAAGATTCACATTTTCCAGGAAACTCAGTTTCCTAATTGAGGAAACGAGTATTGTGTTGGGGAAACAAGATTCTAACATGAGGTGGGAAACACAACGTTTCTAGATTCTGAAATGTGTTTTGGGAAAACGGGTTTCCCCATCCCTATATGCGTTTCTAGCAACTAAGGTTGGAGTTGTTGAAAATATAATCAATATCCATATGTACATTAGAGAGCTTGATAGTGGAGTTTCAATTCTATATAATAAAGGTCTTCTTCTAATTAGTTGTTTGTTGTTTTATTAGTATTATACTAATTCATACTCCTCTCTCATTACTATCCTCTCTCTTAATAGAGGCTGATGCACGAAAAGTGAACAAACAGGATTCTTCTAGATCCTACTTAGTTCAAGGAAGATCTTTGTCCCCTGAAAATGAATGCACAAGGAGTGTTGCTAACTTGTTTGTAAATTATGTATAAAGGAGAAGGTTTGTTAACTTCCATGGCATGGAGGTGCAGTGGCATCTAGGTGTCCTCCAGGTAGCAAGATTTATGAGGCCAAAGTGAGCTTTCAGCAGGAACTAGGAATTTTTTCACAATCCCATGGAGGCTTACTAAACCATGGACGAGGTTCATGGTGTTAGACAGTTTTTGAATCTTTTAGTTAATTTTATTTGGAGTATAATTATGAAGATTGCTAATGAGTTTTTGAGTAGATCTCATTATACATTTGTAGTTTCTGTTTCTGTTTGTTGATGTTATTTCATTGGTAGCTAAACCCTTCATAAATCTCTGCTTCTTACTTGGGTGATGAAAAATCATAATGAGAATACTTTCTATACACTAGTTGATTGTAGTTTGTGTGATTGTATGCGCATATCTAAGTTACATCTCATAATCAAGTTAACCTGGAAATGTATGGCACAGATAAGCTTCTTTTACAGCTTCAGATGTTAGCACAATCTCCTTTTAGGGTTGTTTCCTCATTGACTGAAAACCGTTCATCTTTTCTATCAATTGTGTAGGACGATTCCATTTGCTTGGAACCTTCTAACGGCTGGTTATATTGAGCAATCAGTTGCAGGGGTACGCATTACTTTCACATTGTGTATCATCCTAAGTTTATCTTTCATGAGGATCTTTCAGTGTTGCCTATTCCTTATTTTCTAATGATATTCCATTCTTGATTTCTTCCTCTTTTTTTCTCTTCCTGCTTTGCTGTATCATCTCTGTGCACTTCAAAAATCTGTTGTAATGGATAAGGTAATTTAATGCGTCAATCTCCTATCCACCCTCCCACCACGTTAAATATCTAGGGGAATCTCCAACATACAAATAAGTATAAGAAACATAAACTGCCATATAAATCCATTGCATAAAGGGATTTCTCCTCTTTTTCTTTAAAGATAACTCGAAACACTAAAGGTATTTGATAAGTATACTTATGTTGACTATGGGAAGGTAACATTAAAACAGAGAACAATGGAAAAGATGAGGTAGATGAACTGTTTTTCAACCAGTTATGGAAAAAAAGATAAAGAACTTTTTGCTAAAGTAGGGCACATTTATCAAATGAAGAAGATATTGAAGCCTCGCATCATCTGGTTAGAAGCTCCTATGCCAAATGGCATGATTTCTGAGATATGAAAAATTCAAGTGTGCCTGAATTAGAAATAATGGCAGTGGATTTACAAGATGCTTAAATGGCAGCAGAATATTCTTAGAAAGTTTCTTATACTCACTTGAGAGGAAAGTTGAGTCACCAATGGAGTTAAAGTTATTGGTTTTATATTAATTTACTGGTGCCACTTCATCACTCTTTTGCATATGAAACCTGATTGACCCAAACATGCTTGTCAAACTTATTGTAATATTTTTCTGACATGTTGTTTGTTACACATAATCTGGACATTCAATTTTCATAACTTATGCTTGTAACCTGACCTTAAATCATGGCCATGTCTTCTACCACTGTCATCATTTTAACATCCTTCTTCACCTGTACATCTAAATGTTATGAAAGTTGACTTGACACCAACATTTCATAACCAAAGACAAGACATCACAATGCAATGCAGCATGCGCCATTTCATATCTGTGCAAATGTAGGTGGCAACTAAAAAGGTTTGACCAAGTTTTTGGTCAAGTAAATCTGACTTGGAAATGGGCTTAGTTTGTTGTAATTTGATCAATCCTGGAAAGAGTTTAGTAAATTGTGTTTGCACTGGAAGAGCATTTTGACTACCTTGTAGATGTTACTGTTGAAACTCTTCCATAGGTTTTTAGGAGTTCCGAAGTTGCCATGGTGTCCACTAAGTTGTTATTAGCATTGGAAATGGATCTTGACTATTAGTCTTGTTTGTAATTGATGTTTGTGAGTCTATAAAGATGTAGAGGTGTATATGTCTGGGGTTATGGATACAGCTATTGTAAGATGAAGTGAAATGATTGAGCTTTGCTCCCATCTTCTCTCTTGTCCGTCTCTTGCTATTGAATTTGATTTCTTTATCTTGTTCTCGCTTCTTCTATTTCCCCTGTTACAAAGTGCTGGAGGCCAGTATATTATATAACTAAAAGGAGGAAGGTTCTTGTCATCAGGAATTCGTACAATGTAGTTATACTTAAGCACAGAGAAAAAACTTGCAATTCTAAATTCCTTGTCTATTCAAAAGCTCTATAACATCATCTAATAAGGACTCGTGAAGAGCTCATTTCACTTGCTTAAATTCATCTTCCCAGTTGGAACCAGAATATATTTTCAAGTAACTTACAGGTTCTAACATGTTTTCACCTGAAAATTACTTGTAACACATTGTTCTTTACTTCTTTAGCAATATGTAGGAACACCATGGTAGAACCGGAGGTGGGGTTCAGTATTATTGCATATCATGTCACAAGTAGATGATTCTCTTGCTAGCATTCATCATGCTGACAATATCATCTGGTCCATCTTTGGTCATTTCCTCAATCACAAGGCTATTTTCACACATTTAGCTCCTAGAAAATAGCAGCAACATCCAAGTTTAACAGAGGTAAGTTCTACTCCTAAACTCCATGAAATTGGATATGCCAGGAGTCTTATTACGAGATGTGTCATCAACAAATATCCAAGAAACGACTCAGTGGGCGTGACCAGGCATGGATGATTTTCATATGTACAAAATGATTTGACTCCAGAATTAGAACAGGAGGCAGATAGGAAGAGAATATTTACCATGAGGATATCTCAAGCATTATCTGTCACACTTTGATTGTCAGTAGATCTTGCGGCCCCTCAAACACATCAGCAACCCTTAGACCAATATCTATCAATATTCCTCCTTATTTTAATCAACAAAATAAATTTGAGCAATAGGATACATAGGCAAACAAGCATTCACAAACAATTTAGTTTCTGTACACAATGGGAATAAAACCCTGAAGTTTGTAGGATCATGGTGCAAGAGAGATCTGAGGTCTCAAAGACATTCTCTGCAGCAATTAAGAAAGGATATATAAGAACAAAATCTTAAATGAATGGTGACAGTGAAGATAGAGCTGCAAAGAGAAGACATAAGAGGCAAGAATGATGTCGAAAAGGTCCTCGGCCTCATTACATTGTTTATATATATGGAAAATCACAAATCAGATATATATATATATATATCTTTAAAATGATTTGAGGTCACGGGTTCAAGGTGTGGAATCAGCCTCTTGCAAAAGTGCAAGGTAAGGCTGCCTACTTTAGGCCATTGTGGCCTGCCCCTTCCCCGGACCCCGCATAGGCGGGAGCTTCGTGCACCGGGGCTGCCCTTAAAAATGATTTATCAGACTTAAACTGTGGCAATTTTGCTTCATGATTTTTCTACTGGACATTGAAACTGAATCAGGCTAACCAGAATGAGCATTGTTTGGCATGAGGATAAATAATTTAATTTGACGAGCTGCAAAGTTCATGGATTCTTAGACAAATGGCCTTGTTGCCTTTCTTAATGACTTGCCTTAGTGGATTAGAGTGAAGGCCTGGTGTTCCTTCAGCCAACATGGACTCAGCAGCTGAGCAGGAATATTTTTTTATGATCAGATAACTTTTGATGTGGGAAAAAAGAGAGCATGTTCCATCAATGATTATGCATTCCTCTTTAAAGACAAAATTCTATTTGTACTCTTCTTACTCCCTGCTGAAGAATTTGTTCTTTCAAAAATCTTCTTTGTTTACCCTATGCAATGAGATTATGACAATTGAGGGAAGACTTTGTGTCTTCCATTATTTTCACTTTGAAGATCCTGTCAGCAATACTTTCCGGGCACATGTTATTCTCTTGTTCGGCATTTCTCTGACAATGCCTTTTCTTTGTACCGGATAAAACTTTTCTAAATTCTTGCTCAACATTGAACTGTAGCTGGAAATGACTGCCGCAGGCATGACTGATTTCTTCTTGTTCCAGAGTTTTTCATAGCATACAATAACCTTAGTGACATATGTTATGGCTTGGTTAAGCTAATGGTTACCAACTTGAGGATATCTGGTTCAAAGTTTTGATGATACAACTCTTTTGGCAGGTAGCTGTCAGCACAGTTGGTCTTCTTTTCCTTGGAAAGTTGCTAGAACCAATATGGGGTTCCAGAGAGTTCTTGAAGTTCATTATTATAGTGAACTTTTTAACTTCTGTTTGCATCTTCATTACAGTTATAACATTGTACTACATGACAAGGCAAGAAAGTTTCCTGTAAGTATGCTCTGGAAACCTTTATTTTGGTATATTTTGTTTGATGCAGGTAAAAGTTAACTTCCAATTGCCTCTTGTTAGTCTAATATGTGTAGTAATTTCTTTTTTCTTCAAGTCCCATGTTTGGTTTCTTTTAGAAATTTTTGTGTTTCTTATGAAAGTTCAAGTGTTCCTCTCATGTGCAAGCTTTAAAGTTGGAAAGCTTGACATTTCATTTTGTTCTAATTCTAAAAAAGGTTATCTTCTATATATGCTACAGATTATTTTATTCAATCATCTCTGTTTGTATGAAATGCTAGCATAAAGAAATAAATACTGTTTCTCTGGGTCAGCTGCATATCCAGCTTCTTACATACGATATTAACTTCTATTGCTATCTTGTTGGAAATTGTGTATTGTCTAATATTTTCAAATTTTTTTACGGTGTTCAATTATTTTCACCTGCAATGACTTTTTATCATTGCAAATTTCGTACTCGTCTGAAAGCACTTGATACAATTTAAATGACAGTTGAGGATGGCATTCTGTTTGATATTTGAGAGTTGACTGGGATAAATTTTTGGCTTGGGGTTAGCCATATTTTTTGTATGATGAAGTAATTAATCCCTAGCCCTTTTTTTTTCTTCTCAAATTTGGTCTTTATTATCTCACCTTCACTGAGCACTAAGCCTTGAGTTTTTCTGCATTTTCTTTGTGGCAGTTACACACCACTTTCAGGGTTCCATGGGGTCCTCTCAGGCTTCTTGGTAGGGATTAAACAAATTATACCTGATCAGGAGCTTAATGTTTTTTCTCTATTCAAGATGAAAGCAAAGGTACATCAAAGGCACCCTTGGTTGTTCTAGATAATGCTATCTATCTTATCACCAATTTATGTAGGCTTACCATATGAAAAGAATTTAGCTGACACTACCTTCCTGCCTTTTTGCTACGTTCTTCAGTGGATGCCATCCCTTTTTATATTGGTATCAGTAGTTGTAAGCTTCTTTACAGCTGATTCAGCATCCTATCTTCCAACATTAGTATTTGGCACTTATATGAGTTGGATTTACTTGCGGTATCTTCAACGGAATCCAGAAACAAACCTCCGTGGAGATCCAAGTGATGAATTTGCTTTCTCCACTTTCTTCCCAGAATTTTTACGGTAACAAACACTAACCTTTATGTGGTCTCTGAATTGGAGGAGGTTTCTTATTATAACGCCTGTGATTGTCTTACTGAGGTTGCCTTTCTCTCTTTGGATTTGCAGGCCAGTTTTGGATCCCATTGCATCAGTCCTTGATCGTATGTTTTGTGGAAGAACTGAAATTTCTGATGAAGCCAGAGCTCATACTTTAGGGGGGGCCCCATTGCCTGGTTCGGACCCCATTGAGGCATCCAGAAGGAGGTAATCAACTTATTTTTGCCTTCTGCATTGATATCATGTAATTAACTTACTCTTGAAGTTGGTGTATATGGTGGGATGGAATATTTGAGAATTCATTAGAAAATGGAAGACATATACTTATCTGCTTCACGGAAGATTTTGCTATTCCCATATTCTTTCCGTGGTAACACTCCCTCGGGAACAGCAAGTAATTTGTAAGTCATTAGCTGTCAATCATGCATGATTCCCCGGAAACGATGACAACCATAGCATTAGTCAGGATTTTACTGGATGCTTCGCAGTTCAAGGGCTGTGATTTTTACTCCAGTAGATCTCTCATTTTCTCTATACATTCAGTTCTGGATATCTATTGTTATGACTTCAGATTTTTTATTTTGAATGGATAACGTCAGTTGTTAAAGGCCCTTAAACTAGAGTGTTGTTGCCAATTGCAGAGAACGCGGGGCTAGAGCGCTGGAAGAAAGATTGGCAGCTGAGAAGTTGTCTGCCTTGAGGAGTACTGAAGACCCATCTGGCAGAGATGCAGCAGAGAATGTTTAACAAATTGACGAGTTCCTGCATTGCTCCCCTTACACATGTTATGTTTGTGCAACTGCACTTCGACAAGTTTGTGAAGTTTCAGAAACTGATTCAGAATCTAATCGGAGGAGAATTTTGTTTTCAGGTGTGCCATAGACTAGTCTCTTGTATGAAAAGAGATAAATTTCCAGGCTGTGAAAGTCGTCTTGTACTTAGCATCTTGCACGAAGATCTGTGTTTCTGTTTAATGAAATGTAAACAATGCAAAATAACAGCAGAGAAACATGTGAAGTGGCGTGTGTGAAGGTATCTCCTTCATTTCTTTCAGTTCTGTGTGGACGTTAACGAGTTTGCTATGACTGTGGATAAAAGTATATAAAGGGCAGGCAGGTGCACAAAGCTTCTGTGTATGTGGGGTTCAGGAAAGGGGCAGACCACAAAGGGTGTATAGTATGCAGTCTTATATTGTATTTTTGTAAGAGGTTATTTTCAAGCCTTGAACACATGCCCTTCAGGTCACACGGAGACAATGCTCAGTGAATGAAAGTATATAATAGATAAAAATAGCATTTATAGTAAATGCATTTCGTGTATACTTGTCTGCAATGAGAAAGCATGGTGTAAAAAGGAGAGACTTATTTTTTAAGCAAAAAGATAAAATACCATTAAGTTTTGATATATTTACAAAAAAAGTACAACATTTTTTGAGTTTTGCAACTTTGCCATTAAGTTTTGGTGAGCTTTGCAAAATTGCCATTTTGTTAGGTTCAATCCTCCTTTGTTGTTAGTTTTTATGAAATTCTAATATTACCCTTCTCAAATAGACTTGCCACCTCACAAATGCAGACATGATTAAATTATCGGCTTTGGGCACTAAGTTCAATGACTTTTTGATAAATTTTTTTAGTGAAACTTGGTATGGTATCTAACATAATTCGATAATAAGGAATCTAATGGTAAAGTTGAATTAAAAAAAAAAAAACCAACCAATAGTAAGATATTCAATTGCAAATATACTATGTTCACCAACCTGTGCACAGTACTTTCTATCTTATAGATGCAAACGTGATTAAGTTGAGGGCTTTGCGCATGATTTTCAGCTTCGTTAATCAACAAAAATTTGTGAAATTAATCTTGATAGATAAAAGACATTGGGAGGAAGAAAGCTCAATCATAGATTTCTAAATTTCATTTGTAAAGACATTAAACAAACAGCTTAAAGTCTGCTACTCATGGTTGTTGTGTGAAGAGTAACAACACTTTGCTTATATTTTAAACTTGAATTTTCTTTAATTATTGTGTCTATGATTGATCCAAAGCATTGATTATGCTATGATTTGTGTTATTAAGAGTTTTATATCAATTTTTGGAGAGAAATAAATGTTTAAATTATTAAATTTCATTGAAAAAGCTTAACAGGCACTGTTGCGCAGGTTGTGAACATGGTATTTTTGAAATTAAATATCTCACTATTGTTTAATTATTGTTAAAATCTAACCATACCATCAGATTCTATGTTATTGAATTATATTAAATACTAAATTTAGATGAAAGTTTCCATCAGAAAGTCATTAAACTTAGTGGCCAAAGTCAGTAATTTAATCACAACTGCGTCTATGAGGTAGCAAGTACTGTTGCGCAGGTTGGTGAACATAGTATGTTTGCTATTGAATATCTCACTACCAGTTGGTTTTTGTTAAAATCTAACAATACCATTAAATTCCTTATTATAAAATTGTATTAGGTAACAAGTTTCACTGTAACTTTTTATCAAAAAGTCATTGAACTTAGCCACCAAAATTCTCAACTTAATCACGTCTGAGTTTGTGAGGTATCAGGTACTATGAGGAGGTTGGTGAAAATGGTATATTTGCAATTGAATATCTCACCATTGCTTATATTTTTTTTGAAATCCAACTTTGCCATTATTCTTGTTATAGAATTGTGTTATATACCAAGTTTTATTGAATTTTTTTATCTAAAAGTCATTGAACTTAATGACCGAAGTCGGTAACTTAATCACGTCTACATCTGTGTGGTAGCAGGTCTATTAGAGAAGCGTAATATTGAAATTTTATAAAAACTAATAATGAAGGAGGATAGAAACCTAACAGAATGAGAATCTTACAAACTCACCAAACCTTAATTGCAAATTTGCAAAACTAAAAAAATGTTGGACTTTTTACAAATATGCCAAAACTTAATGGCATGTTTTTGCCAAAAAAACCTATTATTCTAATATAATATCATAGCTCTAGGATTCTTTCTTTAGTGTCCTTTCTCAAAATTATTTCCTTTCTTCCTAATCCATTTTCACATTATCATTTCTGCCTTACCAAAATCATCAAGTCTCTTACTACGTCATGCCATTCTTCCAACAAATCATCCTCTTCATGATCCCCCTCATAATTCTCTCATGCTCTCTCTTATACTACTAGCAATTCAACCCACAAACCAAACTCTAGAAATAACTATACCATTATACCCATTCTTAGATCAAAATGACATCTTGATTTTATGATGGATAGGCCATCACACAACCCCTTGCCCCCATAAAAAACCATTTATGTTGATGGAAATGAGATTTCAAATCTAGAATATTTTGTGTGGGAGGAGGACCATGCCTTCTTATGTTGGATCATGTGAGGTATCATGGCATCTCTTTTTGAAGAGGTTAATTCTTATTTTGTTGGTGCTACCACATCCAGAGCACTAGGGGATACTCTCAAAGAGGCTTTTGGTGATCCAAATCCTACTAGACCACTGTATGTAGATATGTAACTTCACAACTTAAGAAAGGTTATCTTACATTTCTTTGCATATCTTCAAAGGGCGAAACTCATTGTTGATAACTTGAATAGCCTCGTTTACAAAAATTTGGGGTTTGATTTTGATAGTGTGGTCACAGCACAATCGATCAATAGTTTTCCCTTTGACTTGCTCAACATTTTGGTAAGTTATGAAAAGTCAATTAGCTTATAACTTGGTTGCTGGTCCAACCCTCCACCCATATACAAATCTCTCCACTGCTATCCTTCCTAAGGCCATGGAAATGGTAAAAAAACTCAAGCTTCTTCATTCAAAAATCATAGCAGTACAACAATTGCTCTCTAGTGCTTATAAGAAACATTATTACTATCAATGGACCAAAAAGGATGACCAAAGAGCGAACCATTGCAAAGATAAATTGAAATTGAAAAGGAAAGTGCATCTGCTACCTATGCACATGTGAATGTGACTTCTCAGTTGCAAATATTGTTGGTAATTTTGAAAGCGTAATCACAACACTAGCAAAACACACCATGTCACATATGATTTATCAAATCTTCACCTCTTTAATGACTACAAGGGCCAAGGACAGTTGCGCATAGGTAATGGAGTTAGTTTACTAATTGAGCATATTGTTTCCTTAGCTTTTTCCTGTAACAATTACAAATTTCATTTATCAAACATGCTTCATGTTTCATCAGTCTCCAAGCATGTTCTTCCAATGCATTAGTTTTTGAAAAATATTAATAGTTATTTTGAATTTCATCCAATTTTCTTTTGTTGTGAAGGATCACGACCCTCAGAATCATATTCTACATGGGATCATTGAATATGGCTTATACAAGTTCATGGGATCCTCATCTTGCAATAAGTTGATCCTGATTCTGCAGTTGTTGGAGCGAGTTTCTTTTAGTAACTAGTATGCGAGATTAGGACATCTCAATGGTCGATCTCTCTTAAAAGTTGTTAAGCATCATCATCTCCCATTTTTTGTCAAACAAAAATAGTTGTTTCCAATCATTTAAATGTGTAGTGTGTCACCATGACTAATCCATTACTTACATTTTCCATCTACAACATCAACAAGTAACCATTCATTAGATCTAGTATTTGGGAATGTGTGGGGTCCGAGTTCTGTACTGGTACATGTCTATCAAACGTTTACCGAGTTTTAGTTAATGGTTGATGCTGTTTTGATTGTAAACTGAAAGCTTCCAAATTGCTTTGGGGAGGGGAGGCAAATTTCGAAATGGTAGTACATATTTTAGATCATATGTAGTGTTAACCATAAGATTGTGTGGACTCATACACATGAGTGAAATGGCTTAGTTGAAAGAAAGACTCATCATTTAGTTGAAACAGGTCTCTTCCTTTGCTAGTCTATGGAAGTCTCAAAGAAATTCTAGCAATTCACTTTTGATATGCATGATTAATGGAATGCCTACACCCATTTTTTTAACATTTTAGTTGTATGGCCTATTCTTTCATCCAGCTATACAACAACTACAAAGAATTAGATTCATGAGAAAATGCCTCTTGGCATAAGGATAAGTAGGTGTCAAAAGGCTCCAAAACCCTATTAGCAAAAGAGAGAGAGAGAGAGAGAGAGAGCGAGAGAGAGAGAGAGAGAGAGAGAGAGAGAGAGAGAGAGAGAGAGAGAGAGAGAGAGAGAGAGAGAGAGAGAGAGAGAGAGAGAGAGAGACTATTTTATCATTAAAAGATGTGGGTGCAAGTCCTATGATTTGAATAGTTTAGATCTTAAAAAACGTAAGTCTAACTCTTACAAGCCTATATGAATGTCTTAGATGTTTTAAAATATAGGTCCAAGTCTTACATGAACTATTACTTGAATTATTTAGATGTTATAAATGTGGGTAAAAGTCTTGCATGACCTTTTTTTTTGTTGTTGAATGATTTAGATATTCTAGAATATGAGTCCAAATCTCACATAACTCATATGTGAATGGTTTAGATTTTCTAAAATGTAGGCTAGCTTTCACATGGCCTATGATGTGAATGTTTTAGATCTTCTAAATGTAGGCTCAACTCTTACATGTGATTGGAATGTTTTGAATGCTTTGAAATCTAGATCCAAGTCTTACGTTGTAATAACTCCAAATTCTTACGTAATTATTGAGGAAAGTTAATAAAGTTTGAATTTTCAGAAATTCTAGGCTAGAATATTAGGTTATTAAAAATTCTCTTTTTATAGAGATTAAACCATGATCTAAAACTTATAAATTATGCATATAGTAAAAAAACTAATTAAAATGACACTATGTTTAATTCTGAGTTAAAATGAAAAATCTCTAATTTTCTCTATTTTTATAAATAAAAGGGTAAAATGGTAATTTTACTCATAACCAAGAATTAAAACATGAATATTTGGAATGTACTTAGAAAACTGATCAAAATAAATCTAAGAACATTAAATTTCAAGTTCGGACAAATAATGCCTAATTTTCTCCATTTTTGGGAATAAAAGGGCAAAACAATCATTTTACAATTAAAGTGGGGCCCACAAAATGGTCCAAAGTTCTAGAAGCAGTCATCAGTGGTCAAATCACTACCAACTAGTAGTGGAGACAGAGGTGGAGTGGTAGCTCCACTCCCCATTAAATTTAATCAAAAGTAAAACCACCATAATTATAGAAAATTCATAAAAATTTCCAAAACTTGCCTATAAATACATCAGAAAAATCTCCAAAATTTTTCAAAAATCCCTTATGAAGTACCCTAGACTCCCCTAAAATATTAGATCTAAATTCATTCCATATCTCCTCCAATTCCTGTCTCAATTCTCCATTTTTTTATTTTTTATTTTCCCTGTTGGAGTGTCCTCGTACGCACCCGTCACTTTAGACCAAGTGGAGACATCGAGCGCCTTCAATGACGTGTCGTCCTCGTTTGAACTAGAATTCCACCTGGGAAACCCTAATCTAATTAGCCATCCAATTTCAATCATTTGATTCTGTAACATCTCAAAAAAAGAAGAAGACAAAAGGGCCTTAAATAGAGGGGGCCATATTTGATACGAGCACCCCCCACTTAAGGCAACTCGACATAGTTGTCGGGTCTGTCTTACCAAAATCAAAAAGAAAAAGAAAAAGAACCCTATGAAGGGAGAGGAAAAGAAAGAAGAAGAAGCAGAAGAAGAAGAAGAGGAAGGAGAAGGAGGAGAAGGAGAAGAAGGAGGAGAAGAGAAGAAGGGAGAAGGAGAAAGAAGAAGAAAGAGAGGAGGGGGCCGGGATCTACATGTTGGAAAAACCATCACGCTGGAAAAGATGAGGATTTTACGGGTTTTTTGGGTTGTCGAATTTTCAGACCGTCATAGGAGATGACTCCGGCTCAGATTGATGATCCTAGTAGATCGTTTGGTCTAGCATGGTGAGATGAATAAAACCCCTAAGGTGATTGGGGAATCCAAGATTATCTAGACCATTGATTGGAGAGGAATAGTGCATGTGGCACGATTGGAGGGTTTCACTGCAAAATAGTGATAAATCCACACATCCAGGAGAGGGAAAAACTCAAAAATGCATTTAGAAGGTAAGATTTACAAAACCTTATTCTTGATTTTGAGATTTTAGCTAAATCCACACCATTCATGCTAGATCTAGGTTTTGTGGATAATCCAACCGTCCATTTTTAAATCAAAGCTTAGGGATAGGTAATTTATGGCATGATGTAGCTTGGATCACATAAAAAACTTCAAATATTGGCTAAAAACCGATTGGAGAATCTTAGCTGTCCAATTGGGTACTATTTACATAGTAACTTTGTAATGTCTGATCGATGATCAAACACCACAGATGAGTTCCTCGTCCTCAAAAATGATAGGATGACTAGAATTGTATGAATTTGAAGTGAAACAGATCGGATGATCTAGGCCTTCCGATCTGTCACTATTCAAATAGACACCTTGTGATGTCGGATCAATGATTAGAGGTCACAGATGGATTTCTAAACTGTGAATTAGATTAGATATGATATAAAGTACGAAATTTGGATAAACTAACATAAAGAAATTGAGTGATATGAACTATTTATGATGCTCATTATATCAGTCTGATTTAAGAATACAATTATAGGTTGTATTGAAGACTATAACATGGGAAATAACACCTAGCTCTAAACCAAGAGTTGATCTGAATAAGAATCAAGGGTTAAGACCACTGAATAGTGAAAGTGACTAGCAGTCACTTAAGAAGAGTAGTGGGTAGCCAATCCAGGTCCAATGGCGTAGATTAGAAATCCAGTAACTGCTTGTCATTCAACTATCTACCAACCAATAGCTAATGAAACACTCTTAGCATAGAAACAAGCACTGTCGTTTCGCCTTGTGACGATTAGTGTTAGAAACTAACATAGAGGGAGCTTTCATACTAGAAAAGCTAAGAGAAGTCCTAGAATTGTATATCTAAATGAGTGTATGTATTGTTGCAGAGTGTGATTGATCAGGAGTGTGAATGCAAACTAAGGAGATTATTTGCTTTAGAGAACCTGAAGATCGCATTTGAGGTAGGTGGAATTAAGATTGCTATGATTTTTTCTATATATGCATGTGTATATGAATTTCAAGCATTGAAATGAATCTTTTCTGTTTATACGAAAGATAAGATGAATGTGCCTGCTGAAATTGAATCATGATTAAACTGTTTATGCATAAGCTATGCATTATTGTTTACCATGTAAAAGAAATGTAAGACTGATACCAGGAGATTATGAAATGGCTCGTAAGAGCGAAAGGGGTCATTATGATGTGGGCGGGCCATCGAGCCGTTATGATGTGGGCAAGCCTTTGGGCTGGACAAGCTACCGGTCCTTGAGCCCCATTGTTTGGAGAGTTTGACGCATTCTGAGAGGTCATTATGATGTGGACTTGTTATGATGTGGGCGAGCCTTTGGGCTAGACAAGTTACCGGTTCCTGGCTGGACAAGTTACTAGTCTCTCAGGAGTAAAGCCTTGAGGTGTGTCTTTGGGTTTAACCCATTACGATGACTCACTACACCAAAGAGGATAATATTGTCTACTGTGTACTTGATACACACGACAACACGTTGGTATTTGATATGTGAAATGGCTCGTAAGAGCAAAGACTGGTATTAGAAAATGTAAATGAGTTGTAAGTTTGACATGTGACTACATACTTTGCATTTCAAAGAATGTGTTTTGTACTGATGCATTGGTATTTCTTCCAACTTGGCATGGATTCATGATTTTGATAAATGTTGAATGATTTCAAGTTAAATGATAATTGAACTGTTGTTTGCATGATTCAACATGGCTAAATTAATTTATATATAATTATCACGATTTTTATTTATATAAAAAATTGTGTCTTACTCCACCTACACAAGTGATTGCTTGCTGAGGCATTGCTTTGGTTTGCAATGCCTCATATACAGAGAATAGTAGTAGGATTGGCATGTTGATAGTGCCTCAGAACAGGGGACTTCCAAAAAAATAGGAGCAGCATACTGATAGGAGCGCTCCAATAGATGCTTTGGAAGAGGACATGTAAGAATTGGTCTTTGAATTAAAGCTATCGAGTTAGAAATGAGAAAGAGACTGCATTGTATGTAATTATGGGAATTTGGAAGAATTATGTGACTGAGTTGTGCTGTGGAGGTTCTGGGTGTGTAGTGTTGATGTAAATTGTTTTTGTTTTGTTAGATGTATGAAAAGGAGACAGAGTCTCCATTTATATTTTAAAATTGTCAACAATGTTTATCAGGTACTGCGCAATGACATACATTAAATGTCATATGTTCGAAAAAAAGAGAAAATTTTACGAAATTTTTGGTAGAAATGAGCGCTCATTTTATCGAGAATCCTTGTTTTTGAGAAAAGAAAAATCAGACTCAGGGTTTTTCAAAGTGAATTTAAAAGAATTTTTTTTGCTGCATTGCATTATTTTTACAAAAATTATTTCAAATTGGATTGATACTACATTAAAAATTAGTTTGTATTTAAAATTACATTTGAAAACCCGGGTCGTCATAGATTCTCATCTTCACCGTTGGATCTATTCGGGTTATTCTGATTTACAAAAGCCCCAAGGAATATTGGTGATCTACCTGTGATATTGCCAAAAAATTTAAAATCAATCTCAAGTCTGGTACTGACATTGTCTCCGGCAAAAATTTCAAGTTATTTTAGCCAATCCAATCGGTGAATGGTGACTTGGACTGCTAAAACTATTCAGTAGAGTTGGTTCTATGTTTCCCCCACGGTATTCCTTCTTCTCCGGCAATGTTATTGGAGAAATCTCTAACTGTATATAAACTTGATGCATCTAGGGTTTTTGGTTTTTTTCTCTTCTTCTCTGGTGGATTTATCCACTTTGGCACACCAGGTAGGTGGCTTCCCATGTTTCCCTTTCATTTCATGTAGTCTAGTTGTAATCTCTGGCCTCCTAGGGATCTCCTTGGCTGTTGATTCTTCGAAGACGACTGTTCTGGCATGAATGGTAGAGATCCCATCTTACACAGCTCAGATGGAAACTCTGAGCCGATGGATGAAAAGCTGGGACCCAAAAACCCTAGATAGGCAAATCTCAGCCATAGATGATGGTAGATCAGGGATGATCCAGAGATAGGTGATATGACGGTCCTGATTAGGATGTCTCGCCTATCCTCGTCATTGCTCAACATACACTAGCTATCACAGTTGGAACGATGTGGAGGCGGGCCTCTGATCGTCCCGGTCAATCTGCACGGACCATATTGAATTTGGGCCCTTGTTTTGACCGTGAACTTCAAACTCTAATTCAAAAGTCATCTGGATTCCAATCAAGATCAGAAAGAAGCTATGGAAAGCTTGTGAATTCTATTTTCTTTTGAAACCATAAAATTTAATAAATAATTCAAGAAGCTTTCTGTTAATTAAAAACAAATTTCTTGCTCCCACGATCTTTAAGATCTAGGCTAATTAGATCTTGGGGATTTGATCTACTGATGAATTAATGTTTTAAATAAGTGAAATAGAGGATTTATTGTAACAGATCTATGAAAAATTTAGAAATCTACCCTTTATGGTAGAAATATCCTAAAAATACAAAGGGACCCACTTGATCTGTAAGATTAAGCATGATCAGACTCTATGGATGGGTTGAATGAATATGATTATGATGAGATCTAGTGAGATCATGGATGTGATATGACAAAAGAACATGTGGACATGATCTTTGGACCTTAATGAAGTAAAAATCCTTAATGTAATTAAAACCCTTGATATAAAGATTAACATAAAATCGGATGGTTGGATCATGATTAAAAGTTTTGAATAATCTTACTTTAATTGTCTTTTATTGTAAATGTGGTTTATGTTATAAATTGGAAGCATGATAGTGAAATTCTTCAATTATAGTATGCCATGCTCTAAATGTTCTTAGGTTGTTATAATAGGTTGGTAAATTTAATTGTCTTAGGGCCATGAGATTTTATCATGATTCCATTAGATTACTAGTAAATTTTTATGTATTTCATAACCTAGGATCCATGTTAGTATATTAGAGTATAAATGACCTTAGAATGATATAGATGTACAATTCTATTTGAAGTGTATGGTTATTTGATTGTCAAAGTATAGTGTAAGCTTCTTAATTGTCTTTAAGTTAGTAGCTATAATTGTTAAATTAATGGTTATGCTTCAATATTCATAAATCACCAAAAATGTAATCTAATGAAATATAGAGATTCATGGACAATTAAGATGAATGAATGCCTTTAACTTAATATTAGTAAGGGCTATAGTTAGTAGGACAATATAAAGATGGTTTACCATTTCCTTGGCCCAAAGTAGGAGAATAATGAACATCCATAGATGACATTGTGCATATCCATGGAAATTAATTAAAATCAATTAGAGAAGGGACTTAAGGTAAAGAGCTCACAGGAACTTTGTTAAAGGTTGAGCTAGTGCCACTCCAGTGGACTCTGAACATTGTGGTTATAGAGGATATATAAGAGCCAAGTGCTTTTCCCTTGCCTCCCGTTAACGTAAGTTGAGGTTTAAATGCCTCCTTACATGAGGGCTGTATTAACCACTCTTTGAGCAGACTTTAGCTAGTAAGCACTACTCATCTTGAAATAAGGAGTTGTCTAGTATTAGGAAGAAATAAATTATCTTCAACGAGTAAGACATTAACTGGTTGAATAATAATAATAAGAACATAAAAAGATAGCAAATTATCTAACCCTAATAAAAATAGTAAGTAGGATAAGAATGATCAAACAAGATGAGATATTGAATAAAAAAAAATAAAAAAAAGAAGAAATACCAATATAGATTAGATTGTTTATGTATAATATAGATAGTACTTGTGTAGAAGATTTGAATCCTTGGTCATATGTGATATAAGGAAGAAAGATTCAGATCATCCTACTTCAGGATGATCAAAAGACCGTGTAGTATGTACCCTTGACTAGAAAGATGACATTATACATATGATTTGACAAATATACATTGATCAAGACTATGTCAGACTTCAAGGAGTAAGAATATCCTATTGAGGTAGGTGGATTTTAAGAATGCCTTTACATGAAGATACATGTTTAATACATGATTTTATGTTTGGAAGTATTGACATGTATAATACCAATATATTTTGGTAAATACCTCAGAAATAAATATGATCCAACCAAATGATGAGAAAAATAAGTATGAAATGGTTAAGTTTAGAATTGAGAACAACCATAAGTGAATAATGGAGTAGAAAATATTTCAGCCCTAGATAAATAGGCAGAGAGTCTGATATGAATAAGTATTGTTTTACATATAAGCATGGAGGCTTGTGGTTTTGTTTTAAACAGTCGTATGCCTGGGGATGCTATGCTAGGAGAGTTACGAGGATTTGGCCACTTGCTCTCCGAAACTAGATGATATTGAATACTAAGCCTAAGAAAGGCTCAAAGTCGGGTTGAACAATTATGCGAAGGCCGCCACTGTGACAAACATGGTCTCCCCATACAGACATGGATATTGTAATTTCCATTGATAATGGTATAAGTGGATTATAGAGTAGTTATTCGGGCGCATTGTACGAATCAGACTGCAAGCATGGTAGTCCTTGATTATTTTACATTATGATGCATATGAAATTGGCATAGTAAAATGCCTTATGTTGTGGCATTGTGAAATGACTTATATTGTGGCATAGTGAAATGCCTTAAGTGATGACATGAAGGAATGCTAAGTAATTGTATATTATTAGTATTTTTCCCAAAAAGAAAATTTTCATTATAGTAATTGGCTGAGATACTAATCTCTTATAGGGAAAGGAGTTGATCAACTTAGTATGAGAATGATTATTGATTATTTTCACAATTTTAATGAATTTGCCTGTGTACAGTATGTATATATGTATAAAGATGAACACAAATGACAAAGTAATGAGATGTCTATATAAATGATATTGGTCTATGAATGTGTTTATGATAGAATGAATCATGGGATAATTGAATATTGAGATTATACTATCAATATATTAAATTTTTATCTCTTACCAAGCATAGCTTGCTGAGATATTGTAAATGTTTGAATATTTATAATATCTTAGATACAGAGAAGGAAACTTAGGAGCTCAAGACTTGAAGAACTATTGAAGAATAAGTAATCATGATATATCCCTTAAAACATTGTATTGAGAGCTTATATTGTATTTAGAGTTTTGTAATTTGGATTGTGTATTTGGACAAGTATTGTAAAGATATAGTGAGCTGTGTACTATAAACCACTTAATGAATCTTGAAATTTAATGAAAGTATATTCCTTCAATAGAATTTTATCTTGTACAAAACTCTACTTATGTTATGTATGAAGTGGTGACTTGGGTGTTACAAAACAAGTTCTAAAGAAAAGAATTTTTGTTGCTTTGTTTTGCAAAATTTTTTTTACTACTAACGGCCCTATCTTTACAAAATATATTATAAAATGTGTTATAAAAACTTGAGTCATCATATACGTGACTAATGATATGAATAATTTGTAGATCTTTTAAAACTATAGGCCCAACTTTTTCTCCGGTCCTTAGATAGGCCACTTCCAAACAACCATCCCCAAAGGATAATTATAACTAATGTTACTTTGGGTGAAGAATCACAACCATTATTTCTAAAAACTAGAGGTTAGTATCAATCAATTAACATGATTTTTCACAAGTGGCCTAAACAAGGAAAGCATGACATGATGAATGGTGTAGAGTTTATAGAAAACATGCCTAGATTGGAGTCTCCAATTAAGACTCCTAAAATGGAGTACAGTTTTATTCCTCTAAAGCTAATAAATGTAGAATGCTAAATGAATGCTCCACAAAAGAGCATCTAAGTTCACTACTTTTGTTGGAGCCACACTTTGGGTAATCCAACTTGCCATCTGATTTCATCACCTTTGGATGTCTAGTAGATCAAAATACATGTGGAATGGGTGATTCTAGTGTCTAAACATTTTGTACTTGGAAACAAATTGTTTAGAGACTTTGAAGAAACAACAGTCTTGCTACTCCAATGTCAGATCCTTACTCATCCTTAGATGCCTGAAATGTCATTAATATTCAAATTCAAGTTTAAGTATTAGATGGATGGTGTTACTCATCCTATCAATCTAGATTCTAGTTTACTAATCTATACTATATAATATATATTAAACAAATTCCCTTCCTACTTTTGATGGGATTAAAAATTAAAGTTTTAGTAGAAATTATACATATACATACATAAATTACACACGCATATGCATGTATGTATATATGCATGTATGCCTTATGCAGTTTCTTTTTGGAGTTGAAAGTAATATGGAGTCGAATATATGGGAAGTAGTGATCTTACATAATTCCAGTGACTTACATTTCCATGTATGAAATACAGGATCTGAGCAATAAGGTCTCACAATCACATGGGAGTGGCGTGATTGCAAGGAAATGAAGGCGGCACGCATTCATGCCCTCCTTTCTTTTATTCTTTCTACCATCGTCACAAGATGATCCATGCATTCTTTCATTTTATGTTAACCGAGATTTATGCCCATTTTCCCACCGGCATTTAACGGAGTTGAACCCGTTTTAAGGTACCTTTGGCACTCGGCTAGGTGTTCCGTCTATTGATAGGTGGTCTGTGTGTCACGAAGTACAGCACTATTATCACTTTAATTATAAGGAAAGGTCATTTTATAGGCTCATTTATCATATTACTCTTCAGCGATTCATGGATGGACATATTTTTTTAAGCTGTTTGATTGTAATAACTTACCAACTGCGTTCCTTCTCAGAATAAATTATGGTAGTATATTTAATTGTAACAAATACCACCTAAATTGTTTATAAATTAATGATAAATAACTATGGAATCAATCTCTATTAATATGTAACATGTTACTGATAAATTCTCTAAACCCCCAAGAACCATGATCGCTGGATGAGCAATCCATCCAGAGTCATGATAATTCTAGACGCCAAAAAAGCTTATTTTAGTAGGTTTACGTTTTTCGTCTAGATAAAAAATTGTGTATCTTGTTCGGCACATCATGTTTAGATTATATTATAGAAAATTATGCTCATTTGATATTTCTAACCTCTTTTTTTAGTAATAAAAGAAGCATAGGCCACACAGATCCAACGAGAGTGATTATTTATATATAGGTAATCCAAAAGAGCCCAAACAAGTTGCATGAGTTAGATCTTCCAAAACTTTTGCCTAAATTCATGAAAATGTAGACGTCTATTAGAGAACAATTTTTAACATCTACACTTATGTTAACACATCCATAAAACCATACAAGTGGCCGCTCAAAAGAACAAAAACAAAGAAAGGATCCACAGGTCCAATGTGAACGCAATGCGTGCTATTCTCCTACTCTCTCGAATATGAATGCATTGATGTCAAATGAACCAAAAAGGAAGGGTATTAATGCTAATCTTTTTCGTGTACAAGTAACATACAATTTTGACTAGCTCACATTAGCACTCCCTTTGTTTGATTCTGTCAGCTCCTTAAATTAGTTTAAGGTTTAATCCTTTTAACTTCTTTTTTCATTATCATGCTTCCATTAAAGTTTGCGTTAGTTGCAAGGGGGTTTGCCATATATTGCACACCATCTAAAGCCTTTTAAAAAGAAAACAAAAAGGAAAAAGAAAAGGGAGAAAGGATATATATCTAATTATGCATATAGAGCTGTGTAAAACAAAGATGGGAGCGTGAACCGATAGAATAAGTATCAGAAGTAGCTTAGTGACCCCTTGGCCTAAACCATCCATCTCATAAATCCTCTTAATGTTAGAAAACTAAGATAATAAAGCCGCATAAGTGAAAGGATAGAATACGCAAGTAGAGCTAGCTCCAGATAAGCAGCAACCACAATGTGGACGGTGGAGATGAGGGAATCCTTTCTTACTCTCTACGGGATTGTAACAACGGAATAGCAGATTAATATTTTTATTTATTTATTTATTTATTTAATTTGAGTACTGACTTGCACAATGTCGAGCAGGAATATGGCTAAAGGACAATGAGCCTAAATGTATGGATGACAACCCTTCTTTTCGTCTTTAACCTTAAAATAGTCTCCTAAAAATCACAAAAAAGTGAACCACTATATAAAATTGAAAAGGTGTATTACTCCGCAAAACAACCGCCCGTTATCAGGAATCCTGCTTGAAGAAGGTAGAAAATTATAATGGAGGCCCCTATTCTACAAGGATACCCTTTCAGTTTCTTTTACCTTAAACTATTGTCTCCTGGAAAGAGATGGGCTACTGTGAGTAGAGCAGGAAAATAGCCAATTTGCAATGACCTTATCAGCTGTCTGGCTTGAAGAATGTAGCAAATTTGCAATCTAAAACTTGGGCATTTTGTTCTCCTTCAAATCTCAACTTTTCGAAATCGGGACTATTGATTTGATAAAGCTGTAACTTGTTAGACATATAAATATAAATATTACTATCCCACTTCCTTACTGCCTTAAGCAGGTTGAATGGTAATCTAACATAACTATCTACAGTTACATGGATTTTCAATTTCACAAGATAAGCCTTACTATGAAAGTTTCAGTTATTTATTTTAAAAGTGGAATTTAATGGTTTCAGATAAAGGATTATTTTCTGCATAGTGGGACCAGCTCGGCGAGGGCAATATAAGGATGATCTACAAAATCAACTTATATACATGTTCCTATATGAGACCAAAGTAGTGGATCTTTAGGATAAATCCCACCACACCAGTCCCCAGAGTAGATTGTTGCTTCCAGAGGGCCAGAGGCAAGTATTCTCATTGGTTAAAGAAGTTTTATGTATAAACCAATTGAGTCCTGGTAAAAGCATGGGCTCAGTAAAAGGGGAAGGAGCAATGTCCCCTTTTCTATGCATAGTACAAAACTTTTTGTAAGTCTGAGTCGTTCATCATGTTTATAACACCAAAAATAGGTAAATTGTACCTCTCAGCTACGGTTTTGGCTCCTTAAGTTCATATCATTCTTTCTTAGTGGCCTGTTATATCCATAGGACCTCTTGCTGGTTCTGGGTTGTTTTGTCGTGCTACTTTGGTACAGTAGTGGTATGCCTTTGTAATTTTGCGCTCCTCTTGATCGCTTTTTATTTAATAAAATTTGCCTTTTAAAAAAAGGATAACAGTGAGAAATCAATGGATTGGGATAACGTTAGTAACTTATTTTAGATCTTTGAAAAAAAAAACTTAACAAAAATAGATGGTTATGAATTTTTATTTAAGAAAACATAGGCTAGAAACACTGGATGAGCATGAAACTAATTTTTGCCTAGTCTATAATAAAACATTCTTAACATGATGAGTGATATAGATTTAAAAAAAAGAAGTTTCTCCAGGCATGAAAATAGGGTGTATATTCTCTCCTATTGGGCGTGTACGCTTGCCGAGAGTCTAATCAATTATCCTCTTGTTGATCAAAAGAAAAACATACCCTGACCTTCTCATCGCATGCCAACAAAATAACCAGACCAGGTGAAAATGGCTTGTTATTCAAGAGTTTCATTTCTAGTTTCTTACGTAAAATCTGCTTTATGATTTATACATGCACACATGTTTGCTGCGAAGTCCATGCACACCTTTTTTTCTTTCTGAAGAAAAGTCATGCAGATCTGCTACCGTGGCGGTGATAAAGTGAACAAGATTAGCACATTTGTAATGTAAGGCAGGCCCCAAGCCATGGGTTTGTTGCATTCGGACGAAAAGACAACTGTTAGAGTATGTAGAAGTCCAACCCATGCATGGAGTTCTAAAGCCCACGTCTCCGCCAATCCTCCTATAAAAACCGTCTAGACTAACTCCATTTTCATCATTCCATCTCTAACTCGGAACGACAGCAAGAACAACAACACCAATACAAGCTGATTGAGGCAGAGATGGGGAGAAGAAATCATTTACTGCTTTTGTTGTGTTTCCTTGTAGTATTGATGTGCATTGATGCCATTGTTGCTCAGGGAAACGGGAAGGGCGATGGAAATGGGAATGGGAACGGAAAGGGGCTTGGGAATGGAAAAGGACAGGGTGATGAGAATGGTGTAGGACATCAGAAGGGTGATGGTAATGACAACGGGAAAGGAAAGGGGAATGGAGAAGGAGATGGGGACGATAAAGAGAAAGGAAAAGGAGACGATGATGACGGAAAAGGAAAAGGAGATGATGAAGGGAAAGGAGACGACAACGCAAAGGGTAATGGAAATGGGAACAATGGAGGTAAAAGTGATGCCACAACATATTATGTGATGCTTCACCCTGACCAGAAGACTGGGCAAGGGCGTGCACAATGTCAAGCACAGGGCCGATGCTACGACAAGATTCTTCAGTGCCCAGCCGAGTGCGGCGTTAGGAAGCCTGCCAAGAATAAGAAAGTAAAGGGATGCTTCATCGACTGCAACAAATGTGAGACTACTTGCAAATGTAAGTCTACTGCGGCTACTTGCCATTAATATTGTCTATTCCTACGGTTTGATTTTTGTTTTACAGTTAGGGCAGTTTTGAGACATGCATGATAGTATTCATTGGAATTCAACTAATCAGAATTGAGTGGGGGATGCCTGTTACAGTAGGACTACAATGAGGCCCCATTTGTTCATTAATGGTCTAACATTACTTGGTACGCCTTGCTATGGACACATCCATATGAAGTTCTCGCCATCTGATGATTCTAAGCTTGGCTTTGGTGATGAATATAAGCCATATGCTTCTCATTTTGCAAGCATTCCGTTAAAGGCCACATCTTAGCTAGAAGCTTAGAATTGTCAGATCGAACCAGATTTTGGTCCTAGACTCATCCACATGTAGTGAGTCTAGACATTAAGAGGATTATTGAAATATTACCTTCCATAAATACTTCTGCCTTCCCAATCTCTACAGTAAACTGTGGGCATCCACCTATCCTAATACCATATACATGAGTCGTGTATGTGATTGACCTTCTCAAAGTTTGTTTGGCTAAGTCTCTTTATGTGGATTGTCTTGACAGATAGGAAGCCCAAATGTGAGGGATATGGGTCCATCTGCTACGATCCTCGCTTTGTTGGCGGTGATGGTGTCATGTTCTATTTCCATGGAGCCAAGGGAGGAAACTTCGCCCTAGTGTCTGATAACCAGCTACAAATCAACGGCCACTTCATTGGAACCAGGCCTGCAGGAAGGACCCGTGACTTCACATGGGTACAAGCCCTTGCCATCATGTTCGAATCACACACCTTGGTTGTTGCTGCCAAGAGGGTCACCAGGTGGGATGATAATGTTGATTGTCTCATGGTCCGGTGGGATGGCAAAGATGTCATGATCCCCACTGATGGAGAGACTGAGTGGCGAGTTATCAGTACGGGAGGACGAGAAGTGGTAGTTGAGAGAACTGATGAGACAAATAGCGCCAAAGTAACAGTCTATGGATTGGTTGAGATCAACGTAAAAGTGGTACCGATTAGCGAGCTTGAGAACCGAGTACACAACTACCAATTAACAGCTGATGATGCTTTCGCCCACTTAGAGACTCAATTTAAGTTTGCCAAGCTAACAGATGAAGTAGAGGGCGTGTTGGGCAAAACTTACCAGCCTAACTATGTTAGCCCAGTCAAGATTGGTGTCCCCATGCCAATGATGGGGGGAGAGGACAAGTACCAGACCCCGGATTTCCTTTCACCTCTTTGCCGTGCTTGCAGATTTCAAAGATCATCTGCTGAGATTGTTGCTGAATCTCAAGATGGAGTAGCCCAATTCTAATGATGTGTTCCTAAAGAACCAAAATAAGGCTCATTAATATGTTGGCTACCGCATAATGTCATGTTTGAATTTTGCTTTCTCTGGTTTATTGATTCACTGTTTAATAAGGGCCCTGGTGATTAGCTATTGCGGTTTTATCTTTCATTTGTTGCAAAGGAAATCCATTGTAATAACATTTTTTATATTGGAGAATATATTGCGAATTTGGATTTTCTTTGCATCTAATGCGTGCACTTTGAGATTTCAATATTAGAAGAGGAGCTTTGGCGCAATAGTTGAATTGTTGCCGTGTGACTTGGAGGTCAAGGGTTTGAGGCATGAAAATAGCCTCTTTAAAAAATGTAAGAGTACGGCCGCGTACTATAGACCATTTGTTATTATATATATATATATATATATATAATATTACAGAGAATTGTTATGAAGCAAACTACTTGGACATATTCTAATTTCTAAATCTACTAGAAATGTACCCAATAAGAAAAAAGTGCCATCTCAAACATTCGACCAAGTGTAAAGAGGAGAGACAATCTACGACCAATGTGCTAGACAATTTTTAGCTGAGATTTCAATATTTGAGATTAGGAAAAATTTTAAAACTCCATTAAGCTTGATGAAATACAAAGAAATGATTTTTATTTATTTTTATTATATATATTCTTTGAACTGGCTATTACATGATATATGACTTTCCCATAGATTTATAATACAAGTAGAAATTGTTTCTATCCCAGATCAATTATCATTTTGTTACACTGGAGAAGATTTTTGCACCTTAATTCAATTTCATTCAACAATTGTAATGCCCATTTTTGTGGCTTATAAGGACATTTCTTTTTAAAAGTTAGAGACACACCCACCCACATATGCATAGCCTCTAACCTTAGTTATCAAAGTCAGATTCCTTGCACCCCTATGCTAGAAGACTTTCAAGGAAATGACAAGAATATAAAAGGCAATATTGTCTCGTTCATTAATAAAACCTCCACAAATTAAAGGCTTAGAGAATCGTCAGAAAGAGAAATTTCATGCTCAGAGCATTTGTAAGCTACACCTGATGAGATACATTATATAGACATGGTTTGGATGATTGAAGATGAGGGGCAAATCCGTGTTTCTAGCTCTCAAATTTTCAAAACAAACATTTAGACATACATTAGATAATAGCTGGCATCAACTAGAGTTTTGATGTCATCATGGGATTTAAGCTTTAAGGCTTGGGGTTTTTACATGAAACCCCTCTCGCATCCCTGAATTTGTTTATCAAGCAATAGGAAAATGGTTGAGTGTTGTGTTTGAAATACAAAGAGCTACCTATGTATAGAACAAGTTGAACTCAAGTGAAAAGGTCTCAAAGCCAACAAGAGGTATATAGACATAGTTGATCCATAGAGACTTCATCAATAAGAGCAGCACAAGGCTGTCGGAGCAAACATAACTTAGAATTAAGGAAGAATTTTACTTTACTCTCCCCAGTTTGTCCCAGAGTCTCACTTTAGTACTTGTTGTTTCAAAAGTCTCACATAAGGGCCTTGGTTTTTGTTATGGTTTTTGTTAAATTCGCTCTGGTCCATTCCTTTAGGGACTGTCAATATCTGGTACGCATTGTGCGCTTATGAAATTTCACATGCATGTGGAAGGGCATAAGGGTTATGCATGAAGCTCCTGCACATGTAGGGTTTGGGGAAGGGGCGGACCACAAGGGTCAATAGTATACAACTTTACCTAGCATTTTGCAAGAGGTTGTTTCCACACCTTGAACTCATGACCTCAAGGTCACATGAAGACAACTCTATCGTTGTGCCAAGGCACCCCTTTGGATTTTCGCTATAACTACAAATTAAAAATTTTCTCTTCTATTTACAAGAGGACTGGAGTTCTTTTGTCTAGAACCATAGAACCCTAATTCTTGCCAAAAATTTATCGATACAGCTGTGATAATCCGAGAGTGGGTATGATTTTTCGATATGAACGAAACATATTAGGGATATCATGGGCATGGTCATCCCTGGATATCCAGAAGCATTCTAATATCGACAACAACAATTTCAAGGTTCGGATTAGAAACTAGCTAGAGATTCAGAGACCAACACCAGAAAGTTAGATTTTTTCCATAAGGAGCGTCATTGCTTTGGTGGCCGGAGTTGCCTACGGGACCTGCAATGATGGCCAAAGCTCTAGTCATAAGAATCGTCAGGATTTTAGAGGCCATATCGTTCAGGTGGAATGTGGGCTTGAGATGATTAGAACGCCAGGGAAACTAGTAGTAGTAGAAGAGAGACATCTAGCAAATTCAGATCACAATCTTTAATCAAAATCTAATTAAGGGTTGGTTCTTTTCCTTCACACAAGCATTTCATCAAACAAAATAAGCAGCAGCAAATTCCATTGACCATTCAATCTCACTACCACAAATAGAAACAATTCCTTCTCCACTAAAACTAAACCCACTTACACTTGTCCAATTTTGGAAGAACCCTGTTCTTCTTCTTCTTCATTTTGTTGGACATTTGGAGACGAGCACAAAAATCAACGTCTCTCTTTAGCCAAACAATTAATGGGTGAGGACTGATTTCTATCTCGAGTCATTGAACGTATAGCAAAGCAATCATTGCTGCTGGCCAATGTAGTCTCCATCATCGATTTCTAATATCCCAGTACACTCCTAACCTCATGTTTTTTCTAATGCAGGAGAGTTGCTTCTCAATAGTTGAAATTCTAAGTCTTGATGGATTAGGGCATAAAATGACCCTACATTGGATATTTTTATACCAAACAAAGGCTCAACATCCCCTTTAAACGATTTATAACACTTGGACCTTGTTGCACTCTTGAATAATGTTGTGTCTTCATTCAAAAATTGAAACTGATGAACCATATACTCAAGGCTCCCCATTTTGCTAAGTAATTGGTGGCATCATTTTCTGATCCGGGTGTATATCTTAAATATAATTTTCTATCCTCCAATTATTGTTGCATTTCATCCATCAATTGTAAAATCTCCATCCACTTGAATTAGGTTTTTTGAGCCAATTAATCACCACTTTGAAATGTCCTTCAATTAACAATGATTTTCCAATAAAATTTTCTTTTAGAATGATGCCCATTCTAGCTACCATCATTTCTACTTCTATAGCATCCTTTCTACCAATTGGCTCAAAAATTCAAGAAGTTCTATTTTCGTCTCTAATTATTCCTCCAATGCCAGTGACACCTTGATGACCATTACTTGAGCCATCAAAAGTTCAGCTTTATCCAACCATTTGGGTGGTGCTTCCATGAGATTCTAGGATGATCCTTCTTCTTTGATGCTCCACAACCTAGTGTCCACGCTATCTTGATCTCTTTAATGATATAGCCTTGAAAATCCTTGTTTGTGTTTGACCATGATGCCACAAAATGCATGATTTTTCAAGCAATTAGTTCCTTGGAAGATGACTTTTCTTTAAAAATTTTGTTATTTCTTTTAACCACAATGTCTAAAATGTTGTTGCAAGATACTATGACCATAATTTCTTTTCTTTTGAGCTATATGATATTTGAGACTTCCTTGCAATGAATAAGAAGGTTATGAATATAATTTCCATTTGATTGACACATTTCACACCTATTAATCATCTGTCATCCTATAGAAATCAAGTTGTCTATTGTTAAGGATTTATCTGACCTACTAACCAACCAAAAACTTTGTATTCTTGAGGAGTTCCCAAACTCTTATCACCAGAACAGACGCTACTTAAGGATTATTCATGTTTAAAATCCAATTGAATCATGATTTAATAATAAAATTCTAGCTAGTTTATTCATTCATATTCTTTTATTTTGACAAGCTCTTCTAATAAAATTATGCTTTAACAAATTAAGCCATTGATGAACTTGTTTTACTTTGTATAGAAACTATATTGCCTTCTCACCTTCCAAACATCCTTCCAAAATCTTATGTGTTAACCAAGTCACACTTGAAATTTGATGTTTTGATGAATGTATGAGCTTCATAATGTCATTCCATAAACTTTTACAACCTCTTGGCACTTGCTCCAAAGATTTCCACCCCTTCCACAAAAAGAAAAAAAATTGACTCATACATTGCTTTTATGCATTTTAGTAAGTTGCTTATCTCTCTCCTATCCATATCTCCAATGTCAATTCATTCAAAGTGTTGCATTAGAGTGCTTGATTGATCTTATACTTTGGGCATTATATTTGCGTACTGGTTTCCACTGTACTAAATGAAATTTACACTTCTCATTCATATTGCCCCCAAGAAATCTTCTTTGCGTCATCTCAATTATTTTTCTTTTTGAATTACAAATGATACTATTTTTGAATATTTTCTAGTACCACTTTGAGGAAAGTAACTCTCTTCCTATTTAATCATTCTAACACTTTAGATCATTGATTATATGATGGTTTGTCCAAAATAATAGTAGGTTCCAAATACATTGAAGGGAATACTTCTAATTTATGTATAATAGTTGTTGCTAATTATGAATTTCTTCATGAGTTAGACTGTATCCAAATACCTTTCATTTAGTGAAGTTAATTCTGCTGCCTAGATACAATTTCGTAAACTCTCACCACCTCTTTGACATTCAAAGCTTGAATTGCTCTTTCTTTGCAAAGATAAAGAAGACATCAACAAATTGAAGTTGCTTAGTAAGGGAGGAGAGCCAATTTCAATTCCTTTTATCTAGTTCAAAGAATAAGCTTTATAAGCATCTTCCTAAAAAACTCTCCAATCAATGTAAAGGGAAATGGAGAAAGAGGATCGCTTTGCCTAGTCCTCTAGATGCTCTAAAAGAGCCTTTAGGTGAGTCATTTAGCAATATTGATATCCATGATACAACGTTTAACTCAATAGATGACCTTTTCCTCAGATCCTAATCTCATCATCACACATCGGAGAAATGACCACTTAGTCATATGCTTTCATAAAATCAACTTTACCAACTTCATTTCCTCCAATCTTAAAGTTTGCTATTGTAACTTCATTAGCTACAAACGCCCTTTCTAAAATTTGCATTTTTTTTTCTTCAAAGAACCAAAATTGAAATGGATCCATGATTTAAGTCATCACTTTTTTATTCTTTCCTCAAGTAGCTTCACTATAATTTTGTAAATAAAACCAATAAGAGAAATAGGCCTATGTTCTCTAATTGATTATGGGCCTTTTGACTTTGGAACGAGAACCACAAATGAAGAAACACACATTTTCCCTATCGGTACACCTAATTGAAGCATAAGAGCAAATTTCCTCATATCTAATTTTGCTAGTCCTCAAAATTGCTTGAAAAATTTCTTGCTAAACTCTTATAGTCTAGGAGCACTATTTGGTCTAATTAGTTCGATAACTTGATTGCCAATGGTGTATCTAGCAACACTCTACTATGATCTGGAATAGAAAAGAATTTAATGTCGTATGGTGTAGGCCTATTTGTGTCTTATGATTTGTAAAGATTAGAATAAAAACCAACAATTTCTTGCTCAATTTTTTAATGGATCTTCTGACCAAATTACCATTAGTTTTCAGCTTGCTAAAGGTCATGTTATGAAAAAAATCTCATGTTTCCATCCCCTTCTTGACCTCTGCTTCCATCTTATTTTATCAAAAATGGATTTTGATTTTATTTCTTCTCTAAGTTTGAGTCTTTCTTCAATTAAATTTACTACCAGATGTTGAAAATTTTCAATTAAATTAATCTCATTGAGACTTGAATGATTTCTTCCTTCCTTTCAAGTCTCCTCTTTCTTCTACTAGCATCCTAAGCTTTTAGTTGCTTTTTTAGATACTAAAATTTTGAAGTCTTTGAATTGGATTTTTGATAAATCACAACTTCATTCTACCAATTATAAATCAAGCCCCAAAAATTCTTTTCTGTCACCATTCTACTTCAAATCTAAAGGTTTCAGCCCCAATTAGTTTTAGCATTCCAAATGTGAGTGGCTAATAATCTAATGTGTTACTTTCATTTCTAAATTGTTGAACTTTCAACAATAAGTTTAACTTTTGCAAACATGTAAGAAAGTGATCAAGTCTAGCAAAATATAGTGGTGTTTCATGATTAGACTATGTAGAAATATCTCCCACCATTGGCATGCCATGAGCTCATTGTCTTCAATGAAATTACTTGACATTCTTAAATCATTTGAACTTCTCTCATAAGTTCATCTTGTGGCACTAAAGTGACCATCAAAGCATTAAGGACTATCTCATATTTGTTTAGTTTGATTCAATTCTTCTTATAATACATTTTAATACTCATTTGGGTTAGATCTATAAATCTTAGAAAATAATCCATCTACTATCCTCTCTAGTTTGTTGTCTTAAAAAAGCAATGGCAACTAATACTGACCTTTATTTCAATCCATTTTCTTAAATTTTGTTGGATGCCATATAGTTAGAATTTCCCTAGAAAATCTTTTAGCCCTTAATTATGCCTACTCATAATTAAGCTTGTGCCATGAGTCTCTATATCTAAATTTAGACATTTCCTTAGTCTTTCTATCTTATAGAGTGAAAAGGTGCAGCTTATGATTTAAGATAGTTTTCTAAATTAATAGTATTTTCTCTCTCTTCTCCAAGTGTCACATATTCCATAGTAGACACTTTATTATAATATAATATTACCAAATTACACCACATAACTACAAATATACTTTCCTATTGACATCCACCTTAGCTTTTGTCATATCTCTAAAGTTCAGTGGACTTGGTTGATCTTGCCTTTCCTTCTCAATGAAGCGCTCTCTTACATCAATTTATTTTCTTTTAAAGTTTACTCCAAGGAGTTGGGCTTTCTTTACTATATCATCAATTAGGGAACAAATCTCATGGAATTGGTAAAACACTCTCAATCTCTTTTAAAGATATACTCTTTTTGTATGTTTTGAATGCAAGTATTATCAAATAAATACATTGATAATTCAATAAGTCAATATCATTGAGATCAAATTTGGAGAAGGACATGATCCTTGGTGGGTGAGAAAGCGGTAATTGTACAAACTACTTATTCATAGATGTAAAATATTTTATTTTCCCATTTGATGAATGTATCTCATTGGCCCTCTTTCTAATTTTGTTAGATATATTTGTGGTTTTCTAATCATTTTATATGGATATAAAGAATTCTTGTTATTCATGTATCATGATAGTTGTAGCTCTATCATGCATAATCATTAAAATATTGTTATTGATTATATGCCTGGAAAAGATGACGCATGTTATAGAATTAGGATAGTTAACTTACGGTATAGTTAACTAACAATTATGAATAGGTCAGCGTGCTACTTGAGGACTAGTAGGATGCCTTGATTTTTTAAGAGATTAGGATGAAATTGTGCCTATTCATATGCCATGATGGGATGTTTAATGTATATGAGGTAAACAATCCAAGTCGTGGAGGACTTTGTCTGGCATGATGCAATTATGCTTCCATGATCTAGTTCAAGATTGCTTTGCATGAATATCATACTACATGGGCTAGAGAGACCATTATTTATAGGTACAGTATTGATATCCATTTTTGTTACTGTGTGAAAAGCTAGTCTCAACCCTCACATCTTTAAATTCCCTTTATTAGGATGTTGATATTTGGAGATGTTGATTTATCACATTTTCTATGGCCATGATAGATGAGGTTAGTTGGCATTGCTGATGAAGCAACTCAACTAATCTTAATAATATGTGATTGGAAAAGATCTTGTGATATTATATCAAGATACAATAATCAATCTACATTCTTGATTATGATGATGTGGTTATGGGCACCCAATTAGCTTTCTTATTCACCATTGGTGTAGAGTGTTTCTCCAAATATTTATGAACTATTTTCTAAACCTATTTATAAAACTAAATATATTTATTTTGAAAATGAGAGTCCATAAAAAATCCATTTACTTGATAAGTTTATAAATGTATGCTAAAGTGAAAGGAGGCTTTGTTCTTGCTCACATGGGATTGAACCTCATTCATCTTGATGTATATCATGTGGGTTTAGGATAGGCTAGTGTAAGAGCCCTCATTTTGTAGGAAATAAAAATGGTTATTCTACATTTAAAAAATAATAATTAAATAAGTCATGTGTTTGACATTAAGGTGTAAAAGTAGAGCTAAGAGTAATTTGCTAAGTGTAGTTTATAAATTTAGTTACATGTTACAAGTGTTAATTTGAATAAGGGGCTAATAAAACTATAAATTGGTAAAATATGACAAGTTCAGCTAAGTGGTTCCAAACATAACTTGTTAGGTTGAGGTTTAGACCTCAAGTTAGCCCCCTCAACAATTTTTTTAAAATAAAGTAATTATTTAATTAATTTAATTCAAAATTTACCTGTGGACAAGCCATATAAGGAAACCCACATGGTGAAGGATGGTTTCCATATGGACAAAATGTGTAAAGATATTATTGTCAATACATGAGTTTAAGTAAACAATTGGATGGTGATCCAAGGGTTATGAAATAGAAGAGACCAAGAGAGAAGAGTTACATATTTGAATAATTGAATGACAATCCAATGGTTGAAAATAAACAAAGAATTAATACTAGGAGAGTTACCAACTTGTAACAAAATGAACACATAACAAAAATCATATTGATCAAAATATAAAGGGAGATCCATTGCAAGGAAAGAGTCTATAAAAGAAACAAAGCAGAAAAAGAAAGAGGGTAGATATGTGGAATAGTAGAGAGAGAGAGAGAGAGAGAGAGAGAGAGAGAGAGAGAGAGAGAGAGAGAGAGAGAGAGGAGAAGAAGAAGAAGAAGAAGAAGAAGAAGAAGAAGAAAGGAAAAGAGAAATTCTTGAACAGAGCAAAAGTGTGAATTTGTCAAATTATTGAAAAGTAGAAAAAGTGAATCAATAGAATGATTGTAACATTTTGTGGTAAGGGATCTCGAACTAGACCTCAATTTTCTCTTTAAAATAGAAAAATAATAAAATACCAAAGTTTTACTGTTGATTTTTGTGTGAAATTGTGTTTATGGTTCTATAGAGATTGGATACCCAACTAATATATTTCATAGGTCTTGATTTGTTAGAAAATTTAGTCAATTATTTACCTGTTAGGATCTTGTTTTATGACTTGGAATTTGATGCATAACTCATGGAATTAACTGGAGAGAAATAGCGACGTTAGTCGTATGCTTTATATATTCTACTTGCATTCATACACTTTCTTGACAACTATGATTTCTATTATTCATGTTTCAACAAATTGCATGATTACAAGCTCAAAGAACTCTATTTGTTCTCTTTTTAGTCTTATAATTATCCATTTTTTATTATTATTGCATGACCATTTCCAGCAACGTGTTGTTTAGACTTATGTATGAATTGGTTGCATTTAGATATTAAATGGATGGCCCAAATATTCTTTTTTTCAATGAACTGTTTCAACATTTGGTTTAATTCAAAGGCATTTGTAAATTGGTAGAAAATTTTCAGAAATCATTGACCAAATAATAAATAAATAAATAAAATGGTTGGTTAGACAAAAGTTTTATTATATTGCTTTTGCACATGGAGTTTATTTATTTATTTATTAATATGAATAGTATATCTCTCTAGCTGTTGAACTTCTATGGTGCAATCTATAATTCATGATTGAACTTGATTACATAGAGACTTGTGCAATCTGTAATTGCATGAATTTTTGTGATGCTTGTGATTTGCATGATATTGTTAAATATCATGATGAAATACTACAAGAAGAGTAGTTGTTTCTTCTAATGTGGTTGAACAAGATATTTTTTTATTATTATCTTTTATTTGGTTGACCTATAAAATTCTCAGTAGTTGTTTAATCATACTAGTGCATGTCTTTTATACTTATGGTCCATCTATGAGTGCCAACATTTGTAAGATAACTCCTTATAGAAGGAACTATTATGATCATCTATGACACCTTTTATTATACTACTAATGATATGGTAAGCCCTACTTGACAAGTGGTGCATGGATCACCAAAGTACTTTGGATGTAGTGTTAGTCTTTCTTTCTAAATTATGCATACACATGACTATGTTGGACCTCACTTTGAGAAGTTCTGACCGAGCTTGACACATGTTGCACTGAAGAAATTCTAGCTGCACCAAACATCGTGTAAGGCTCAAATGATGCGCATATGGGACAATGTTGAAGTGCACAATGTGCTCAGCAAGACTTAAGCACATTGTGTACTAAGCATTGTCTAGAAAACATGTATATGGATATCGAGCATAGATTAGCAACTAGGCCCCTAGATATCAAATACTGATCAATAAATCTATATATAAACATTCAGCACTAACACATACATAGGCACCTAATTGATGGAAAACATATTGTAACACCCAGATGCATGAGTAGTGGGCATTGACCAGCTTATGATACCTAGTTGTATTAAGCGCAAGACGCCTTGAACATGAAATTCCATGATGTACCAAACAAAATAAAGCGTATATCACATTACATATGATAGTCACACCATACATCAATCAGGGATTGGGTGTATGGTATGCTAGACCATATTCAGGTGCACAAAGTGTCGAGCTAGGCTTAGGCTTATGAGCATCAATCATTGATTCGTGATTAGATGTATTGAGCACTAAGAATTGATTAGTAAACATGTACATGGGTCTTAAATATCAATTAGTAATTAAGTGAATGGAGACAAAGCATTGTTCATACTTAACATACCAACTCATGTTTTGTATACTCTGCATGATGAACATATTACTAGATGTATCACACATGAAACTTGGTATTTGATAATACTTGGTAATGCTAAAGTGATATCTTAGCATATGGAATTGGTAGTTGATGAAGGTTGGATTAGATTCTAGTTTTAAAATATATAACAGCTAATTTTATATTCTTGAAAGATCGTAGACTTTTTTATTTGAACTTATGTATAGTTTAAAAGTGTGTCATGTTTAGAGTACACGAATAATATATTTCTCTTGGACTTGATTATCAGTCTTAGTTTAGTCAACATTGTAATGTTATGTATGGCATTAAATTGATTTCCAAGAAAATTTCACGTACTTACATTTTAATTAGGTTTCAAAATAGATATGAATGAAATTGATTACTTTATCCAAATTTTCATAAATTGATCTTCGAGAATACATATATGTTTGAAATCAACAAAAATAGTAAATTCACTATTTATTGATGTACATACTATTTGATATTTTCATACTCATGTGCAACTGAATTAGAATAAGAAGTCATGAGACTCTCAAGAGTTGATCTTGGTTCAGAGATACTATGTAAAATCTCTCAGTTGCTATGCTAAGGAGTTAGTTGGCTACTTTTTGAACATGTACCATCCTATAATAGGCATGTTGTTAAGTGTTTAATTTGGCCAAAATATCCTAAATTTAGCATTTAATTAGATCATCTAACCATTAATTTATAAAATTTGATGGTTAGATGATCATCAAAGTTGATTAGATGTTTAATATACAGTTTAGATGATTTTAATTTAGGCTTATGTTTTGCAGATCAACCAAAATAAATTTGGATGGCTCAAATCAAAATCAACGGTGTCAGATCATCCTAAAGAGCACTAAGGCAAGATGGGAGGATTTCCTAATTGGGAACCAAACTAGAAAGGAAACTGACAAAGCTAAGGTGTTCTAAAAGAGGAAAGCATACTACTGGAAGAGATAAAGGCATTGTTAGATTGATAGGGGGAAAAAAAAGAAAAAAAAGGGAGGAAAGGCTTAATCATGAAGATTAGAATTAGAAAGTGAAAAGCTTTAAAAGGAGGAGGAACCATAGAAGAGAAAAGGGCTGAAGAAGGAAAATGCTGAAGAAGTAGAACCAAAGAAGCACAATCGGAGGGGAGTGCCTCTCACCCTATGTTTCTTCTTGTCAGCCATTCCCATCACCACACGTTACTCTCTTCTTTCTCTCTCTTTCCCAATCGCCCTCTATCATAGTGCTTGTTTCTCACCTTGTCTCTTCTTTGTTAGACACCACAACTTGAAATAGCCTGACTCCCATCTTCTCCTTTCTTTCTATGTTGTCCCTCCTCTCTATCTGTCACCCCTCTATCTCTTGTTCCCTGATCTCTTTTACTGTAAGTCAGCCTCTCATCCCTGTTCTATCTCTTTCTCCTATTCTCTATCAGAATCTCATCTCATTCATTACCATCGATTCATCATATTTCATCACCGTTCCCTGTTTTAGTTTTCATCTTCACCACTATTTGGTCACTGTGGTTCTCCCTTCTTCACAGTCCATTACAATGTCATCTCCTAGTTCCGCATAGTAGTTTCTCCTTTGCTTCCACTTTGTTTGTTTGTTTTCACAGTTTCTCTCTTAATTTCCCTCTTACTACAACCTTCTTTCATTTCGATCAAAACCCAAATTGGGTTTCTCTTCAAATCCCCTGTCTACCCCTACATTTCTGAGTTTCAAATAGCATAAGGAGCTGTTCCCTATGTTGTTTTCCTCTACAAGTTGAAGAAGAAGCAATTTTCATAATAAAATTCCAATTTTGCCCTTTGGTGTTTAATTTAAATTTCATTTTCATCCCAATTCCGTATTTTCCTTATTCTATCTTATCCTTTTCCAAGGTTTGCTTTATTCTAGTTTTGCACTATTCTCAGATAATCTAGGAATACAACAATCCAACCTGTTTGATTTAAGGCTTAATTGAATCAACAATTTAACTTTAACAGGATCACTTCAATTCTTAATCTGTTTCTCATCAGATTTTCAATTAACTTTCAAATCTTGTTCTTAGGACAACTCTTAGCTGATTCATCATTCCTGATCTTCAATCTGAAATCCAAAAATTTGATCTAAACTGTCCAAAACTCAAAATCCTTCTTTAGTTTGAGTAATCAAAATTTTGGAGAATCTGTTTAATCTAGCCGTTGGATCCTTAATCAGACATATCAATGAGAGATTGATGAAGGCAATCGACTTTGATGACATCAAATTTGAAGAATTTTGTCATATTCAAGCTAAGGAAGTGAATTTTATTAATTTTTTAGTTAATTATTTGTCTTTTTAAATTTGGATTGGTGTAATTTTCATTAGTTGAATAGATTTGAATTAGTAACTAATTAAATTTTATTTAAACTCCATCTTTTTAAGTTGAGTCCTCGTGGGGTTGACTCGTACTTGCATCAGTTGTACTATAATAGCCCATGCACTTGCAAAAAATAATCAACACATGCTTAACAAGGGTATGTTACATGGGGGACTACCTTTGCATATGATTGATTTGGCTATCCCATGTAGTTAGTGTATTCAGTGTGGTACTTGCTAATAAGCATAGGTTGAGACTTTGGTTTTGCTGTGTGTGTAGTCAACTTTCTATTTTGTTTGGACATGGGTTGACATGTCGATCGTTCTCAACAATATGGACAAGTGCGTATGGCAGGACAGAAGTGTCACTCAACTGTAGATTAATCATTAAATGTATTGATTGACAAATTAATCATTCAATGAATATGGAATGAATTTGACTTAGATCTTTATATGCCTTGGATATTATTTGCATTATCCACCATTATATTATTTTGATTGTTGCATAACTATTTGATATAAATTGAGATGTTGTGATTTGACAATGGCATGTTTAATAGTACATGTATACACTTTTAAATGTAAAAACTTGCATAGCATGATTTTCGTAGTTTTTTTCTAGTTTTTGATTCTCTACTAGGATAATTCATATTACTCACCAAACTACCTCACAGGTGAAGGGTAGAAGGAAAAGCTTAGGATTGAGGTACATGAGATTGAGTAAACTTGAAGTTTTAAAGTATGAAGAACTGAGAATAGTTTTACTTTATTTGAAGACTTTGGTTACTTTGTTATAAATTATAACTTTTGAACTTTATATTGTAATTGAATTTAGTAATGTTTGGGCTGTGACTAGTAGGTCTTGACTAGATAGAAAAATATATTATGGAGATTTGTTTGACGTACTTGGGCTAGAGGAATTAGTAGTTTAAAAAATATTATTATATGTAGAGTAAAAAAAATTAATTCAAGGATCGATCCTGACCAATTTCAAAAATATTTAGAAAATCTATTTATAAACACCCAGGACATTGCATTTAGATAGGATGGTATTGTGCTAGTTGGATGGAGATTTGGTATTGCTATTCTCCAAATTAAGAAGAGTTTAGTCTAGAATGTCTCATTTTGGTTAGTTATCAATGCAAGAAATCAAAGTTAGATGCTAATGTGGGAGCATGTTAGAGTTAGTTGAATCCCATTTAATTAAGAAGAAAGTTATCAAATATCCTCTGTATTATATACAAATAATGACCATTTTGTAAAATATAAGGGATATTTTTTAGTTTATCATCAGTGACTTAATTGTAAGTAGAGAAAAGAAGGGAGAGATTAATATACCTATAATAATAAAGATTTTAAGGCTATTTTCATAAATTATCTAATTCTAATAAAAGTTAATCAAATAGTACTTTGGTTGGAACTAGAAAACTTAAGGAGTTCCATTTAATGAGATGTCTCTAACAATATTTAGATGTTTAACCATATACTTAGAATCCCTCTTTTTACAATATATCTTACGGTTTAGCCCCTTCTTACTTTTTGTATCTATATTTTGAGTTACAAATTGTAAAAAAACACATTATCCTATTTTGATATTGACACTTCTCCCGCTAATCAAAGGATATTCCTATGCCTTATTGTTTTGATACTCAAGCCTCTTCTCTCTCTCTCTCTAAAAGAATATGTGGGGCCACTTTTATCCATTCATTGTCTTTATCATATCATAGCCATTTGGTCTATATTTTAGAGTATTTAAACCATTTAAATAATAGGCATGTAAGAGTTTGTGTATAGTCAAATAATATATCATATAAGAGTTTAGGATACAATTTTAGAATATGATCTAAATGGTTCAAATCATAGGCTATGTAAGAGAAAGACCCACATTTTAGAACATCTAAATAATTAAAATCATAACCATGTAAGAGTTGAACCTACATCTTAGAATGTCTACATAAGTGAATGATTTTAATTTAGAGAGAGAGAGAGATGTTAGTCTAAATAAATAGATCACAATATATATAGATTTTATTTTAAAGCCATGCAATCTACTATACCTAAGCAATACAATCTAGTATATACTAAAGTAGTAAGGGCTACTATATATTATAAGATAAAGAGTGCATTTTAGAAGTCTTACAATCTACTATAGACTAAAGCAATACAGATTTTCACCAAGCTATCTATTATTCTCTTATGTGGGACTTTTGTCATTTATCTTTATCCTCCTTTATTAATAGTTTGCTCTTCTTTTTTTTCTCTAGGAAAAATTCTTAAAATCATTCCCTCTTTAACACATGCTATTATCTTCTTCTAAGTTTTACCTATCTTTATACTATAATATTAAGCTCAAATACTTATTTTTTGCATTAGTAGGCCATCTCTCTTTCTCTCTATTATTTTCATCAAGTGCACTGGTTATTGTAGTATAGTTTACACAACTAAGGGTGGATTCCACATGGACTTTGACTTGAAAAGTTGGAGTTTAAATAAAATTTAAATTACCAAAAATTAATAAAAAAATTAAATAACAACTAAAACAAACTCATATTTATTATTAACTAAAAAGTAGATAGTCCTAACTTTAAATAAAAAGGAATTAAACAAAATAATAAACTAAATTCAACTTTTCTAGTTTGATCACAATAAAATTCTTCATGTATGGTCACCTTCAAATTGATCAACCCTCATCAATCAGTCATAGAAGTCCTTGAGCATTGATTAAATTGATCAATTTATGAAAAATTTCCAAAAAATTAATTATCTAGATCAATGGATTAACTTGAGATTTGGACAGGTTAGATTGATTATATGCAATCTAGATATAAGGTTAGAGATACTGGATCAACTAGGAATTGAACTTAGATAAATATCTGAAAGTTGATTTGAAATTAGAAAAGAGAATGAATAGGAATTAAGATGGTCTTGTCGGTTAAATTTGAATAATTGATTTGATTTAGTTGAAACTAAACAGGGACTGGATTTCAATAATTCAAGAGTTTATTAACAAAAGGACAAAATAGGAAAAAAGAAAAAAATAAGGATATAGATGGTATTAAATTAAGGGGACTATGAGCAAAATTAGAAAATTTCTTAAAAGTTCCTTTGTAAAAGAGAAAAATACAGGATTGTAACTATTTCAAACAGCTCCCTATAGCTATTTGAAGGGCTAAAACAAAGTGAAAAAGAGGAGATCGTGGTGATACCCAAGTGGGTTTTGCCTGAAACAATGGATGTTTGTAAAAAGGAAGGAATTTAAGGAAAAATCACAATGGAAATCAAAGGAAAAAAGGTGAAAAAATTATGAAAAATCAGGTGAGAAACAAGGATTGAAATACAGTGAAGAAATAATGGGTGAAATATCTATGAAACAGGGGATGAGATAAGGGGAAAATGACAACTAAAATAGGACTGGAACTCGATGGTGAAGACAGAGATGAAAACCACAATGGAGGAAAGGGGACTAAGAACAAAGTAGAAGCATGATAAAACAAATGTAAAAATAGGAGAGATTTAAGTGAGAAAATAGGGACAAGAATGGTGATGAAATAGGGAAAACATGGTGAAAACAAAAGGGAAAAACATTGAAGGTCAGGGAAAAACTATAAAACAGGGACTAAGAACGAAGTGTAATGAAGGGGACTAAGAGAGAAACTTGAAGGGTGGTGTGATTGGATTTGGTCCTCTTCTTCTTTTCAATTCTTCTTCTAAGTCTTTCTTGTAAACTATTTTCTCTAGTGTTTATAGTAAATTAGAAGCATCTTAGCGAAAGCAAAATTAAACAAGAATGGATAGGCAATTTACCTCCAGCCATTAGCAGCAAAGATCCAAGAAAATTTAAGTGATCTTCTAATCCTTTTTAAAATCATGGTGATGGAGAACCAAACTATAAAAAATAGTCACTCGAATTTGCAAGATTAGGGACCCTTAATTCATGGGCAGTTATGACACATGTTAAATGTGTCAATTTTGAATTCCAAATGTTAAGCACCATAACTGTTTCCTAACATTCTCCCACTTGGTCCAAACATTTGTAACTTTATAAATTCAAAATCTTAATGTATTAATCGAACTCACTTTATGCTCCAACAAAGAAATAAATTACATGAATCATGGCGATAATTCCTCTACAAACAAGTATTACCTTCCATGTATTACAATGTAATTATCTTCTTTGTAAAAGCCCTTTATGTTCCATTTTTATCTTTATGAACAAGCCTTAAATGCTTATTATGGGTCTAAACTTAAATATTTGTCATCCAATCATAAATGTATACAAATTAAAATGGAGACAAAAGCAATAATTTAGAGTTTCATTACTAATATGTGCTATAAATATAGCATCATAGTTCAAACAGAAGGTGACAAATGTGAACAAAGTCCGATTCTTGTTACATGATCCTTAAACAACTTTGGTGGCATGCCTTTCGTCAAAGGATATGCAATCATCAGCTCAGTACGAATGTGTTCAACGAGCACTTCATTCTTTTTTATGTGCTTTTTGACTACTAAGTACTTAATGTTAATGTGTTTACTATGACTTTTACTTTTATTTTTCTTAACCAAGAACACAACAGCTGAATTATCATAGTATAACTTCAATGGCCTAGAGATGGAATCAACAACTCGAAGCCCAAAGTGAAACTCTTCAACCATACACCTTGCTGGGTCCCCTCGAAATAAGAAATAAACTTCGCTTTCATAGTAGAAGTAGCAATCAAAGACTGCTTTGCACTTCTCCAAGATATAACTCCTCCAGCAAATAAGAAGATATATCCAGATGTTGATTTGCAAGAATCAACACAACTAGTGAAGTCTGAATCTGAATATTCTACAACCTCTAAGTCATCGGTCCCTCTATATGTAAGCATATAATCTTTAGTCCCTTGAAGGTATCGCTTGACCTTCCTTCCAGCTCTCCAGTGGTCCAAACCTAGGTTACTTTGATATCGTCCCAACATTCCAACTGGAAATGCAATGTCTGGTCTAGTACAGACTGGAGCATACATTAAGCTTCTAATAACTGAAGTATAAGGAATGTTTTTAATCTATTCCCTTTCAAGGTCATTCTTGGGACATTGATTCAAACTGAATTTGTCACCCTTAACAATGGGTGATATATTAGGTGAACAAATTTGCATCCGAAATCTCTTAAGAACTTTGTTGATGTAGGTTTCTTGAGACAAGCCCAGGGTACCCTGTGACCTATCTCTATCAATCTTAATGCTAATGACATAAGATGCTCACCCATATCCTTCATATCAAAGTTTTGAGAGAGAAATTGTTTCACCTTATATAGCAATCCCATATCATTAGTTGCAAGCAAAATGTCATCCACATACAGGACTAGAAAAATGATCTTGCTCCCACTAACCTTGTGATATATACATTCATCCATAATGTTCTCTATGAAACCAAATGAAGAGATAACATTATGAAATTTTAAATACCATTGATGGGAGGCTTATTTCAGTCCATATATAGACTTTTTAAGCTTGCAAACTAAATGATGACCATCATTTGAGACAAAACCCTCAGGTTGTTTCATGTAAACATCTTCCTCTAAATCACTATTGAGAAATGCCATTTTTCACATCCATCTGATGTAAATCTAAGTCAAAATGAGCAACCAATGCCATGATGATACGGAAAGAATCCTTTTTAGAAACAAGAGAAAATGTTTCTCTATAATCAATTCCTTCCTTTTGTGTAAATCCTTTTGCAACAAGTCTTTCTTTGTATCACTCAATGTTGCCTAACGAGTCTTTCTTAGTTTTGAAAACCCATTTACAACTAATAGTCTTCGCCCCATTAGGCAACTCTACAAGATCCCAGACTTGATTGTCTGTCATAGAATCCATCTCATCCTTCATAGCATCATGCCATAAGTTAGATTTACTACTATTCATAGCTTGTGAAAACATCTCACGGTCGTTGTCAGCACAAATATCATAGTCAAATTCTTGTAAGTAGACAACATAGTCAGTAGAAATCGCCGACTTCCTTACTATAATAGATCTTCGCAAAGGTACATCATTAGCTTCTTGGGGAGGCTCATGATCAAAGTTGATGATCAATGGGATCTACTAAAACATTATCAGCCTGACCTAGATTTTCAACAACTGGTTGTCCAATATCCATCATATTTTGATGGGTGTCATTAATAATAACCAGTCTGCTGCTTGATGTAGGAGTTGAATCAGAAATATGAATTTCCTTAAAAACTAAGTTTTGAGGTCGAACACTCCCACCAACCATGTCGTTCTCAAGAAATTTAGCATTTCTTGATTCCACAATTCTACTGCTATGGGATGGACAATAAAATCTGTATCCCTTAGAATTTTCAGCATATCCAATAAAATATGCACTAACAGTCCTCGCGTCCAACTTCTTTTCATATGGATTATAAACTCTAACTTTAGTTGGACAATCCCAGACGTGTATATGTCTCAAACTCGATTTCCAACCTTTCCATAATTCAATGGCATTTTAGAAACAACCTTAGTTGCAACTCAATTTAATATATATGTTGCTGTTTTTAGAGCTTCACTCCATAATGAAAAAGAAAGATTGGAGTTGCTAATCATACTCCTCACCATGTCCATTAAAGTTCTATTTCTTCTTTTTGCTACACCATTTTGATCTGGTGAACCAAGCGAGGTGTTTTGACCTACAATACCTTGCTCTTGAAGAAATTTAGCAAATGGACCAAGTACCTGTCCAGTCCCTGTGTACCTACTATAATATTCACCACCTCTATCAGATCTCATAATTTTGATTTGTTTACCACATTGTTTCTCTACCTCTGCTTATATATTTTAAAAGCATCCAATGCTTCACTCTTATTATGAAGCAAGTAGAGATACATAAATCGTAAGTAATCATCTATAAAGGTAATGAAATATTTCTGACCATCCATGCTCATGTCAGGACAACAAATGTTAGTATGTATGAGTTATAATATGTCAGAACTCCTCTTTGCACCCTTTTTAGACCTATTAGTCTGCTTGCCTTTAATGCAGCTCACACATGAATCAAAGTCTATAAAATCAAGAGTCTCAAGAACTCCATCTTTTACTAACCTTTTGATTTTATCAATTGAGATATGTCCTAATCTCTGGTGCCACAACATAGAGGATTTCTCATTCATAATGTTATGCTTAATACTACCATTACCATGCACAACCATGACTTCATTGGAGACATTATTATTTAAATGAATTTTGCACAAATCATCATTCACTGTACCACTACCAACAAGTACTGAATTTTTATATAAATTAAAAGAAGTTTCATGAAAGTAGAAGGAAAATTCAAGTGGTACAAGTTTAGATACAGAAATCAAATTCCTAGAAAAGCTAGGAATATAAAAGGTTCTTTCCAAATCAAGTACAAAACCAGTTTGTAAAATAAGCCTATATGTCTCCACAGCTTTGACAAGTGAATGCATCTTGTTTCATGAATAGATGCTCCATTCACTTTCCATCGGTCTCCTTTGATTTAGAAACCCTGTATGGTATTACAAATATGGATTGTAGAACTAGAATCAATCCACTATGTGGTATGTGAAACATCAACCATATTAGATTCATAACATATAAAAGAATTGAGATTACCTTTCTTTTCCAGCCAAGCCTTCCTCTTAGGGCAATCTTTCCTTATGTGTCCTTTCTTTTTACAAAAGAAACACCTCATAGCCTCCTTCTTATCAGTATAGGCTATAGCTTTGTCTTTCGCTTTCCTTTTAATGGCTTGCTTTTTGTCCTTTTTATGGTCGCCATAAGTGCACTCTCACCCATTTCTTAAACTAATCTCTCCTCTTCTTGAATACACATGGTCAAGAGTTCATTAATTGACCAGTTTTCCTTATGTGTTGTATGAAATTTTAAATGGTCCATACTGAGAAGGGAGAGAGTTCAAGACAAAATGCACTAAAAATGACTAAGATATCTCAATTTGTAGTGACTTTAGTTGAGCAGCTATGTCCCTTATCCGCATAATGTGCTCGTGCACTCCTCTAGTGCTAGTCAATCTCATTGATGACAACTTATTCATTAGAGTGCTAGCCAATGATTTATTTGATGACTCAAATTGCTCATCAATGGCTTTCATAAGATCTTTGACATTCTCACATTCAGGTATTGACCCACGGATGCTAATACTGATGCGAGATTTAATGTACATCATGCTTAAGTGATTAGATGGCTCCCATAGATCATATAGACTAATCTCTATATCAGTACTAGATTCCGTAATTTTAGCAGGCTCTTCCTTGCGAAGAGCATAGTCAAGATCCGTACACCCTAAATGAAGGAGAATTTTCTCCTTCCAAACTTTATAGTTGTCACCAGTTAAGGAGGGAACTTCATATTTTTCATTAGACAATATCAAAGATTGAATAACTGCAATAAATAAATAAACAAATAACACATGGTTACGAAAAATTATGAGACATAATCCATCAATTATAATGATAAGCTTACCAATGCAAGTCATATCAAATAAATATGAATCACTAGGTCATTAAAATCTACATGTGGGCAAAGAATTTAACACAAAATTGATTCATTAACAGTTGTGATGAAACTAGTAAATTATAATTATTTCTTAATGCTTGTGGGCTAATTAAGAAATAAATAATAATTTTCTATTTCATCCTAATTAACCATAATAATATAATAATTTTCCTGTGGGGTAAATTACTATATCAATATGTTAATTAGAATTTGATGTTAATTTGAAAACAGAATATGATGAACAAATTTTAATTAAACACTTAATATATGTATTTTCATATTTAAGGATGCTGTGGCTATTCCTCAAATAATAAATACATATTGATCATATGACATCCAGAAATAATGAAGACAATTCCATATATCCATATCATAAATTAAAACTGAATAATTTATTATGCTAATAATGTCTTGAAATTAAACTTTAATTATTGACTAATTTAGAAAAATTTCCTAAATTAATAGTCAATAAATTCAAATATTCAATGAACAATTAATTCTGATCATTTGTTCATGTATTCATGCTTGAGAAACTTTTATAGCATGGTCTAAAAGTTCTAATCCCCACCTGAGCTCACATGGCCGACATGCATCTTTATGCTGCATGTATTGATTGTTCTATATTCATGCTGATGCATGTGTATGTACATATAAATGTGCATCTTCTGTTTATCTCTTTACATCATCTTATTAGCTCAAGTAGTCTATTTAAATGTGAATCTTCTATTTATCTAGTTTACTTCGTGTTATTTGCTCTGTGTCTCTATTAAATAGTCTATTTGGCTACTACATTTGTGTTTTGCATGTGTGCACACAACTGAAGAATGACAAAGCAAATCACTCACAAGATGTTGATGGCTTGGGTATCATACTGTCCCATATAATACATATTCATGTAGATTTAAAGAACAACACTACCACCAATTTTCAACACCCACATGCCATTTCCATCTTAAACATTTTTAGACTACAACAACTAATGTGATCCATTGTATTCAAGGTTATAGCCATTGACTTTGAGGGCATAATCCTGGAATTAGGAACTCTCCGTGTGCTTAACCCCTAAGTCTTCACCCATTCACATTGAACCACAAGATGTTAACGTACCCAACATGATTTATGGGTTCAAATGGCAACATAGAAGAAGAATCCCAAAGCAAAAGCCAATTTCTATTGACACATCGGCATATGTTCTCCTTAAAATGGCAAAGCCTGTGATGTCCTCCCAATGGACTTTTGCTTTTATGACAACAAGCTCAGCCAACCCATGTCACCATAATATCCAGTGAATTTTTTCAGCACCGTGTTAAGGAAATCTAGACCACTTTGCTCATCTTAACAGCCATGGCTTTGAAATTGAAGCTTCATAAACCTTATAGACGAGCACTTCAATCCAAAGAAACAAAATCTCAGTTTATTGCATATTAAATAAACTAAGTGATCCTGGAAACTCAAGTCGGCCAGCAGAAAGCGGCCTAGAATCCATGAACGTTCATAGATTGCTCATTAATTTAGTTTAAGAATTGGTTTTCTCAAGTAGATTAGAAGACATAGATTAGCAGATCTCTGGTAATACAATGTTGGCAAGTCATGGAGATTTGCTCAATCACCTGTTATTAGTGAAGTTAGGGTAATTTTTCTGATTTTTCATTTTATCTTTAACCAAATTTGGTTTTCATCACATAATTAGAAACGAAAATAACTTAGAACTGTTAGGCAGAGGAATCACATGTAAACCGTTTTCTCTAGTGTTTATAGTAAATCAAAAGCATCTTAGCAGAAGCAAAAATTAAACAAGAGTGGATAGGCAACTTACCTCTAGCCATTAGCAACAAAGTTCCAAGACAGTTTAAGTGATCTTCTAATCCTTTTTAATTCATGGTGATGGAGAACCAAACTATAAAAAATAGTCACTCAAATTTATAGGATTAGGGACCCTTAAAAGATGATAGTTTATGGTAGTTATCCTTCCATCAAGGATAACTGCTATGGGTAGTTATGACACATGTTAAATGTGTCAATTTTGAATCCCAAATGTTAAGGACCATAACTGTTTTCTAACATTTCTTCCTTTTTATATAGCTTCTTTTCCCATCTTAGTTTCCTAATTAGGAAATCATTTCCTAATTGTCTCCAACCACCTTAAAGGCAGTTTCCTCCTAATTTTCATGATGCTTATTTTCTAGATTTCTTTCTTATTCCCTTTACCATCTCCTTTTTTTTATTTTATTGTAGGGCACATTTATCCTTTTGATTATCTTATCCCAATTAAGTTGGTCCCAGTCATTCAATTCCATTTTGATTGATTTGCAACAAAAAAATCCAATTAGATTCATCTTAATCATGATTTATTCATCTGATCAACTCTGATGATCATCTAGTCATTAAATTTTGCCAAACAATAATTAGTAATCAATTAAGGCCACAATGCAAATTTATTCTGATAATATAAAATTAAGTGGTTAGATGATCTATTCTGATAGTAATTTAAGGGTGTTTTTAGCTAAAATTGAATACTCAACACTCTCTAACCTATCTTATTTATCTTCTTCTAATCTTATGTTCTCTCTTTCTCGTTAACCTATCATATTATATTGTATCTGTTGACCCAAGCCTCTCAATGTTGATGATTGAAAAACATCAACTGTGATTGATTTTAACTTGTTTCCGAGTGTAACATTGTATATCTCAGTGTACAAGCTCTCTAGTACTCAAGTAAGCTTTCTCAAACCTTTATGCTAATTGTTTCTATATTTCTTGTCTAAGCTCACTCTATATTCTTTGTATTTGTGATTAATTATATTAATGGAGGAACCTTTTCTTCTACTTGTTCTTTGTTTCTAAAAGTGGTATATCTCTCATTTCTTGGATATTTTCCCAAGTGTATGTAAGAAGGCTAAGATTGCTCCAAGTACTCAATTCCTTCATTTGAGGTCAACACAATAGTAACTATGTGTACAAACTTGCAAATGTTAGTGGAACTCAAGGTAGTGGATACCCTAAAAGAGTGGAAGTAGGCATCTTGGCTAGGTAGCCAAGCCATTATAGATCCTTACGTTTAGCTCTTGCTATGTACCAAGGTCTTCTGAAACTTGTTGCATTTTCATAATTCGTTTTGGGCTCAGTTTACCCCCGTTATGGAACTTATCAATATCATCTTCAAATTGATAATTCAGAACTCATGTTAATGATCAAGGTCATCAATCTAATAGTTCATATTAAAGTAAATAAATAAATAAATAAATCTATATATTAATGTAGACAAAGAAATTTGAACCTCATCTTAAGGATTAAAGCCGTCCATCTAAATCTACATATAATGACCCATCTCATGGGTGGGCCCTTTCACAAGTATGGTCCATCACATCCCTGTGCATCAAGTTTATTGGCATGAGATGCACCCTTCCTAGGCAATCACATTCAACACATCAAGTTGTCATGAATTGCAATTCTTATTCAAATAACAATTTCTTTGTTCAATAATAAAGTGTTCGAATCCTAGCATAATAAAGAAAACTCACATAAAGAATTAATTTCTCAATGTTTACTCAATATTAAACCACTCAATGAGTAACAATCTCAATAAAACAACAATCAAGTTCCTCTAACGCCCAATGATATGACATCCTCAGTCTTCAATCAGTCCTGTCGTGAGCATGCTACAAGGGATGGTACGACTCGATTCACCTAGAAGGGAAAAGAAGGGGTAAGCTTTGGGTAAAAACTCTATCAAATGTAGGTCTAGCAATCTTTGAAACAAAAAAAACTGCATCCCCATGATTTAAATAATAACAATAAAATTCAATCACAAAATAACTTACGGATGTAAGATACAGTAATCATTCATCTTTCAAGAGCACAGTCATTTCATGATTCACATGAAATCACAATCCATTTTTCAGTTACATCTCAAGTAATGCATATGCATTATCATATTGAAATGTAATGCAACATGATGATCTTTGCATGCAGCTACCAGCCCAAGCTCCCTTTCACAAGATATTTCTATATCAATTAGCCGTAAAAATATGTCAACATAAGCATCCAAGCACCTAGACATCCGATCCCATATATTTCAGGAATATTATCTGAACCACAGGAATGTTATATACCATCTTTAATAACAATCGAGCATATAAGGGCCTCAAAGGTCTGTCGAGCTATCAAAAGAAAAGAGTCATAAATCAGTGGATCCTCTACAAATAGAATTTCAATATCCAACTTTGCCTAACTATTTGGACCTGAGGCGATTTGTCGAGATATCCATAGGGCTGAAACCCAACCATCCTTACATGTGCTATACACACCAATATCATCGTCACACCATCAAACACAACATTATCTGATTGCTCATATCTACCATGAGACTTACACAGTACCAAATCCGCCAACCTCGTGTTATAAAATGTAAGAACAAGTCATGCATCGATGGAAATTTCATCATCGAATAACATTGACATAACCTTTATCATTTCATCAGTGTCATTCATTTGCTTAGAACAATTCAAACTGTTAGAAATATAATTACTACATTTAAGCATATTATGTTTCCATCAAGAACGAATCAACCAATTTCACATGATGTGCATTTTTACATATGACAGGAATATTCAAACTATTATATGGACACATTTCAATTATTCACACAAACGAAACCATGAACGATGCTAATCCAAGTGAGAGGGAGCTATATGGCCACAAATGGGAACCACAACCAGAGCTTCCAATTATCCAACTACTTGATCTACACTTAACAAGGAGTTTTTCTTTCAAGGATTAATCCTCACTCAAAGCACGTGCTCTGAAGATCAAAACATGACTAAATGTAACTCAACCGATGAGTTTATAAAATTTCAACCTCCAAGCAAATAGAAAAATCTACTTAACAAATGGACAACATCGTCATTTCAAGGCTACTCATATCGCACTTCAAAATGAGTATCACTTGTACGTGGAAAATAAGAATAAATATATAGAATACCCTCAATATTTTGGAGAACCAGGTGAGACATGCAAGTTCTCCAATATGTCCAACTTAGTTCAAATCTTCAATATATAATTATACAAGGTGTGCTCCTTTACAGACATGATGAGCGTGAATTTCAGTCCCTAAGATGTTCCGTAGGCAATCAGGGAAATTTACATCCTAGTGACACCCCAGAAAGACACATCAAGAGCTGCGTAAAAATAAATCACCCGAAAGTTTTAGGTTCTCAAGCGCTAAATCTCGCCCAAAATAATCTACGCTTCCAATCCGCGTCAAGAGTTCTTACTTGGCCAGTAACATTTTCAAGTTTACACACATTTAGTAGCTCGGTGACTTGGTAAATCAACACATGATCCAACAATTTCCTCTTACGTAGTCAGAGATTTCAAGGATGAAAAATCACGCATCAAACCCATGCGGTGTAACTCCCCAGCTGTTTAGACAATGTACCATGTCCACTTTCTAGAGGGTTTCCAACTTTATAAATTTCTTTCATGAACAAGTTGCCCAAATGAACACAATTTCCGTTGGAACAAAACACCATCCAACGCTCGAAATAAACAGTAACTTCATATCCAAACATTGTAAGATAGCGGGTCTTTCCTCAAAATAGGGGTGAAACTCTAATTCTCCCGAAGGCTCTCCCTACATCCAATAACCGAAAGCATAAACCTTCATCCTCAATTCTACCCTCAATCAACAAGTGGGTCTTTTGAGAGTGGGTAAGACTAATGCTCACTAGAGGAATGCTAAACTGACCTCAGTATAATACAGTCTAGGGACCACGTTTTAGGAGTGTCACCTTTGAATGATCCAACTTGTCCATCTTGTGGCTCTATAGTTAGATGTCTATACATAAAAAATCATGCGATTTGAATGACTATAGCATAAAAAATGCATGTGACATGTTGTGCTTAGAAAGGGACAGTTTAAAAACCATAAAAATTGTATAATTTTATAGTAGCTAGAATCATCCAAACCACATCCTTTTATTTATAAGACATCTAAATACAAAACCACAATATGAATGAGTTGGATCATTCAGAGGTGGGCACCAAAAATGTGGCTGCTAGACCACACTATGAGGGATGGTCCAGCGACCACATTTTTTGGGGCCAATGTCTAAATTATCCAAGTCATTCATCTTGTTGACCTATATTTAAATGTCTTATAGATAAAAGCTCATTGGATTTGGTGACTCTAGCATAAAAAAAGCATATGAAATATTGTGCTTAAAAACAAACAATTTACAAACTTCATAAAAAAAGAAGAAGATAGTTTCATAGTAGCTAGAATAAACCAAACCATACACTTGGTATTTATAAAATATCTAAATCTAGAGCAATGAGATGAAAGTATCACATCAGATATAGATGGATCGAATAAAATGTGTCGCTAAACCACTCTTGTAGTGCAGTCTAGCAACCACATTTTATGAGGCACACCTCTAAATGATCAGACTCATTCATCTCATTGCTCTATATTTAGATGTATTATAGATAAAAAAAACATGTTATTGGATGACACTTAGCATTGAAAATGCTTTAAAATATTATGCTTAGAAAAGGCTAGTTTAAAAACTTCGCAAAAAATATGCAATTTTATGGTAGCTCGAATCATCCGAACCGCATCCTTTTTTATTTATAAGATATCTACATCGAAGGCAATGAGATAAATGAGTTGGATTGCATATAGGTGGGCCCTCATAAAATATGGTCACTAGATAGCACCTCATAGTGCCGTCAATTTAGTATTCCTCTCCTCTTGAAGGCTCTTCCTCTATCCAATACTTGAGAGCCTAAAACTCCATTCCCAATCCTACCCCTTTCCTTAAAATAAAAATAAAATAAATCAAATTATAAAGAAAAGAATCAAGGTTACATTGCATGCTCTGAATCTTATGTAATCTATCCATGCATAGTACAATAGAATTTAGAGGAATGCTAAAGCAAGTAACTTTTTTTTCTTAGATAGACCCGGGTTTATAATGTATGAGCCATTCGTATGATTGCTCATGCTTGGAATGCCTACTAAGTTAAAAATCATGCTGATTGGGTTGTTTTAACATCTCCAAAAATTTATTTCTTTTCATTAAAAATTGATAGTATAACTATTATTAAAATGATGATTCAAATTCATTGACCAAAAATAGACTTTGAAGTTGTTTGAATCCTCCAAACTTTGTAAATTTTTAGTTAAGAGATATCCATAGCAAGACAAATAAGATGAATATTTTAAATAATCTAAAGATGGGGCCCTTCCACGCAAAAAAGGGTGCTTTGATTTTGGTGCTTTGGTTTAGCATTCCTTTCAAAGTTAACAACACTCTCCACATAAAAATCAAAAGAATTATAAAGTGTTTAGAAATTCACACACTTGTTTAGTTCCTCCTGCAATAATGTAGTCAATTTACAGATGTTTGGAAATGCCCATTTTATTGAATTCTCCAACTCTTATTTTTGGGCAAGCTTTAATTGATAGCATTGAAGCTTGATTGCACTTATAGAGAGAATGGTCTACATCTAACCATTTACAATGGGAATTTGTAAGGAGCTTGCCTTGAAATTCCTCTATGAATGCCTTTACTTTGGCTTGAATATTAGTGTTCCATATGACTAACCATGGGTATAGGTGGCTCTAAAACTACAAATAGAACTATTTCTTACATGCTATAGTTCACTTTAGTATATTATTTTCCTAAGTTACTATTTAGCTAGTTTGGTATTCATTAGATCAAATCATGTAAACTGATTTTAGTTGGACAAATGTTAACCAGAGTAGTTATAGTTATAGAAATAATGAAAAATGGATGACTATTGCTTTAGCTATATGATGTTTTCTTGTAAGATTATGGGTGAGGTGCATTAGCTAGGGAGTTCAAAACTATATTTGGTTGACTGTAGCTTGGATTTCCAAATCAAAGATTACTTGTGTGGCTAACTTGCAACCCATGTTTTTATTAGTTTGCAGCCTATCTATAAGAATGTCTGAGGTATGAAACAATATTGTGGACTTAGAAGAATTGATCTTATAAATAAAATACAAAATAAAACTTTATTTATAAGGATATCTTTCATTTTTCATTGGTTTGAATTCTATGTGTGGTTTCTTTATTTCAATGAGAGAAAGTTGGTATGTCGAACCAAACATATGAGTGTGTATGGAGAAGTGTGGATGTACATATTTGTTACTTGTTTTTTTTATGTTCTTGAAAGTTTGAATTTCAATATGGATGTTGGAAGTGAATGTATGTTGTAGCGAAGGTGTTGAATATAGAAAGTAGATGTTGGAGTTTCTATGGTTTTTGCATGTACTAGATTCTAAGAATAGATAGGGGAAAAAAGAAAACTTGTCATGCTATTGCAGATTTCCAAGAGGGACTCTTATAAGAGTGGATTCTTTTGAATGTGAAAGTTGAATTGTGTTTGAAGATTATAGAAAGACTATACCTAAGGCAATATATTTGTCTTGAAGTTGAAGTGAATGTGGATTATTTTGACTATTGCATATGATGTTGAATGTATTTTGGACCCTAGAAGAAGAATGTTAAAACAAAAACCAACAAAAGAAGATAGTTTTCCAAAAACTGTTGTTCACTAAGTGAAAAATAAGATGGTTTACATTAAATTTTCTTATTTTGTTCAACTAAAATAGGATGGTTTACAAGAAACTATCTTGTATTTTAATAAGAAATATTTTGTTAAAAATAAAAAAGATGGTTTTTTGTAAACCATCTTATTTTGATAAAACAATAAGATGTCTTTTTTTTAATTGTCTAATTTTATGTAAAAAAATTAAAATGGCTTTAAAACCATCTTATTTTGGTCTAGATTTTATATGACGTCTAAATAGAAGATGCTTTGATAATAGTCTTGTATATAGGTTTTTAAATGTCTTAAAAACTCTTAGCTGTAGTAGTGCTAATACCTATAACTTTCTCAACTTGGAAAGTTTCCAAATTGAAAAGAATTTCTGAACTTTTATTTAATGTTAACCCTACTATGTGCTATGACATATTTTTAATGAAAAAACATGTGTTTGGAAAACTTTGCAATTATTAATTAGGTATGGCTTGCATGATAGTAGTGGGATGCATGTTGAGGAGGAAATTGGGATATTATTGCTTGTTTTTGGACAAGTCTTCTCAATGAGAAATTCTTGTGAAAGGCTTCAACACTCTTCAGAAACAATCAATGACCATTTGAAATATGTCTTGGATGCCTGTGGTAGATTAAGTCTACAGTTAATTGTGGCCTCTAATTTTAACATTATTCTTTCAAAGTATTTACAAATTCAAGATTTTATCCTTATTTTAAGGTATTATACTTTGCTAGTGTTATTTGTCCATTAATGTATATTTTGATGTGCATATAATAGTAAGTTTTACTTGTATCTATATCAAAGAATTGCATTGATACAATATAGGGAAATCACATTCCAGTGGTGGTACCATTTATAAAATCACATGCATATAGGGGAAGGAAAAGGGTAACTACACAAAATATTTTGTGTGCATGTAATTTTGATATGAAGATCAACTTTTTGATTTTTGGGTTGGAAGTGCTATTATGATATTTGTATTTTGGCTAATTCTATGATAGATGCAACTCAAAAGTTCCCTTATCCAACACAAGGTATGGGTTTCTATTAGACATTTGCATCTATTATAGTTTGTTACGTCTAAGTGCAAATGCTTGTTGTTCTTTCAAGGAAATATTATTTATTAGACTTTGAATTAGGGTTGCTACCATCGTACACTGCCTCTTATAAGCATGAGAGATATTACTTGAAAGAATTTAGGGGTAGAAGATGAGACAGATCAAGAAGGCCAAAGTCAATGAAGGAGTTATTAATTAACCAATGACATTCAACATTGCATAATGTGATTGAGTGTCTTTGTTCCACTAAAGAAATACTAGAACATTTTAAAGTGTATGATAGTATATGAAATCACAATGCAATCAAAGATAATCATTGTAGCATGCACACAGCATAATCCCATGCTTATAGAGAATGAAGCTATCACATATTTGAAAGGTTCAGAAATACATGTATCATCAATTTAGGTGAAGACATCTAGGGAACAAGTACAACATCATTGGGAAAGGAATCTACTACTGCTGCTCTATGTAGTCACAGGCACGACTAGTTGCTAGATGCAAAAAGGTGCAGCCTTGTGACTTGACTAAGGCTAAGCGTAGCGGGTTTAAGGCACAGTGCACCTAGGTGCATGACTTGCTGCACTTTGCGCCTAGCACTTTTGCGCCTTCGACTCAAGGTGCACCATAATCAATATAAAACCCTTTTTTCCCCTTTCTTCTTCTTCTTCTTCTTCCCAAACTTTCTTTCATCTTCTTGCTACCATCCTCATCTTCCATTGACAATTGAAGGTTTCTTGAAGTGATTAAAGGTAAGAAATTACAAATTTGTTAGGTACTATGTAGTTGCAGGCACGACTAGTTGCTAGATGCAAAAAGGCACGGGCTTGCGACTTGATTTTGGGTAGGTGCAAGTGATTAGTCATGCTCCTAATGTGCCCCATTTCCACATGCCTTGCATTCAAATTTGACGCTTTTTCAATTGCAGCGCCCTTGGACCCTGTCACCAGGGGGCTTTGCCCCCTTGGACCCCCACTGGGGCAGCCGCCCAGCACCTAGCTTCTCAAGGGCACTGCCCTTGATCCCCCATTTACTTTTGTAATAAATGTATAAATGAGACCATTATAATGCTTAAAAAAATTGATCCATAACATTGTTTTCATATTTTGCATATTTCTTAAGTTTTGTTTTGATGACCTTCTTACTTTTCTATATATCTTACTTTAGTACTCTTATTTATTTTATTTTATTGTTCTATTTGTTTGCAGGGTCCCTCTTATGATTGTTTGATTTGTTTTCATTCCACTCTAATAGATTCCTATACATTCCTGTATGTTTTCTGAAGTTAATTATGTTTGATTGTTTGGTTTAACTTTAGGTTGTTGTTGTTGTTGTTGTTGTTCACATGTTGATTTATTACTTAAGAATTCCATTTCACTCATTTGACAAGTATTTATTCATATTTTTATATTTCTATGCTTTTTTATTTTTTTGAATTTATTTGCAAATTTTTAGATTTATTCTGATTTTTTTTTAAATATTTAAAATCCTTAATTTTGCGCCTTGACACCTAGTCATGCCTAGTCCCTCTGGGCGCAAGGCACACCCCTTGCGCCTATGACTACATAGCTGCTGCTCCATTGAGTCGTTCTGGTAGGCATATGAGATTAAAGATTCTATAGTGAATGCATTAGCTGCTAATGAAGGCTTTCCATTGCGACATTAAAACTAGATATATCATTGCAAATGGTCTTCTAAATTAATATAATCTTAATGTGGGTTGATTAGTCTCCTTAGTATTATCTCACTACTAAAGAATGCTGGTTTTGAATAATTTATAACATCTAATAAATTATCTTACAAGTAAAGAATGCTTGTTTTAAATGGCTTCTTAATTGATTGCTGATCCAATGAGTACATATATTTATAGTATTTACCTATTTCATGTGAATGTTTTGTGGATAATAGGTTACAAATAGTCTACTTAGTCATTTAAGTTAACTACAAGAATGTAAAAGAACTTACAAATGGGTTATAGTTAAAGGAGAATAAACGTGGTTATCCAAATAGATTTTTGGCTTACGTTTAAAATATAACTTGTTTGAACAGGTTCATATCCAAACAACCCTTTCTAAATACTATTTATTTTATTTCTACATTTATTAATTAAAATAGAATCCAAAAAATTTGTTTTCAAACGCTACTTAAGACTATAGAAATCAACAACTTGCTTAGATCTTCAACATCAGCTACAACCCTTTTTCTTAAAAGACCAACTAAAGTCCTTTCTCTTTTAACATTACCTATAACCTTTTCTTTTTTCAACAATAACTACAACCTCTTCTTTGCAATAAATTATATACCTTCTTGTAGTTATTGAACCATCCTTTCCATTATAGAAGTTTGTTCAAATGAACTTCCCACATTCAATTAGGATCCTTTTTTGGATATCCATAGAACAACCAATTAGAGTTTACTTAGCCTCCTTGAAATATAAAAGATCATCTGGCCATGTGCATTTTCACAGTATCATAGTGGCAATCCATAAAGATGCCATAGCTAAGGGAGGAAGGTTCCAATTGGGGAAATGGGTTTGTAAAAGATGATGGAAAGTTGGATAAGATCTCCCATAGTTTGGAGAATAAGCACACACATGAAGAGAGACAAGATGTTAAGTGGTTTTGGTTATCATGCCTACATCCACATGAGAGGAGGAATCCACTATTTGATTTGCTTACATAGTGAGGAGAAGGAGGGGACTAAAAACATCCCTCAATTCTCCTATGCTTCTCTGCATTTCAATCACACACACACACACACACACACACACACACACACACACACACACACACACACACACACACACACACACACACACACACACACACACACACAAGCAAGATGATTAATGCATATGTGCATATGCAATTCAATAACAATATGTAAATGAAGCCTTAATTTATTGTAATTACCTTCTAACAAAGCCAAGTAGTGAGGGAGCGACAATGCTAATCTTTCAGCCACTTCTTTTTCTTTGCATCTCTTCAATGCCTCTCTCCTTGGAAGTCCATGTGTTCACTACAATGAAGAGATGCAATTATATATAACATGCTGAAATAAATTACCCATCAACATATATAGGAAAATATGAAAGAAACCTCAAAGATAGAGTATTATCTACTTACTCAATGTATGGCTCAACTTCACCAGCATTAATGTTTTGCAAGACATAAAGGTGTGCTTGGTCCCATTCCTTACTATCAATAGTCAATATATGACCATTGGAAGAGGCTCAATGACTTTTAGATCATTTAATCCACTTAACTATTTTTTCTTAGGGTCAACAACATCCACTCTTGATAAATATTGAGTTGAAAACTCCACTGCTTCTTCAACAATATAATATTTGGAGATAGACCCCTCTAGATGATTGTGATTTCCTACATACCCTTTTAACACTTTCATGTACCTCTCAAATACATCCATCACAAATAAACTGGTCTACAGAGCCTAACCTCATCAATAAGGTGCACTACTAAGTGTACCATGATATCGATGAAGAATGATGGGAAGATTGTCTCAAGCTGGCATAAGGTTGTCACTAGATGCTCTTGGATTTCTTATAATTTTTAAGCATCCACTACCTTCTTACAAAAGTATTAAAGAAGTAGTAGAATTTAGTAATAGATCTTCTAACTTTATCTGACAACACTATATGCATTGCTACGGTGGGAGTTGTTACATCGATGCATGGCAATCATGCAACTTCTCATCCCTAGCAATTTCAGCTATTCCATGAAGACAATGTTTCTAAAGCTTGAAGAGTACCTATTTGTGAATTTAATCTTCAATGGGATTTTACATATTATTCTTCTCTCCCCTTTACCAACTTTATAATTTGCTTTAGGTAAGTATGTTCCTTTGCTGGCTCTATCCTGTGGATGCAATCTTCTCTTCAAACTTGCTATCATAAGATCCATTCGAGTTGCAAGTTTGTCCTTTGTTTTTCCCAACATGTTGAGTAAAGTACCAATCAAGCTTTCACAAACATTATTCTCAATGGATATGACATCAAGTATATGCCAGTCATTCAGGGATTTCTAGTATACAAGTTCAAATAATATTTTCTTCTTGCAACAACTTTTGGAGTTGTTGTCATATGCATGCTTAGTTGCCTTCTTCGTCCCCAATGAGAAATTAGTTCTCCACTTGTTCCAATATTTGTCATCTAATCAACCTCTTTGGAAGTGTTCTAGCCTCCACGCTACCATTAAATTCTTCCTTTTCAAAACCATATGGATGGTTTCTATGCAACAATCTTCCATGACTTAGGAATGACGTCTTCTTGCCATGTTGAAGCCTTATAGCACATGTTTGTTCATTTACAAATAGAATAGTCATTGTATCCTTTCACTATGTATCCCACTAAATTACTATACACAAAAAAGTCATTTATCATCCTCGCTAGCGTACTATATTGCAAATGAGTTGAACTAATGTGATGCTAGTAATTCCTACTTTAAATTATCTAACCTAGCCAAGATAATGATATATTAATCTTGTGATGATCTGGGTTTTTGTAACACATTTTGTAATACATTTTTCAAAGGCAGAGTGCCCTTAGTAGTAAATTTTTTTTGCAAAACAAAGCAGCAAAAATTCTTTTCTTTAGAACTTGTTTTGTAACACCCAAGTCATCACTTCATACATATTATAAGTAGAATTTTGTACAAGATAAAATAACATTGATGGAATATACATTTATTAAATTCCAGAATCCATCCAGTGGTTTACAGTATAGCCCGGGTATCAATACAATACTTTTCCAAATTACATAATCCAAATTTCAAAGCTCACCATACAATAAAAACTCTCAATACAATACAATGCTCTCAAATAAAAATACATGTCTTCAAGGAATGCACCCTGATTGATTATTCTTCCAAGTCTTCTTATGTCTTGAGCTCCTAATTCTCATTCTCATTCTCTGTATCTGAGATATTGTAAATATTCAAATATTTACAATATCTCAACAAGCTATGCTTGGTAGGGGATTCAAGAAGTGTAATAATTTGACAGTATAATCCTAATACTTCATAATCCCATCATTCATACTCATGGATCAATCTCTTTACTTTGTCATATATGTACATCCTTACACATACATGCTATATATGTGGTATATACATACATATATATATATATATATATACGATCAAAACCGTGAAAAATAGTTAATATCTCAAAACATCAATAGTCACACTTAGACACACTGAGTTGATTAATCATCTAGACTCTACTGGAAAATACTCCCTCATTTGGGCAGTATTATCACACTTAGCCATATTAAGTTGATAAAACTTCCAGACTCTATTGGAAAAATACTCCCTTATTTGAGCAGTATCAGCATCTCATTATACTATACATCATAATGCAAAATACTCAAAGGACTACTATGCTGTAGTCTGATCCGTACCAGCATGCTCGAATAATTGCTTTCATACTCCATGGATACCAAATGTGAAAAATCACCTATGTCATGTCTATATGGGGAGACAGACCATCACAATGGTGGCCTTCCCATAATTGCCCCACCCGACATTTTGCCTCTCTTTGGACATAGTATCATCGTATATATCACATTTTGGAGAGCAGGTGGCCAAACCCTCATAACCCTCCTAGCATAGCATCCCCAGGCATATGCCTATTTAAAACAAAAAGCACAAGCCTCCTTGCTTGTATATAAAGTATTCTTTTACTTATCAGACATCTTGTCTGTTTATAGCATCATCCTCATATTTTGGTATTCTTATACTTAGGATAGGATTTCACTTCATACTTAGGGACCATCATTTACAATGAATGATACCCATGTTCATATAAGTTTAGGGATCACCATTCTATATGAATGATTCCCATGTATTGATTTTATACTTATTAGACAATTTGTCTGTTTATCTAAGGCTAGAATACCTTCTAATTCCCTATTCACTTAGGGTTTTCCTTAATTCTAACTTAACCATTTCATATGTGTTTTGGTTGGATCATAAGGGTTTTTAGTAGATTTAATACAAGTATTTACATTATAGTTGTCAACATTTCTAGACATAAGATCATTATTCAACATGTATTTCTCATATAGATGCATTCATAAAATCCTCCTACCTTCAAGTAGTGATTCATCTCTTCAAATCTTCCATGATCCTGATTGACATATGAAATCTGTAAATCCATACATACTATTATTATTCATACAATCTAAATAATCTTATATTTTTTTATCCTATCATTATTCTTTGTCTAATCTTGTCCTTTGATATAAAGGATTTAGATCTTGTGCCCTATCATGATCTATTTTCCTCAGATAGTATTGATCAATAGATCTAACGGTTAGAATGATCTTCTAATCTTTCATTTCTAAGTATTTTCTATTCTAAGTCTGTGTATTTGTTTATTTGATCTTGATCTTTAATAGATCCTTTGATCAATAATTTATAATTGGTGATAAAGATCAAGAGCTTAGATCTTCTATAATCTAGCTCTTCTTTGATTTAAGTTCAGTTGTTTGATCATCCTTAAAGAGGATGATATTGGTTCTCTTCCTTGAATTATATTTGGTCAAGGATTTGGATTCTCTATCTAAATTTTTTTACAACATACATACATAAATATATGCTAAAATACAGCATTAGGATTCTTATTGTTCTTGATTATTCAAGATCCTATGGATCTTGTTTAATCATTCTTATCTTACTTACAATTTTTATTAGGATTAGATAATTTACTAACCTTTTATGATCTTATTATTATTATTCAACCAGTTAATGTTTTACTAGTTGAAGGTAGCTTATTTCATCCTAAGTCTAGATAGCTCCTCTTATTTCCAATTGACTAAGGCTTACTAGCTGAATGACTAAACACAAAGTGGTTACTTCAATCCTCATATAAGGAGGTGTTTATACCTCACAAATGTCAATGGAAGGTAGGGAAAGAGTGATGCTCTATTAGAGTACCCCCTTAACCACCATATTCAGCATTCACTAAGGTGACCTTAGCTCAACCTTTTATAAGGTTTCTATAAGCATTTTAACCATAAGTACTCTTTCTAATTAATTTTAATTAAATTTATGAACATTTAAAATGTCATTCATGGGGTTTATTATTCTCCTAGTTTGGGCCAAGGATTTGATAATCCTATATTGCCCTACTAACTATAGGCCTTACTAATATTAAGTTAAAGTCATTTACTCATCTTAATTGTCCTTGAATCTCTATATTCCAATAGTTTACATTTTTGGTGATTTATGCTCATTATATCTTAATAACTACTTAACATTTGAATCTACTAACAAAATTTGACAATAAATAAATCATAAACTTTAAAACATAAATCCAATATAAATTTAATAACTATTTATACTAACATGATTCCAATGAATAAAATTATACTTAAATTAGCATGATCCTAAGTTATGAAATACATAAAATTTTAGTAGTAATATAATGGAATCATTCTAAAATCTTAATTTCAGACTAGCATCACCCTAAGTTAATTAAATTTACCAACCTAATAACAAACTAATAACATTTATACCATAGCATGCCAAAATTTAAGAATTACACTATCATGCTTCCTAATTTATGACATAAATCACATTTACAATTCTATTATAAAATAAAAGACAAGTAAACTAATTAGATTAAGATTATTAAGAACTTTTGCTTATGATCCAACTATTAGATCTTAGATCTTTTTCTTTAGATCAAGGGTTTTAATTACATTTAGGGTTTTTACTCCATTAAGCTCCAAAGATCATATCCACTTGTTTTTCTCATATTTAATCCATGATCAAACTAGATTCCATCATAATATCATTCATTCAGTCCATCACAAAGGTCTTGTTAAGTGTTCAATTTTGGTCAAAAGACCCCTAATTTAGTATTCAATTAAAGCATCTACGCCATCAATTTCTAGATTTTACATAGAATATTTTATTTAGCTTTAATTGGCCATCCAACTGTTGAATTGCAAAATTTAACTGTCAGATGATCATTAGAGCTAATCAGACAAGTCATGAATGGTTTTGATGATTCTAATTTGGTCATGTGCATTGCAGATCAATCAACTCAAGCTTGGATGACCCAGATCAAATCAAGGAGATTAGATGAGGATGATGAAGCTTCTAGGAAAGAGAATACTTTTGTAACACCCCGGGATTTTCTGACAATTTTTTTTATAGTAATAATAATAACAACAATAGCATTTGGGATCCCATGAGAAAAAGGTTTTATTAATTTGTTTACTAAAACATTTCTTGAAAATACCCTGGTGTTGTTTTCCTTTTCCAAAACATCGCAATTTCATTCACAACATAAGTATAATTTCATGATAATAGAATTGAAATAATAAACCTATCAATCAACATCAAAATGTATCGGTGCCTTTATTTTCCAACCAATAAATATCCAAAACACAAGAATAATATGGCCCAGGGTCTATCCATCATAACATTCCATTAAATGTTCATTATATGTTTAACAGTCTTAATGAAATCCATAGAATATAGTATATAGTCCATAAAGAAAATTAAATGATAATCCTGTTTATTAACTCACATCACCGTCTATCAATCAAGTAAAGTAATCCCCCACTGTTATCACGGTTTCTCAATAGTCTTGCCCTTCCTGATGTCACGCTCGAGATATGAGGCATTGCAAAACAAAGTAATGCCTCAGCAAGCTATTGCTTGTGTAGGTACATAGACAATTAATGCAATAAATGAAATAACAGTAATGACAAAATAAAATATATATCATTTATGATGATAAAATCATTATAACTCATGATGACATAATATCAATTTATCAAGTATGCCTAAACATGCATTCCATGGATTTAAAATATGATATGAATCAATGTAAATGGGCATACAATAATAATGGCCCCTAAGGTAATGGGTCCCACAAGCGTCATATAAATAAATATCACTGATCATGAGTACTCATATCCAACCTCTGAGTGTCATCACACCCAGGCATATAATCTCATCACTATGCTCATCATGCAGGAACACATAATAAGAGTATGGGTTGTCATGCCACAGTGGCAACCTTCCATGGGTCTCAACCACCGCTGCTCCCCGTCGACACCATAACGGGAGACGTAGTGTCTGTTCCCATGGAACGGCCTGGACCGGTAGTGTGGACTATCCATATTACTAAACCCCTACCTAATGCCATATATGGGTAAGTGTCTATCATATCAAAATCTCATCACATCACAAATCACGAAGGGTGGGTGGCTGGCGCTCTCCCTCCTAGCATGATGCCCATCGGGTGAGAGCACCCGTCATAAAACATAAAAACATGGAAATCATATATACGCTAAAACTCAAGATTACTCGTAGCTCACAATCCCCAAGGCAATCCCCTCATCCTAGGGTTAGCTTCTAAAAGGACCAGCCACCAAGCTCCTATTTTTCTTTCTCATGCAAATCCATCAATTTCAGTGATGTAATAAAGAAAAGGAATTTCTAATTATGCATAATAGATAACACCATCTCATGAAATCATTTGTAATAAATCCATTTAATACATGATTGAAATCAAGTAATGATCATAGTATTGAATTCTAAATCTAGTAAAATCAATGATTACTATCAATTGAAATTTAAATTCAAAATCAATTATGATGTTATAATTATGCAGAGTTTGAAAATAAAAATAAAACAGTAATTGTCGTCACCTACCTTGACATGAGATCACTCAATTTGCTCAAAAAATCCCTTTAACTTATATGTTCGGATGCACTTGTAATGCCCCGAGCAATTTACGCTATTTTGCATCCATTTGACAAAAATGAATTGGACATTCTATAGGAAATGAACTGTGTTAAATGTTTTACTTTATTTAAAATATTAAATGAAAAAATTTGTAAGAAAACTTGGTACCATTAGATTCTACTCGAAAAATGAAATCCAACGCCTCAAAGAACGTCGAAAACAGAGTTCGTATGAAGAAGTTGCGGCCGTTTAAAAATTAGGGGCAATTTTGTAATTTATCTTTAAAAAACAAAAAAGATGAAAAAACGCAGGGGCCATTTTGATAACGACACCCCCTGTCTTCTTCCTTCTCCTGATTTCTCCAGAAACCCCCTCTCCTGATTTTTCTAGAAACACCAGCACCACCTCTGCAAGGCAGTGCCAGGGGAAATGGTGGCACCGCCATTGGCAGCACCGCCTTTCACCCTCTATAAAAACCCCTTCTCCCTCTTCCTCCAATCATCTCCTCTTCCCTGTCTCTGACTATCGAGCTAGGGTTTACAGAAAAAAATCAGAAAACCCTCGTTCGATTTTCCCTACAAGTTTTGGCCAGGCCTGAGTCATCCCTACAAGCCGGCCATTCCCCTCTCTTCACCTCCCCTCTTCTTCCTCTGGTCTCATCGGAAGTTGGGGTTTTTTCCCCCTTCTTTGTGGTTTCCAGTGACATGGGGTTTCAAAGCGGAAAAGGGAGCACCTCCGGCGAGGGGTCTCCTCCTAGAATACCCACGTAAGCCCATCTTCCTCTCTTCGTTTTCTCCTCTTCCCAGCCCAGATCCCCATCGGATCTAGCGTTCTTCCGGCCGGGCATTGCCGGAAGAGGGTTGTTCCAAAACTCTCAAACCGGAGGCGTCTCAGGGACGTCGCGCTTGACGCGCGCCTGGGATAGGGTCCTTGGGACGGGTTGCAAGCGTGCGAAAGTGTGTGCATGGTCCCTAGTGCGGCCTTCGGGTGTGCGTGACTTGGGGCACGGGTCCTAGCTCGACTGGAACGCACGGGGCGTGTCGGGAGCTGAGACGCATGCGCCTAGCGCTGAGGATGCGCTCGCACGACTCTCTCTAGAACATGCGTTATAGTGCGTAGCTCGGGCATGCGCACGCACATGTGAGGCTGTCATGGTTCGACTGGGACGCACGGGGGTCTTGGGAACCATGACGGTAGGGCCGCATAGACGAATATGGTTCATCCGTAATTTCAACACAAACTCAAGTAGCATAAACACCATGGGGATCATATGAATCCATAGAATCAACTATGGCCAGACCTCAAGAATAAATCTAAGAGAGGCCTTAGGGCTAGAAATCATGATTAGATTTCATGTTTAAATGATATACAGGACCCATAAAGGTACTCTAGGACTCGTTTGCAAGAGGGACACGAGCTAAGTGACGACAATCGAGGTAGGTGGTCTGATGCTGCTATGGTTTTTCAAATATACTTAATTTGTTGGTAATTTGATACTGCTACATTTTTAAATACATCCCAAACTCTAAGTGATTTACTTGCCTTTATGATGCTTTTGAAATACGACATTCTTATACGAGCATACAAAATTATCTGCATGATTTATAACATTAAAGCATTTGAACCTATCATTGCATTTAGTATGCTTTTATGATGTTCTTATACAAGCATATTTTGAGAAGTGTAGCCTTGGCCAATGAGGGAGGGTCGATGAGGGCGGGCCAGAGAGAGCTAACAGGCTTCTAGGCTGTTAGGCTTCTAGGTAGGGTTATGACTTTGAATGCGATACTAGCATGAGTAGAGTTTATGCCATGCTCGCATACTTTGAAAACAAATGCATAAATTGCATGATTTATATTGATTTGAGATTTGAATATATATGTTTTTAGTGGGTAGATCGTCGGATGAGGCAGTCCATGGTGGGCACTATGCTGAGGGTACGGGTTTGGCCTCCCGGCCTCTACCATAAAAAAGGTGGATGGTATCGTTGCCAAAAACGACATTGTCCCTTCCCTGACTGCTGTGGTAAACAGGGACGACCACTGGAGGTGTTCATGGCACCCTTTCGGGAACATATCCATAGTTGCTGTGGAGGCTATGGTGGACTGGTCTCTAAATACCGGAGACACATGATTCAGAGGGGTTCTGGTCATGAGCATAGTGACCCTATGATTTCGGTGTGATTGATATGCATATAGCATTGAGATGGTCGTATACGAGTACTTGTGACCAGTTGGTGTGACATGTATGCAGAGACTCATGTGCATGATATTAGCATATGTTTGAATGATGACTATTTTATGATTTTCATGAGTATACTATGTGACTCGTTGGTTTGATGCATTTGCCGAAATCTTCGTATATGGACCTATTGATTTCTATTTTAGTCGTATTCATATGACGTGATTTGTATACGGATTCCATGATTAAAATCTCATCAATAAGCTTAGGTTTTATGCATAACTATGCATGCTTACTCAAAATAAATCATTGTTGTTTTACATAAAAAGCTCATGGAACCATGCATGAAGCATGCCGTGTTTTCAAAATAGTAATATCAGATGACCTACTGAGTACGAGAAATACTCACCCTAATATATTATTTTTCCAGATTAGCTCCACACAGAATTAGAAGAAGTATCACGAACATGTTAGTGCAACGATCAAGTGACTGATGAGAAGACAAGCATGAATGTAAGTAAACACTCTACCCTGTGGACATGTATCTGTATTTATTTATGGTTGGACTGTGAGCTGTGACTAGATAGACCTGGGAAGACATTTATGATTACAATATTTTTCAAAACTACTTAGATTGTTGTGAAAGCAAATGACACTCGGGGTTTTCAAAATGAGTTTAAATGAAATGATTTTTTCCCTGCATTGCATTGTTTTTATAAAATGGTTTTCAAATAGGGATGCATCCCACCTTAAGAATTAGATATTACATTTAAAAATGCATGGGAAAACCTGGGTCATCATAGTTGGTATCAGAGCTCAGTTTTATCCTTTCACAGCCAGTCCAGCATATCCAAGGGTCATAGACAATCAGGATAAATGAGAAGTAGTCTAAAGAGAAGTAGTAGAGATGACTAGAACATGAATATATCAAATCACAAAGATGCACACCATCAATAAATAGGTAAAAGACAGCTTGGTTTAACAAATACTTAGGTAGAGGATAGTGCAAACCTTATCCAAAATCTAGTCTAAGACGACTTAAGGATTAAGGATTGTTGTGTGGTGCAAACAGGGAACTCATATATAGATTAGATTATGATGAGAATAATGAATGAAGAACCTAGATGACTATTTGACCTGTAATATGAGTATATTCTCAAAAGGGATATAACATGATTATCATAGGGGATAAAAGAGACAGAATGTGAGAAGAGTGACAAAGAAGTTCAGCATAATAGAGTAATTAGAAGATAATCTAATGGGGATGGGAATACAAGATACTAGGAGATAACTGTGACTTGTACTAGATCACAAAGGTATGGATCCTGAAGGACTTAGCTCAATTTTGGATAACTTAATTGAAGTCTTATGAAGAGTAAAGTGCTATCTAATAATGACAACTTGAGTATAATGGAGCAGATAAGAAGATGTGTACAATTGACATCTTATGTGATTAAGAGGAATATAACAAGAATATGATAGAGAAATGTATTCAACAGAGTTACCAAAAGATTTTGACGGTAATACTAGGGATGACAGATCTGTGATAATAGATTGATCATGACATGAACTTATAAGAGAAGTATAGCATGAATGAAACATCAATGACATTATTTAAGACATTGTATGAGTTTTATTGAGGCTATAGGCAATTAAGGATTTCGATGATATTAGAAAACGTCAACATTTCCTGGAAGTATTAAGTTTCTCCTGTCTGATGTGTAGATTGAGTATATGCAACCACTCAAATGGAGACATTGATCTAAGTAGACAAAATGAGGATTCTGACCAAATAAGAAGAAAAGAGAGAAAGAGATAGAGATGCAACTATAAGTATTCGATGAATATTGAATATTCAGAAGAAGAAGATCATGACTTTATGGAGGAAAGAATGGATACCTACAAATCTTTCATCTTGAATCCTATGGGAAGGTAAACCAATCAAATGCGGAGGAATAATACTAGTTGAGTTGGTAATTTTATTGTAAAAGAGTATAATAGAGATAAAGCATATGGGATTTAAGACGTTGAGTAGAGTATCGAATTTAAGGAGATTATGATACAAGAAATTTCTTGGTGACTAACTAGAAATTAAATGCTACAAGTCGTTTGATGTCTATATCAATTGTTGCAAGTAGAATCTTATTGGATCCATTGGCTTCTGAGGAACACCAGTGGCTGTAGTCCATAAAAGGGAAAGTTGATGATATCCTACCTTGCCACTATCTGCTTAAATAAAGTCTATTGAAAAAGGAAACAAGACAGGACATCGACTAGTCCATTTGTTTTTTAGCAACTCGGGTGTCATCAAGGATCAATATGATGTCTTAGAGGAAGAGTGGAAGAGCAAGTAACTTAAGGCCATCAAGTAGTCATTTCCTTTGGTGTATTGTTGACTAAATAAAAGCGTCTCACCCTATTGAATCAATTTTGTTAGTATCTAGTAAACAGTAGTCTAAGTTATAAACTCCGAGGAATATTATAAGTATTTAGACATGAGTTTTCCCTAAAACAAGTACTTGTTAGACTAAGTCATTTGAAGGTCTAAGGTCAAATAATTAAACTATGTCATGTAAGAGCTACGAGTACAATGAATATAGTAGCAACTAAGACAGAAGCAAAAATAAGGAGTGATCTCCACCAATGAGACAGGTTTTTCCAAATCTGAATAGATACCATGACAGGGTGAAGAGGTCACTTTGGATATGAGAGATGCTGTTGACTTGGATTGAAAAGAAACGTAGATAAGCATCGATCGCTGTAGAAACCTTTGAGCTATAACTAATATATTTAGAAAGAGATCAACAGGTAATCAAATAAATCCTTTTCCTATGTCTAAGAAAATGTTCCATGCTTACCTGAATGTTTTTCAAACCTAATGATTTAATAAGTAGGAGGAGGCACTTGAAAGCTAAAATTTGAGGAATTGAAAAGAAATCACTACTTATGATGATACCTCCTGAAAATTAAGGCCGAATGGTTGACGATAAAGCTTTGATAAGTAGAACAACATATGATAGGAAATGAAAGGAGAAAAATTGAGGTAGTCAGCACATTATAAGGTACTATTTGACATTAACTTTCCTTAAAACAAAAAGTTAGTCATTATAGACATGTACCAATTATGAAAAAATCAATTGAAGGAATTTCCTAAGGACTAACCTTATGAGATTGAGTATAGAATGTTTGGACTGAAAGGTTACGAAGGAAAACCATCAAACAAAGAAAGGATAAAGGGGATAATGACAAAGGATTCAACTATGACCTATTAAGGGTACTCGGTTATGACTAAGAGAAATTTTGCATGAATGAGAACATTGTTGGACATCCTAATGACAAATTGATGTGAATAGTAAGATAGGCCTTTGGACCAGAACATTTTGACCCATGATGAGGAATCAACCATTAACAGTTGACATGAGTTTGGATAAATTTTCCAGGGAGAAAAGCATTTGATGGCTTCAGCTTCGATGAAACTTGGTGTACAATTTAGATATCCGAATCGTAATAGGAGATCGTATTCTTGATGAAGGATGCTACTTGAATTGTTTCATGGTTTCATTTTGAATATGGACCCAAGTAATAGTATTGAAAAAAAAGAAAAGAAGAAGAAGAGAAAACAACAGATAGTTGACATTCGAAATTAATCAAGGGTTTGGCTTTTATCATTAATCTAATTGGAGGACACATGATACCATATTAGCTATTGAAGTATCTTGGGGACAAATATAAAGAAGATAAGAAGCAAAGTTAGACACAATAGAAAGAATGTAACCTTTTTTGTTGGACTCTTACTAATGACATACAACCAACCATTAGAAGGAGATGTTGATGGTGAATAGATCACTAGATAGAAGACAAGAGGAAAAAGGGATTATCCTATGCTATTCAAAATGAAATAGGAGGAATAAGATCTCAAAGAAGTATGAAGTAATTTATATACGAGTAGGAGAGTATGGTCATCTAAGGAGACTATCCTATACATGATCAGAGGAATATGAGCATCTAAGGATGGGTAGCTATACGAACTATAGCTAGTAACCGGTATTGTTAAACTGGCACGCATGGGACTATGTATCAGAGTACGCAGTGAAAGCGGCCCATATGTACTTAAAGTAAACAGAGAAGATATATTGACGATATATATGTAAGGCCTTGAGGAAGGAATTATAAAGATGGTAAAGTGAGAATGTGCCTAGGATGGGTTGCATGGTAACGTGAAAGGGTTTTAAGGACACAATTCCTCTACGTACTAACTTGAGGAATTAACAAAAAGACATATAGGGTTGGAGCAAAAGTTAGTTCGAGTTTTAAGAGAGTCCTTAGGAAGAATATGTCTTATCAAGAAGATAGCTGACTTGAAGGTAAGAATTTGTGAAATTTTGAGGATGAAATTCTTTTAAGGGGGTAATGATGTAATGCCCCGAGCAATTTACGCTATTTTTGCATCCATTTGACAAAAATGAATTGGACATTCTATAGGAAATGAATTGTGTTAAATATTTTACTTTATTTAAAATATTAAATGAAGGAATTTGTAATAAAACTTAGTACCATTAGATTCTACTTGAAAAATGGAATCCAATGCCTCAAAGAATGCCGAAAACAGAGTTCGTATGAAGAAGTTACGGCCGTTTAAAGATTAGGGGCAATTTTGTAATTTATCTTTAAAAAAGAAGAAGATGAAAAAACGCAGAGGGCCATTTTGATAATGGCACCTCCTGTCTTCTTCCTCCTCCCAATTTCTCTAGAAACCCCCCTCTCCCAATTTTTCCAGAAACACCAGCACCGCCTCTGCAAGGCGGTGCCAGGGGAAATGGCAGCACCGCCATTGGCAGCATTGCCTTTCACCCTCTATAAAAACCACCTCTCCCTCTTCCTCCGATCATCTCCTCTTCCCTGTCTCCAGCTATCGAGCTAGGGTTTACAGAAAAAATAAAAAAACCGTTGTTCGGTTTTCCATGCAAGTTTTGGCCAGGCCCGAGTCATCCCTATAGGCCGGCCATTCCCCCCTCTTCACCTCCCCTCTTCTTCCTCTGGTCTCATTGGAAGTTAGGGTTTTTCCCCCCTTCTTCGTGGTTTCGGCGACATGGGGTTTCAAAGCCAAAAAGGGAGCATCTTCGGCGAGGGGTCTCCTCCTAGAATACCCAGGTAAGCCCGTCTTCCTCTCTTCGTTTTCTCCTCTTCCCAGCCCAGATCCACGCCGAATCTGGCATTCTTCCGGCTGGGCATTGCTGGAAGAGGGTTGTTCCAAAACCCTCAAACCAGAGGCATTCCAGGGATGCCGCACTTGATGCGCGCCTAGGACAGGGTCCCTGGGACGAGTTCTAGGCGTGTTATAGTGCGTGCATGGTCCTTGGTGCAGCTTTTGGGTGCGCGTGACGTGGGGCACGGGTCCTGGCTCGACTGGGACGCACGTGCCTGGTGCTGAGGACGTGCTCGCGCGACATTCTCTAGAACACGCGCTATAGTGCATAGCTCGGGCATGCGCACGCACACGTGAGGCTATCACAGTTCGACTGGGACGCACGGGGGTCTTGGGAACCATGACGGTAGGGCCGCATAGACGAATATGGTTCATCCGTAATTTCAACACAAACTCAAGTAGCATAAACACCATGGGGATCATATGAATCCATAGAATCAACTATGGCCAGACCTCAAGAATAAATCTAAGAGAGGCCTTAGGGCTAGAAATCATGATTAGATTTCATGTTTAAATGATATACAGGACCCATAAAGGTACTCTAGGACTCGTTTGCAAGAGGGACACGAGCTAAGTGACGACAATCGAGGTAGGTGGTCTGATGCTGCTATGTTTTTTCAAATATACTTAATTTGTTGGTAATCTGATACTGCTACGTTTTTAAATACATCCCAAACTCTAAGTGATTTACTTGCCTTTATGATGCTTTCGAAATATGATATTCTTATACGAGCATATGGAATTATCTGCATGATTTATAACATTAAAGCATTTGAACCTATCATTGCATTTAGTATGCTTTTATGATGTTCTTATACAAGCATATTTTGAGAAGTGTAGCCTTGGCCAATGAGGGCAGGTTGATGAGGGCATGCCAGAGAGAGCTGACAGGCTTCTAGGTTGTTAGGCTTCTAGGTAGGGTTATGACTTTGAATGCGATACTAGCATGAGTAGAGTTTATGCCATGCTCGCATACTTTGAAAACAAATGCATAAATTGCATGATTTATGTTGATTTGAGATTTGGATATATATGTTTTTAGTGGGCAGATCGTCAGATGAGGTAGTCCACGGTGGGCACTATGTTAAGGGTACGGGTTTGGCCTCCCGGCCTCTACCACCAAAAAGGTGGATGGTATCGTTGCCAAAAACAGCATTGTTCCTTCCTTGACTGCTGTGGTAAACAGGGACGACTAGGTGTTCATGACACCCTTTTGGGGACATATCCATAGTCTCCATGGAGGCTATGGTGGACTGGTTTCTAGATACCAGAGACACACGATTTAGAGGGGTTCTGGTTGTGAGCATAGTGACCCTATGATTTCGGTGTGATTGATATGCATATAGCATTGAAATGGTCGTATACGAGTACTCGTGACCAGTTGGTGTGACATTTACGCCGAGAGACTCATGTGCATGATACTAGCATATGTTTAAATGATGACTATTTTAAGATTTTCATGAGTATTCTATGTGACTTGTTGGTTTGATGCATTTGTCGAAATCTTCATATATGGACCTATTGATTTCTATTTTAGTTGTATTCATATGATGTGATTTGTATACGGATTCCATGATTAAAATCTCATCAATAAGCTTAGGTTTTATGCATAACTATGCAAGCTTACTCAAAATAAATCATTGATGTTTTACATAGAAAGCTCATGGAACCATGCATGAAGCATGCCGTGTTTTCAAAATAGTAGTATCAGATGACCTACTGAGTATGAGAAATACTCACCCTAATATATTATTTTTCTAGATTAGCTCCACACAGAATTAGAAGAAGTATGAGGAACATGTTAGTGCAATGATCAAGTGACTGATGAGAAGACAAGCATGAATGTAAGTAAACACTCTACCTTGTGGACATGTATCTGTATTTATTTACGGTTGGACTGTGAGCTGTGACTGGATAGACCTGGGAAGACATTTATGATTACAATATTTTTCAAAATTAGATTGTTGTGAAAGCAAATAACACTCGGGGTTTTCAAAATGAGTTTAAATGAAATGATTTTTTCCCTACATTGCATTGTTTTTATAAAATGCTTTTCAAATAGGGATGCATCCCGCCTTAGGAATTAGATATTACATTTTAAAATGCATGGGAAAACCCGGGTCGTCACAGCACTTGTCAATGTCACATCCCAATTTAAAAAAATTTCCAAAGTAAAAGTGGTTATTTATAAGTTTTTAGGTTAAATCTAGGTCCGCATCATCAATACAGTCATAATGCCTCTTTCGAATCGCGATTTGGACTCCTGTAGCTGTTAGAAATCAAATTTTAAGTGAAAATACTAAAATAATAGGGCTGATCGACCACTATAGCCCATTTGCACCGGCGGCGTAGGTTTACACCTGGTTGCACCGGCGCCCAGTTTACACTGGATTACATTGGCGGCCCCAGTTTACACCAGGTTACATTGGGTTACACCGGTGACGCGGAAACCGACGCCAGAGAAGACGATTAGCTTCCAGTCATCTCCGGTGACCCTACAAGTTCCAAATCACTTGGTTTTGAGCCGTTTTGTTCAAAATTTTGTCTAATTTTCATTTCTACCATCCTTTTGCATTAATTTTTCCAAAAACTATGGTTTTTGTTCCATTTTTTTCATGTTCCTAAAATGTTCCATGGGTACTGTTCTTCATGTTTTTTGGCAATACCAGCTGTTGGATCTCTCCCAAATTTAAAGGGTTTGATACTGGGTCTCTTGTACACTAGATGGACAGTCTGGGGTTTCCTCAGTGGATTTAAGCGCCAACAGTAGCACACCTAAAGTTCTAGGAAAAACTACGTTTTTCCTGTTTTTCATGTATTTTCTATTTTTCAATATACCTGTTTAATATAAAAATCAAGGTTTTAAGACTTACCTCGTTTTGCTGGGCTTTGGTGGACATTGCCAGAGCTCTACTCGCCGAAAAACTTAAAATTTTCAGAGCTAGGGTTTTGAGTAAAACTCAGTGAAACGGGAAAGGTGGTGTGATTTGGCGACTTAGGAGGGAGATATAGGCTATAGAGTTAAAGGGAAAGGGAAACTCTTCCCTTTCACGTCTCCTTCCGACGGTTTCTCCAGCGAAATCGCCGAATTTGGTAGAGACGTGTAGAAGAAGGGGGTGCAGTTATCAATTCAGGCCCTTGTGTTTTACGTCTCTGCCAATTTACCAAAATACCCCTATAACTACAACCTATATCTCCCTCCTCGTGGCCTTAATCACACCACCTTTCCCGTATTCACTATGTTTTTCCCCAAAACCCTAGCGCTGCAAAATTCTAGTTTTTCGGCGAGTAAGGCTCCGGCAACGTCCACCAACGCCCAACAAAACGAGGTAAGTCCTAAAACCTTGATTTTTATATTAAGTAGGTATATTAAAAAATAGAAAATACATGAAAAAAACTAGGAAAAACATAGTTTTTCCTGAAACTTTAGGTGTGCTACTGTTGGCTAATAAATCCACTAAGGAAACCCTGTTAGATTTCAAATCAGACCGTCCATATAGTGTATAAGAGACCCAAGATCAAACCCTTTAAATTTGGGAGAGATCCAATGGCTGGTAATGTCGAAAAATGTGAAAAATAGTACCTAGGGAAGTTTTAGGAACATGGAAAAAATTGCATAAAAAACATAGTTTTTGAAAAAATCAATGCAAAAGGCTGGTAAAAATGGAAACTAGACAAAATTTTGAACAAAATGGTATCAGAGCCAGCTCCCCTCGTGGTGTGGTGGCTAGTCGCATGCGGGTGCCTGGTCGTGGCTATCACGCGGGGATGCGTGTTCCCTAAGGGGGAAAGATGTGAAGCTCTGGGCTGATGAGGGCGGGCCAAGAGAAGGCTGGAAGGCTTCTAGGCTGGGGTGAGGGACAGAGAGTTAGTCCCACATCCTACAGGCAACAGCATCAGAGGCAACCCCAACCACAACGACAGCACTATGCACCTTTCTAGAGACAGCCATACAGGTGTTTCAACTGTGAAGACGTAGGCTACTTCATTAAGGACTGTCCTAAGGGGCAGAGAGAGAGGCAGACCGAGATGGGCACAGAGACAGCTACCGCGTCACGTAGCCAAGGACGAGTGTTTGCCATCACATCAGGACAGGCGTAGGCATCACACCAGGTCGTTGAAGGTACTCTTCTAGTCTCAGATCGACATGTCAGGGCTCTTTTTAACACAGGGTCTACACATTCTTTTATATCATTCATTTTTGCGTCTTGCCTTGATGTATGTGTGCACAAATTAACATTTGGATTAGATATTATGACACCTGTGGGAGAAACAGTAGAGACTGCCGAATATCTTCGAGAGATACCTATAGAGATATCAGGCGTGAGTATGGACACTAACTTCATCTTACTAGACATGGTAGACTACGATATTATTCTTGGAATGGATTGGTTAGCCAACTATTGGTCTATGGTAGACTACCAAAAGAAGCAGGTCACTTTTCTTATACCTGGGCAACCAGAAATAGTGTTCCAGGGTAGGAAAGATCAATTAGGTACATGCATCATTTTTGCTATGAAGACGGCACGATTTTATGCACGAGGGTGTAGCATGTTCCTCGCATATGTGATGGTTGAGGACAAGGAGCAAGCATAGCTTACTGAGATTGATGTTGTCCATGAATTTGCTGATGTCTTCCCTGAGGAGTTACCAGGATTGCTGCCAAGCAAGGAGGTTGACTTTACCATTGACTTAGTGCCGGGTACATGACCTATCTTTAAGACACCATACAGAATGGCTCCAGCAGAGTTGAGAGAGCTTAAAGTGTAGTTGCAAGAGTTATTGGATAAAGGGTTCATCAAGCCGAGTGGATCACCATGGAGCACCAGTCCTTTTCGTGAAGAAAAAGGACGGATCACTGAGACTATGCATTGACTATCGATTGTTGAACAGTGTTACTATAAAGAACTGATACCCTTTACCACGCATACATGATTTATTTGATCAGTTCCAATCAGCACAAGTGTTCACCAAGATAGACCTGAGGTCAGGATATCATCAGCTGAGGGTTAGAGAGGAGGATATCTCTAAGACTGCTTTTAGGAGTCGCTATGGCCATTATGAGTTCTTAGTGATGCCGTTTGGATTGACGAACGCACCTGCAGTGTTCATGGATCTAATGAACCATTTTTTTCAAGCTTATTTGGATAAGTTCGTGATTGTATTCGTAGATGACATCTTAATTTATTTGCCTAGTCATGAGGCACATAGAGAGCATCTCCACATGGTATTGGACACACTTCGTCAACATCAATTGTATGGCAAGTTCAGTAAGTGTGATTTTTGGTTAGACCAGCTGCAGGTCTTAGGCCACATCGTATCTAAAGATGGAGTGGCCATGGATCCAGCAAAAGTTGAGGCAGTGCTACATTGGGAAAGACCTAAGACAATGACTGAGATACACAATTTTCTTGGTTTGGCTGGATATTATTGTTGTTTCATAGAGAGATTCTTTAAGATTGCGTTACCATTGACCACCCTGACCAAGAAAGACACTCAATTTGTATGGACCGAGGCTTGCAAGGAGAGCTTCCAAGAGCTCAAGAGGAGACTTACTACTGCTCTGGTATTGACTTTACCATCAGGTGCAGGCGGTTATGTCATTTATTGCGACTCCTCTGGCAAGGGATTAGGAGCAGTGTTGATGCAACATGGGAAGGTAATTGCCTATGCGTCAAGATAGTTGAAGACACATGAGGTAAATTACCCAACATATGATTTGGAGTTAGCAGCGGTGGTATTTGCGTTGAAGTCCTGTAGACATTATCTTTATGGTGAGAGATTTGAGGTATTCACTGATCATAAGAGCCTCAAGTATTTCTTTACTCATAGTGATTTGAACATGAGGCAGCGTAGATGGATGGAGTATCTCAAGGACTTCGACTTCACCATACAGTACCATCCTGGCAAGGCTAACGTCATTATAGATGCCCTGAGTAAGAAGTCTGGAGTAATGATTGACAATTTGTCAACTCGGTTTAAGTTCTTTGATAGGATTTTAGAGGCATAGGACAAAGATAAAGAGACACAGGATCTGACAGATAAGACATATTTTTCGAGGGGACCAGATAGAGGAGTCAGATTTAAGGGAAGGTTGGTAGTACTGGTAGATGACGAATTGAGGCATGAGTTACTTCAAGAAGCACACTAGTCCTCGTATACAATCCATCCTGGAGATACAAAGATGTATCATGATCTTAAGAAACATTTTTGGTGGAATGGTATGAAGAAGGATGTTGGAGAGTGCGTTGCACGATGTTTGACCTGTCAGTAGGTTAAGGCTGAGCATCAGCGTCTATCGGGGCTACTTCAGACACTGGACCTTCCTGAATGGAAGTGGGATCATATTACCATGGACTTTGTTCTAGGTCTTCCGAGGACTGCTAGCGTCCATGACATGATATGGGTTGTTGTGGACAGGTTGACCAAGTCCGCTCATTTCCTCCCTATCAGACAGAATCAGACTATGGATAGTTTAAAGAAATTATATGTTAAGGAGATCGTAAGTCTACATAGAGTTCCCTTGACAATTATATCAGATCGAGATACTCGGTTTACCTCAAAATACTCGAAGAGCATACAAGAGGCATTAGGATCGAGACTGAAATGTAGCACAGCATTCCATCTTCAGACAGACGGACAGAGCGAGGGGACCATCCAGACTATTGAGGATATGCTACAAGCTTGTGTTATGGATTGGAAGGGTAGCTGAGAAGATCATTTACCATTGGTGGAATTTACTTATAATAATAGTCATCACGCTAGTATTGGCATGGCTCCATATGAGGCACTTTATGGCAGACCTTGTTGGTCACCCTTATGTTGGAGTGATGTAGGAGAAAGACACGTGGTGAGGTCTGAGTTAGCAGAAGAGTGTGCAGAGAAAGTCCGACTCATCCGAAAGAGATTATTGACAGCTCATAGCCTATAGAAAAGTTATGCAGATAAGAGGTGAAAAGACTTGGAGTTCATTGAAGGTGAGCATGTATTCTTGAAGATCTCTCCCATGAAAGGAGTGTTGAGGTTTGGAAATAAAGGGAAGCTTAGCCCCAGGTATATTGGACCTTTCGAGATCTTACGCAGAGTTGGGTCAGTGGCATACCAGCTAGCCTTACCACTATAGTTGACAAATGTACATGACGTCTTCCACGTGTCCATGCTAAGAAAATATGTGCCAGATCCCTCACACGTGTTGGAGTAGATCCCAAGAGAGCTACAGCCTGATATGACGTTTGAGGAAAGACCGGTGCGCATACTGGATACGAAAGTCAAGGAGTTAAGGAATAAGACCATTACATTAGTCAAAGTCCTTTGGCAGCATCATTCATTACAGGAGGCTATCTGGAAAACAGAAGAGAGATGCGAAAGATCCATCCAGAGTTATTTACATACAGGTATGTAGCTAAATTTCGAGGACGAAATTTTTATAAGGAGGGAAGGATGTAATATCCTTAATATTTGGGTATAAATTAAGAATTTATTTAATAAATTAGACAAAAATTTATAGATGGAATTTGATCCTAAAAAGTTAATAATTAGAAATTGCTCGTCGATAGGATTCCAACACCATAAAGAATGTGAAAAACAGAGCTCAAATGAAGGAGTTATAAGCCGTTGAAGTTATAGGGGTATTTTGGTAAATTGGCAGAGACTTAAAACACAGGGGCCTGAATTTATAACGGCACCCCCTTCTTCTACATGTCTCTACTAGATTCAGCAATTTTGTTGGAGAAACCATCGGAAGGAGATGTGAAAGGGAAGAGTTTTCCTCTCCCTTTAACTCTACAGCCTATATCTCCCTCCTCATTCGCCAAATCACACCACCTTTCCCGTTTCATTGAGTTTTACTCAAAACCCTAGCTCTGATACCAACTTGTAACACCCCGGGGTTTTCTGACATTTTTTTTAATAGTAATAATAATAACAATAGCATTTGGGATTCCATGAGAAAAAGGTTTTATTAATTTGTTTACTAAAACATTTCTTGAAAATATTCGGGTGTTATTTTCCTTTTCCAAAACATCGCAATTTCATTCACAACATAAATATAATTTCATGATAATAGAATTGAAATAATAAACCTGTCAATCAACGTCAAAATGTATCGGTGCCTTTATTTTCAAACTAATAAATATCCAAAACATAAGAATAATATGGCCCAGGGTCTATCCATCATACCATCCCATTAAATGTCCATCATATGTTTAACTGTCTTAATCAAATCCATAGAATAAAGTATACAGTCCATAAAGAAAATTAAATGATAATCCTATTTATTAACTCATATCATTGTCTATCAATCAAGTAAAGTAATCCCCCACCGCTATCACAGTTTCTCAATAGTCTTGCCCTTCCTGATGTCGTGCTCGAGATCTGAGGCATTGCAAAACAAAGCAATGCCTCAGCAAGCTATTGCTTGTGCAGGTACATAGACAATTAATGAAATAAATAAAATAACAGTAATGACAAAATAAAATATCTATCATTTATGACAATAAAATCATTATAACTCATGCTGACATAATATCCATTTATCAAGTATGCCTAAACATGCATTCCACGGATTTAAAATATGATATGAATCAATGTAAATGGGCATACAATAATAATAATGGTACCCTAAGGTAATGGGTCCCACAAGCGTCACATAAATAAATATCACTGATCATGAGTACTCATATCCAACCTCTGAGTGTCGTCACACCCATGCATATAATCTCATCACTATGCTCATTATGCAAGCACACTTAATAAGAGTATGGGTCGTCATGCCGCAGTGGCAACCCTCCATGGGTCTCAACCACTACCGCTCCCTGTCGACACCATAACGAGAGACTTAGTGTCTGTCCCCATGGAAAGGCCCGGACGAGTAGTGTGGACTATCCATGTTACCAAACCCCTACCTAATGCCATATACGGGCAAGTGTCTATCATATCAAAATCTCACCACATCTCAAATCTCGGAGGGTGGGTGGCCAGCCCTCTCCCTCTTAGCATGACGCCCACCGGGTGAGAGCACCCGTCATAAAACATAAAAACACGAAAATCATATATATGCCAAAACTCAAGAGTACTCGTAGTTCGCAATCCCTAAGGCACGCCCCTCATCCCAGGGGTAGCCTCTAAAAGGACCATCCACCAAGCCCCTATTTTTCTTTCTCATGCAAATCCATCAATTTCAGTGATGTAATAAAGAAAAGGAATTTCTAATTATGCATAATAGATAACACCATCTCATGAAATCATTTGTAATAAACCCGTTTAATACATGATTGAAATCAAGTAACGATTATAGTATTGAATTCTAAATCTAGCAAAATCAATGATTACTATCAAGTGAAATTTAAATTCAAAATCTATTATGATGTTATAATCATGCAGAGTTTGAAAATCAAAATAAAACATTAATTGTCATCACCTACCTCAACGTGAGATCACTCAGTTCGCTCGAAAAATCCCTTTAACTTATATGTTCGGATGCACCTATCAATGTCACATCACTATTTAAAAAAATTTCTAATGTAAAAGTGGTTATTTATAAGTTTTTAGGTTAAATCTAGGTCTACGTCGTCAATACGGTCACAATGCCTTTTCGGATCGCGATTTGGACTCTTATAGCTCTCAGAAATCAAAATTTAAGTGAAAATACTCAAAAAATAGGGCTGACCGATCACTACAGCCCATTTGCACCGGCGGCATAGGTTTACACCGAGTTACTTCGGTGCCCAGTTTACACTGGGTTACACCAGCGATGCAGAAATCGGTGTCGGAGAAGAAGACTGGCTTCCGGTCATCTCCGATGACCCTACAGGTGTCCAAATCACTTGATTTTTGAGTCATTTTGTTCAAAATTTTGTCTAGTTTCCATTTCTACCATCCTTTTGCATTAAATTTTTCCAAAAACTATGGTTTTTATGCAATTTTTTCCATGTTCCTAAAATGTTCCATCGATACTGTTCTTCTCGTTTTTCGGCAATACCAGCCGTTGGATCTCTCCCAAATTTAAAGCGTTTGATCTTGGCTCTCTTGTACACTAGATGAACAGTCCGATTTGAAATCTAATAGGGTTTTCTCAGTGGATTTATGCGCCAACAGTAGCGCATTCCTGATTTTTCATGTATTTTCTATTTTTCAATATACCTATTTAATATAAAAATCAAGGTTTTAAGACTTACCTCGTTTTGCTAAGCTTTGGTGGGCGTTACCAAAGCTTCACTCGCTAGAAAACTTGAAATTTTCAGAGCTAGGGTTTTGAGTAAAACTCAATGTAATGGGAAAGGTGGTGTGATTTAGCGATTGAGGAGAGAGATATAAGCTATAGAGTTAAAGGGAAAGGGAAACTCTTCCCTTTCATGTCTCCTTCCGATGGTTTCTCTGGCGAAATCGCCAGATCTGGTAGAGACATGTAAAAGAAGGGGGTGCCGTTATCAATTCAGGACCCTGTGTTTTACATCTTTGCAAATTTACCAAAATACCCTTATAACTTCAACGGCTCATAACTCCTTCGTTTGAGCTCCGTTTTCCGCATTCTTTATGGTGTTGGAATCCTATTGACAAGAACTTTCTAATTCTTAAGTTTTCAAGATCAAATTCCGTCTATAAATTTTTATCTAATTTATTAAATAAATTCTTAATTTATACCCAAAAATTAAGGATATTACAACTTTGAAGACTCCTAGGATAGAATAAATTTGAAGAATAGAGGACTTATGGAGTTTTGGCAAGACTGGACTTCAGTGGACCCCACCCCTCTTTATCTCTCTCACCTCTCCATCTCTCACGTATCTCTCTCTACTCTCTTTCTCTCACATGTCTCTTTCCCTCCTACGACTCTCTCTCTCTCTCTCTCTCTCTCTCTCTCTCTCTCTCTCTCTCTCTCTCATTTTCTTCCTTTACACACAATCTTTTCTTTCCAACTGCTCTTCTCTTCTTCAACTCTCGGGCATGACCATAAGGGCTAGCCAATCACCCTCTCTTCTCTCCATTCCTTCTTCTCCCCACTACCCTTCTTGGCTGGATAGTAGAGGCAGGCTTTCTCACCATTCCCCTCTTGTCGTGCACACACGAAAATCCCCCCTCTTCTTCTTCTCTCTCTCTCTCTCTCTCTCTCTCTCTGGTCCCCTCTTGGTCACTTTCTCCCTCTTCTGCCTACCACTCTTAATTCTTATTCTTATTCTCTTTCTCCACCTCTGCTCTTCTCCCTTGCTCTTCCACTACCCAGTACGTCTCCTCACCAATTCCTCTCTCTTTCATTTCTCTATAACTGCCGGATCAACAGCATTGAACCAAAAACCCCATCTCCTACAAGTTGCATTGCGCTAGTCCCATCGCCCTCAACTCTACTCCCAGAGTGGAACGGCTCGGCCCAGTAAAGCTCGATTCTTCTCCCTTCACTGGCCAGCAATCCTTTACATCATTGGCTGGCATCAGCTCTTTACTTTGGCTTCCATCGTCGGTCGGCCTGGAGAAGGAAACCCGATCTAAGTTTCCTCCCACATCTCTCCTCCACTTTCCTTTCACCCCTCCTCTGACCAGTTTCTCTCCCTCTGGTTCCTTGACCCACTCCGGTCGGCCAAGAGGAGAAAACTCGACGTGGGTTTTCCCTCCTTCCCTCTCTTCTCCTTCTCCCTCTCTTTTCTCATCTTGACATTTCATTATTAGGATTAGGAAAACTCAATACCAATTAGGTGTAGGTTAGGATATGTTTGGTTGAAGAAGTTAAACTTAGCGCTCACTAGGAGGCAACCCAGAGTTTTTTATTTTTGTATTTTTCTCTACATCACCCATATTCATTTCAAGTCCTACTTTTTAAAACATTGAGGACAATGTTTCTTTCAGGTTGGGGGCTGTAGAATTCCAGCAAATTCTAGTTCTTTTTTTTTTTTTTTTTAGGTGCTTCCCTTGATTTTTCAAAAAAAAAAATTGAGAAAGTGAAAAATTTTAGGTCATTTCCTATACTATGATGAGAATTGGATTTTCTTAAGTATAATCTAGATAAATTTAGCTTATTAATGGAATTGAATATGATTAATTCATCATTTTACTCATTTTTTAAAGTATTCTATGAAAGCAAAGTCTCAGATCACATTTGTATACGCAGTTGCATATAGATAGTTTAGATTGATAAGTAACTATAACTTAGAGATCCTGAAGAAATTCAGTGGAGATCTATAACCTAAGTGAGTTTTAGAGCCATTCATTTGTTTTTAGAGGTTATAAATGTTCCTAATTTTCTTCAGCGTGCTTTAAGAAAATTGATCCCAAACTCTTAAATTTGCCTAATTACCTGAATAATTATAATACTACCTTTAAAATTCTAGAAGTTCATTGAATTTGATAGATTATAGGAAACTTAGAAAATGATTTAGGCCATCCTTGTTGTTAACCTAGAGACATAAAGCCTACTTAGAAGTATTTTTACCACTAGTTAGCCAACTTGAGCCTTTCAATATAAGCCTTTTCTTTTATCACCCAAATTATCCTTTACCCATATTAACCTAATATAAATTATCCATTACCCATTTTCTTTGAAAAATAAGTTAGAGATGAATGAATGAATACCTTTTAGTTGCAATGAAAGTAGAAAAGTGGATATCAAGAAAAGAAATATTCTTCAAAGTGATTCAAAAGTGTGCAAAGAAAGAAAAGTGTGAAAGAAGAAAAAGTTTGAAGAATATAAAGAAAAATAGAAAAACAAATACTCACTTCAGTAAAGTAAAGAAGAATTGTCAACTTTAGTGGAAGACCTATACTTATTTTTTTGAAGAAACTTTGAATACCCTTATACCCTTTCTTTGGTACCTTGTCCTAAGCCTATGTTTTGTCCCAGTTAAAGACCTATTGATTTTAGGAGAAATATAGTCTTGATGAGGAAATGAATGGATAGGATCTAAAAGAGTGGTATTTCTAAATATTCAAAGGTAATGGCATCCATTCCAAAGGGATCAAAATAATTAAATTCCTTAATAACTCTTGTTCTTCATGAGTATATATCAGATAAATTTGTTTTTATTAACTCTTCTCACATAATTAAAAGAGATATATGATTTGAACCCTCTATCTGAGAGATTTTATTTCTACGCATATGTCATTAGTAAGGATTGAGGTCAAAAAATATTTCAGATGGAGTTCAAAAGTTAGAAGTCTACTTAGAGATAAAGATTATTCTATGTGTAGACTGTATACACACACACTCGCTTTGAGATTTGAGCTCAAATGGAATGTTTTTAGCATATGGGTAGGGTTTTGAATTCTTCAGTCATCTTTATTAGTTTGCTAAAGTTGATGATTTATTGAAGATGATTCTCTGAGAAAAAAATGGACATGACCTAAAAAATAAAAAGTTTGAAATTTTGTGATTTGATTTTTTGCATCTTTTACTAAGGACTAGCAAAATGTTGGTGGGGGGTGTGTTAAGTGTTCAATTTTGGTCAAAATACGCCTAATTTAGCATTCAATTAAAGCATCTAGGCCATCAATTTCAAGATTTTACATAAAATATTTCATTTAGCTTTAATTGGCCATCCAACCATTGAATTGGAAAATTTAACAGTCAGATGATCATCAGAGCTAATCAAAGGAGTAATGAATGGTGTAAATGATTCTAATTGGGTCATGTGCATTGCAGATCAATCAACTCAAGCTTGGATGATCCAGATCTAATCAAGGAGATTAGATGAGGATGATGAAGCTTCCTGGAAAGAGAAGACTTTAAAGACTCCTAGGACATAAGAAATTTGAAGAATGGAGGACTTGCAAAGTTTTGGCAAGACTGGACTTTTGGTGGACCCCACCCCTCTTTATCTCTCTCACGTATCTCTCTCCTACTCTCTTTTCTCTTTCTCTCACACATCTCTTTCCCTCCTACGACTCTCTATCTCTCTCTTGTTTTTTCTTTTACACACACTCTTTTCTCTCCAACTGCTTTTCTCTTCTTCAACTCCTAGGCATGACCATAAGGGCTAGCCAATCACCCTCCCTTCTCTCCATTCCTTCTTCTCCCCACTACCCTTCTTGGCTAGACAATAGAGGTAGGCTTTCGAACCATTCCCCTCTTATCATGCTCGCACGAAAATCCTCCTCTTCTTTTCTCTCTACTAATCTCTTTCTCATTCTGGTCTTCCCCTCTCTTCTCCACTCTCTCCCAACTAGCATCTCCAATCTTCAATCTCTCTCTCTCTCTCTCTCTCTCTCTCTCTCTCTCTCTCTCTCTCTCTCTCTCTCTCTCTCTCTCTCTCTCTCTCTCTCTCTGGTCACTTTCTCCCTCGTCTACCTACCACCCTCAATTCTTCTTCTCTTTCTCCACCTCTGCTCTTCTCCCTTGCTCTTCCACTACCAAGTACGTCTCCTCACCAATTCCTCTCTGTCGGATCAACGACATCGAACCAAAAACCCCATCTCCATCAAGCTCCACCATGCCAATCCCATCGCACTCAACTCTACTCCTAGAGTGGAACGGCTCGACCTAGTAGAGCTCGGTTCTTCTCCCTTCATTAGTCAGCAATCTTCTACGTCATCGGCTGTGCCATCTCCCTTGCTAGTAGACACTCGCATTGCATCAGCCACCTCAGCCCCATTCCCCTCTCTTGGCTCACTCTTCTCCTCCTTCCTCTGCACCGCACTGGCCCTGCACCATCACTGATAGACGCCCAAATCTCTTCATCTCCTCCTCTTCAGCCGGTTAAACAGAGGAAACCCTCTTTCCCATCTTCGACATCATCTCTTTGCTCTGGTGTCCATCATCGGCTAGCCTAGAGAAGGAAACCTGATCTAGGTTTCCTCTCACATCTCTCCTCCACTTCCCTTTCCCCCCTCCTTCTCCGACTCATTTCTCTCCCTCTGCTTCCTTGACCCGCTCCAATCGGCCAAGAGGAGAAAACCCGACGGGGGTTTTCCCTCCTTCCGTCTCTTCTTCTTCTTCTTCTTCTTCTTCTTCTTCTTCTTCTTCTTCTCCCTCTCTTTTCTCCTCTTCCTTCTTCCCCCTTGTCCACCTCTGGCTATCTCCTCTTTCCATCAGGTTCTCTATATTTTTATCATTTAAAATAAAAACTAGAGAAATTTCAATTTTGCCCTTGCCACTTTAATTGAAATCTCATTTCTGTCCTTTTATTTTATTTACTTCTGTGTCCTGGTTTGTTTTAGTTTTATTTTATTTGTCTTCTGCTTATCCAGGAACTATATTATCTAAGACTGTTTATTCCAGCTTAACCAGATTAACAATCCGCTTGAATAAACAAGAATTTTTCAATTCCTAATCTTTTTCACCTCAGAATTTCAATTAATTTTCATGGATCATTCTTAGAACATCCTTATACCTAATTGACATTTTTGATGTTAGATCTGAAATCCAAAAATCAATCTGAGTACTCCAAATCCTGAAATCACAAATTAGCCCAGATCTCTATGATTTTGAGGAATCTGACAAATTCGAATGGTAGATCTCTAATCAAGAATGTGCTAAAGACATTTGTAAAGGTGGATCAACTTTTAGAAGATTAGAACTAAAGATATTGAAGATACTTAGGCTAAGGAAATAGGTTTCTTTTTATGTTATTTGGTTTATTTTATTTCTGATTGAACTGAAAATTCTGTAATAGTTTAGAAATTGAACTGATCTAAACTCTGATTCTAATTCTAATAATTCCAGTAATTTTTTGTTATTTCTTTTTAATTTTAGATAATTAAATTTTATTTAAAACTCTATCTTTTAAAGCGAGTCCCTGTGGGATCGACCAATATTTGCATAGCTATACTATAATAGCCTGTGCACTTGCGGTTAAACATCAACAGGTCTGATCATACTTGATCTTATTGATCAAGTGGGTCCCTTTGCATTTTTTTGGGTTTTTCTACCATAAAGGGTAGATTCCTCATTTTATGTTAGATCTTGTCAAAATAAATCATGGATATTACTTGATTTTAACATTATATCATCATTGCAGTAGATCCCCGAGATCTAATCATCTTAGATCTTGAAGATCATGAAAATATGAAGCTAAATTCCTAAAAATAGTAAGTTTCTTGCATAATTTTATCAATTTTATGATTTCAAATGAAAATAGACCTTACAAGCTTTCCATAACTTTTTTCTGATCTTAATTTAGAGTTCAGATGACTCCATAATTGAAGATTAAAGTTCACAGTCGTTCCAAGGGTTCCGATTTGATCTGGGCTCAGCAGAACAACTTGCTTAGATCAAATCGGGAGGCAGGTCTAGTCAGGCTGAGTGGGCCGCGCTCCTATCATTGGGACGTAGGTAGAAACGCACTGCCCGGGACAGCGTCACTCGATGTGTCATTCAGTCGGAACGATGTCACTTGCAGAGCAAGCGGGGAGACACTCCCATAGGGAGCATTTCCATGCGGCGTCTCGCTTCGGTGTCTCAGTGGCTCGATCTCTTAAGGGAGATTGGACAGTCTGTTTTGGAAAGTCCAATCAAATACCCTTCAATTAAGGGCTCAAAATTTGGTTAAATTTTATGAAAATTCTACCCTAAGAGTTTTGGATCCTTCGGATCAATTAGATGGCTCAAATTTTCCATATGAGCCCTCCATCATCCCGAATTTAAGGGTTCTTATCCTTACTTGATTTTTATTATTTTTAACTAAAACTAATTTCAAAAAAAATAAAAATTATATAAGTTAACATGAAATAAGTGTCGAAAGAATTTCCACCTACCTGATTGGAGAAAAACATTGGTTTTGCAACCCAATTTAAAAGAATACCAACTTGATAAGATGGCCTAAGAATAACTTGTCTTGTGATTTTTGATTGTTTAAACTATTGGATCTTGAATTTTCTTTTGTTGTTTTGTTCATAAAGTAGTCTAGGACAATATGAATGGTGGGATTTGTGAGATTCGATTGGAACAAAGTGCCTAATTGAATTTAGGTCTCTTGTTTCAATTAGAGAGAGAAGAAAGAAAGTGAAAGATGAGAGATTTTTGGGAGTTTTAGAAATTTGGGAATGAATCTAGATCTAGTTTTACAAGGGAAGCAAGATAATTTAGTGGTAAATTTTATGAACATTTTTGGAGGATTTTTGGGCATGTATTTATAGATGTTTTTGAATTTTTCATAATTACTTGTAATAATTATGTTCCAATTCTTTTGAATATTAAATTAACATTGGATCCTCCACCATTAGCTATTAGTGGTTTGACCACTCATTACATCTTTTTTGGCTGTTGGATTCATTTAAGGGTCCCTTGTGGACCCCATAGAGGTGTGAAAGGACCATTTTGCCCTTTTATGGAGAAAAATTCGTTTTAGTCTTCCAAACTCGAAATTGAGCGTAATTAGTGGTGTTGGAATTGTATGTCTGAGTATATTCTAAATATTGATGTCTTAGGTTTCGGTTATGGATAAAATTATCATTTTACCCTTTGATTCATAAAAATGGAGAAAATTAGAAAATTTTCATTTTAACTCTAAATTGAATGTACTTAGTGTCATTTCGATCAGTTTTTTGAGTACATTCATAATTTCTAAGTTTTAAATTGTGTTTTAACCTCTATAAAAAGAAAATTTCCAATAACCTAATATTTGGGCCTAGAATTTGTGAAAATTCAAACTAAATTGATTTTCTCAATCAATTTACAAAAATTTGGGTTATTACAATCTTTCCTCCTTATAATAATTTCGTCCTCAAAATTCACATTTCATCTTATTTATGAGTTTTCATTAACTCATTCATAAGTTTGCTCATGTGGCCTTGCCACTTAAGGAAACCTCCATTTGCTTTCATTCATATTTCATGTTACCTTCTCCTTAAAGGTAAAATCACATTTTTGGGTCATAAACACACATCTTACTAATAATGCTAATGCATTAATCACTTAGCTAATTTCTTGCTAGACTTTCCAAAAGGATTAATAACGCTCAATTTAGTTGTCCCTTTTGTTCAAAATTCTCTGTTTCTAATATCTATTTCCTCAGAGATTTACATTTTATTTTATTTTATTTTTTTCCTATGAAGGTTGAAGTTATTTCATCTATTTCAAATCTCAAACCTTCCAATGAGAGATTTATGCAAATTCATAATAAAGAAAAATTATTGTTCCAATATCCTCAATCAAATAATACTTTTGCATCACTATAAGGCATAAACAAAGTATCTTCAATCTTTCCTTTGGACGATTGACCTTCTATAATAGCAAATACCCTCCCTTGGTGTCGAGGGACACTTTTTGGTTTGTCATCCTTGATTGCCAAAGGGTTGTTGTAGTGATCAGCCATATTCCCCAACTCTCAACACATGAGTCGCAAATCTCCTTAACTGCATAAATTTGTTATCGTACTCTACCATTGACATGTTTCCTTGTCTAAGTTCCAGAAACTCTATCAACTTTCTTGCTTGTACATGAGAAGGAAAATATTTGTGGTTGAAGAGTTCCTTAAATTCCTCCCATGTAGTATTTTCAGAATTTGAGAAGGTATTGTTAGCTGATCTCCACCAAAATGCAACTACTTATTTTCATAGATAGGTGACAAATTTAACTTTCAACTCTGGAGGAGTATGTAGTGCACTGGAAGTCCTTTCTATTTCATATATCTATTCGTTAGCCTTCTCAGCTTCTCTCTTGCCATTATACCCCTTAGCCATCTTTTGAAACCTTTCCATCATTTTCTCAACCTTTTCTGGGGCTAATGGAGAATTTCTAGCTTCTTCACTTAGTACAAGGGAAGATTAGCCCTATACTAGTGTGGGAGTATTTGGTGTTGGTGTATTGTGTCTCACTTCAGGGTAAGCTTGAGCCTAAGTACTTGGTACCTCTACTGGAGGTGATGAACTTTGGAACTGTTAAAAGTGAGGAAGAAGGTTCCTTAATACTCTTGTTACCATCTCTTCCTCATTATCCATTGTTAATCTCTATGTATTATCTTCTGGAGTACTTTGAGTTGTCTGCCTTGTGACTCTCTTTGGCGGCATATGCTCATAAACCAAAATTCCTATCAGTATTCCATACAACTATTTCTATCATATAAGTAGAATCAATATTCCTCTAAATTTTATCTCCTTATTTATCTTTATTAAAATTCTTTTTATTCACCAATTTTGAAAATATGTACCTATCTCCTTAAATTCTTCTCAAGTAAGATCATCTCTATTTTGATGATTAAATTCTTTAACTAATTGTCATAATACTATATCAATGTAGCAATTGTAACTCATACATTTATATTTATTATTATTAATTTCAAATTTTGTAATAATTCTAAGGTTTTATCTTTAGTATCTATTTCACCTTTCCAATAAGGGTTGGATTTATCCTTCTTCATCCTTTCCCTCTTATTTTTTCAACTTATCATCTCTTTCTCTTAATCTCCATTATTTCACCTAATAATAGTTATATTAATGTATTTTATTTCTACAAGTATCTTTACTTAAGATTTCAGGTTATACTTGAATATCATACATTACACCTTCCTCTATTGTAATGTTTTCGTTACTTGTTTCTAACTTGCTATTCCCCATATTGATATCATTAGCTTACTAAATAGTACTCCTAGTTATTTCACTAAGTACTATCTACTTATACTCCACTAGTACTTCATGAGTTAATTACATTAATTCCTCACCTAATGAGTTAATCACATAACTCTTCCTATACTCATTCTCAACTAATGAGTTAATCACATAATTCATTCTCTACTCATTCTCATCAAATACTATCTTATTTCTTATTCACTCACTATTTCTCATCCTCTAATTGGATTGTCATCTTCATATTGGACATAAGGGTACTGTATTATGATTGGATGAATGGCTCTGATACCAACTGTGACGACTTGGGTTTTGATAACACATTTTGTAATACATTTTTCAAAGGTAGGGCGCCCTTAGTAGTAAAAATTTTTTGCAAAACAAAGTAGCAAAAATTCCTTTCTTTAGAACTTATTTTGTAAAACCCAAGTCATCACTTCATACATATCATAAATAGAATTTTGTACAAGAAAAAATTCCATTAAAAGAATATACTTTTATTAAATTCCAGAATCCATCTAGTCATTCATAGTACAGCACGGGTATCTATACAATACTTATCCAAATTACATAATCCAAATTTCAAAGCTTACCATACAATAAAAACTCTTAATGCAATAGAATGCTCTCAAATAAAAATACATGTCTTCAAGGGATATACCTTGATTTACAGTATCTGAGATATTGTAAACATTCGAACATTTACAATATCTTAGCAAGCTATGCTTGGTAGGGGATTCAAGAAGCATAATAATTTGATAGTATAATCATAATACTTCATAATCCCATCATTCATACTCATGGATCAATCTCTTTACTTTGTCATATATGTACATCCTTACACATACATACTATATATGTCGTATAGATATATATATATATATATACGATCAAAACCATGAAAAATAGTTAATATCTTAAAACATCAATAGTCACACTCAGACACATTGAGTTGATCAATCATCCAAACTCTGTTGAAAAATACTCCCTCATTTGGGCAATATCATCACACTCAGCCATACTGAGTTGATAAAACATCTAGACTCTGTTGGAAAAATACTCCCTTATTTGGGCAGTATTGGCTTCTCATTATGCCATGTATCATAATGCAAAATATTCTAAGGACTACTATGCTGCAATCTGATCCGTATTAGTGCCCTTGAATAACTGCTTTCATACTCTATGAATGCCAAATGTGGAAAATCGTCTATGTCATGTCTATATGGGGAGACAAACTGTCACAGTGGTGGCCTTTCCATAATTTTCCCACCCAATATTTTGCCTCTCTTTGGGCACGGTATCATCATATATATCACATTTTGGAGAGGGGGTGACCAAACCCTCGTAACCCACCTAGCATAGCATCCCTAGGCATACAGTTATTTAAAACAAAAGGCACAAGCCTCCTTGCTTGTATATAAAGTATTCTTTTACTTATCAGACGTCTTATCTATATATAACATCATCCTCGTATTTTGGTATTCTTATACCGAGGATAGGATTTCACTTCAAACTTAGTGATCATCATTTACAATGAATGATACCCATGTTGATATAAGTTTAGGGATCACCATTCTATATGAATGATTCCCATGCATTGATTTTATACTTATCAGACAATTTGACTGTTTATCTAGGGCTGGATACCTTCTAATTCTATATTCACTTAGGGTTTTCCTTAATTCTAACTTAACCATTTCATATGTGTTTTGATTGGATCATAAGGGTTTTTCAATGGATTTAATACAAGTATTTACATTATACTTGTCAACATTGTCAGACATAAGATCATGTATTCACATGTATTTCTCATATAGATGCATTCATAAAATCCTCCTACCTTCAAGTAGTGATTCATCTCTTCAAATCTTCCATGATCATGATTGACATATGAAATCTATAAATCCATATATACTATCAATATTTATACAATCTGAATAATCCTATATATATTTTTTAAACTTATCTATATTCTTTTTTTAGTCTTGTCCTTTGATATAAAGGATCTAGATCTTGTGTCCTATCATGATCTATCTTCCTCAATTAGTATTGATTAATAGATCTTATGATTAGAATGATCTTTTAATCTTTTAGATCTAAGTATTTTCTATTCTAAGCCTTTGTGTACTCCTTTCTTTGATCTTGATCTTTCATAGATCCTTTGATCGACAATTTATACTTGTTGATAAAGATCAAGAGCTTAAATCTTCTATTGTCTAGTTCTTCTTTGATCTAAGTTTAGTTGTTTGATCGTCTCTAAGGAGGATGATCTTGGTTCTCTTCCTTGAATCATATTTGATCAAGGGTTTGGATTCTGTATCTATATTTGTCTACAACATACATACACAAATATATACTAAATTATAACATTAGGATTCTTATTGTTCTTAATCATTTAAGATCCATGGATCTTGTTCAATCATCCTTATCTTACTTACAATTTTTATTAAGATTAGATAATTGACTAACCTTTATGCTATTATTATTATTCAACCAGTTAATGTTTTACTGGTTGAAGGTAGCTTATTTCATCCTAAGTCTAAACAGCTCCTCTTATTTCCAATTGACTAAGGCTTACTAGCTAAATGACTGAACATAAAGTGGTTACTTCAATCCTCATGTAAGGACGTATTTAGATATCATAAATGTCAACGGAAGGTAGGGGAAGAGCGAGGCTCTATTGGAGAACTCCCTTAACCACTATGTTTAGCATTCACTAGAGTGACCTTAGCTCAACCTTTCATAAGGTTCCTACGAGCATTTTAACCCTAAGTACTCTTTCTAATTGATTTTAATTAAATCTATAAAAATTTAAAATGTCATTTATGGGGTTTATTATTCTCCTAGTTTGGACCAAGGATTTGATAATCCTTATATTGTCCTATTAACTATAGCCCTTACTAATATTAAGTCAAAGTCATTCACTCATCTTAATTGTCCATGAATCTTTTTTTTTTCATTAGTTTATATTTTTGGTGATTTATGCTCATTATATCTCAACAACTACGTAACATTTGAATCTACTAATAAAATTTGACAATAAATAAATTATAAACTTTAAAGCATAAATCCAATATAAATTTAACAACTATTTATACTAACATGATTCCTATGAATAAAAACTATACTTAAACTAGCATGATCCTAAGTTATGAAATACATGAAATTTTAGTAGTAATATAATGGAATCATGCTAAATTCTTAATTTTAGACTAACATGACCCTAACATAATTAAATCTACCAACTTAATGACAAACTAATAACATTTAGAGCATAGCATGCTAAAATTTAAGAATTACACTATCATGCTTCCTAATTTAAAACTTAAATCACATGTATAATTCTATTATCAAATTAAAGACAAGTAAACTAATTAAGATCAAGGATTTTAATTACATTTAGGGTTTTTACTTCATTAAGATCTAAAGATCATATCCACTTGTTTTTTTTCATATTTAATCCTTGATCAAACTGGATTCCATCATAATATCATTCATTTAATCCATCCCAAGGGTTTGATCATACTTGATCTTATTGATCAAGTGGATCCCTTTGTATTTTTTTGGGTTTTTCTACCATAAAGGGTAGATTCCTCATTTTATGTTAGATCTTGTCAAAATAAATCATGGATATTACTTGATTTTAACATTATGTCATCATTGCAGTAGATCCTCATGATCCAATCATCTTAGATCTTGAAGATCATGAAAATTAGAAGCTAAATTCCTAAAAACAGTAAGTTTCTTACATAGTTTTATCAATTTTATGATTTCAAATGAAAATAGACCTTATAAGCTTTCCATAGCTTTTTTTCAATCTTAATTTGGAGTTCAGATGACTCTACAATTGAATACTTAAGTTCACAGTCGTTCTGAGGGTTCATATTTGATCTGGGCCCAATAGATCAAGCGGCTTAGATCAAGTCGAGCAGAGTGGGCCGCTCTCCTGTCATTGGGACGCAAGAAGAAATGCACCACTCGGAATGATGTAGCACGTGGAGCATGTGCGCGGAGACACTCCCACAAGGTGCGTTTCTGTGCAGTGTCCTGCTTCGGTGGCCCGATCTCTTAAGGGAGATCGGATAGTCCATTTTGGACTATCCAATCAAATTTCCTTCAATTAAGGGCTCAAAACTTGATTAAATTTTATGAAAATTCTACCCTAAGGGTTTTGGACCCTTTTGGATCGATTTCCATCTGAGCTATCCATCGTCTCAAATTTAAGGGTTCTTATCCTTACTTGATTATTATTATTTTTTACCTGAAACTAATTTCAAATAAAAAATAAAAAATTATATAAATTAACATGAAATAAGTGTGGAAAGAATTTTCACCTACCTGATTGAAGAAAAAAATTGGTTTTGCAGCCCAATTTAAAAGAATATCCACTTAATGATAAAATTGCCCAAGAACCGCTTGTCTTGTGATTTTCCATTGTTTGAACCATTGGATCTTGAATTTTATTTTGTGGTTTTGTTGATAGGTCTCTTGTTCCAATTAGAGAGAGTAGAGAGAAAGTGAAAGATGAGAGATTTTTGGGATTTTTGAAATTTTGGGAATGAATCTAGATCTGGTTTTACAGGAGAAGCAAGATAAGTTTATAGTAAATTTTATGAACAATTTTATGAATATTAAATAAACATTGGATCCTCCACTACCACCTCCTTCTCCACTATTAGCTGGTAGTGGTTTGACCACTCATTACATATTTTCTAGCCGTTGGATTAATTTGTGGGCCCCATGGAGTTGTGAAATGACCATTTTACCCTTTTATGTAGAAAAATCTGTGCATTCTCCCAAACTCAAAATTGAGTGTACTTAGTGGTGTTGGAATTGTATTTCTGAGTATATTCTAAATATTGATGTCTTAGATCTCGGTTATAGGTGAAATTTCCATTTTATCCTTTTATTCATAAAAATAGAGAAAATTAGGGATTTTTCATTTTCACTTGGAATTGAACGTACTTAGTGTCATTTTGATTGGTTTTTCAAGTACATTCATAATTTCTAAGTTTTAAATCATGTCTTAATATCTACTAAAAGAGAATGTCCAATAACTTAACATTCTAGCCCAAAATTTTTGAAAATTCAAACTAAATTGATTTTCTCAATCAATTTACAAAAATTTGGGTTATTCCAAATCTAAACTAATGATGGAAATAAAAAATGTATGAAATTAGAAAATTTCTAAAGTTTGAACTTTCTAAACCTAAACATGGAAACTTTCTCAACTAAATTAACATGGAAAATAAACCTAAAACAATTATCTAACTAATAAATCAAAACATGTAGTACTTATGGAAACAACAAAACAAGTTGTATGCATGGAATTAAGCTAGAAAGAATGCATGAAACAAAGTAATTAAGATGCATGGATGAATATGACAATATGCATGAACTATGATGCAAAACTAATCTAGCATGGAATTCATGAATGGAACAAGAATTTGAGAATGAGAATCTAATCTAAACTAAGCAATTTGCCTAAGGGAAAACACCTTGAAACCATGTGCATGGACCATGGGCTTATGTGCATGATTTATGAGGTAAACATAGACTAAAATCAATGGACGTCTAGCTAACTATTATGCAATGTACTCTAAGAAATAAAAACACAACATAAAATCTTAATTAATTTCCTAAAGAATAACTTAGACCAGCAGTAAATAATGTAAAGGATTAAGCATAAACAAGGTGGTAGTTTTATGTTGCTGGAAATTCAAGCGTCATGCAATTTCCAATTTCCAAGTAATAAACACATAAAGGCAGAACTTTATATGCATTAAAAAAATCATTTCAATAGTTCTTCACTACTGGAAACAAGTGTAAACAAGAACTTCAAGTGATTTCATTGAAATAGTACCAATTTCATCTAAAAAGTTGAACGCATAAAACATATATGTAATGCTGGAATTGTGTTCAATTCAAGACATGAAAATTGATTCAAATCAATTCCAAAACACCTTCGAAAATCCTCAAATTGATCTCCTCTTATATACAAGTGGTTTGTAAGAGAAAAACAAAAGAAAAAATGGCTGGACTAGCTAAGGAACTTAAGGAAAGGAACACCTAAAACTATGTCTATCTCTAAGAAGAAAGAATGAATTGCCAAGAGGCAATAGAAGTAGAGATATTTGTATGAACCTAAGATTGACATATTGTTACCTAGCAAAAGCACTGATAAAATTAACAAAATTTTAGCAATGAGAGGAGGGCGGGAGCCCCATTAAAGACTGATAACCAGGAAGTTCCCCCTAAAAGAACACTTTCAATATTTAGAATAGATAATTCATGAGAGCAAAGAAATTGAAAGGGAGGTTACCCAAAGAATCCAAGCCGGTTTTATCAAATGGAGATGTGCCTCTAAAGTTTTGTGTGATCAACGAGTGCCACTCAAATTGAAAGGAAAATTTTATAAGATGACTGTAAGGCAGGCCATACTCTATGGATTATAGTGTTGGGTATTAACGTACAACATGTACATAGGACGAGTGTCACCAAAATACGATGTTGAGATGGATGAGTGGAAAGACAATAAAGGAAAGAATTAGAAATGAAAATATTGAGTAAACTTAGGAGTAGCACCAATAGCAGCAAGATAAGGGAGATTAGACTTAGATAGTTTACATGTCCAATAGAAACTGAAAACAACGCCTGTTAGAAGAAGTAAGGTGATACAAGTCCAAGGTTCTAAAAGGGTAAGGGGAAGGCCTCAAAGAACATGGATAGAGGTGGTGAGAAAAGATTTAAATTCTTTGGGAGATGACACTTAATAATGGGTAATGAAAGAATATGATTCGTGCAATCAACCCCCAATCGAGTTAAGGTCTTGATGATAGTTTGGTTAGGAGAAGATGGCAGACATACATTCCCAAATCAGCCAATTGTGAAGCAGATAGGTTGACTTAAGAGGGTGAGCAAACTTTAGGACTGAGAATATTAGGTTCAAAAGATTTGTGGTTCATAATTTTTGTTTTTCTTTAATCTTTTGTCAATCTTCTATCATATGCTCTAGCTAAGTTATCTAGTACCTACTTATCATATTATTTTGAAGAAATAACATCCATGACCCCTACCTTATTTGTCTGCTCTAACCAAATTGCCTTAAGAAAAATGTCATAAGACCCAATGTAACCATCCTAATTTTTAAATTCTATTTTAAAGGATTATAAATAAAATTTTAATAAATACAAATGGGAGAATCTTTAGATTTAGGTCCCATAGAATTGATCTTTTGAAAGACATCAAATTAGACCCTAATACCTTTCATATTTAGATTGTATTAAAAAAAACAACCGCAATGACACTAATTTTGCTAAAATCCGAGTCAGACGAATAAATGGTGATTTTTCTTGCAAAGGGCATTTTTGTAATTTCATTAATGGGCCCCACCTATAGAAATCTAAGCTTGCTCCTAATAAGGTGCCTAGAAAACACCATGAGTAGGAATCATGCATGTTGACTAGGATAGTGTGGGTGTTATGATGGAAAAGGAACATCATCATAAAGGGTTAAAAAAAAAAAAAAAAGAATGAATAAAGTAAAAAAGGGAGGGGGCCAAAATTGATATTGGCACCCCCAAGTCAAAACACAAAAACAAATGCTAAGTCTGTTCCCGCATCGACGGAGAACAAGAAAGAAGAAGGAACTCGACGCCGGGAAGGAGGAGAAGAGGAAGAAGAGGGAGGAGGAGAAGAGAGAAGGAGAGGAGAAGGAGAAGGAGAGATGGGGAAGAAGATAGTATGCCTGGAAACCCTAGGTCACACCAGGTAAAGAGAGGGAACCAAGGAAGAAGAAGTCGGGAGGAGAAGGGAAGAAGAGAAATAAGGAGAGAGAAGAGAAGGGGGAAGGGACGTACATACTGGAAAACACAAATTGCGAGAGAAGAAGGGCTGAGGGATTTCGAGTTTGCCAGATGTACCAGTTGTCACCAGAGAAGACGACGGCTCGAATCGATGATCTGAGCCAATCATCCTGCTCTACCCAACAAGGTAAATTGAAGCCCTAAGTTTGTGGGGTGATTCAAGCTGTTCCTATCATCCCATCCGAAGAAAGACCAACGTGCAGCAAAAGGGGAGATCGTCATTAGAAAATGATGCTCAATCCACCTTCTTAGACAATCAATAAGGGGCATGGAATGATTCAGCGGTAGGATCTGTAAAACCCACTTGTTGAATTGATTTCTTTTGTAGATTTGAGGAGATGCACACTAGATCTAGGGATTTAGTATGAATTTGTTGATTTTTTTTTTACCGCAAGTGCACGGGCTATTGTAGGGTAGCTTATGCAAGTACGGGTCGATCCCACGAGGACTTGATTTAAAATGGAGTTTTCAATAAAATCTAATTAATAAAAGAACCAAAACAAAGACTATACTAGAATTAAACTAACAGTAAAATAAAATTCAAATTTATTCAACTATTGCAATGTACACAATTATTAATTCCAAAAACACAGAAAATGCAATAAAATGATCAGTCCTGGATAAGCCTGTCCTGGATTGCACTGTCCCTGGATAAGAAAAACGCAGCTAAAACAAAATCGGAATAAAGAAGGACACAGATGGAATTAAACTGGGGACACAGATGGAATTAAACTGGGGACACAGATGGAATTAACAGGAAAGAACAGATTTGTAATTTCTGTTAAAGAGAAGGGGCAAAATAGGAATTAAATGGGAAATCTGGTTTTTAAGAAAAACCAGACGAAAACCCTGTGAAGAAGAAGACCGGAGGAGAGAGAAGAGGAGGAGAGGGAAAGAAGAGGAGGAAGGAGGAAAAAGAGGGAAACCCGACTTGGGTTCTGGGTTTTCTCCCCCAGGACCGTCCGGTGATGAGAAAGAAGGCTGACGATGATGATGGATCAGAGAGTGGAGATTGATGACGCTAGTGAAGGGAGTTGAGCAGACGACTGGTATGAGGCGTTGCCAACCGCGTCGAGCCGTTGGGCTGGGCGCACGATCCAGTCGGTGAAGAGAGAAGAACCCAGGTGCTTGGTTGGTGATGAGCTGGGCGTCACACATCTGGTCTTGGGCAGATGCCGGGCCGATGGTACTCGCCGGTAAAAAAATATGACGCCCTTTTCTGGGCGTCGTGTGGTTATAGAGTCGCATGGCCAATGGGATGCGGTGGTGCAATGGATAAAAGAGGGAGAGAGAGGGAAAGTTGAGAGTACTAAGGGTGTGTGGTGGGTGTAGAAGGAGAAACGTGGTGTTTGGTTGGGAAGGTGTGGAGAGTGGTGACGGGTCACCAATGGAGAATAGGACTGGAACGATGAACCGGGCAGGTGATAGTGATGGGTCGAAGTAGGGGCTGTGGAAAAGGATGTGCGATGTGCGGTGAGCAAGGAGAAGAAGAGAGATGGGGGCTGGTGATGGGTGCGACTAGATTAGGCTGGGCTTTGAGCGGTAGGAGGAATTGGGGTGGTGCGGTAAGGACTGAAAGCAGATATTTGGACGGTGAAGGTGAAGTAGAGATGGTGTCAGAAAAGATGAGAAGGGTGCTAGGTAGAGAGAAGAATGTAAGGCAAAGAGGAGAGTCCGGTGATGGGTTTGGTGCGGGGAAAGAAGAACGAGAGAGAGAGCAGATAGGAGGGGAGAGGACTTTGAGAAGAAAAGAAGTGGGGTTGACGGGTCTGCTTGGGAAAGAAGAGTTTTGGAAGAATGGGAAGTGAGGAGAATAAGAGGGAGAGTTGGGTACGTGAGAATGAGGAAAGGAAAAAGAAAAAAGGAAAGAAGGAAAAAGGAAAAAGGAAAAGGAAAAGGAAAAGGAAAGAAAGAAAAGAAAGAAAAGGAAAAGAGAAAAAGGAAGGGAAAGAGGAAAAGGAAAAGGAAAAGGAAAAAGGAAGAAAAAGAAAAAGGAAGAAAAGGAAAGAAAGAAGTGGGGGAAGGAGTTGTTCTTTCCATTTTGTCCATTTTTATTCCATCCCTCTCCATGGGTGATCTGGTCCATCCATCGCCTTTTAAGTTGATCTGCACCGTTATCTTTTACTCGTATCCATCCGTGCGTCCTTTGGTTGATCTGCAAAAGAAAAGACTAAATTAGAATCATCTGAACCGCACATTAGTCATCTAATGAACTCTAATGATCATCTGACCGTTGATTTTGACAAATTAAGGTTTGGATGGTCAATTGGATTTATATTCAAAATCAAGCTAAGTTTTATAAAATTGAACGGTTAGATGATCTAATTGAACGCTAAATTAGGGGAATTTTGACCAAAATTAAACACTTAACACACCCCCCAACCAGCATTTTGCTAGTCCCGAGCAAAACATGCGAAAAACCAAATTTCAATATTTCAAATTTTATTTTTAAGTCAACTCCTCTTTTTCCTCAGAGAATTATTTTCAATAAATCACATTAACTTTATCATACTAATAAAAATAGTGAGAAATTCAAAACCCTACCCATATGCCAAAATAATTCCAATTAAGCTCAAATCTCAGAGTGAGTGTGTGTATGTATAGTTTACATATGGAATCATCTTGATCTCTAAATAAACTTCTAACTTTTGAACTCCATCCGAACTATGTTTTGACCTCAAGCCTCACTAATGACATACACTCAGAAACAAAATCTCTCAGATAAAGGGGTCAAATCATATCTCTCTTTTAATTATGTGAGTTGAGCAAAATTTTCTCACATGTACTCATGAAAATGGGGAGTTACTAAGGAATTTCATTGTTTTGATCCCTTTAGAATAGATGCCATTACCTTTGAATATTTAGAAATACCACTCTTTTATATTCTGTCCATTCATTTCCTCATCAAGATTATATTTCTCCTAGAATCAATAGGTCTTTAACTGGGACGAAACGTAGGCTTAGGACAGGGTACCAAAGAAAGGGTATAAGGCTATTCAAAGTTTCTTTAAAAAATAAGTAGAGGTCTTCTAAAGTTGATAATTCTTTCTTTCTTTGATTTTTTCTAAAGTGAATATTTTTGTTTCCATTTTTCTTTGTATTCTTCAAACTCTCTTTTTTTTTTTTTTTTTTTTTTTCAGACTATTTCAATACTTTTGAATCACTTTGAAGAATATTTCTTTTCTCGATATCCACTTTTTCATTACAACTAAAAGATATTTCTTCATTCTTCTCTAACTCATTTTTCAAAGAAAATGGGTAATGGATAATTTATACTGGGTTAATATGAGTAAAGGGTAATTTGGGTGGCAAAAGAAAAGGCTTATATTAAAGGCTCAAGTTGACTGACTAGTGGTAACAATACTTTATGGGTAGGCTTTATGTCTCTAGGTTAACAACAAGGATGGCCTAAATCATTTTCTAGGTTTCCTATAATCCATCAAATTCAATGAACTTCTAGAATTTTAAAGATAATATTCTAATTATCCAGGTAATTAGCCAAAATTAAGAGTATGGGATCAATTTTCTTTAAGCTCGCTGAAGAAAATTAGGAATATTTATAACCTCTCAAAAAAATGAATGGCTCTAAAACTCACTTAGGTTATAGATCTCCACTGAATTTCTTCAGAATTTCTAAGTTATAGTCACTTATCAATCTAGACTATCTATATGCAACTACGTGTACAGATGTGATCTGAGACTTTGCTTTCATAGAATACTTTGGCAAATGAGTAAAAAGAGATGAATTAATCATATTCAATTCCATTAATAAGCTAAAGTTATTTAGATTATACTTCAGAAAATCCAATTCTCATCATAGTGTAGGAAATGACCTAAAATTTTTCAATTTTTTCAATTTTTCAAATTTTTTTTTTTTTTTTGAAAAAACTAAGGAAAACACCTAAAAATCTAATAAAAACTAGAATTTGTTAGAATTCTACACCCCCCAACCTGCCAGAAACATTGTCCTCAATGTTTTAAAAATTAGGACCTAAAATGAATATGAGTGATGCAGAAAACAACAAAAATACAAAATATGGTACAGAGGGATCAAATCCACTCAATCCTGATAAACAGGATCCTCCAGAGTTGTGGACTCAACTTCTGGATTCTCATAATCTAGGAAAGGCTTTAAACGTTGACCATTTACTTTAAAAGAATGACCAGTCCTAGTATTCTCAATCTCGACAGTCCCATATGGAAAAACTTCTTTTACTATATATGGACAGTCCATCGAGATCTAAGCTTACACGGAAATAAGTGAAGCTTAGAATTGTAAAGTAGAACCTTTTGGCTTGGAGTAAAGGATTTTCTCATTATCTTCTTATCATGAAAAACTTTCATCTTTTCTTTATATATCCTATTACTCTCATATGCTTCTTTCCTGATCTCTTCCAACTCATTAAGTTGGAGTTTGCGATGTGAGCCTCGCTTTATTCATATTGAAATTGAATGTCTTTATTGCCCAATAAGCTCTATGTTCCAATTCCACAGGCAAATGACAAGCCTTACCGTATACAATACGATAGGGAGACATACCAATCGGGGTGCGATGTGCAGTCCTGTAAGCCCAAAGCGCATCGGTCAGTCGAAGAGACCAATCTTTACGATCTGGATTAACAGTCTTTTGAAGGATTTGTTTGATGGCCCGATTAGATACTTCTACTTGTCCACTTGTTTGTGGGTGATACGGTGTTGCAACTTTATGTGTAATATTATATTTTTTCATTAGTGCTTCAAAGGGTTTGTTGCAAAAATGTGTACCGTTATCACTTATAATGGCTCGAGGGGTCCCGAATCTAGAAAAAATATTTTCTTTTAAAAATTTAAGAACTATTTTGTGATCATTATTCCTACACGGGATAGCCTCAATCCATTTTGAAACATAGTCTACGGCTAATAAGATATAAATGTAGCCAAAAGAAGGTGGGAATGGACCCATGAAATCGATACCCCAACAATCAAAAATTTCTATGATAAGAATAGGGTTTAGAGGCATCATATTCCTACGGGTTAGTCCTCCTAACTTTTGACATTGCTCACATAATTTACAGAACACATGTGTGTCTTTGAACAACGACGGCCAATAAAAACCGCACTGTAAAATCTTTGCCGCTGTTTTCTGGGCAGAAAAATGTCCACCACATGCTTCTGAATGACAAAAGGAGATAACACTATGTTGTTCTAAGTCAGGGACACATCTCCTAATGATTTGATCTGGGCAATATTTAAACAGGTATGGATCATCCCAGAAATAGTGCTTAACATTGGAAAAGAATTTTTTCTTTTCTTGTGTAGTCCAATGTTCAGGAATTTTCCCCGTGACTAAATAATTTGCAATATCAGCAAACCAGGGAGGATGGGAAACATGAAAAAGTTGCTCATCAGGAAAAGTGTCTTTAATTGGCAACTCATCTAAAGGCTCTGTTAGGACTAGGCGAGACAAATGGTCAGCTACCACATTCTCTACTCCCTTTTTATCTTTTATTTCAATGTCAAACTCTTGGAGTAAGAGAATCCATCTAATTAGTCGTGGCTTAGCATCTTTCTTAGAAAGAAGATACTTGAGGGCCGAATGGTCAGTGAATATGACTATTTTAGATCCAACCAAGTAAGACCTGAATTTATCCAATGCGAAGACAACTGCTAAGAGTTCTTTCTCCGTAGTAGAATAGTTCATTTGGGTATTATTTAAGGTCCTACTGGCATAGTAGATGACGTATGGCTTCTTTTCTTTTCTCTGTCCTAGTACAGCTCCTACAGCATAGTCACTGGCATCACACATGATTTCAAAGGGTAGACTCCAATTAGGTGGCTGCATGATAGGTGCGGTGGTCAACTTGTCTTTCAATTTTATAAAAGCTTCTTGACAATCCTCCGTCCACTCAAAAGGAGTATCCTTTGTGAGGAGGTGACATAGTAGTCTAGATATTGCACTAAAATCCTTAATGAACCTCCTATAGAATCCTGCATGACCTAGGAAAGAGCGAATGTCCCTAATAGATTTTGGAATGGGTAGATTGGAAATTAGATCAACTTTAGCTCGATCTACCTCTATACCTTTAGATGACACAATGTGACCTAAGACAATTCCATTAGGAACCATGAAATGACATTTTTCCCAATTAAGCACTAGGTTCTTCTCTTTACAACGAGTTAAGACTTTTCTTAGATTTTCAAGACATATTTCAAATGAATTACCGAAAACAGAAAAGTCGTCCATGAAAACCTCTAAAATTCTCTCCACCATGTCACTGAAAATGCTTAACATGCAACGTTGAAATGTGGCGGGAGCATTACATAATCCAAATGGCATTCTTTTGTAAGCAAAAGTGCCAAAAGGACATGTAAATGTGGTCTTTTCCTGATCTTCGGGTGCAATTTCTATTTGGTTATACCCTGAATAACCATCTAAGAAACAATAGTACTGATGTCCTGCAACCCTTTCTAACATTTGATCAACGAAGGGCAAAGGAAAATGGTCCTTCCTTGTGACATTCAACTTTCGATAGTCGATACACATACGCCAACCAGTAGTAACCCTGGTAGGGATCAATTCATTGTTGGCGTTAGTGATTACTGTCACTCCAGACTTCTTTGGAACCACCTGAGTAGGACTTACCCATTTGCTATCACTTATGGGATAGATGATTCCCACATCAAGCAACTTTAGGACTTCTGCTCTAACCACATCTTTCATATTAGGATTTAACCTTCTTTGCATTTGACGACATGGCTTAGCTTCATCCTCTAGATAGATCCTATGGGTGCAGATTAAAGGGTTAATGCCCTTTATATCAGCTATGGTCCATCCTATAGCACCTTTGTGTTCTTTTAAAGTGTCTATTAACTTTTCCTCCTGAGATGTTTCTAATTGGGAGGAAATTATTACAGGAAAAGTCTCTTTGTCTCCTAAAAAGGCATATTTTAAATCTGAGGGTAGAGATTTCAATTCTAGCGTAGGAGGTTCTATGAATGATGGAAGGGGAGTGGACTCCCTCATTGGAAGGTCCTCAAAAGGAGGTTTCCATTTTTCTGTTTCCATGATAGGAACGAGAATCAAGGAGGGCATTAACTTCCTCTATTAATGCATCCTCATTAAACTCATTAAAATGGGCCAAACAGGCCTCTAGTGGGTCCGACAAGGAAGATGACTGAAACTGATCTTGCACAACTGAATTGATCATGTTAACACTGTGCAAATCATCAGTAGTTTCACCAGGTTGCTTACAAATGTTAAAGATGTTTAGCTCTAATGTCATATTGCCAAAGGACAGTTTCATGACACCATTTCTACAGTTGATTAAGGCATTGCACGTAGCCAAAAATGGTCGTCCCAAGATGACTGGTATTTCATTCTTGTCATTCACCACCGGTTGAGTATCTAGAACTAGAAAATCGAAAGGGAAACAAAATTGTTCTACACGGACTAACACATCCTCTATTACCCCTCTCGGTATTTTTACGTAACGGTCAGCTAGCTGGAGCGTAGTAGATGTAGGTTTTAGTTCACCTGCACCTAACTGTTCATATACCGAGTATGGTAATAAATTTACACTAGATCCTAAATCAAGAAGAGCTTGGTTAATCTTGTAGCTGCCAATAATGCAAGTAAGAGTGGGGCAACCAGGATCTTTGTACTTTGGTGGTGTATGGTGTTGAAGAATAGAACTAACTTGTTCACCAAAAATGCCTTCTTCTCGGACATTCAACTTTCGCTTTATGGTGCATAAGTCTTTTAAGAATTTGGCATACGATGGGATTTGTTTTATAGCATCTAAGATCGGTATGTTGATCTTGACTTGCTTGAAAATCTCTAAAATCTCATCATTAGAAGCAGACTTTGGGGCTTGACGCAACCTTTGAGGAAATGGAGCAGGTATAGGACATGGATCAACAGGTGAAACAGGGTCCTTTTGTTTAGAGTTTTCTTTAACTTTCGTGGATTTTTCTACCTTTTCAGTCTTTTGAGGCTCATCTTTCTCAATTCTTTTACCACTCCTAAGAATAGTAACAGCCTTAGTTTGTTCCATGGTAGAGCTAGATGTTTCATCAGATGCATTAATGCTAACCGCATGCACTCCCTTAGGGTTTGCTTGTGGTTGAGCTGGGAACTTTCCTTTTTCCATACTTTGGATCATTTGACTCATCATGTTTTTTAATTCATTCATGGACTGGTTGGTTTGTTTTATTTGACTTTCTAATTGAGAAATTTTCCTTTCCTGGTTTTGAACGTTTTGATTATCCTCAACATGCCTTTTAGGTGGAGGTAAGTAAGGTCCAGAAGGAGGTTGATGAGTTTGATAAGGTAAGGTAAGAAGTCCTTGGTTTTGTTGATGAGGTTGATATTGTCCTGATTGTGGAACATTAGCAGTAGGTCCATTTTTCCAACTAAAATTTGGATGGTTTCTCAGTTGGGATTATAAGTGTCTGAATATGGGGAGAAAGGTCTTTTATATGTGTTAAGTGCATTAGCTTGATCATGAAGTACATCTTGAAAAGCAGGGATTGTAGGACATTCCTGAGTAAGATGTGACGTACTTTCACAAATACTACACACTTGTTCTTCTTTATTTGAGTTTTTCTTTCCCATTTCTATGGCTTCTACTTTTCTCGCTAGGGATGCTACTTTGGCATTGATATCATCTTTTTCAGACATAGCATACATGCCTCCCCTAGCATGGGTGTTATTGGGCTTAGGTTTATCTGTATGTTCTATTCTTTTCCGAGTCGGCCAGGTCTGTGCACTTTCAGCTAGCCATTCCAAATACTCTTCCGCCTCATCTGGTTGTTTGTTGAGAAAGTTACCATTACACATCATCTCTACAAACTGGCGCATGTCAGAATTTAGTCCTTCATAAAAGAAGCTGATGATGCGCCATGGTTCATAGCCATGATGTGGGCAAGTGAGTTGTAGTTCTTTGAACCTTTCCCAGCATTGATAGAATGATTCTTTATCCTTCTGGGTAAAGTTCATTATTTTGCGGCGAAGCGTATTGGTTTTATGGGTAGGGAAAAACTTCTTTAAGAATTCCCTAGTCATTTCATTCCAGGTTCTTATGGAACACGATGGCGATGCATTAAACCACATTTTTGCTTTTTCCTTTAAAGAGAAAGGAAAAAGTTTAAGCCTGACAGTATCTAGACCTATATTTTGAGTTCTCTGGGTACTACATACCTCATCAAATTCTTTAAGGTGCAAATAAGGACTCTCACTATCTAGACCATGGAATTTGGGAAGTAATTGGATTACTCCGTTTTTAATTCTAACGCACCAGCATTTTGAGGAAGAATTACACAGGATGGTGTCTTTGGTGCGTGTAGGTGAAGGTAGTCTTTTAAAGTTCTACCACGAAAGTTTTGATGACCCTCATTATTATTATCCCCATGTTCACTTTGTTGGTCCCACTCCCTATTGTTTCTTCTCCAATCTCTATTTGGTTGATGATTATTCCTCCTTGGTGGAGGTTGATATTCATCTTCTATCAAGGGTGGTGGGTCCTCATTCATGATGAATGGAGCCCCTTGACTTCCATGGGGTGAATTACCCCTTGAGCGTTGATCAGCCATAGATGTGGCCTGATCTTGCAGTATGTCTTTTTGGTCGTACTTGACTAACCTTAGGTTTTGTCGCGTCTCCAAAAGTGCATACAAGGGAAGCTTCTTTTTCGTTTTTTGTTTTTTGTTTTTTGTTTTTTGTTTTTGAGAAAACTAACCTAAATGATGCAACCTAACTTCTAGAATGATGCACAAACAAAAGAGCACACTCAAATAATCCTAAGGCTAATAAGCGACAATATATTTGATTTTCTTGATTATACGTGGGGACGATGCTTTTATTAGCCTAGACTAGCGCTCCTCCTCTTTTTAGAAGTTGATTACTGCTTACTAGTTGGGTTTTGTCCAAAGTGGTTAATACAACCCTCGTGTAAGGAGGCGTTTAGACCTCAACAAACGTCAATAGGAGGTGGGGGAAGAGCGAGGCTCTATTAAGTAACCCCCAATAACCACAGTGATCAAAAGCCACTGGATTGACAGTAACTCGCGTCCTATTAAGAGGGTCCTACGAGCATGTGATGGCCCTATAGGTCTCTTCTGATTGATTTTAAATTAACATGAAAGGACGGTTTGCGCGCTTGAGGTGATTATCCTAAGTGGGCCAAGAGGTGGTGATGAAATCCACCCTTGATCTTATGGGGGTAGGGTACCCTTACTAATTAATTTCACACACCATGGCAATTCGATCAGCATATAAATCACCTTAAAACTTTAAACATGCCCTAAGAATGCAATTAAAAGCAGTAAACTAATGCAAAATCCTAAAATGCAACAATTATAAAAAAAATGATTCTATATGAGTTACACTACCAAACAATGCAAATTATTCTAAATGCAAACCCTAATCTAGGAAATAAATGAGTGAGGAAACTCACAGTGGGGTTTCTGATGAAGATCAAGTGTGGGCCACCTTATCCCACACTTGCCCTGTATTATACAACCCTTTAAATTTTAAAATGGAAATTGCAATTTACAAGGATCCTCACTACAAGATTCACTCAAAAGGAAAAAGAAAGTCCTATTCTAAGAAAGCAGGGAAGTTTCCAATTTGGTGAAGATCCACTTGCCAAATTCCTCCACTTTCCTATTTCCTGAAAAATAAAATTAGAAATTAGTACCAAATTCAGGAAACAAGGTAATTATGCCCTAAAAAAAATTGAAAAATGCACCTAAAATTTCCTAAAATGCTAAAAATTGCAATTCCTAATTTTATGTATTTTTCTGGATTTTTCTGATTTTTTTTTTAATTTTTTGATTTTTTGGATTTTTTAATTAAATTTTATGAAAACTCTTTTGCAAGTCCCCGGCAACGGCGCCAAAAACTTGTTGATTTTTTTTTTACCGCAAGTGCACGGGCTATTGTAGGGTAGCTTATGCAAGTACGGGTCGATCCCACGAGGACTTGATTTAAAATGGAGTTTTCAATAAAATCTAATTAATAAAAGAACCAAAACAAAGACTATACTAGAATTAAACTAACAGTAAAATAAAATTCAAATTTATTCAACTATTGCAATGTACACAATTATTAATTCCAAAAACACAGAAAATGCAATAAAATGATCAGTCCTGGATAAGCCTGTCCTGGATTGCACTGTCCCTGGATAAGAAAAACGCAGCTAAAACAAAATCGGAATAAAGAAGGACACAGATGGAATTAAACTGGGGACACAGATGGAATTAAACTAGGGACACAGATGGAATTAACAGGAAAGAACAGATTTGTAATTTCTGTTAAAGAGAAGGGGCAAAATAGGAATTAAATGGGAAATCTGGTTTTTAAGAAAAACCAGACGAAAACCCTGTGAAGAAGAAGACCGGAGGAGAGAGAAGAGGAGGAGAGGGAAAGAAGAGGAGGAAGGAGGAAAAAGAGGGAAACCCGACTTGGGTTCTGGGTTTTCTCCCCCAGGACCGTCCGGTGATGAGAAAGAAGGCTGACGATGATGATGGATCAGAGAGTGGAGATTGATGACGCTAGTGAAGGGAGTTGAGCAGACGACTGGTATGAGGCGTTGCCAAACTGCGTCGAGCCGTTGGGCTGGGCGCACGATCCAGTCGGTGAAGAGAGAAGAACCCAGGTGCTTGGTTGGTGATGAGCTGGGCGTCACACATCTGGTCTTGGGCAGATGCCGGGCCGATGGTACTCGCCGGTAAAAAAATATGACGCCCTTTTCTGGGCGTCGTCTGGTTATAGAGTCGCTTGGCCAATGGGATGCGGTGGTGCAATGGATAAAAGAGGGAGAGAGAGGGAAAGTTGAGAGTACTAAGGGTGTGTGGTGGAGTAGAAGGAGAAACGTGGTGTCTGGTTGGGAAGGTGTGGAGAGTGGTGACGGGTCACCAATGGAGAATAGGACTGGAACGATGAACTGGGCAGGTGATAGTGATGGGTCGAAGTAGGGGCTGTGGAAAAGGATGTGCGATGTGCGGTGAGCAAGGAGAAGAAGAGAGATGGGGGCTGGTGATGGGTGCGACTAGATTAGGCTGGGCTTTGAGCGGTAGGAGGAATTGGGGTGGTGCGGTAAGGACTGAAAGCAGATATTTGGACGGTGAAGGTGAAGTAGAGATGGTGTCAGAAAAGATGAGAAGGGTGCTAGGTAGAGAGAAGAATGTAAGGCAAAGAGGAGAGTCCGGTGATGGGTTTGGTGCAGGGGAAAGAAGAACGAGAGAGAGAGCAGATAGGAGGGGAGAGGACTTTGAGAAGAAAAGAAGTGGGGTTGACGGGTCTGCTTGGGAAAGAAGAGTTTTGGAAGAATGGGAAGTGAGGAGAATAAGAGGGAGAGTTGGGTACGTGAGAATGAGGAAAGGAAAAAGAAAAAAGGAAAGAAGGAAAAAGGAAAAAGGAAAAGGAAAAGGAAAAGGAAAGAAAGAAAAGAAAGAAAAGGAAAAGAGAAAAAGGAAGGGAAAGAGGAAAAGGAAAAGGAAAAGGAAAAAGGAAGAAAAAGAAAAAGGAAGAAAAGGAAAGAAAGAAGTGGGGGAAGGAGTTGTTCTTTCCATTTTGTCCATTTTTATTCCATCCCTCTCCATGGGTGATCTGGTCCATCCATCGCCTTTTAAGTTGATCTGCACCGTTATCTTTTACTCGTATCCATCCGTGCGTCCTTTGGTTGATCTGCAAAAGAAAAGACTAAATTAGAATCATCTGAACCGCACATTAGTCATCTAATGAACTCTAATGATCATCTGACCGTTGATTTTGACAAATTAAGGTTTGGATGGTCAATTGGATTTATATTCAAAATCAAGCTAAGTTTTATAAAATTGAACGGTTAGATGATCTAATTGAACGCTAAATTAGGGGAATTTTGACCAAAATTAAACACTTAACAGAATTATCTGTAGATTCTAAGATTTTACTTGAAAAATATTATCAAACCTTAGATTAGCTTGGTTAGGACCAAAGAACAGCACTGTTAGGGGAATTAATCAACCTGTCTGAGGTTCTGATCCTTCAATTGAAACTCGAACATGGATGATCCGAACCTTGAATCAACCTACAATGGGAATCCGACCCCTGAACCTTGATCCATAGAGAATCCAGCCATTTATCTCATCCATCATTAGTGGACAAAGATTGACACTAAGCTGGATTGCTCATTAGAGACCAGATAGGGATGATTCAACCCATGAATCGATCCACATACATGATTCAACTGTTGATCTTGTCCATGATTGGTGGACAGAGATTGACAATAACATAAATTGCCTATTTGAAACTAGATAACATAGATCCTAGAGTTAGTCTATTACAGATTTCAAATGTTGAACTATAACCTTACAAAATTTATAAATTTGGATGATCCAAGACTAGTTAGAGCTTATATCATGCACGTACAACCTTGAAAAGCCAAACCTGATGCATTCAAACTGTTGGATCATCTATAAAAGACAAATCTGACCACTTTCAATTAATGTTAGCCATCAGGTCATCTCTAAAAGGCTGATCCAACCATTTAAATTGATGAAACACTCACCCTAGACCTCAGATTTCAAGTGGAGAGAGTGAACAGCAGATCGGAGAATGATATGATACTGTTCCTTATGTTTGATTAATGATTAACCACATAAAATTGGATTAGTATATGAAAATAGAAGAAATTCTCAAATCTAGTTTATAATAGAAAATTTAATGGACTAGATCAAGTTGTTGATGAATTGATTAGGTGATAAAACTTGGACGTTAGAAAAACATAGGTTGAATCTTGTAAGTGTTAGTTTGTATAGGCAACGACTTATAACTACGAGGATCATTAGAATGAAATTGAATCTGATGATAAGTCATTGGTAAATGATTCAAACTTTTAGCCTAGGATCAACGATGAATCTAAAACCTAAGGGTTTCATGACCTTGAGTTGAACTGGACCATTAAACCTTAAAATGAATGAAACCTTAGGTTATATGTATATATTTGAATTGTATGAAAATGAGAACTAATCCTAAAAACATCAAAATTAGGCACCGAGTAGAGAGGTGCAGTCAAATTGGCCATTGAGGAATGTGAAAGCTTGGGGAAAAGGAAAATCTTCACAAGAGGTAGATGGTTTTAACATCTATTTACCCCTAAGATTTTAAATAATCAAATATTAGTTTACCATGTTTTCTAGTTGAGATTGCTTAACTATCATGGAATTTACACTTCATCATGATACCTTATTTTATGCTTTTTAAGAATGCAATGTTTGCAAATGAGGCATGGGAATTATATCTATATATCTTCATAGCATTGATGCATGCTTTTATGTGAGAAACGAAAAAAATATTGCTTGTTATATGCTCTTGTGTGTTTTTGAAAGAAATTATTATAATTAAAATTGCATCAATCCCATGTTTTGAGATGAGCTATAGAAATACATAATTTTGCATGAGATATATGATATATGTTTTAATTTCATTTTGGGATTGAAACATATCTTTGTTCAGGCTAATGAGCCTGGTGGTCACTATTCTAAGAGGTTGTACGGGATTGCCTCTTGGTCTCTAACCACCAAAGGTGGTGGTAGGTATCCATGCCCAAAGTAGCATCGTTTTCTCGACTGTTATTGTAGGAACAACCATTGGAGGTGGTCATGACACCCTTTCGAGATGTATCCATAGTCGCCGTGGAGGTTGTGGTGGCTATTCTCTAAATACCGGAGAAGCATGATTCAGTGATCTGGTCGTGAGCATAGTGTGCCACAGGATTTCTATTATGTAACCCACGTAGATGGGCTTGATGATGGTCTTTAAAAGAGCACTCATAACCAATTGACTGATGTGTTCGTCGAGGTGCATATGTGCACATGATGATGTTGTCGATTTGGGATTGCCAACGTTTGTGGTTTAATTGATGACTACTTTAATACTTGAAGGCTCTTATGGCATTGGATTTTTCAAGTTATATGCATATCTTTCACATAGTTCTTAAGTTATGCTTACGTGTAATTTTCTGATATGTTTTATATTGCAATTTACTTGAGATTACTATGATGATTCCATCATTTGAAAAAATATGTATTTAAAGTGGTGCATGTCTTATATTGACACTATCGAAAATGTTTTAGCATGAAATCATGAATTGAGATTGGCCTGCAGCTTAAATCACGTTTCTTATCCCTAACTTGATCATTCTATTCTTTAGAAATTGCATGAAAAAAAAGGATTTGAGATGTTGTTTAGAATTGCATGAAAAACTTGGTAAAATAGATGTGAAAACTACCTACACAAGCATAAGCTTGTTGAGACATTATAAATTGTTTACAATGTCTCAGGGTTAAAGAAATAAGACAAAGGAGCAGCAGGTCATGTTAGAGAGTTCAAGATGACAAATTAGGTATATCAAATATGTTTGCACTATAGTTAATTTAAATAGTAGACTGAAGTAACACTTTGATCTAATATGACTTTACTTTATGGATATGTAGACATGTAAGTTGAGGTCGTGGTTGTGTGGATATGATTGGATTGATCTTGGCAAGTATATTTCAAGTCGTGGATGTTTCTTTGGTTTTCATTTATTATGATTTTCAAAACACTTAGTTATGCTTGTAAATGCGATGGGATGGAGACAGAGTCTCCCTTATTCTTGTTTTTATAAAAATTATGTTTATAAGGTATTTCGCAATGACATGTGATAAATGTCTAATGTCCAAAAAATAGAGGAAACTCTACTAGATTTTTGGTAGAAATGTAGTGCTCATTTCGTCGATAATACTTTTGGAGAAAAGAAAAGTGACACCGAGGGTTTTTAAAGGGGTCTTTTCATGAAAAATATTTTTCGCTATTTGTTTTCTAAATATTTAGGGCCTGACATTTCAAAAAGAATTACAAACATGTATTATAAAAAATCGGGTCGTTACACCCAAACTAGTGCTTTATGGGTTTGTATTGATTTGACAAGAATTTGAATTAGTCGTCCTTTTCACCTTTTATGATTAGATTCCTCTCATTGTTGAGATGACATAGAAATCCCAAGTCCTTCTCTTTAATAGATTGGTGACAGCATTATTGTTTGACATTTACTAATAAAGGCCCAGGAGCCAAAATGCCCCCTAGACTTTTTATAATATTTAAGTTGACCCAAAAAAGTTTTAATTGAACCAATGTCAATGCTAAACAAATGAGAAAAGGTAAAATTTTCCATTTAAGTTAAGATGTTACTCTACACCATTAGATATAACTTACATGGGCAGTTTTGTTAACGTGGCAAGCTAATTAGTCTGACATGGAGTGCCATGTGAGACTATTTTTAATCATTTCTTTTTCATTCTCTCCAATTGATGTAGAAATAACCCTCTAGATAATTTTGATTGACTATCGTTACATTGATTAAAGTGACACTCATTAAACCCATCAATGACTTCTAAATTGGGGCAGTCATGACTATCAAACCTAGTTACAATCACTAATGTGTATTTTGAATATCATGTTATGGTATTTATATGTCTGCAACTAAACCACTTTTAGGTGAAAAGTGGTTTAGTTGTAAAATGCAAAGGAAAAAGCTATTTAGGAGTTTTTAGAAAATTTAATGAAAGAAATAGATCTTAAGGAGTCATTTGAATGACTTAGAGTTGCCAACTAGACCAAAAATAAAATGAAAGTTGGGACAAAGTTTTGCTGGAAGAACAAGACAATGTAGAGCAAGAAGCTATTGAATATAAGTTAGATAATCTCTTTCTTTCAAGTAATAAGAATGAACAGGATGGAGGAGCAAAGATAGGAAGACGAAAGAAGAAACCCATCCAACTCTGTCTATCAGATAGATTTGCCTCCCAACTTCAATATCATATCGAGAATTATGAAATTCAATTAAAGTTTATTTTAAAATCTTCTATAATATTTTTTTAACCCTTTTTTGGTTTACTTTTTTTGTTTAATTGATTGGGAAACCTTGTTCTTTTTCTATTTGATATGTTTAAAAAACATTAAAAGCCTCTTCTTTTAGGTAAAATATTTGTACATATTTGCAACCAATGTTTTGTTTTGGATGTTGTTTGACATATGTTTATTGCTTACTTTCATGGGCTTGTTTTACTTTTAATGATTAATATGGTTATTTAAGTCCTAATACTTATGGTGGTGTGCAAGGGGGAGTGGTGATGAAAATGTGGAGAGGGAAGAAGATTGGCCCCACATCACTGATGCATGGGGCCCTTCTCATGTGTTTCATTTTGCCTAATTTGCAAACCCCAAATCCAATTCTCTTGCAGTGTCAAAAAAAATGAAACATATGTTGATAAAGTGAGGCTTTACCTTTTTGCCTAACAAAAAATGAAACAAAGTAATACATTGTGGAAAATGATAATTAAACTAATGCTCTTAATTTATTTATTTTTTACAACTAAGAGTTATGTAGCAAACTACCTAAAAACTATTATTATAATTCCTAAATATACTTGAAATCTCCCAACAAGGGAAAAGTTCCACCATGAACCTCTGACTAAGCATAACATAGCAAACTACCTAGAACCTCTTATCATAATTCCTAAATATACTTGAAATCTCCCCAACAAGGAAAAAGTGCCACCTTGAACATCCAACCAAGCATAATAAGGAGAGGCACCATGTTATTTGCAACAAATTGCATTAGGCTACTTTAGGCAAACCAAGTCTCTGGGTAAGTGTCCCTTTAAACTTGCATGTGTCCCATTTAACAACAATAGTCTGGTTAGTGCATGTAATTGACTAAAGGGAGTTAACCAAAGTGGATAGTTAAATAGGAAATGTAGCAGGCTAAATGCGAGATTCACTCACTTTGAGGCTTGGTAAAAGAGCCTCAATATATCATTTCTCATATATTTATAACCTCTTTTATTACTTGGAAAAAATTTACAAACAACTTAAAACACTTTAGTTCTCAAGTTGAAAAAAAAAAAAAAACAATTTAATCCCTAGAACTATTGCTTTTTTTACACTTAGTCCTTCCATCAACTTTTTGTCGACATAAGTGATATTTGGGCCTTGCACTTATTATTTTGATATTATTTGTTTATTTTTTAAAAAAATTTAAACATTTTAAACCCTTCTTTATGCCAGAATTTTACCAAAGAGAGAGAGGAAGAAAAACGTAGGTTGAGATCCCTCTTTGTTAGAATTTGCAATAGAGAGAGAAAAAAGCATCATAACCCGTCTTCACATTAGCAGGGAGAGAGAGAGGATGGATTTGTACCAGAGAAAGAGAGGCAAGGTTGATCTAATCTATTGTCCCCAATCAGATTTGTCGCCCCCATCCAATCTCTCTCTCTCTCTCTCTCTCTCTCTCTCTCTACTAGTTTAATCTCTTGTTTATCAGATTTGAAGCTCAGGACGGGTAGAGTTGCTGCCAATTGAGAGAATTCATTGACCAGTCTCTTCCAAATGAGTCAAGCTTCCTCACTAGAAGAATGGAATCCAAGTCCATTTGCATAGTTTCAAGGCCCAGAAGTCTTGCTACTATGCTGGGAAAAAGGAGCTCTTACTATTTTCTCTTTTCCCTTCTTGTCTCCCGTGTTTTCATTCTTCGGTGAAGATTGACAAGGAGAAGCAAAATTAGCAACTTTGGTTAGTTTCCCTCAATTCTTCTTCCATGTTTTGATCTTCTTCCTTGGCCATAAATCCCTCGTCATAAAGCCGTTATGCTCTCTGATTCTAGGTGACACCATTAACGACACTCTCCTTTCAAATAAAAAAAAGAAAAGAAAAGAAAAATCCCACCAAACCTACCACTCTTGGGTCTCAAGCATTCATAGCCTTCAGACAACACAACGAATCCATGACTATTCAGACATTCAACATGAGGGAGTACCAGATTAAATAGTCTCTAATCTCGATCCATCCAACAACATCTAAATCTTGAGCATTGTCGTTGATTCTCTTTGGAGCGACTCCTCATCGTCGTTCAGAAACTTCATCTCTCTCACTCCCTTCGACGCCCTCGCTGCCTATGATCTCAAATAAGAGAATTCTTCCAGAGGTTCTTTGAATGATCCAGCAACCAAAGCTCCCACAGATATGCTATGATCTGATTATGTAATAACCAAAATAAATAAATAATAATAAGAGAGGGTAAAATGGTAAATACACGTGGGCCTATAGGGTGTGGGACCCACGTTGAGGCTATAAAAGCTTGCCTGTCTTTTTGTACGGCCAAACTATTCCTCTTTGTTTCCGTGTTGACGACGCCAATAACGATGTGAAACTCTCCTCTCAGGCGCACGCGGTGAAGGGAAGACCAGTTCTGGCTGATCTGATCATAGTAGGTCACCCTTTATGATTTCCCTTTTCTTTTCTTAAAGTTTCTTTTGTTTTAACACCGAAAAATAGTGTGGATTGCCGTTTTCTGGTGAAATAGTAAGTGTAATTATTCCTTTCAAAGCAAACAGATGAAACAAACTAGATCATGATTTCAACCATTCATCTTGTGCATGGTAACATGAAGAACAAACCCATGAATTTTCATGGTGATCGAACAACTAGAGATGCCGAAAAACTCAGAAAACAATAAGAGGAAAACTTTTAGGAAAGTGATAAAAATCATGTAAAAACACAAGATAACAATAAAAAATAGTTGAAAAAGTGCTTAAAAATGGGATCTACGAGAAAAACTGAGCGAAACGGTGCAAAAATTGCACCATTTGGATGCTTGAATGTCACAGACGGCGATTGAAGTCCGACCGTGGTCTCTGGCTAGTTGGTGCTCCCGGTGACGGCAACCCGCCGGCGCATGCAGGCGGCTGGTTGGGTTGCACACATGTGGGCAATTGGTTGGATTGCACGAAAGCGGGTGGTGCGTAAAGTGCAGCGACACGCGTCGTAACCAGCACATGCCACACAAGTGCCACGCATGCAGTGCACAAGTGCGCGACGTGCAGCTCCACGCGAGCAACACATTCCCACCATGCGCGTGACATGTGGCTGCATGCATGCGCACATAGGCAATGCACAAGTACGAGCACACACACGCCCAAGCAGCACGAGCATGCACGCACACACGAGAGGCACGTGCAACGGGAGTTTTTTTCTGGATTTTGGGCAATGCGATCATACTGACAATGCGAACCTAGATTTAGCTTAAAAATCTAGATCTAAATTCCTTTTCTAGGATTAAACCACTGAATATCATGAGATAATCTAAATCAGGCTAATCAATCGATGATTAGGCCTTAGATCTTGATAGTATACAACAAATGTGAGATGATATAGGGGATTAGAAGGACAGACATCATTGAATTGCCAAGTGATAGAGGATTTATAATGTGACAGATACATTAGAGCATGCGACGTGACACTTCTACGCGCTTGATTAGAGTACCGTAATTATTGAGATAGGTGATTTCATTCAATTACTTCGTGATTTTAGTAACCATGACTGGATCTCTAAAGTTTTTGACGCATGTGTTTTATGTCTTCTCATGGCACATAAATAGATCCCTACTTTCGTGTTGTAGCATGACATTTTATTTTATTAATAACTATATTTGCATATGATGCACTATCTTATCATGGGCTATGATCATATTTATTGGGATTATTTATAGAGCCTTTATATGATTTACATTATTTATATCTTGTCGATGATTAATGATGGGTGCTTCTACTCGGTGGGTACTATGCTAGGAGGGTTGTAGGGTTAGCCACCCGCCCTTTGACTTTGTGATGATGATGATTAGACACCGCCCTTGAGTGATACAGGGCAGGTACGTAGGTGGAGATGTCATGGGTAGTCCCGCCTACGAGTTCGTTCCTTCCCATGCGGATGGAGAAAGTGTCCCACTTGGGCACCGACGGGGAGCAGCAATGGTTCAGATCCTAATGAGGTTGCCACTGCAGCATAGTAGCCCATATAGTTATTTTGCATGTTCATATGGATTTATCTGTGGGGTGAATTGGGGCAAGCTAGGCCTAGGCTGTGAGGGACGTCAGAGGCTGATTCGGGTTTTACGTGAGGGACCCAAAGTTAGTATGGGTACACATCACTGGTGATTGAGTATCTTGGGATACTTTTGGCATTGTTTTGATATAGTGTCTTATTTATCATAATTTGCATGCATATTATGCTGTGGATATAGACTCATACTATTTTTATAGATGCATCTCTGTATTTTGATCGTGCATTGCATGTCATCCTTATTTAACTTGATACCTATTTTGTGAAGGTTTATAATTATGAGCAATTGATTATTTAACATGTCATATATATGTTTCTTTCATGAGAATCATCTTATGAATTTTATTAAGTTTTATTTGAGAGTAATCACCTACGCAAGCATAGCTTGCTGAGGCATTGCTTTGTTTTGTAATGCCTCAGATTTGGTGATAACCAAAAAGGAAAGCAAGTGGAGTAGCGATGATTTGGAAGAAGACTTGAAGACAAATCCATTTTATTTCTATATTTGGACATATATTAGAGTATGTCTCTTGGACTGGTATTAGACTTTAGAGATTTTACTTAGATGTTTATATAATTGGATAGATTTGACCCATATTATGTTATGGAGAATGTCAAATCTTGAATGTAAATATTGTGGTGAACATGGATCGAACTTGGTGACATTTGACTTGATTTATTGATTTTAAATAGCCTGTGTATTTATTGTGGTTTTTGAATCTAACTTGCTTAGACTAGCATGGTTTTAAATTTATTTATGATTATAGTTTTTAATGTGGTTGACCCCTGAGGTCTTCGTTTTCAATCAATTATTTTAAAATTGCACTAAAATTTTATAGATTTCCAGTTTTCATATTTAGGGATCCCATCTATTTTCTTAAAACATATTATTATTTTCACTATTATGGGAAAAAGGTTTATAAAAACCCGAGGTGTCACAGATCAGGAATCAGAGCCTAAGTTTATTCCATCATCACCACTTTAAGAGTCCAATTTGAGTTAGAGCAAAAGAGTTTTTGGATTTAGATAGAGGTGTGAGAATTACTTACATGATATTATATTGAAACATTGGCAGATGACTCCTTGATGGAATACGAGGTCCACCCCTATTCCACTAGTCGCTACTCCTGTTGCGACACCTGAGCAAGGGGATTCGGAGGCGGATATAGTGGCCTGTGTGGTTTAAGAGCTTATGCCATAGTTCACTCAACAGATAACACAGCAGGTGCAGGTGGAAATACAGGCTATTCACTCTGCCCGCCCAGCGATGACTACAGCAGCACAGGAGACACTTCAGTATAATCATCCCACTAGGTACAAACAGCTCCTATGATAGGAGATACATAGGGAGGATCCTTGAGGCAGCCCGATCCATCATCAAAGCAACTCGAGAGGTTCCAGAAAATGGTACCCTCCTTCCATGGGGAAGGAGATCCAGCAGTAGCAGAAACATGGTTATTTGAGGTCAAGAAGGCCTTTGAGGGAATGAGGATCCTACTAGAGGACCAAGTGAGATTAGGGACTTACTTGTTGATTGAAGAGGCTAGGTTTTGGTGGAAGACTCAACAGCAGACACACCCCCATCTTCAACACCACTATTATGAGAGGACTTCTGGAAGATCTTTGAAGAGGAGTACTTCCCTCTTGATGCCCTACATGCCATGAAGAGGGAATTCGTCGTGTTAGCTTAGGGGAGTATGATGGTTCAGCAATATTTGAACTGATTTACTAGACTACGGAGATTCGCGTCTACCTCTTTTGCCCACAATTGAGGCATGAGGTACTTATTGCACACTCGACCACGATGACGCAAGCTACATACGTAGTTTCCATGCTCGAGAAGGACCTAGCATGGAGTAGACGAGAGATTAGTCAGCTCTTTAAGGCAAGAGATCCTT